>JARQOD010000005.1:391742609-391907587 GCA_033576555.1 Oophaga sylvatica | reverse complement strand
TTTGATATAGAAAAGTCCTGTATTACTTCATACAAGTTGGCAGAAATAGTCACACAGTTTGCAGACACAGAAACAGGAGACACAGCAGGCCAGAGTAATCCAAGCTCAGCAATCACTCTCCAATACAGATTTAGGATCTTCTTCTCTGTTACCGTAAGTTCATGCAAACGTGGGTCTTTCAAAGAGCAGGGTTCAGAGTCCACAAGTGCTTCAGAGTTCCTCAGTAGGAATAGCTGGAGTACAAGGTCCAAGGCTTACATGAGTCAAGTCACAGGTTCACTGCAGGCTAGATTCTGAAGCACTGATTGCTCAGCTGTGGCTGCTTAAGAAGCAAAGGAGAGAATCAGGGCGGGAACATGCAAGCTGGAAACTCCATTTTGACTGAGGGCAAGATAGCTGCAGCAAGACAGAAAGTAAAATGGCTGACGAACAAACTGAGTTTCAGGAACATGTACACAGAACCTTACACTCATAGATTCCAACTTCTCTGGTGTATTGCCTTTTTTACCTGCACTCCTCAGCTACCGAAACATAACAGTCTTCCTCTTTAACCCCATCGGTGCCCTGAGATCATGATTGTGTGGTCCTGATGTTTGCTATGGCAATTCATGACCAAATAGCGTCCTTAGAGTCTGCCGGCTATAGCGACCTGTTCAGAAATTAGCGACATTTAGGTGGTAAAAATACACTTTTTCATTCCTGTCATTTCACTTTGCATTCATTCCTGAAAATTTCTTCAAGGGTAAATAAACTACCTGACAGCAGTTTTCAACATGTCAGGGGTGCTGTTTTTAAAATGGTATCACTTTTGGGAGTTTCCCAATATATAGGACTCCCAAAGTCACTTCAAACATGGCGAGGTCCCTAAAAAAAATAAATTTAGTAAATTTCCTTGAAAAAATGAAAAATTGCTGCTTCATTTTTAAACCTACTAAAATGCTAACAAAATAAAAGAACATTTTACAAATGGTGCTGATGAAAAGCAGACATGAGGGAAATGTTATTTATTAATGTTTTTGTGTGGTGTGACTGTCTGGATTAAAGGGATAATCATTCAAATTTGAAAGTTGCTAAGTTTTTACATTTTTCTCAAATTTCTGATATTATTTGTAAATAAACACAATACATATCGACCTAAATTTACCATTATCATAAATTATAATTTGCCATGAAAAAACTATCTCAAAATCACTGGGATTTGTTGAAGAGTTTCAGAGTTATTACCAAATAAAGTGACACTGGTCAGATTTAAAAAATTTTGCCCTGTCACTAAAGGGTTAATATAAGTCTGCATCTATCTGCTTTCTCTTAACTGATTACTAAAAAATAGGGGGGACCCAATGGGGATTTATTTATTACTAATAAATAAATACATAAATGAAAAATACTAATAAATAAATGAATGAAAAAAAAATTGTGTGGTCCCCTCTATTTTTAATAACCAGCCAAGAAAATAAATAATTTTTAATAACCAGCTGTGAGCTGGTCTTATTGTTCTGGGAAGTGTCTGCTTTACTTTTGCTGATTATTTAAATTGGGGGGACCCTAAAAAAAGACTTAAGGTCCCCCCTATTTTTAATAATCAGCAAAGGAAAAGCAGACAGCTGGGGGCTGATATTAATAGTCAGGGAAGTGCCATGGATATTGGCCCCTTCTCAGCCTAATAAGACCAGCCCAGAAATGTCACATTCATTAGATGTGCCATTTCAGGCTCTTAGCCTCAGCTCTTCCTGGTTGCCCTAGTGCGGTGGCAATCAGGGTAACTTGATTGTGGAGTTTATGTCAGCTGTGTAAAGTCATCAAGTCCACGAGTTAGCAATGGAGAGACGTCTATCAGACACCCCCATTACTAACCCAGTAAGTAAAAATAGAAGAAAACACAGAAAAAAATATTTAAAAAAACACAGAAATTTGTTTTTATTTGAATAAATCTCACCAACAATTTCCGTCTTTTCCCCATTTATTAAAAAAACAGACACAAAGAAAAACAGTCCGCAGGGTCCATTGTAATCCATAATATGGAGATCCCACGACGATCCCAGTCTTGTTCATCTAGTCTATGGAGCTCCGTTCAGAGAATGGAGCTCCATAGACTGGAGCAGCAGGCACTGCTGGGTCTGACGCGTACTATGCGAGACCTGGCTGCTGTGAACTGAGGTGACGTCAGTAAGGTTATTTCAGTTCACAGCTGTCTGTTCTCACGAGGGCAGCGTGACTGCCGGACTAATGACCGACTGCGAGTCCGACACTCGGCACTCCTGCAAATAAGTTCATGACAGAGAGAGATAGTAGAAGAATAATGCATTTTGTTACAATTTGATCTGTACAATCTACTTACCTATTTAATCTTGAGATGGAATTCCACTCTGCCATACAAACTGCCAGTCCTGCGCCCGACTGTGCTCCCCTGGAAATAGCTGTTCTCTTATGGCACAGATAATGGCCACTCATGTACAAAGTAAGACATTAACCTGCTCGCTGAAGCTTCTTCAGTGTGTGAAAAGGTACCATGCACATTTTTTAATACTTATTTTTTTAGCTAATCACGAATCAAAATCCAAAGTGCTTTCATTTCGTATGGAACCATGAATTTCAGGAAATTCATCTCAAACTCAGTCCTCCATGATCAATCCTCTCATCTCTAATGGAAGCCTATTATCGGCCAGCGATTGTGTAGCTGATAGGCTAATAGGGATATGTCTCTGGCCCATCCTGTGACCCCCGGATCATGAGAAGCAGATGCTGGCTATGTAACACAGCCATCATCTAAAGGGTATGATGTGAGCTTCACTTCTGAGCCCACAACATCATATCATATACATGTATGTCATATGTTCATATATGTTCTGGCATGTCTTAACATGCCAGAATATTATTACGGAATATACAGGAAGCTTGATATAAAAGTTCAATTTATATACAAATTAATTTGCCTACTATACAAATAAAAGCAATTGTAATAATATTATATTTCACATTTAGGACAGTGCATGAAATATATGTCTGTATAATGATGTATTTTTTCATATTTATAACCATTATCATTGCTAGCAATCAATCAACCCCTTTGCAAATACCAAACTACACACTGCATTTCAGAATGTTCTGTTTTCTTTACACCATTCTGAGCCACAGATGACAAAGTTTGCTTGAAGCTGTAATTACTCTGTAAAGCTATGAAGCCAATTAGAGGACCAGAAACCTGCCAGTTTCAAAAAGTATAATAATAATAATAGATCTGTACATCTGTTCATATGTATCATATTAACTAGATTTTTTATGTCTTTAACTGTTTCTAGACTGCCTGGTCAAGAATTTAATTTATAAAAATTAATTTACTAAAATTAGTTACTTAAATTCTTTAATTTATATTAATATTTATTTCAGATCCATTAGTACACCAAAACATGTACACTTGTGACATTTTTTTACATTTATTACATTCTACGGTATCTTCACAATGTTGCTAAAATGATCGATTACAAAATTTCAACATGTTGAAAACATAATGATTTTAAAATGTATTACTTCAAGAACATATAAAACATTTACCATCTAAAACATACAAATACACATACACATGTATAACATAAAATCAGGGCATGAAATAGTTTTAAATCAATGAATTAACAAATAGCAGTAAATAATCTTTAATAAATTATTGAACAAGTAGTGACTTATTGTTTTAGCATGTTAAGTCAGCATTCTAGGCATAGGAACCTGTGTGACTAATAAAATCATTTATACATTATATACTACATATCAATTTCTCTAGTTCAATATTTAAACAGTATTTTACAGTTGTATAATAAAACTGTAAAATAAGTATATATCAGCGGTGGTCAATTAATTTTCCCGAGGGGCCACATGAGAGACCGTGACTGTTGTGGAGGGCTGAATCAATAGACTTAAATTAATTCTTATCAATATTAATATTAACATATCAATTATAATTATGTTATATTAATATTAATTCCTTAACCCCCAAGGGTGGTTTGCATGTTAATGACAGGGCCAATTTTTACAATTCTGACCACTGTCCCTTTATGAGGTAATAACTCTGGAATGCTTCTATGGATCTTAGTGATTCTGACATTGTTTTCTCGGGACATATTGTACTTCATGATTGTGGTAAAATTTCTTTGATATGACTTGTGTTTATCTGTGAAAAAAATGGAAATTTGGAAAAAGTTTAGAAAATTTAGCAATTTTCCAAATTTGAAATTTCATGCCCTTAAATCACAGAGATATGTCACACAAAATACTTAATAAGCAACATTTCCCACATGTCTACTTTACATAGGTACAATTTTGGAACCAATTTTTTTTTGTTAGGAAGTTATAAGGGTTAAAAGTTAAACAGTGATTTCTCATTTTTACAACACCATTTTTTATTTTAGGGACCACATTACATTTGAAGTCACTTTGAAGGGCAAAAATACCAAAAAGTGACACCCTTCTAAAAACTGCACCCCTCAAGATGCTCAAAACTACATTCAAGAAGTTTATTAACCCTTCTGGTGCTTCAAAGGAATTTTTGGAATGTTTAAAAAAAATGCACAAATTTTATTATTTTACCAAGAGTAACAGAAGAAATTGGACCCCAAAAGTTATTGTGCAATTTGACTTGAGTACGCTGATACTCCATATGTGCAGGTAAACCACTGTTTGGGAGCATGGCAGAGCTTGGAAGGTAAGGAGCACAGTTTGACTTTTCAACGCAAAATTGGCTGGAATTGAGAAAGGTCGCCATGTCGCATTTGGAGAGCCCCTGATGTGCCTAAACAGTGGAAACCCCCCACAGGTGACACCATTTTGGAAACTAGACCCCCCAAGGAACATATATAGATGTTTGGTGAAAACTTTGAACCCCCAGGTGTTTCACTAAAGTTCATAACGCCCCGGCGTGAAAATAAAAAATAATATTTTTTCCACAAACATGATCTTTTAGTCCCCAATTTTTTGTTTTCTCAAGAGTAACAGGAGAAATTGTACCCCAAAAGTTGTTGTCCAATTTGTCCTGAGTACCCTGATACCCCATATGTGGGAGGAACCACTGTTTGGGCACATGGCAGAGCTCGGAAGGGAAGGAACGCCTTTTGACTTTTTCAAACCAAAATTGGCTGGAATTGAGATCGGACACCATGTCGCATTTGGAGAGCCCCTGATGTGCCTAAACAGTTGAAAACCCCCACAAGTGACCCCATTTTGGAAACTAGACCCCCTAAAGAACTTATCTAGATGTGTGGTGAGAACTTTGAACCCCCAAGTGTTTCACAAAAGTTTATAATGAAAAAAATAACTTTTTGTTTCCACAAAAATGACTTTTAGCCCCCAAATTTTTATTTTCCCAAGGGTAACAGGAGAAATTGGACACCAAAAGTTGTTGTCCAATTTGTCCTGAGTACTCTGGTATCCCATATGTGGGAGAAAATTACTGTTTGGGTGCACGTCGGGGCTTGGAAGGAAGTAGTGACGTTTTGGAATGCAGACTTTGATGGAATGGTCTGCGGGCGTCATGTTCTGTTAGCAGAGCCCCGATATGTCTAAACAGTGGAAACCCCCCACAAGTGACACCATTTTGGAAATTGGACCCCCTAAGGAACTTATTTAGATGTGTGGTGAGAACTTTAAACCCCCAACTGTTTCTATAAAGTTTATAATGCCCGGCCGTGAAAAAAAAAACATTTTTTTTCCACAAAAATTATTTTTTAGCCCCCAATATTTTATTTTCCAAAGGGTAACAGGAGAAATTGTACCCCAAAAGCTGTTGTACAATTTGTTCTGAGTACGCTGGTACCTCATATGTGGGAGAAAACTACTGTTTGTACACACGTCGGGGCTTGGAAGGGAAGTAGTGACGTTTTGGAATGCAGACTTTGATGGAATGGTCTGCGGGCGTCATGTTCCGTTTGCAGAGCCTCTGATGAGCCTAAACAGTGGAACCCTCCCACAAGTGACCCCATTTTGGAAACTAGACCCCAAGGAACTTATCAAGATGTGCCTTAACAGTGGCAATGCCCAACAAGTGCCACCTTTTTTGAACTAATCTACTGTTTCCTGTTATATGAATTCTATAAGTGACCCCGGATCTCACCACAGCTCAGCCCGGCTGGGAACAGAGGCCAGTGACTGGATGTAACTGCGGTGACTTCGGTGAGATCCCTGCTAGCACCGTAAGCCGTGAGCTCTCACAGTGCTAGCAAGGATCTCACCGGATCTCACCGCAGCTCAGCTTGGCTGGGAACGAAGCCAAGTGACCGGAGTTAACCTCTATGACGTAACCCCCAGATACTGAAGCTGCTTTCCCAGCAGCTCAATCACCAATGGTTCTCAGTGTGAACGGTCGCATCTTGGCACCGGCCAGGTTAAAAACAAATGTTTTTATGTTTGGCTGCTGTCACACGCTAAAATAAGCTTTTTATTGCAAAAAATAGTTTTTGCATCACCACATTTTGAGAGCTATAATTTTTCCATATTTTGACCCACAGAGTCATGTGAGGTCTTGTTTTTTTGTGGGACGAGCTGACGTTTTTATTGGCACCATCTTTGAGCACATAATTTTTTTGATCGCTTTCTATTCTGATTTTTGGGTGACAGAATGAGCAAAAACCTGCAATTCATGAATTTCTTTTTGGGGGTTTAATACCGTTCCGTGTGTGGTAAAATTCATAAGGCAGTTTTATTCTTCTGGTCAGTACGATTACAGCGATACCTCATTTATATTTTTTTATGTTTTGACGCTTTTATACAATAAAAACTATTTTATAGAAAAAATAATTGTTTTTGCATCACTTTATTCTGAGAGCTATATTTTTTATGGTGTTCACTAAAGGGGTTAACTAGTGGAAATTTTCATAGGTTGGGTCATTAGGGACGCAACGATACTAAATATGTGTACTTTTATTGTTTTGGTTTCTTTTCATTCAAATATTTATTTAGAGATAGAATATACAGTATATTGATTTTTTTTATTCTTATTTATGTTTTTTTTTTAAATATTTTTACAATTATTTTAAAAATTTTTTTTACTAAAGTTACTTAAGTTTTTTATTTACTCCCACTATGGAACAATCATTTTTTGCAGGCTGATCGCTTCTATGGCATGCAGATGAAGCAGCATCTGCATGTCATATAAGCTGTCAACTCTGCACTGACAGGGAGACCTTGCTGATCATGCACTGCACATGATCAGCAAGTTTACTTAGCTCTGGTGAGCTGGATGTCGTCATGACGACATCTGGCTCACCATGGCAACAATCTGGACCCCGTGTCCAGGGTCTCTGATCCAAAGGCAGAGGGGCTATAAGCCACTGTGCCGACTCCCAGAAGGCTGCGATCTTGTTTGATTGCAGTAAACTGGGGGTTAAAGTGCCAGGAGCGGTGGCACCTAGTGCCGGGTGTCAGCTGTGAGAATCAGCTGACACCCGGACACGATCAGCCGCGCTCACCTCGTGAGCGCGGCCGATCATGATGACTAGAGATGAGCGACTTTGCCTTTTTTAGGGTCGAGTCGGGTTTCATGAAACCCAACTTTCTCAAAAGCCGGGTCGAACGAAATCGGCCGACTATCGGGAAAAGTCGGGGACCGACTGAAACATGAAACCCAATGCAAGTCAATGGGGAAGCAAAGTCGGCAGGGAGTGGAGGACAGTAAACACACCTACAGTGCCCATTTCAATGCCAACAACATCAATTCTTATTTCTTAAGCTTGTGAACCTGAATTCACTATATAATAATAGTTACGCATTGAAAACTGGGGGTTATTTGGCTAAAGTTGTGGGGGGGTGGGTAGGGCTGGCTCCAGGTTTTCGTGTGCCCCGGGCGAAAGAGTGTCAGTGGGCCCCTTTAACAAATATCACAATTCATGATGCTCCGATACGGCACAGAAATATAGGTATAGTACAATGACAAATACTTCACTTCTTATATTACATGACTGATATCTATTTTAAATTCTACAATAGCTCGAAAACCGGACAGTATATTCCTCCATACAGTATTATGGCCACCACATAGTGCGCCATACAGAATAATGAGCCTCATATATTGCTCCATACAGAATAATTGGTCCCATATAATGTTCCATACAGTATATGATGAGCTCCACATAATACTACAGTATATGATGGTCCCCATATAATGTGCCATACAGTATAGGACGGTCCCCATAGAGTAGAATGAGCCCCAAATATTGCTCCATACAGTATAATAAGTCACATATAAAGCTCCATACAGTATATGATGGGCCACATATATTGCTCAATACAGAATGGGCTCCATATAATTCTCCATACAGAATAGGCCCCATATGTGCTCCATATGATGCTCCATACCCTATATGATGCCCCATAAGTAATGAACCCCATATGATGCTCCAGTATTTGATGGGCCCCATGGATGATGCTCCAGTGTATGATGGGCCCCATTTACAATGCTCCAGTATATGATGGGCCCCATGGATGATACTCCAGTGTATGATGCCCCAATATAATGCTCCATATATAATGGGCCCCATTTAGAATGCTCCAGTGTATAATGGGCCCCGTAGATGCTGCTCCAGTGTATGATGTCCCCCATTTTGAATGCTCCAGTATATGATGGACCCCATGGATGATGCTCCAGTGTATGATGGGCCCAGTAGATGCTGCTCCAGTGTCTGATGTCCCTCATTTTGAATGCTCCAGAATATGATGGGCCCCATGGATGATGCTCCAGGCTATGATGGGCCAAAATAATGCTTCATATACAGTATAATGGGCCCCATTTAGAAGGCTCCAGTGTATAATGGGCCCGTAAATGCTGTTGCAGTGTCTGATGTCCCTCATTTTGAATGCTCCAGTATATAATGGTCCAAATGGATGATGATCCAGTGTATGCTGGGCCAAAATAATGCTCCATATATAATGGGCCCCATTTATAATGCTCCAGTGTATAATTGGCCCCGTAGATGCTGCTCCAGTGTCTGATGCCCCATTTAGAATGCTCCAGTATATGATGGGCCCCATGGATGATGCTCCAGTGTATGATGGGCCAAAATAATGCTCCATATATAATGGGCCCCATTTATAATGCTCCAGTGTATAATGGGCCCCGTAGATGCTGCTCCAGTGTCTGATGTCCCCCATTTAGAATGCTCCACTATATAATGGGCCCCATGGATGATGCTCCAGTGTATGATGGCCCATTATAATGCTCCATATTGTCATGTATAGTGTACAGTTCCTGTAGCGTCTTGTGCTTGGGTGCGAGGAAAACACAGGAGACATAGGTTGAAATGAAATGACTTGTATTACTTCATACAAGCATGCTGAAAAGTTCACACAGTTTGCAGGAACAGCGACAGGAGACACAGCAGGCCAGAGTAACTTCAAGCACTACAATAAATCTACAAAGCAGGTTCAGGATCTCTTCTCTGTACCGTAATTCCTCTGCAAACATGGATTCACCAAACAGCAGGTTTCCAGAGTCCAAAAGTGTTCCAAGGTTCCTCAGTAGGGAATAGCTGGAGTACAAGTCCAAGGCTTCCAGGAGTCAGGTCACAGACTGACTGAGGCTTGATTCAGGAGCACTGATTGTTCAGCTGAGGCTGCTTAAGAAGCAAGAGAGAAGAATCAGGGCGGGAACATGAAAACTGGAAACTCCATATTAACTGAGGGCAAGAGCTGCAGAAAGACAGAAAGCAAAATGGCCGAAGGAAAACTGAGTTTCAAGGAACATGTCAACAGAGACAAAGAACCTTACATTACTCCCCCTTAGGGACAACCTCCGGATGACCTCAGACCAGGCTTGTCAAGGTACCTCTGATGAAACTGGCGGAGCAGGCGAGGAGCATTTACATTATTGACTGGTTCCCATGAGTTGTCCTCCACTGGGTAGCCCTGCCATTTAATCAAATATTGCAACTGATTTCTGTACAACCTGGAATCTAGAATCCTTTCCACCATAAATTCTTCCTGACCATCGACCAGCACTGGGTCAGGGCAAGGAGAAGAACGTCCAGGAAACGTATTGGGTGTTGCAGCCTTTAGTAGGGATACATGAAAGACAGGGTGGATTCTCATAGTTCTGGGTAGTTGAAGACGACAAGCAACAGCACTTATAATCTTATTGATCTTATAAGGTCCAATGTACTTATGTCCCAATTTAGACGATGGAATCTTTAATTTAAGATTTCTGGTTGACAGCCAGACCAAATCTCCTACCTTGAAAGCTGGTGCAGGTTTACGAAATTTATCTGCTGCTTTCTTGTACCTTTCCTGAGCCAATTCTAGATTTTCCTTTAGAAGATCCATATTCTTTTGTAAAGAAGTGATTCTTTCAGCCACTGCCGGCAAGGGCGTATCTTTGGGAAATCGAGGAAGAATGTTAGGATGATAACCTAGATTGGAGTAAAAAGGAGACTGCTTAGTGGAGGCGCTCTGAGAGTTGTTATAAGAGAACTCAGCCAGTGGAAGTAGATCCACCCAATCATCCTGTAGGTGGCAGATAAAACAGCGGAGATACTGCTCCAGGGTCTGATTGGTTCGTTCTGTCTGTCCATTAGTCTGGGGATGAAAAGCAGAAGAAAGGTTTACTTTAATGTCCAATGCTGCACAGAAATTTTGCCAAAACCTTGAAATGAATTGCACCCCTCGATCCGAAATGACCTCATCCGGTACTCCATGTAAGCGAAACACATTCTTAATCATCAAGTCTGATGTCTGTTTTGCAGTGGGTAAGCCGACACAAGGGATAAAATGAGCTGCCTTTGTTAGACGGTCAACCACCACTAGAATGGTGTTCTTCCCTTGAGAGGTTGGTAACTCCACAATGAAGTCCATAGAAATGGATCCCCACGGGCGGGACGGGGTGGGAAGAGGTTGCAACAGACCAGTTGGTGAGGAGCGAGGTGTTTTGCATCTTGCACAGACTTCACATGAAGTGACATAGTTTAAGACATCTTTCCTGTAAGTGGGCCACCAAAAGAAACGAGAAAGAAATTCTTGTGTCTTTAGAATTCCCCTATGCCCGGCTATCTTGGAATCGTGGATGAGTTGCAATACTCTCAATCTGACTGTTTCAGGTATATACAGACGTTGTCCCTGAATCCACACACCATTCTTAAAGACAAGACTTACGTCCCTTGGGGGTTGAGCCAACAAAGAATCCGCATGGTATGCTTCCTTGATGTCCTTAAGTAGGTCTTGATTATGAATCACTCCCAGGAATCTAGAGTCAGGAAGAATAGTCTTAGGAGGAGTAAGTGGACGTGTCTCTGCTGAATGAATCCTAGAGAGTGCATCAGCCTTTCCATTGCGCGATCCTGGTCTATAAGAAATGATAAAATTAAATTGGTTTAGGAAAAGATTCCAGCGAGCCTGGCGAGGAGTCAGGCACTTAGCCGACCTGATAAATTCAAGGTTACGATGGTCTGTCAGGACGACTATTTGCTGTGCAGCTCCCTGAAGAAGGTGTCTCCATTCCTTGAAGGCGGCAATAATGGCCAACAATTCTCTATTGCCCACATCGTAGTTCCTCTCAGCCGAAGACAACTGCTGGGAAAAGAAGGCACAGGGATGCAAGACATTCTTCTCACCTGTTCTCTGAGAGAGTATAGCTCCAACGGCACAGTCTGAAGCATCCACCTCTATTATGAAGGCAAGCTCGGGGTTGGGATGTACTAAGATAGGTGCGGTGGTAAATTTATCCTTTAAACAGGAAAATGCTTCCTGAGCTTGCGGGGTCCAGGAGAACCTAGACTGTTTCCGGGTAAGTTGGGTGATAGGTGACACTACCTCAGAAAAATTCTTAATGAAACGTCTATAGAAGTTGGCAAACCCGATGAAACGCTGCACCTCCTTCACATTTCTAGGAATTGGCCAATCCTTGATGGCTTGGGTCTTGCTTCCATCCATACTAATCCCTTGCGTAGATAGTACATACCCCAGAAATTGAATTTCGGTCCTATGGAATTCACATTTTTCAAGTTTGATGTACAGATGGTTTTGTCTTAGGCGTTCTAAGACCATTCTCACATGTCCATGATGTTCCTCTGTTGAGTTACAAAAAATTAGAATATCATCCAGATAAATCACCACAAATGTATCTAGGAGATCCCTGAAGATATCATTCACGAAGTGTTGGAAAGTGGCTGGGGCGGTACTCAGACCAAAAGGCATAACTAGATATTCAAAGTGTCCATAGCGTGACCTGAAAGCAGTCTTCCATTCATCCCCAGGTCTGATACGGACCAAGTTATAGGCCCCACGGAGATCCAGTTTAGAGAAAATTTTGGCATGCCGCACTCTCTCCAACAACTCAGGGATTAAAGGCAATGGATAACGGTTTCTAATAGTAACCTTATTGAGTTCTCTATAGTCTATGCAGGGTCTCAGAGATCCATCTTTCTTCTTCACAAAGAAGATGGGTGCACCTGCGGGAGATGAAGAGGGGCGTATGAAGCCCTTGGCTAAATTTTCGTCTATATAATCCTTCAAAGCTTTTAGCTCGGGCCCCGCTAGGGGGTAGATCTTACCAAAAGGTATCTCGGCTCCGGGTAATAATTCAATTGGACAATCATATGGACGGTGAGGAGGAAGCTGATCAGCGTTCTTCTTGTCACATAAATCGTCATAGTCCTGGTATACAGCTGGTAGTTCAGGGACTGACATGGTTCCTTTAGGAATAGAGCAAGCTGAAACTCCTTGACTCATCTGTTTCTCCGGAAAGTGTAATTCCTTGGTCTCCCAGTTAATGGTAGGATTCTGCGCATGCAGCCATGGTAGCCCTAGAATGATGGGAAAGTGGGGAGAAGAGATAAGCAAAAAAGACATTTTCTCCTGATGATCTTTACCCATAAGGACCCTCAAAGGCTCTGTTTCTTGATCCACTGGTCCAGAAGTCAGTAGAGAGCCACCCACAGTCTCCATCTGTACTGGAGTAGCCTTCTTCACTGAACGTATCCCCTGTTTCAGAGCAAAGGAGATATCCATAAAATTTCCACTTGCTCCTGAGTCGATCATAGCAGAGCTAGACACCCAGACTGAGTCAACCCAGAGTTTGATGGAAAGGAAGCAATGAGAATTGTTTCTTTTACAACTCAGCTGGGACACCGCTGAGGAAACTTGAAAAATTGCAGCGTTTATACCGTCATCGTCTCAGAACTAACAGAGTTTAAGTCCGAGAAATCAAGATCTCTTGCAGCAGATCTCTCTGGAGCCTGAGGCTCGGACATGACAGAGCTCCTCTAGCAACACTCACAGTGAATGACTGCTGCAGTAGTCTTACGAGAACGGCTGGGGCAGTTTATAATGAAGTGCCCTGACTTACCACAGTAGAAACATAGATTTTCCTTTATACGATGTTCTTTGCGTGCATCACTAACCCGTCTTTGTAAAGAGTCCACCTGCATGGGTTCAGGTTCTGGTTCCCTTGTGATCCTACTCAAAGGTTCCTTAGCTGAGGAGGGAGGTAGTAAAAGGTTAGTGCGATTATTTTCGAACCATCTCTCTTGTCTGCGTTCAGTCAGACGAGCATCAATACGGATACAATAGTTAATAAAGTCACCTAACGCAGTGGGAGGGTCGGCACGAGCAAGTTCATCCTTAATCAGTGGAGACAACCCTTTCCGAAAAATAGATTTTTTAGCGGAAGTGTCCCAAGTGGTATCAAGAGCCCATCTCCTGAAATCCAGGGCATATTCGGCTACTGAACGCTTACCTTGGCGCAAAGTTAACATGGCTGCTTCAGCTGTTGCACCTCGATTGGGGTCATCAAACACCTGCCCCATGGCTGAAATAAAAGCATCAAGGTGATTCAAACAATCATCTTCAGTCTCAATCAGAGGGTTTGCCCACATCAAAGCCTTATTGGTAAGCAACATGATTATAGTAAGCACTTTGGATCGTTCAGTGGGAAATTGTGAAGCATGTGCAGAGAAAAATAAATTGCATTGATTAATAAATCCCCTGAATTTCTCACGTTCACCGCCAAAACGAAAAGGAGGTAATTTGGGGATCCCAGAACTTGGGGTTATGGCAGGAGCCTGGGCTCGTTCCTCTAGAGTCTCAATCCTGGCTCTCAATTCCTGGGTAGTCTGTCCAAACACTTGCAAATTATGATTAGTGAGGTCCTGTAGGCTTGCAAAACGGGTTTTTAAAGTCTGTACATCTGAAAGGATTGTATCAGTCACTCTGCAAAGTTCCTTTATGCGGGCCTCCATCTTCCAGATCTTTTAAGGCAGAGGTGCTGGAAGGAGAAGAGGAAAGGAAAAAAAAAAAAAAACAATAGTGTTTACCTGTGGTAACACTCCAGAGTAAAATTTTAAGGGAATGCGCTCACCTGGAATGGTTGTGAGAAGTCACAACCACTGTCATCACATAAGGTATTAAACGGACATCTGATATCCACAGTCACAGCAGACACGGCTTTCCCAGACCCAGCAGACACTAAACATTGGCTCCTGAATCTTGTCATGTATAGTGTACAGTTCCTATTGCGTCTTGTGCTTGGGTGCGAGGAAAACACAGGAGACATAGGTTGAAATAAAATGACTTGTATTACTTCATACAAGCATGCTGAAAAGTTCACACAGTTTGCAGGAACAGCGACAGGAGACACAGCAGGCCAGAGTAACTTCAAGCACTACAATAAATCTCCAAAGCAGGTTCAGGATCTCTTCTCTGTACCGTAATTCCTCTGCAAACATGGATTCACCAAACAGCAGGTTTCCAGAGTCCAAAAGTGTTCCAAGGTTCCTCAGTAGGGAATAGCTGGAGTACAAGTCCAAGGCTTCCAGGAGTCAGGTCACAGACTGACTGAGGCTTGATTCAGGAGCACTGATTGTTCAGCTGAGGCTGCTTAAGAAGCAAGAGGGAAGAATCAGGGCGGGAACATGAAAACTGGAAACTCCATATTAACTGAGGGCAAGAGCTGCAGAAAGACAGAAAGCAAAATGGCCGACGGAAAACTGAGTTTCAAGGAACATGTCAACAGAGACAAAGAACCTTACACATATATAATGGGCCCCATTTATTCTGCTCCAGTGTATAATGGGCCCCGTAGATGCTGCTATAGTGTCTGATGTCCCCCATTTAGAATGCTTCAGTATATGATGGGCCCCATGGATGATGCTCCAGTGTATGATGGGCCAAAATAATGCTCCATATATCATGGGCCCCATTTATAATGCTCCAGTGTATAATTGACCCCGCAGATGCTACTCCAGTATCTGATGTCCCCCATTTTGAATGCTCCAGTATATGATAGGCCCCATGGATGATGCTCCAGTGTGTGATGGGCCCCATATATCATTTTCCAGTGTATAATGCTCCCCATATATTGATCCCAACATTAAAAAAAATGAAATACCTCTCCTCGCTGGGCACTGCTCTACTCTGGAATCCTTAGCGTCGCCATCTTCCAGCTCTCTGTATTTGGACTGTTTAGGCAGAGGGCGTACAGACGTGATGTCATCGCACTCTCTGACCTGAATGTCACTGTCAGGAAACGCGGAAGGCGTCACAGCGGTGGAGCAGGGAGAGGTAAGTATTGCAAGCGCTGTGGCCCTGAGCAAGCAGGGGGGCCCCACTCGTGGGCGACGGCACTGGCACAGGGCCCCTCATAGTACGCCGGTGTGTCTGAAGGCGAGTGGGCCCCCCCATCATCAAAGACACTTTTGCATACTAGGAGGGGCCCTGTGCCAGTGCCGTCGCCCACGATTGGGCCCCCCACCTGCTCAGGGAACCGGCACTTGCCTGTGTGTGCCAGGTGCTAACGCTGGCCCAGGGGGGGTAGGGACAGCCCAGTTAGGGAGGTGGAAAAACTGGCATATGATGAGGTGTAGGCTGGACGTTCAGCTGCTGCAAATGGAGGAATTGGAGAAGTCGGAGGAAGAAGAGGGCAAAGCGAGCCATTTTGCTGGCATCCTATGTATCATCAGTAGTGTTGAGCGATATTGCTCGATATCTAAAAATATCGTATCGAAATTGTATCGCCGATATCACTAAATATCGTCGATATCCGATTTCGATAGCGGAAGTCCCATGTAAGTCTATGGGAACAAAATATCGAAACTAAAAAAAACCTTTATTTCCTTGTAAACACTAAATATACACACATAGAATACATATATATATATATATATATTACATGTCATTGTGACATATATATATACATATATGTATAGTTTATACACTTCTACATAGTAAAATATCCTCTGATTCAATTGCCGGGTAAAGCCGGCTTCTGTGAAAAGACAGAAGCACCCGACATGAAATGACACTTGGTGTACATAGGGTTAACCA
Organism: Oophaga sylvatica; assembly: GCA_033576555.1. Lineage (NCBI taxonomy): Eukaryota > Metazoa > Chordata > Amphibia > Anura > Dendrobatidae > Oophaga > Oophaga sylvatica. The sequence continues at coordinate 391,891,300 of JARQOD010000005.1, read as the reverse complement.
TGTCTTTTCATGTCGTTTGCAATCTGATTTGCACAAACAATTACATTAGTCTATGTGTGCAAAATTTCACACCTGTAGGGGTTAATTAAAGGTGTAAATTCGTTGTAAAAAAAACGGACTTTTTTGCTACGAATTTACACCTTTAATTAACCCCTACAGGTGTGAAATTTTGCACACTTACACTCATGTAATTGTTTGTGCAAATCAGATATCAAACTACATGAAAAGACATGGTTAACTCTATGTAAACCAAGTGTCATTTCATGTCGGGTTCTGCATTTTCACAAAAGCCGGCAATTGAATTAGCGGCTATTATACTATGTAGAAGTGTATGAACTATAAATATAAATATATATATATATGTGTCACAAATTTAATGACATGTATATATATATATGAGGTGTAAAATTGCTGAAAAAAAATGCGTGGGCTCCCGCCCTATTTTCGCAACCAGACAGACAAAGCCAGTGAGTGGGGGCAGATAATAATAGCCCAGAGAGGGACCATTATTTTTGGCCCCCCCCCCGGCTACTAACATCTGCCCCCAGACACCCCAGAAAGGGCAAATCTCTAATTAGATTTGCCCTTTCTGGCACTTTGCCCGTCTATTCCCATTGCCCTGTAGCGGTGGCGAATGGGTTAATAAGGGGTTAAAATGACCTTGCAATTGAAAGGTCACTTTAAGCCAGGTTAATAATTGAGAGCTGTCAATTAGACAACTATCAATTATTAATCCTATTGTATGAAAGAAAAATCAAACACACACACTTTAATAAAAAAGAAGTTTAATGAAATAATCACACAGTTTTTGACCATATTTTATTTTCCTGCTAAAACCATTTCCTGTAATAAAAATAAAATAATAAAGCAAAATTATTCTTACCAATCCGATGCACAGTCAGGTCCCACGGTGTAATCCTTCAGAAAGGGTTAATGTTTACTGCAGGGACCGCAGCTAATGCTGCAGCCTCACAGTAAACCCCCAAATGAATGAGTTCCTCTCCTGGCTGACAGGAGAGGAAGTGGAAAGCTTAATTGATTGCTTTCCACTTTCACTTCAGGTCAGCCAGGGACACAATCAGTGACGTCAGAGGAAACTGGTTAACAAAAATAGGGGTTCCCTTTGAAAAAATTTGGCGTGGGGTCCCCCCTATTTTTGTTAACCAGCCAGATGAAGCAGACCGCTGAGGCCTGGTTTTTCAGGCTGGTAAGGATCCAATATCCATGGACCTTGCAAGCCTGATAATACCAGGCCACAGCAGTCTGCTTAGCTTGGCTGGTTAACAAAAATAGGGGATCCCCTCGAAAAAAAAAACGGCGTAGGGGTCCCCCTATTTTTGTTAACCAGCCAAGTAAAATGCAGACTGCTGCGGCCTGGTATTAAAAGACTGTCAAGGCCCATGGATTTTGGCCCTCAACAGCCTGATAATACCAGGCTACAGCAGCCCCACATTTGGCGCATCAAAAGATGTGCCAATTGTGGCACTTTACCCGGCTCTTCCCACTTGCCCTGTAGCGGTGGCAAGCGGGGTAATAAGGGGTTAATGTCACCGTTGATTGCACGGTGACAATAAGCCCGGTTAATAATGGAGAGGCGTCAATAAGACACCGATCCATTATTAATCCCAAAGTTATTAAATGCATAAAAAAAAGACAAAGCAAGAAAAAAGTATTTTAATGAAATAAAAGAGACAACACAGTTTTCATTTCTTTTATTGTACTCTCATTCCTGCGACGCCATCGATCTCCTGTAAAAAAAGAAAAAAAAAAACCAACAGTATACCACCTGTCTGACGCAGTCCATAGTAACGATTGTCCCACGACGATCCAGCTCTGCTACATCGCAATGACAGGCAGAGCCTGTCATCGCGACGCAGCACAGCTGATTACCTGGTTCCCCGGCGGTGACGTCATCGGACTGACTGCTTTACGGCCGGGATTACCCAGCAGTCACTGCAGTTATCGCGAGAAACTGCATGTGACCGCCGGGGAGAAGAGGATGGCGGCCATGAAGCAGTCCGGGATGTGACCGCCGGAGATCTTCTGCCAGGTAAGTGCCGCTGACTCCTGACAGACCCGACCGACGGACACTGACAGTGACAGACCCGACCGACGGACACTGACAGTGACAGTGACAAATCCGATTCCGGTATCCGATATGACGAAAATATCGAAACTAATTATCGAAAGGCCGATAGAGCTAATATCGGCCGATAGCCGATATTTGCATTATCGTATCGCTCAACACTAATCATCAGGGGAAGGAGGTACAAAATCCTTTGAAACCCAGGTATGGTTCATTTTAATGAAGGTGAGATCACCAACATTTTGGGTCGACAGCCGGGTCCTTCTTTCTGTCAGGATTGATCCAGCAGCACTGAAGACTTTTACTGATAGCACACTACCAGCAGGGCAAGCAAGCTCCTGTAAGGCATATTGTGCCAATTCAGTCCAGGTGTCCAGTTTACAGGCCCAGTAGTCAAAGGGGAATGAACTGTGAGGGAGAACATCGATAGGGGAGGAGAGGTAATTTTGAACCATAGTTGACAACTGCTGTCTCTTGTCTGTTGCAATTGATTCATTATTACCAGTCGTGTGAGCATTACTCGAGAAATCAGTCCACAACATGTTCATGAAACCCATGTCTCTAACGCCACTTCGGCTGTGTGCACCACGAACACCTCTTCCATTTGGTCCAGTACGGCTCGTGGTAGAACTTGCACCGCTGCTGTGTGCTGGGAATGCCTCTAACAAACGTTTTACCAGAGTTGCTTGTTTGTTCGCCAATATTAGCTCTAGGTTCTCTTGTGGCATGATGTTCTGTAATTTGCCTTTATAGGGTGAATCGAGGATGCTGGCCAACCAGTAGTCATCATCTTTCATAATTTTGGCAATGCGGGGGTCCCTTTTTAGGATCCGCAAGTAATAATCACACAAGTGGGCCAATGTTCCAGGTGTCAATGATGCACTGCCAGTGGTGGGTGGAGGAGCACTTTCTGCCAAATCCACATCCCTCCAGTCATGCAGAAACCCTGTACCTGACCTTGGCAAGCCAACATTTTCTCTTGCCCCATGGGAAGCATCCTCCTCCCCAAAATAATCATCCCCTCATCCTCCTCCTCCTCTTCCTCTTCTTCCTCCACCTCGTCCAAGACAGTTCCCTGAGCAGACAATGCCTGACTGTCATCAAGGCTTCCCTCCTCCTCTTCCTCCTCCGCTGAAGATGCCTGATCCTTAATGTGCGTCAAAGTTTGCATGAGCAGACGCATAAGTGGGATGCTCATGCTTATGATGGCGTCGTCTGCGCTTACCAGCCATGTGCATTCCTCAAAACACTGAAGGACTTTACAGAGGTCTTTTAGCTTTGACCACTGCACACCCGACAACTCCATGTCTGCCCTCAAACTGCCTACCCGTGCATCCTCCCACAAATGCATTACAGCCTGCCTCTGTTCGCACAGCCGCTCAACCTTGTGCATGGTGGAGTTCCACCTTGTTGCAACGTCTATGATTAGGCGGTGCTTGGGGAGGTGGAGCGATCGCTGCAGCCTCTGCATATGATTGGAGTCTACGGGCGAGCGACGGATCTTAGCACCTTATGGAGCAGGGCTGTTAACTCCGGATAATTATTTAGGAAGCACTGCACCACCAGGTTCAAGGTGTGAGCCAGGCAAGGAATGTGTCTGAGTTTTGCCAGGGCTATGGCTGCCACAAAATTACGGCCGTTATCACTGACTACCTTGCCTGGCGCAAGATGTAAACTGCCCAGCCATGACTCAGTTTCTCGCTGCAAGTAGTCGGCCAGTACCTCCCCGGTGTGTCTGTTGTCGCCCAAAGACATCATCTTTAAAACAGCCTGCTGACGCTTACAACTAGCTGTTCGATAGTGGGACACCTCGTGTGCAACACTGGCAGCTGATGATGGAGTGCTCGTGCGACTGCGCTCTGTCGACAAGCTTTCGCTTCTGGAGGAGGAGGAGGGTCGAACGCCTACAGCCAACTGTTGCCTATACCGTGGGCTAGGCAGCACTGTCCCACCGCCGCTGTCCACTGTGGACCCTGCATCCACCACATTAACCCAGTGCACAGTGATGGACACGTAACGGCCCTCGCCATGCCTACTGGCCCATGCATCTGTTGTGAGGTGCACCTTTCCACTCACTGATTGTTTGAGTGCCTGGACAATGCGGTCTTTCACATGCAGGTGGAGGGCAGGGATGGCTTTTCTAGAAAAGAAGTGCCGACTGGGTACGTCATAGTGTGGGACAGCGTAGGCCATGAGCTCTCGGACCGCTGCGCTTTCGACCAAACAGAAGGGCATCATCTTTAATGAGATCAGTTTGGCAATGTAGGCGTTCAAAGCCAATGTACGCGGATGAGAGGATGAGTACTTTCTTGTCCTACTCAGAGTGTCTGGTAGGGTAAGCTGGACCTGAGAGCTGCATATGGGTGAACTAGGGGTGGACATGACGGACTGAGAGGGGGTTGGTGATGGTGATGGTGGTGGTGGTGGTGATGGCCTAGATTCAGTCTTTCGTTGCAAAAACATTGTGATTCCCTGACTGCTTTGGCCTTGCGACGACACCTCAACATTTCTTGCTGGTGGTGTGCTAACCGGTGGGCTTACAGTGGGGGTAGCGATGGAGCGTTGCTGGCTACCTTCAGTTGGAGCAGGTGCACATGTGCTACCTGATGTTTTGCAGTCCATCCACGCTTGCAAGTGCATGTTAAATTAAATGTCTAAACATGCAACTGGTATTCAAATATCTGAGATTTTTCCCTCAGCTAAAGGTCCTTCCGCACTTCTTACAGATAACCTTTGCCTCATCAATAGGATTTTGGTCAAAAAAGGGCCACACTGGACTCTTCCTACTATGGTATAAATTTTCAGGGCTTGCACGCTGTGCTAATTTGACCATCTGGCCAAGCTGTCCTGCAACTCTTGTTGTTTGTTTAAGATGTTTTTGGACTGCTACGGGCCTGCCAGATAACCGCTGCTACGATGTCGATGCCTGCTGCAGATCCTTCTCCTCTTCTGAGCTATTGCCAGCGGCACCCTCTTCCCCCAATGGATGCCAATCCGGGTCAACAACTGGGTCATCCACCACCTCCTCTTCAATTTCATCTGCACCTTCCTCTGTGTCACCGTGTAAGGTGGTATAGTATGCCGGAAGGGGCACCTGAGTTTCATCAGGGTCAGATTCTGGCTCAGTAGACTGCGAGGGCAATGTAGTGCTCTGGGTGAATATACCAGCAGAATCATCTAGCAGTGGCTGTGCATCAGTGCGCTCCATCTCTGATTCATGTTGGACTGGGGAATTCAGGATTTGACTTGATAACCCAGGCATGGTATGTGAAAAGAGCACCATGGAGTAATCTGAAGTGTGGCCTGCCGCATCCTTCACTTTTGGTGGGGGTGAAGGACACAAGGAAAGGTGTTGTTCCTGACCAGGAGCCTGCACTGACGACTCAGTGCTTGCATTTTTTTTTAAACTTCAGAAGAGTAAGCGATAGAGCTGGAGGCTGTTTCGGCAATGTAAGCCAAAACCTGTTCCTGATGCTCCGGCTTTAAAAGCGGTTTACTTACTCCCAGAAAAGGGAGCCTTCCAGGCCTTCTCGAGCCAGACGATGACGCCGGCTCAACACCTCCTGCCTTAGGTGCTATTGTGCTTTTGGCACTTCCAGCAGATGCACCACCACCACCATCAGTACCAGCTGGCCCCCCCCGCCCACGTCCGCGGCCTCTTCCACCATACTTTCTAATTTTTGTGAGAATGTACCCAAAATACCAGCAGATATATGGTACTGTATCAGAATCGTACAGCTGTATACAGTCTAGGGATAATTGTAAATCTACGTATATATTTCAGGAGTCAGACAGAGACGCTCTCAGGATCAGTATGGATTAGACAAGAATATAAAAAGCTGAAAAAGGGTACTGTATCACAAGCGGACAGCTGTATACAGTCTAGGGGTAATTGTAAATCTCCGTATATATTTCCGGAGTAACAAACAGACGCTCACAGGCTCAGTATGGATTAGACCAGAATATGAAAAGCTGAAAAAGGGTACTGTATCACCAGATACCAGGTATATATAGTATAGTGAAAATATTGTTAATCTCCGTATATATTTCCGGAGTAACAGACAGTCGCTCACAGGCTCAGTATGGATTAGACCAGAATATGAAAAGCTGAAAAAGCGTACTGTATCACTAGATACCAGGTATATATAGTATAGTGAAAATATTGTTAATCTCCAAATATATTTCAGGAGTCAGACAAAGACGCTCACAGGCTCAGTATGGATCACACCAGAATATAAAAAGTAGAAAAAGGGTAATGTATTAGAAGCGTACAGCTGTATACAGGGTTGGGGTAATTTTAAATCTCCGTATATTTTTCCGGAGTAACACACAGACGCTCTCTCAGTATGGATTTGACTGTCATACAGAAGGCAGAAAAACGGTACTGTATCAGAAGATACCAGCTGTATACGGTTTTGGGGAAAATGTAAATCTCCGTATATATTTCCGGAGTCACACACAGATAGTCAGCATGTATTTGTCCATGATACCAGCCGGTACACGGTAGTGTGTGAGGAGCGTACAGCTCTATACGGTGTGGGAAAAAATGAACGCTCGGTAACTGTGCAGAAAAAAAGAATAAAAGTATTAGTGCTGTGTACGTGCTGTGTAAAAAGCAGTCTGCACAGCAGTGTACACACAGCAATACAGCTAGCAGGCAGCCTAATAATCAGCTCTGCTGCTGCACACAAGAAATTCCTCCCCTGTCACTGGCAGGCAGCCTAATAATCAGCTCTGCTGCTGTACACAAGAAATTCCTCCCCTGTCACTGGCAGGCAGCCTAATAATCAGCTCTGCTGCTGCACACAAGAAATTCCTCCCCTGTCACTGGCAGGCAGCCTAATAACCAGCACTGCTGCACACAACAAAATCCTCCCCTGTCACTGCACACTAACTGTACAGCTAATCGCTATCAGCACAAGCAAAGAATCACTTATTTTTTCCTGCCTAACTCTCTCCCTACTGAGAAACAGCGGCAGCAACCTCTCCCTATGCTAAAATTGGCAGAAGTAAAATGGCGGTCGGTGCTCAGGGCTTTTATAGCCACTGTGACGCCACACAAAGCAAGCCAATCACTGCAATGCCCTTCTCTAAGATGGTGGTGGCCGCTGCCCATGTCATCGAGTTGCCCACAGTGTGCGTCTTTGCTCATTGGCTGAGAAAAGGCGCCTGCAAGCATTATAGGAAAACCGACTTTGGCGCTCGGGTCGACGACCGCATGGCCGACCTCATGCTATGGTCGGGTTTCATCGAGCGAACCCGACTTTGGCGAAAGTTGGTCATTTTTGAATCTGACAGGCCTGTTTCGCTCAACTCTAATGATGACATACTTTACCGTCCATGGTCAAATTGTGCCAGGTCACATGGATAGTATATTACGTCAGATGGCAGAAAGGGGTTAATTGAATCACTTAATATTGAGCAGACTTAACCCCTTAGTGACAGAGCCAATTTGCAGCTTAAAGAACGGGCAAATTTTTACAGTTCTGACCACTGTCATTTTATGAGGTTATAACTCTGGAACGCTTTAACAAATCCAGCTGATTCTGAGATTGTTTTTTCATGACATATTGTGTTAGGGTCTGCGGAACGCACCTAATAAATAATGTAGAGAGGTGTGTTCGCAGCCCGGGTTCCACCGTGCAGGCAGAGCCTGCTGCTAGTAAGATGGCGTTAGTAGCAAACTCTGTTATCCCGCAGAGTTGCTAAAATAAACACCGTAGCATGCTGTGGCAGATAGTGCGAACTCTGTTAATCCACAGAGCCGCTAGCGGGAATGCCACAGCGCTATATAGCGATATAAGCGAACTCTGTTACACCACAGAGTCACTGAGGTAAAGACGCAGAGATAGGTACTGTGTCCTGTTGACACCACAGGGATACACAGATAACTGCTGTGCGGATAGCAGTCCGTGATCAGGCAGACAGCAAAGCAATCAAGCAATCTCCTCACCAGAGAAGCCGGTATTCTAGGGGCTTATTTCAGCCAAGCCCTAACCACGTGCACTCAAATCTCCTCACCGGAGGTGCTGGTATTCTAGGGGCTTATTTCAGCCGAGCCCTAACCACATGCGTGCATGATCACACTGGCGCAAAGCACATAATGCAATTGATCCTAGCGCACGGCCGTGCGGTAAGGACAGCCTTTTGTAGCAGCCACGAGAAAAAGACCTTCCAGGAAGGACCAATGGGAAGCTGCTTCAGAACATCAACAGCCGGAGGACCTTCCTAAAGGACCAATAGCAGTGGCAGCTGTATCTGAGCATGTGACCCCTGATCTCCAATGGGAGATCTTGCCCTGGGCACGCTCAGATGAAACAACAAAGGACTTAGACCTAAAGACATCTGCTCGCCGCTGACCAGTAGTGGCTACAATAGCAGAACCTGAAGAGGCAGCAGCAAGTCTCTGCACAGTATTAGACCAGGCGAGACGCTGGGACCGATGTCTTTGCTGAGCAGGCTCCACTGCGGCTGGAGATGGATGGGGGCCGCAGCGGGACTGGTTCGAGACTCCCCTTGTGCAGCAGCGGGAACTCAAACCCTAACATATTGTTCTTCACGTTAGTGTTAAAAACATTTTTATATGACTTGCGTTTATTTATGAAAAAAACAGAAATATGGCGAAAATTTTGGAAATTTAGCAATTTTCAAACTTTAAATTTTTATGCCCTTAAATCAGAGAGATATGTCACACAAATTTCTTAATATATAACATTTCCCACATGTCTACTTTACATCAGCACAATTTTGGGAACAAAATTTTTTTTGTTACAAAGTTATAAGGGGTAAAATTTGACCAGCGATTTCTCATTTTTACAACACCATTTCCGAGACCCCGGAGAAAATCTGACACTGGGGGGCGCTATATACTTTCTCCACAGCGCCGTTGATTAACGGCACTGTGGTTTAAGTACCCTTAACTACCACTGTTAAAAGGCGTATCGGCCCCATAGCTCCCTCTTGTCCAGCATGAGACCCCATAGCCTCCCCATTACCAGCATAAGACCCCCATAGCCTCCTGTTCTCCAGTATGAGACCCCCATACCCTTCCCATGTCCAGCATGAGAGTCCCATAGCCTCCCCATGTCTGGATGAGATCCCCATAACTCCCCATGTCCAGCATAGCAGCCACATAGCCTCCACATGTCCAGCATAGAATCATAGAATCATAGAATCATAGAATGGTAGAGTTGGAAGGGACCTCCTGGGCCATCTGGTCCAACCCCCTGCTCAAAGCAGGATTCTCTAAATCATCCCAGACAGATGTCTGTCCAGCCTCTGTTTGAAGACTTCCATTGAAGGAGAACTCACCACCTCTCATGGCAGCCTGTTCCACTCCTTGATCACCCTAACTGTCAAAAAGTTTTTTCTAATATCTAATCTGTGTCTCCTCCCATTCAGTTTCATCCCATTGCTTCTAGTCTTTCCTTGTGCAAATGAGAATAAAGATAATCCTTCTACAATGTGACAGCCCTTGAGATATTTGTAGACAGCTATTAAGTCTCCTCTCAGTCTTCTTTTTTGCAAGCTAAACATTCCCAAATCCTGTAACCGTTCCTCATAGGACATGGTTTGCAGACCGGTCACCATTCTGGTGGCTCTTCTTTGAACTTGCTCCAGTTTGTTGATGTCTTTTTTAAAATGTGGTGCCCAAAACTGGACACAGTATTCCAGATGAGGTCGGACCAAAGAGGAGTAGAGGGCAATAATGACCTCACGTGATCTAGACTGTATGCTTCTGTTGATACATCCTAGAATTGTATTTGCCTTTTTTGCTGCTGCATCACACTGTTGACTCATGTTCAGTCTGTGATCAATTAGTATACCCAAGTCTTTTTCACATGTGCTGTTACTTAGCCCTATTCCTCCCATTTTGTATATGCTTTTTTCATTTTTATTGCCCAGATGTAGAAATTTGCATTTTTCCCTGTTAAAAACCATTCTGTTAGTTGTTGACCACTGCTCCAGTTTATTTATATCTTTTTGAATCCCTCTCTCTCTTCTCTAGTATTAGCTACCCCTCCTAGCTTTGTGTCATCAGCAAATGTGATCAGTTTACCCTCAATTCCTTCATCTAAATCATTGATAAAGATGTTGAACAATACAGGGCCCAAAACAGAGCCTTGTGGTACCCCACTTGAGACATTCTTCCAACTGGATGTGCAGCCATTTACGACCACTCTTTGAGTCCGATCACTAAGCCAGTTATGAATCCACCTAACAGTTGCCTTGTCCATTCCATACTTAGTCATTTTTTCAATAAGGATTGTGTGAGATACTTTGTCAAATGCTTTGCTGAAGTCAAGATATACGATATCTACAGCATTTCCCTGATCCACCCAGTCAGTGATTCTATCATAGAAGGAAATTAAGTTAGTCTGACATGACTTATTAGTTACAAACCCATGCTGACTCTGTTTAATCACTTCATTCTTATGCAGGTACTTACATACATGTTCTTTAATAATTTGTTCAAAGATCTTTCCTGGTATTGAAGTCAGACTCACTGGCCTGTAGTTCCCTGGGTCCACCTTCTTCCCCTTTTTGAAGATAGGAACAACATTTGCTCTTCTCCAGTCTTCTGGGACTTCACCTGTTCTCCAAGAATTTTCAAAGATTATGGACAGTGGTTCAAGAATTTCTTCTGCTATCTCCTTCAGTATTCTGGGTGTAATTCATCTGGACCTGGAGACTTGAATTCATTTAGGTTAGCTAAGTGTTTCCTCACTGTCTTTCTGTTTATAGATATCCTGGATTCTTCTATTCCTTTAATAGGACAGTGAAGATCAGTTGATGTTACATTTCCTTTCTGAGAGAAAACAGATGCAAAATAGGAATTTAAAAGTTCAGCCTTCTCAACATCCTTTCTTACCATTTCATCATTTTCATCCTGTAAAAATCCTATAACATCTTTGACTTTTCTTTTACTTTTGACGTATCCCCAAAATCCTTTTTTGTTGCTTTTGACATCTCTTGCGAGCCTTAATTCATTGTCAGCTTTAGATAATCTGATTTGTGCCCTGCAGGTTCTGCAGATGGCATTATATTCTTCTTTAGATATGCCTCCCTCTTTCCATTTGATAAACATTTCTTTCTTCCTTTTTAGCATGTGTTTAAGTTCTGTGTTCATCCATCCTGGTTTCCTTAAATGCTTCCCATTCTTCCCTCTTTTTAGAATTGTTAACAATTGTGCTTTGAGAATCTAATTTTTCAAGATGTCCCATCCTTCCTGGACATTTTTGTCCTTAAGGATATCCTGCCATTGGATCCCTCCAATTCTCTTTCTGAGTCCCTTAAAATCTGCCTTTCTGAAATCTAACCTTGATGTCTGAGTCTTCACAGGTCTTCCTCCTCTTGTTATCCAAAATTCTAAAATAGCATGGTCACTACCTCCTAGGGTCCCAGCCACTCTTACCTCCTCAACCATTTCCTCCCTATTTATCAGGATTAGATCCAAGGTAGCAGTTCCCTTGTTTTCTCCCCTACCTTTTGAAAGATAAAGTTGTCTGCAAGAGAGGATAAGAATTTCCTTGACCTGTTAGTTTTGCCTGAGAGCAATTCCCATATGAATCCACACAGCCTCCTCTTGTCCAGCATGAGACCCCATAGCCTCCCCATATCCAGCATGAGAGCCCCATATCCTCCCCATGTCCAGGATTAGAGCATCATAGCCTCCCCAAGGCCAACATGAGAGCCCCATAGCCTCCTCATGTCCAGCATGAGAGGCCCATAGCCTCCCCATGTTCTCTATGAGATCTACATATCCTCACCATGTTCAGCATGAGAGACTCATAGTCTCCCCATGTCCAGCATGAGACCCACACAGCCTCCTCTTGTCCAGCATGAGACCCCACACAGCCCCCTCTTGTCCATAATGAGATTCCATAGCTTTTCCATGTTTAGCATGAGACCCTAATAGCTTCATCTTCTCCAACGTTAGAACCCCATACCCTTCCCATGTCCAGCATAAGATCCCCATAGCTTCCTCTTGTCCAGCATGACAACCACATTGCCTCCCCATGTCCAGCATGAGGCCCCCATAGCCACCTCTTGTCAATCACAAAGCATTCCCATGTCCAGCATGTGGCCCAAACAACCTCTCCATGTCCATAGAATCATAGAATCATAGAATAGTAGAGTTGGAAGGGACCTCCTGGGCCTTCTGGTCCAACCCCCTGCTCAAAGCAGGATTCTCTAAACCATCACAGACAGATGTCTGTCCAGCCTCTGTTTGAAGACTTCCATTGAAGAAGAACTTACCACCTCTCGTGGCAGCCTGTTCCACTCCTTGATCACCCTAACTGTCAAAAGTTTTTTCTAATATCTAATCTGTGTCTCCTCCCATTCAGTTTCATCCCATTGCTTCTAGTCTTTCCTTGTGCAAATGAGAATAAAGATGATCCTTCTACAATGTGACAGCCCTTGAGATATTTGTAGACAGCTATTAAGTCTCCTCTCAGTCTTCTTTTTTGCAAGCTAAACATTCCCAAATCCTGCAACCGTTCCTCATAGGACATGGTTTGCAGACCGGTCACCATTCTGGTGGCTCTTCTTTGAACTTGCTCCAGTTTGTTGATGTCTTTTTTAAAATGTGGTGCCCAAAACTGGACACAGTATTCCAGATGAGGTCGGACCAAAGAGGAGTAGAGGGCAATAATGACCTCATGTGATCTAGACTGTATGCTTCTGTTGATACATCCTAGAATTGTATTTGCCTTTTTTGCTGCTGCTTCACACTGTTGACTCATGTTCAGTCTGTGATCAATTAGTATACCCAAGTCTTTTTCACATGTGCTGTTACTTAGCCCTATTCCTCCCATTTTGTATATGCTTTTTTCATTTTTATTGCCCAGATGTAGTACTTTGCATTTTTCCCTGTTAAAAACCATTCTGTTAGTTGCTGCCCACTGCTCCAGTTTATTTATATCTTTTAGAATCCTCTCTCTCTCTTCTCTAGTATTAGCTACCCCTCCTAGCTTTGTGTCATCAGCAAATTTGATCAGTTTACCCTCAATTCCTTCATCTAAATCATTGATAAAGATGTTGAACAATACAGGGCCCAAAACAGAGCCTTGTGGTACCCCACTTGAGACATTCTTCCAACTGGATGTGCAGCCATTTACGACCACTCTTTGAGTCCGATCACTAAGCCAGTTATGAATCCACCTAACAGTTGCCTTGTCCATTCCATACTTAGTCATTTTTTCAATAAGGATTGTGTGAGATACTTTGTCAAATGCTTTGCTGAAGTCAAGATATACGATATCTACAGCATTTCCCTGATCCACCCAGTCAGTGATTCTGTCATAGAAGGAAATTAAATTAGTCTGACATGACTTATTAGTTACAAACCCATGCTGACTCTGTTTAATCACTTCATTCTTATGCAGGTACTTACATACATGTTCTTTAATAATTTGTTCAAAGATCTTTCCTGGTATTGAAGTCAGACTCACCGGCCTGTAGTTCCCTGGGTCCACCTTCTTCCCCTTTTTGAAGATAGGAACAACATTTGCTCTTCTCCAGTCTTCTGGGACTTCTCCTGTTCTCCAAGAATTTTCAAAGATTATGGACAGTGGTTCAAGAATTTCTTCTGCTATCTCCTTCAGTATTCTGGGGTGTAATTCATCTGGACCAGGAGACTTGAATTCATTTAGGTTAGCTAAGTGTTTCCTCACTGTCTTTCTGTTTATAGATATCCTGGATTCTTCTATTCCTTTAACAGGACAGTGAAGATCAGTTGATGTTACATTTCCTTTCTGAGAGAAAACAGATGCAAAATAGGAATTTAAAAGTTCAGCCTTCTCAACATCCTTTCTTACCATTTCATCATTTTCATCCTGTAAAAATCCTATAACATCTTTGACTTTTCTTTTACTTTTGACGTATCCCCAAAATCCTTTTTTGTTGATTTTGACATCTCTTGCAAGCCTTAATTCATTGTCAACTTTAGATAATCTGATTTGTGCCCTGCAGGTTCTGCAGATGGCATTATATTCTTCTTTAGATATGCCTCCCTCTTTCCATTTGATAAACATTTCTTTCTTCCTTTTTAGCATGTGTTTAAGTTCTGTGTTCATCCATCCTGGTTTCCTTAAATGCTTCCCATTCTTCCCTCTTTTCGGAATTGTTAACGATTGTGCTTTGAGAATCTCATTTTTCAAGATGTCCCATCCTTCCTGGACATTTTTGTTCTTAAGGATATCCTGCCATTGGATCCCTCCAATTCTCTTTCTGAGTCCCTTAAAATCTGCCTTTCTGAAATCTAACCTTGACGTCTGAGTCTTCACAGGTCTTCCTCCTCTTGTTATCCAAAATTCTAAAATAGCATGGTCACTACCTCCTAGGGTCCCAGCCACTCTTACCTCCTCAACCATTTCCTCCCTGTTTATAAGGATTAGATCCAAGGTAGCAGATCCCCTTGTTTTCTCCCCTACCTTTTGAAAGATAAAGTTGTCAGCAAGAGAGGATAAGAATTTCCTTGACCTGTTAGTTTTGCCTGAGAGAGATTCCCAACAAATGTCTGGATAGTTGAAATCACCCATGACCACTATGTCATATTTTTTGGAGAACTTGGCCATTTGATGCATAAAGAGTTCATCCATATCTTCAGCTTGCATAGGTGGCCTGTAGTAAATGCCTACAATGGTGTCCTTTCCATTGTTCTGTCCTTGTATTCTTACCCAAACAGTTTCCACAGAACTCCCAGTCTCTGAAGCATCAATCTCTGTGCAGATATACGCTTTTCTAACATACAATGCGACACCTCCTCCTCGTTTATCAAGTCTGTTTCTTGCAAATAAGTTGTATCCTTCTAGCCTTGTATTCCAATCATGTGTATCGTCCCACCAAGTTTCAGTGATTCCAATGACATCATACTTCTTCTCCTGCGTTAGTAGTTCCAATTCTCCTTGTTTGTTGCCCATGCTTTGTGCATTTGTATAAAAACATTTTAGTTTGTGATTGGTTTCTCTTCCTCCAATATTTTTATTATTTAGATTGTTTTGTCTTCGTTCTTCCTTTCCACTTCTAATAGCCAAGTTCTCAATAGCATTTGTCAGGTGTATGGCTTTTTCTGGTGTTTTGCTTCCCTTCCCACATTGTTCTAGTTTAAAGCTCTCCTGATGAGTGTAGCAAGGCGACTTCCAAATACATGTTTTCCAGTCTTCGTAAGGTGCACCCCATCTCTAGCAAGTAGTCCATCGTATAGGTAATTCACTCCGTGATCCAGAAATCCAAATCCTTGCTGACGGCACCATCGACGTAGCCAGTTGTTCACCTGCAGAATCTTATTCCACCTCCTTGTTCCATGGCCATCCACTGGGAGGATGGATGAGAAGACCACCTGCGCACCCAGTTCTTTCACTTTCTTGCCTAAGTTTTCAAAGTCACTGCAGATGGTTTCCAGGTCACTTCTTGTGGTGTCATTTATCCCCACATGTATTAGCAGGAATGTGTAGTCATCATTAGGTCTGAAGAGTCCTGATATCCTGTCAGACACATCTTTAATTTTTGCACCTGGAAGACAGCACATTTCTCTTGACTGAGACCACCATAGCCTCCCCATGTCTAGCATAAAAAACAAGAAAAGAAAAAGGGCGCATGTGTAGACTCACAGGGCTACTTTTTTAAAAATAGTGCCAATGCACTCACCTGTAATGGTTGTGTGCAACTACACAACCAAAATTAAGCGTGTGATTAATGAGGCTCCGGGTCACCTCTCTCTATTTGTGATGTCATCCCATCGGTGTTTGCATCAAGCCTCAGTGTTCCTCTGATGGTCACACAATCCCGCTCGACCGGATGACACGTCACCTTAGGTCCTCAGTTATTAACCTGGTGGCTGTAAACCAGAGGTCCTCGATACATCCAAATAAACCAGGCTGCTCCTGCCGCTGTTAACTCCGTATGGAGATTTTTCGCATGTAAACAATGGTGCAGCGGTCTCAAGGGGCGCCAAAGGTATAATGGACAATTTAATAAATGTTAACCGAACTTTATTCTTCATCCAATACCACTGCCACAACGCGTTTCAACAGTCCAAACCGTCTTCATCAGGTAATGAAGACGGTTTGGACCGTTGAAACGCGTTGTGGAATAAAGTTCGGTTAACATTTATTAAATTTTCCATTATTCCTTTGGCGCCCTTTGAGACCGCTGCACCATTGTTTACATGTCTAGCATGAGACTCACATAGTCTCTGCATGTCCAGCATGTAACCCACATAGCCTTGCCATGTCCAGCATGTGACCCCCATAGCCTCCTATTGTCCAGCATGAGACCTCCATAGACTCTATTTGTCTAGCATGAGACCCACATAGCCTCCTCATGTCCAGCATGAGACCCCATAGCCTCCTCATCTCCAGCATGAGACCAACATAGTCTCCTCATATCTAGCATGAGGCCCCATAGCATCCTCTTGTAAAGCATGAGACCTACAAAGCCTCCTCATGTCCAGCATGAGACCCCATAGTCTCTTGTCCAGAACGAGACCCCCATACCATCTTCATGTCCAACATGAGAACCCCATAGCCTTCTCTTGTCTAGCATGAGACCCCCAGAGCCTCCCCATGTCCAGCATGAGTCTCCACACAGCCTCAAATAAACAGGAGGAATCCCCACACAGCCTCCTATATACAGGATGAGCTCGCACACAGCCCCCTATATACAGGAGGAGCCCCCACACAGCCCCCTATGTACAGGACGAGCACCCACATTGCCTCCTACATACAGGAGGAACTCCAAAACAGCCCCCTATATGCAGGAGAAGACCTCACATAGCCCCTATATACAGGAGGAGCCCACACTTAACCTCCGATTTACAGGAGAAGCCTCCACATAGCCTCCCATGATCAGCATTAGACCTAAATTGCTTCCCCATGATCAACATGAGACCCAGATAGCCTCCCCATGATCAGCATGAAACCCACACAGCCTCCTCTTGTCCAGCATGAGTTCTCATAGCCTCCCTATATCCAGGATGAGAGCACCATAGCCTCCCCATGGCCAACATGAGAACCCCATAGCCTCCCCATGTCCAGCATGAGTGGCCCATAGCCTTCTCATGTCCATCTTGAGATCTCCATAGCATCTCAATGTCCAGCATGAGAGCCCCATAGCCACCCCATGTACAGCATGAGAGCCTCATAGCCCCCCCCATGCCCAGCATGAGAGCCACATAGCCACCCCATGTCCAGCAAGAGAGCCTCATAGTCTCCCCATGTCGAGCATGAGAGCCCCATAGCCTCCCCTTGTCCAGCATGAGACCCCACACAGCCCCCTCTTGTCCATAATGAGATTACATAGCATTCCCATGTTCAGCATGAGACCCTC
This sequence comes from Oophaga sylvatica, assembly GCA_033576555.1. Classification (NCBI taxonomy): domain Eukaryota; kingdom Metazoa; phylum Chordata; class Amphibia; order Anura; family Dendrobatidae; genus Oophaga; species Oophaga sylvatica. The sequence continues at coordinate 391,873,881 of JARQOD010000005.1, read as the reverse complement.
ATAACTTCCTCTTGTCCAGCATTAGAGCCCCATACACTTCCCATGTCCAGCATAAGAACCTTATAGCTTCCTCTTTGTGCAGCATGAGAATCACATTGCCTCCCCATGTCCATGAGACCCCCATAGCTGCCTCTTGTCAAGCATGAGACTCACATGGCGTTCCCATGTCCAGCATGTGACCCACATAGTCTTTCCATGTCTAGCCTGAGACCACTATAGCCTCCTCTTGTCCAGCATGAGACCCTTATACCATCCCCATGTGAGCATGAGAACCACATAGCCTCCTCTTGTCCAACATGACACCCCCAAAGCCTCCTCATGTCCAGCATGAGTCCCTCATAGCCTTCTATTGTCAAGCATCAGACCCACATAGCCTCTTCTTGTCTAGCATGAGACCCACATAGCATCACCATATTCAGCATGTGACCCACATAGCCTCCTCTTGTCCAGCATGAGACACCCATACCATCCCATTTCAGTACGAGAACCCCATAGCCTCCTCTTTTCCAGCATGTAACCCACATAGCCTCCCCATGTCCAGCATGAGACCCCATAGCCTCCTCTTGTACAGCATGAGACCCCCATAACTCTTCTTGTCTAGCATGAGATCCACATAGCATCCCCATGTCCAGCATGTGACCCACCTAGCCTCCTCATGTCCAACATGAGATCTCATAGCCCTCTCTTGTCCAGCATAAGACCCACATAGCCTCCTCATGTCCAGCATGAGACCCCATATCCTCTTCTTGTCCAGCATGAGACCCCATACCATCTCCGTGTCCAACATGAGAACCCCATAGCCTTCTCTTGTCCAGCATGAGACCCCCATAGCCTCCCCATATCCAGCATTAGACCCCCATACCATCCCCATGTCGAGCATGAGACCCCCATAGTCTTCCCATGTCTAGAATGAGACCCCCATGGCCTCCTCTTCTCCAGCATGAGACCCATGAGACCCACATAGCCTCCTCATGTCCAGCATGAGACCCCATAGCCTCCTTTTGTCCAGCATGAGACCCCCATACCATCTCCATGTCTAACATGAGAACCCCATAGTCTTCTTTTGTCCAGCATAAGATTCCCATACCATCCCCATGTCCAGCATGAGAACCACATAGCCCCCTCTCGTCCAGCATGCTATCCCATAGCCTTCTCATGTCCAGCATGAGACCCCCATGGCCTTCTTTTCTCCAGCATGAGACCCATGAGACCCACATAGCCTCCTCATGTCCAGCATGAGACCCATGTGACCCACATAGCCTCCTCATGTCCAACTTGAGATCTCATAGCCTTCTCTTGTCCAGCATAAGACCCACATAGCCTCCCCTTGCCCAGCATGAGACCCCCATACCATCTCCATGTCCAACATGAGAACCCCATAGCCTTCTCTTATCCAGCATGAGACCCCATAGCCTCCCCATATCCAGCATTAGACCCCCATACCATCTCCATGTCGAGCATGGGACCCCCATAGCCTTCCCATGTCTAGAATTAGACCCCCATGGCCTCCTCTTCTCCAGGATGAGACCCATGAGACCCACATAGCCTCCTCATGTCCAGCATGAGACCCCATAGCCTCCTTTTGTCCAGCATGAGACCCCCATACCATCTCCATGTCTAACATGAGAACCCCATAGTCTTCTTTTGTCCAGCATAAGACTCCCATACCATCCCCATGTCCAGCATGAGAACCACATAGCCCCCTCTCGTCCAGCATGCTATCCCATAGCCTTCTCATGTCCAGCATGAGACCTCCATAGCCTCCTCATGTCTAGACAAACATTCCATGCACATAAAAGAAAAACACCACATACTCATATCGCTCCCATTCCTCCAGCGCACTGCCTCTGCTCTCTCCAATGCACTGACTCTCCGCAGTTCACAGCTGACAAGATAAAATTACGTCATTGGGTCAGCTGTCGCACATGCTGATTAAGCCCCTCCTCGGTAAAAAGAGGGGGCGACGGCCTCTCCTCCGACAATGCATTCACTGCTGTCTGCATCCCATAACACTTTCAAAACTCTAGGACAGTTTTCTTAGACTCTCCCATCGCCCAGGCCCTGATGCGTGGGATGCTCTGACAAAGAGAGAAAAGTTTGGAAGATGCTGATGAGTCGCCCGCCAGGGCCGTGGGGTACTCGGCACCGAGCCCGTCGACTTCTATGGGGGATGTCACGGCAGCCACGACTCGGTCCGTGGCCCTGGGCGCTCACCAAAAAGGGGTTTTTATATACAGGGGATAATGTTTGTATAGTGATTTGTGACGCTACCTGTAGTATCTGTGCAGGTCCTCTGGAAGGGATGGTGTTGTGCAGCTAGATGGTAAACCTCCTACAGGTGAGGCTGTGTCCTTCCAGGGTAGGTAGATGATGTAGTATAGAAATGGTGCTAGTGGATGCAGCAGAGGGGAATGTGCGACGCTGGAATAATCAGGGAGACAGTCCGAGTGCAGTTTCAGGGTTTTTACTCACAGTTCTGTCACGGTAATACTGATGCCCGCTTGGCACTGTGTCCTCCGGGTGAGTGGTCTAGCAACCCTCAGGTAGATTGGTCGCACTTCCCAAGACTCCCTTTCAGCAATGTTCCTTTCCTGGTCTCCACTTACTCTGTGCTTTATACTCCTTTCTTCCTAGCACCTCACCATACAGTCCTTCAGATCAGAAGCTGCGGTCCTGTCGGGAAACAGGTTAATTCTGTACGTTCTTGGTCCTATATAGCTTCCTTCCAGGGGATGCTGCTGGTGGAAGTGGCAATGACCCATAAAGTGATCACCGCCGTCGGCTTACTAGCAGGGCTTGAAGCTTTCCCACTAGTCTAGGGGCCGTACCCTGATGGCCTTGTCCTTCCTTCTTCAGGATGGGGCCACGGATGGATACACCAACCTCCGTGCTTTTGGGACCCTTTCGCTGACTTCAGGAGCTCCTAAGGTTTGCTTCCCTCAGCGAGCCTCCCAGGAGAGTTCTGCCTAAGCTCCACCCACCCATATGTACACCCTTTGCTAACCAGTCTGAGTCAGACCATCCTCCCGAAGGGTACGTCCGTATGCTCATCTGGCATGGTGTGTTGGATGCAGTTGTGGAGTCCTAGGGATGCTCCCTCCTTACCTGAGAGTCAGGTGTCACACCTCTGGGTGAGATGCAACACCTCTGTGGCGACTGAATCCTCAGGGGCGCCACACTGAAGGAGTACCTTGCCGACCGAACCAGCATCTTCCGTGATCTCCTCTATGCTTTACAAGTATTGTTTATCCAAGCTAGACACATGGCATGAACTGTCTCTCTTTGCCTTGGAGGTCCTGGCCTGCCCTGCTTCTAGCTTTTTGTCAAAGCAGGTTTTTAGTGCCAGGGGAATTATAACCGCATCTGCCTGTCAACTGAAATTGCTGACAGGCTGACTCTTATCAAAATGAACAAGGGCTGGACTGGCTCAGACTTTTCAACACCACTGGATGACAGCTGGAGAACATAAATTCAAATCCTGTGTTTCCTTTATCTTTCTGGTCTATTTCCATGCACCCCTTCCCTCCCAAACATGGGTATACGCTTCTGGATTTTGTCTTCTTTGTGTCATCCTTTTCCTCCTTTTTCACTAACATATGAACAGGGTGATCATGCTACCCTCGCTATAAATTTTTTAAGGGTGTTTATGATGACCGCAATAAGAATTTGGAGAAGACTGCTTCTAACATTCTTATTATAGATGTATACCCCCAAAGGGTAAATGTTTTTGAGCCCATGCACTTAGTGCATGTGCATTACCAATGTAGAATACCCACTCATTAAGGCCGGTTTCACATTAGAGTATCTGTACACAGCATATGATCTGCATAGATCCGTATGCGCACTTGACCCACTCCCGTCCCACCTCATCCCTAACTTTGCCACAGTCTTCATCCCTACTCTCACATACCTCTTCAACCTTTCACTTACAAATGGTGTCTTTCCTTCATCCTTCAAACATGCTTCAATCACACCGATCCTCAAAAAGCCCTCCCTTGACCCATCCTCTGCGTCTAACTATCGCCCGATATCTCTTCTCCCTTATGCCTCAAAACTACTGGAACAGCATGTATATCTTGAACTGTCCTCCCACCTTTCCTTCTGTTCCCTCTTTGACCGGTTACAATCCGGCTTTCGACCGCATCACTCAACTGAAACTGCCCTAACTAAAGTCACTAACGACCTGCTAACCGCCAAGAGCAAGCGACACTACTCTGTCCTCCTTCTCCTGGACCTGTCTTCTGCCTTCGACACTGTGGACCATTCCCTCCTGCTACAGATTCTCTCATCTCTTGGCATCACAGACCTGGCCCTATCCTGGATCTCATCATACCTAACAGACCGAACATTTAGTGTCTCCCTCTCACACACCACCTCCTCACCTCGCCCCCTGTCTGTCGGTGTTCCTCAAGGCTCAGTCCTAGGATCCCTACTCTTCTCCATCTACACCTTCGGCCTGGGACAGCTCATAGAATCCCACGGCTTGCAGTATCACCTCTACGCCGATGACACGCAGATCTACCTATCTGGACCTGACCTCACCTCCCTACTGACCAAAATCCCACAGTGTCTGTCTGCTATCTCAGCCTTCTTTTCTGCTCGCTTTCTCAAACTGAACATGGACAAAACAGAATTCATCATCTTTCCCCCACCTCACTCTACCCCTTCACCAGACCTATCCATCAATGTCAATGGTTGCTCGCTTTCCCCAGTCCCACATGCTCGGTGCCTTGGGGTGATCATCGACTCTGCCCTCTCTTTCAAACCACATATCCAAGCCCTCGCCACCTCCTGCCGCCTCAAACTCAAAAATATTTCCCGGATCCGCTCATTCCTCAACCATGAAACCACAAAAACACTAGTGCACGCCCTTATCATCTCCCGCCTCGACTACTGCAACCTCCTACTGTCTGGCCTCCCCTCTAGCACTCTGGCACCACTCCAGTCCATCCTACACTCTGCTGCACGATTAATCCACCTGTCTCCCCGCTATTCCCCAGCCTCCCCCCTATGCCAGGCCCTTCACTGGCTCCCTATTGCCCAGAGGCTCCAGTTCAAAACCTTAACCATGACATACAAAGCCATCCACAACCTTTCTCCTCCATACATCTGTGACATGGTCTCCCGCTACCTACCTACACGCAACCTTCGATCCTCTCAAGATCTCCTTCTCGACTCCCCCCTCATCTCTTCTTCCCACAAACGCATACAAGACTTCTCCCGGGCTTCCCCCATACTCTGGAACTCCCTGCCGCAAAACATCAGACTTTCACCAACAACGGAGACCTTCAAGAAAAACCTGAAGACCCACCTGTTCCGACAAGCCTACAACCTGCAATGATCCTCAATGTACTGAACCATCGTACGACCAGCTCTACCCTTTCCTAGTGTATTCTCACCCATCCCTGCAGTCTGTGAGCCCTCGCGGGCAGGGTCCTCTCTCCTTCTGTACTTGTGTGTCCCTTGTCCAGCACATGTTTATTGTACCTGTCTATATTTTTCCCCTTTTCATATGTAAAGCGCCATGGAATAAATGGCGCTATATAAATGTATAATAATAATAATAATAATAATAATAAAATGTGTCACGCATACTTATTGTGTACGCAGGGACATGCATTTGCATCAGTTCGCATGCTGATGCGTACGCATGCATCGTTTCGCGATGTGCAACGGACGGTGTCTGGCAAATGCAACATGTAGAATTTTTTGAGGCGTCAATTATGCGCAGTCATGCGCATGCAGATGAGTGCGTCAAAACAACGCATTACTGTCTATGGGAACGCATTGGTACGCAAGGACATGCGTACGCATGCGTTCGGAATGCATGCGTACTTCAAAATGAGCAGGTCCAGGAAATGATTTCACCACCTGCTAATTGCCAGCTATATAAAAGGAAGTGTGGACACTGCTAGGCCATTACTCTCCAGACTCTGGATGTGAGCACAAGACAGTCTATGTAAGTATAGAAGCTTTGAAAATATCTGTCTGTCTCTGCAGTCTGTACTCTGTACTAATTTTTTTTTCTTTTCCTTGTAGACTGGTGGCTGTTCCGGTCCCAGACTACTGTTGTGGCTTGCTTCTTCTGTCCAGGATTTCTGCGTCCCGGTGGTGTGGTATTAGCCCTTCAGTTCTTATGTCCAGGATTTCTCCGTCCCGGTGGTCTGGTATTTGCCCTTCAGTTCTCGCGTCCAGGATTTCTCCGTTCTGGTGCTGTGGTACTGACCCTCATTTCTCCTGCCCAGAATTTCTCTGTTACGGTGATGTGGTACTGACCCTCATTTCTCCTGTACAGGACTTCGGCATTCCGATGGTGTGGTATTGGCCCTTCAGTTCTCTTGTCCAGGATTTCTCCGTTCTTGTGCAGTGGTACTGACCCTCATTTTTCCTGTCCAGGATTTTTCCATCCCGGTGGTGTGGTATTGGCCCTTTAGTTCTCCTGTCCAGGATTTCTCCGTCCCGGTGGTGTGGTATTGGCCCTTCAGTTCTCGCGTCCAGGATTTCTCCATTCTGGTGCTGTGGTACTGACCCTCATTTCTCCTGTCCAGAATTTCTCTGTTACGGTGGTGTGGTACTGACCCTCATTTCTCCTGTACAGGACTTCGGAGTTCCGATGGTGTGGTATAAGCCCTTCAGTTCTTGTGTCCAGGATTTTTCCGCTCTGGTGCTGTGGTATTGGCCCTTCAGTTCTCGTGTCCAGGATTTCTCCGTTCTGGTGCTGTGTTACTGATCCTCATTTCTCCTGTCCAGCATTTCTCTGTTACGGTGTGTGGTACTGACCCTCATTTCTCCTGTACAGGACTTTGGCGCTCCAGTGGTATGGTATTGGCCCTTCAGTTCTCGTGTCCAGGATTTCTCTGTCCCAGTGTTGTGCTGCTGTCCCTGTGCTGTGCTGCTGTCCCGGTGCTGTTCTGCTGTCCCGGTGCTGTGCTGCTGTCCCAATGTTGTTCTGCTGTCCCGGTGCTGTGCTGCTGTCCCGCTGCTGTGCTGCTGTCATTGTTCTGTGCTGCCTGACTGCTGCGCCGTTGGACTACTGCCTGTAATGTAATAGAACCAACCCAGGATGTGGAGGGAAATGCCACCATGGCAGAGAAAATAGAAAGAAAGCCAGAAACACAACCAACTAATAAAAAAGAGCCTTTATTAACCAAATGGCATAGTAATAGAAAAACCATATACAATTAAAATATGAATATAAAAATACACTGATATAATGAGGCTGATATCTTTACAAAAACCACTTAAATACGCATAACAATATAATCATATTAGGACCACTCATGGTTTCAATTTGCAATATATAGTGGAAAAACGGCTCATGTTAATGAGACCAGGTAAAAGAGGGGGCCATAAAGTGATAATACCACGGTGCCAGGTTTACAAAAAAATATAATGGTGTGAAAAAAATAATATACAAAAAAATAAATAAAAAATAATAAAAAGGATAATAAATCAGATAGAAATTATATATCCATGACAAAACATTAGTAGCACATAAGGTTAATAAGCAAATTAAGTAATACAACTGACATATAAATACCGCTGTGCTCAAATAAACTAACAATGTGACATATGGTGCTATGAGTTACCAACAATGCGGCAAACTAAGTGAAATGAATATGGCACACAAGAAAATAAGTATGAACCTGCACCTGTGTAATAATAAAACAACCGCCAAAATACCTGGGAGCCTGAACAGCCTGACAGTGCCTCACAGAACGCGCCCCGACGCGCGTTTCGGAAAATAAATTCCTTCGTCAGGGGGAAGGAAGGAATTTATTTTCCGAAACGCGCGTCGGGGCGCGTTCTGTGAGGCACTGTCAGGCTGTTCAGGCTCCCAGGTATTTTGGCGGTTGTTTTATTATTACACAGGTGCAGGTTCATACTTATTTTCTTGTGTGCCATATTCATTTCACTTAGTTTGCCGCATTGTTGGTAACTCATAGCACCATATGTCACATTGTTAGTTTATTTGAGCACAGCGGTATTTATATGTCAGTTGTATTACTTAATTTGCTTATTAACCTTATGTGCTACTAATGTTTTGTCATGGATATATAATTTCTATCTGATTTATTATCCTTTTTATTATTTTTTTATTTATTTTTTTGTATATTATTTTTTTCACACCATTATATTTTTTTGTAAACCTGGCACCGTGGTATTATCACTTTATGGCCCCCTCTTTTACCTGGTCTCATTAACATGAGCCGTTTTTCCACTATATATTGCAAATTGAAACCATGAGTGGTCCTAATATGATTATATTGTTATGCGTATTTAAGTGGTTTTTGTAAAGATATCAGCCTCATTATATCAGTGTATTTTTATATTCATATTTTAATTGTATATGGTTTTTCTATTACTATGCCATTTGGTTAATAAAGGCTCTTTTTATATAGTTGGTTGTGTTTCTGGCTTTCTTTCTATTTTCTCTGCCATGGTGGCATTTCCCTCCACATCCTGGGTTGGTTCTATTCTCTTCCGGATGGTCTGCCATCCACTTTTCAGGTGATATAGACCACATTTACATTAACCCCTTCACCCCCAAGGGTGGTTTGCACGTTAATGACCGGGACAATTTTTACAATTCTGACCACTGTCTCTTTATGAGGTTATAACTCCGGAACGCTTCAACGGATCTTCGCGATTCTGAGATTGTTTTCTCGTGACATATTGTACTTCATGTTAGTGGTAAAATTTCTTCCATATAACTTGCGTTTATTTTTGAAAAATACGCAAATATGGCGAAAATTTTGAAAATTTAGCAATTTTCAAACTTTGAATTTTTATTCCCTTAAAACAGAGAAATATGTAACACAAAATAGTTAAGAAATAACATTTCCCACATGTCTACTTTACATCAGCACAATTTTGGAATCAAAATTTTTTTTTGTTAGGAAGTTATAAGGGTTAAAAGTTGACCAGCGATTTCTCATTTTTACAACAAAATTTACAAAGCCATTTTTTTTAGGGACCACCTCACATTTGAAGTCACTTTGAGGGGTCTACATGACAGAAAATACCCAAAAGTGACACCATTCTAAAAACTGCACCCCTCAAGGTACTCAAAACCACATTCAAGAAGTTTATTAACCCTTCAGGTGCTTCACAGGAACTAAAGCAACGTGGAAGGAAAAAATGAATAATTAACTTTTTAGCCACAAAAATGATCTTTTACAAACTTTTTTTTTATTTTCACAAGGGTAAAAGGAGAAAATGGACAGATAAGGTTGTTATGCAATTTCTCCTGAGTACGCCAATACCCCATATGTGGGGGAAAACCACTGTTTGGGCACACGGCAGAGCTCGTAAGGGAAGGAGCGCCGTTTGACTTTTTCAAACTAAAATTGGCTGGAGTTGAGATTGGACGCCATGTCGCGCTTGGAGAACCTCTGATGCGCCTAAACAGTGGAAACCCCCCACAAGTGACACCATTTTGGAAACTAGACCCCCTAAGGTACTTATCTAGATCTATTGTGAGCACTTTGAACCCCCAAGTGTTTCACAAAAGTTTATAATGCCTGGGTGTGAAAAAAAAAAAAAAAAAATTCCACAAAAATGATTTTTTAGTCCTAAATTTTTGAATTTTCCCAAGGAAATTGGACCCCAAAAGTTGTTGTCCAATTTGTCCTGAGTACGCTGATACCCCATATGTGGGGGTGGAAAACTGTTTGGGCGCACGGCAGGGCTTGGAAAGGAAGTAGTAACGTTTTGGAATGCAGACGTTGATGGGGGTCATGTTCCGTTTGCAGTGCCCCAGATGAGCCTAAACAGTGGAAATCCCCCACAAGTGACCCCATTTTGGAAACTAGACCCCCTAAGGAACTTATCTAGATCTTTGGTGAGCACTTTGAACCCCCAAGTGCTTCACACAAGTTTATAATGCCCGGGCATGAAAATAAAAAATCCTATTTTTTTCCCACAAAAATTATCTTTTAGTCACTAATTTTTTATTTTCCCAAGGGTATCAGGAGAAATTGGACCACATAAGTTGTTGTCCAATTTGTCCTGAGTACGCTGATGCCCCATATGTGGGGGGGAACCACTGTTTGGGCGCACGGCAGAGCTCGGAAGGGAAGGAGCACCATTTGACTTTTTCCAACCAAAATTGGCTGGAATTGAGATTGGATGCCATGTTGCATTTGGAGAGCCCCTGATGTGCCTAAACAGTGGAAACCCCCCACAAATGACCCCATTTGGGAAACTAGACCCCCTAAGGAACTTATCTAGATCTTTGGTGAGCAATTTGAACCCTCAAGTGCTTCACACAAGTTTATAACGTAGAGCCGTAAAATTTAAAAATCATATTTTTTCCACAAAAATGATCTTTTCACCCCAATTTTTATTTTTCCAAGGGTAACAAGACTCCAAAAGTTATTGTGCAATTTGTCCTGAGTACACTGATACCCCATATGTGGGGGTATACCACTGTTTGGGTGCATGGCAGAGTTTGGAAGGGAAGGAGCGCCATCTCACTTTTTCAACGCAGAATTGGCTGGACGCCATGTCGTGTTTGGAGAGCTCCTGATCTGCCTAAACAGTGGAAACCCCCCACAAATGACACCATTTTGGAAACTAGACCCCTCAAGGAACTTATCTAGATGTGTGGTGAGAACTTTGAACCCCCAGGTGTTTCACTAAAGTTTATAACGTACAGCCTTAAAATAAAAAATCCTTTTTTTTTTTACAAAAATGATTTTTTCGCCCCCAATATTTTATTTTCACAAGGGTAACAGAAGAAATTGGAACCCAAAAGTTGTTGTCCAATTTGTCCTGAGTACGCTGATACCCAATATGTGGGAGAAAACTACTGTATGGGTGCACGTCAGGGCTCGGAAGGGAAGTAGTGACGTTTTGGATTGCAGACTTTGATGGAATGGTCTGGGGGCGTCATGTCGCATTTGGAGAGCCCCTGATACGCCTAAACAGTGGAAACCCCCCACAAGTGACCCCATTTTGGAAAATAGACCCCACAAGGAACTTATCTAGATGTGTGGTGAGCACTTTGAACCCCGAAGTGCTTCACAGAAGTTTATAACGCACAGCCGTAAAAATAAAAAATCCTTTTTTTTTTTACAAAAATGATTTTTTCGCCCCCAATATTTTATTTTCACAAGGGTAACAGGAGAAATTGGACCCCAAAAGTTGTTGTCCAATTTGTCCTGAGTACGCTGATACCCAATATGTGGGAGAAAACTACTGTATGGGCGCATGTCAGGGCTCGGAAAGGGAAGTAGTGACGTTTTGGATTGCAGACTTTGATGGAATGGTCTGGGGGCGTCATGTCGCATTTGGAGAGCCCCTGATGCGCCTAAACAGTGGAAACCCCCCACAAGTGACCCCATTTTGGAAAATAGACCTCACAAGGAACTTACCTAGATGTGTGGTGAGCACTTGAACCACGAAGTGCTTCACAGAAGTTTATAACGCACAGCCGTAAAAATAAAAAATCCTTTTTTTTTTTACAAAAATGATTTTTTCGCCCCCAATATTTTATTTTCACAAGGGCAACAGGAGAAATTGGACCCCAAAAGTTGTTGTCCAATTTGTCCTGAGTACGCTGATACCCAATATGTGGGAGAAAACTACTGTATGGGCGCATGTCAGGGCTCGGAAAGGGAAGTAGTGACGTTTTGGATTGCAGACTTTGATGGAATGGTCTGGGGGCGTCATGTCGCATTTGGAGAGCCCCTGATGCGCCTAAACAGTGGAAATCCCCAACAAGTGACCCCATTTTGGAAAATAGACCCCACAAGGAACTTATTTAGATGTGTGGTGAGCGCTATGAAGCCCCAAGTGCTTCACAGAAGTTTATAATGTACAGCCGTAAAAACAAAAAAATCTTATTTTTTTTACAAAAATAATATTTTCGCCCCCAGTTTTTTATTTTCCCAAGGGTAACAGAAGAAATAGGACAAATTTCACAATAACTCTTGGGGTCCAGAGTACGCTGATACCCCATATGTGGGGATAAACTACTGTTTGGACGCATGGCAGAGCTCAGAAGTGAAGGAACACCGTTTGACTTTTTCAACGCAGAATTGGCTGGAATGGAGATCAGACGCCATGTCACATTTGGAGAGCCCCTGATGTGCCTAAACAGCGGAAACCCCCCAATTCTAACTCCAACCCTAACCCCAACACACCCCTAACCCTAGTCCCAACCCTAATCCCAACCCTAACCCTAATCCTAACTCTAACCCTAATCCTAACTTTAGCGCCAACCCTAACCCTAACTTTAGCCGAAACCCTAACCCTAACCCTAATGGGAAAATGGAAATAAATACATTTTTTTTATTTTATTATTTTTCCCTAACTAAGGGGGTGATAAAGGGGGTTTGATTTACTATTTATAGCGGTTTTTGTGATTGGCAGCTGTCACGCTAAAAGACGCTTTTTATTGCAAAAAGTAGTTTTTTGCATCGCCACATTTTGAGAGCTATAATTTTTTCATATTTTGGCCCACAATGTCATGTGAGGTCTTAATTTTTGCGGGACGAGGTGACGCTTTTATTGGTACCATTTTTGAGCACGTGACATTTTTTGATCGCTTTTTATTTCGATTTTTGGGAGGTTAGAATGAACAAAAATCAGCAATTCATCAATTTCTTTTGGGTGAGGCGTTTTTATTGTTCCGCGTGTGGTAAAATCGATAAAGCAGTTTTATTCTTCGGGTCAGTACGATTATGGCGATACCTCATTTATATAATTTTTTTATGTTTTGGCGCTTTTATAGAATAAAAACAATTTTATATAAAAAATAATTATTTTTGCATCGCTTTATTCTGCGAGCTATAACTTTTTTATTTTTTCGCTGATGATGCTGTGTGACGGCTCGTTTTTTGCGGGACAAGATGACGTTTTCAGCGGTACCATGTTTATTTTATATCCGTCTTTTTGATCGCGTGTTATTCCACTTTTTGTTCAGCGGTATGATGATAAAGCACTGATTTTTTGCTTCGTTTTTATTTTTTATTTTTTAAGGGGTTCACAAAAGGGGTTAACTAGTGGGACAGTTTTATAGGGGGGGTCGTTACGGACGCGGCGATACCATATATGTGTACTTTTATTGTTTTATTTTTTTTATTTACAATAAGTAATGAATTTATTGGGGAATATTTTTTTTTTTTTTTTTTTTTTTTGGATTTTTTTTTTACACATGTTTATTTTTACTTTTTTTTACTTTTTTACTTTGTCCCAGGGTGGGACATCACAGTATTTTATCAGATCGCTGGTGTGACAGTGTGCACAGCACTCTGTCACACCAGCGATCGCTCAGGCAGTGCAGCAGGCTTCTCAGTGCCTGCTCTCGGCAGGCACTGAGGTAGCCGCCTCCCTCCAGGACCCCAGCGCCATCTTGGATCCGGGTCCTGGGAGGGAGGAAGCCCTCAGAGCAGCGCGATCACATCGTGCTGGTCTGAGGGTCTCAGGGGGGCGCGCAGGGAGCCCCCTGCCTGCGCGATCCTCCCCTGTGCCCCCAGTACACCGCGATCATGTTTGATCGCGGTGTGCAAGGGTTAATGTGCCGGGAGCGGTCCGTGACCGCTCCTGACACACAGTCACGGGTGTCAGCTGTGATAATCAGCTGACACCCGGCGGCGATTAGCTGCGCTCCCTCCGGGAGCGCAGCTAATCGCCTATGACGTACTATCCCGTCCATGGTCAGAATGGCACGGGTTTTATGGACGGGATAGTACATCTAATGTCAGAGAGGGGTTAATATATATATATATATTTTTTTTATGGGATTTAAATAATTATTTTTGCATATTAGTGTGGGTTTATTGTATATATCTCCTGTTTTCTGCCTGTAATGTAAGTATTGGTGTCCATTGTGTTTATATATTTTCTTTTTTTTTTGGCTCTTAACAAGTTTTATTTTTCTTCTCTACTCTTTTCTGTAGTGTTTCACTTGACTGATGCCTGCTATTCCAGTGAAGCTTCCCAGAGTGGACATGACACTAATTATGCAATCACATTTGATATACTGATTGGTATGTATTGAATGGCAATACTATACATGTGGTAAATCATTAATCACAAGAGAAACTCCAGTATAAAGTGCCAATAAAATTATCCTTTATTTAGACTCATTAATAGTAATTTACAGAATAATCACACAAAAAATTCTTATAAAATTAATAAGGTCACTACTTATCAATAATAGGGTAACTAGCCAACAAATCTGGACCTAAGACTCAAATAAAAGTGCCCATATGAAATCCTTCACTATAGCCTCTAAAATATCCTGTCCCCGGTACCAGCTGTGCCCAATTCAGGCTAATATAACAAAGATTTAAGGTGGCACTTACATGAGTGACGGTCTCCTATATGTGGTGTCCCCAAGCGCCCCAACGTGCGTTTTGTCTCTTCGTCATCTATTCTGACACAAATCGATGTGAATACTTCTCCGTCTTCGTCATCTATTCTGACACAAATCGATGTGAATACTTCTCCGTCCAATTATGACAAGAGCATTCTTAAAGTGATACCTTTATTGGCTAACCAGAAAATTATATGTTCGCAAGCTTTCAGAGTGCAGAGGCCCCTTCTTCAGGCAAGATTACATTTGGAATAATAAGAAAGACACATTAGATGCTTACTATAGTAGGAAATTTGTTCAAGACCTGGGAGGTGTGATGCCTTCAAAAGATAAGCAAAGGAAATCGAATTAGCATTTTCTTACAAATGGAGAGCTAGTGGGAATGTGTTCTTAGCTATCTGGAGTCCTTCTGGTGAAGGTGTGAACTGTGTCTATGTAGTGGACCATAAAACCGGGTGTTAAGTTGAGTCCTAGTGTCAAAGTATTGAACATCCTAATAAGTTTGAATTCCCATATTTTTCTTCCCTGTCATCCTTAAAATGACCTTTTAGTATTAAGACTTTTAAGTCTGTCATACAATGTCCAGTTCCAGAGAAATGTTTTCCCACAGGCGTGTCCATTTCATTCCTGATCGTATGTCTGTGTAGATTCATCCTTGTTTGTAGTTTTTGCATGGTTTCCCCAATATAGATAGCTCCAGGGCACCTTGTACATTGTATCATGTACACCACATTGGAGGATGTACATGAAAAGGAACCCATGACCTTATAGTCCTGATTTGTGTTTGGTACACGGACTGTATTTGTTGGTAATATGTGGGTACAAGTTTTGCATTTTTTGTTGTTACATGGGAATGTGCCAGTCACTGATGGTGACGAGAGGACACTTCTGACAAGGAGATTCCTTAAGTTAGGGGGCTGTTTGTAGGAGAGGAGTGGTAGTTCTGGGAATATGTCTTTCAATTTGTGGTCTCTGTGGAATATGGGTTGGAGATCAGCACCAATTTTCCTTAGGATGCTCATGTGGGGGTTGTATGTGACCACAAGAGGTACCCTGTTGTTGTCCTCTCTCAGTTTGTAATCCAGGAGGTTGCTTCTTGGGATTCTTGTAGCCCTGTGGATCTGTTCATCTATTACCAGTGGATGGTATCCTTGTTGTAGGAATGTATTCCTCAGAGATAGCAGCTGTAGTTCCCTGTCTTTACTGTCTGAACAGATCCGAATATATCTCAGAGCTTGACTGTAGATGATGGATTTTTTTGTGTGTCTTGGATGAAAGCTGTTCCATCTAAGGTATGCTGGACGTCCTGTGGGCTTATGGTAAATTGATGTTTGTATGGCGTTGTCCTTGATGTATATGGTCAAGTCCAGAAAATGTATTTGAGACTTTGAAAAGTTGAGGGTGAGCTTGATGTTTGGGTGGTATTTGTTGAAGTTATTGTGGAAGGTGAGCAGATCATCTTTTGAGCCTGTCCAGATTATTAGCAGGTCATCAATGTAGCGGAAGTATGCAAGAGGTTTAATAGGGCAAGATGACAAGAACTCCTCCTCCAGTTTCGCCATAAATAGGTTTGCATATTGTGGGGGCATTTTGCTTCCCATGGCGCTGCCCATGCACTGTTGGTATAAATTGTTCCCAAAAGAAAAATAGTTGTGATGAAGCACAAACCTGATGAATTGCAGTGTTGGTTCTGTGGCCAGATTGTTCTTTTGAAGGAAATATTTACATGCTGTGATTCCATCCTCATGAGGAATGTTGGAATAGAGAGACTCTACGTCCATGGTGGCTAGTATCGTGTCCCTTGGAAGTGGGCCCAGCGCTGACAATTTGCAAAGAATATCCATGGTGTCCTGGATATAGCTGGGTGTGCTCCTCACCAAGGGTTTCAGAATGTTCTCCACCCAGCCGGAGATATTCTCAGTTAAAGTCCCAATACCAGAGATGATGGGCCTCCCAGGATTACCTTCTTTGTGTATTTTAGGCAACATGTAGAAGGTGCCTGTTTTGGGATTGCCTGGTACTAGTTCCAGTAGTGAGGATGAAGTAGAATCAAATCCATTAATGATACGTGTTAGTTCCTCTGTGTATTGTTTGGTAGGATCTTCCTGGAGTGGAGTGTAGTATTTTATATCCAAGAGTTGTCTGTTTGCTTCCTGGATGTAATCTGTCGTGTTCATGATGACTATAGCTCCTCCTTTGTCCGCTGGTTTGATGATGATATTGTTGTTGGCTTTTAAGGATTGTATGGCTTTTCTTTCTTCCATACTGATATTGTTTGACACTTTATGGTGTCTGTCCAAAATGTCAGATTTAACTTTTTTGCGGAAACAGTCTATGTAATGATCCAGAGTTTGGTTGTGTCCAGGTTGCGGGGTCCAGTTTGTCCTCTTTTTCTTTTGCTGTGTTATTCACATTGTCTTGTGAAGTGATATCTGCATGGTTATGAAAGAATTCTTTGAGTCGCAATCTGCGGAAGAATTCCTCAATGTCACTACAGAACTGAGCCGTATCCAGCTGTTTTGTAGGACAGAATGTTAGTCCCTTTGATAGAACATGCATTTCTCCTGTGTTTGGCTTGTATTGAGAGGTTCACAACAGAGGGCAATGTATGTAAATGATTCTGTAAACATGGCTTACCTTCAGCTACATTGAGACCTGCTTTCTTCCTGAGTCTGTCCAGTTTCTTTTTCTTGTTGATAATGAGGTGATGTTGTAAATTATTGTAGAATTCCTGTAGCGTCTCCTTGATGAAACATGAACCCGGTCCTTGTATTCGGTCCTGTAGGCAATTTATCTCTTTATGGATGGTCCTCTTCTTGTGGTAGAAAAATCCAATGAGATGATTCCGCAGTCTCTCAGATGATCTGTAGCAAAGTTTCTGTGAAAAATGGGTGTTGTAGGTATATTTTGTTGGATTCCTTATCATGAGGCCTTTAGGGATTAGGTTTTCCTTTTTGCATCTGGATAGAAAGAAGATGTCGCTGTTCATTTGTGCCAGTTTCTTCAGGAGATTTTTCAAATCCATCTGTGATCGGTACATTGGGGTATCTTCCATTTTCATGGTGTACAATAATAAATTATATTGTGGTACCGTGTTAGCCAGAAAAATCGATGTGAATACTTCTCCGTCCAATTATGACAAGAGCATTCTTAAAGTGATACCTTTATTGGCTAACCAGAAAATTATATGTTCGCAAGCTTTCAGAGCGCAGAGGCTCCTTCTTCAGGCAAGATTACATTTGGAATAATAAGAAAGACACATTAGATGCTTACTATAGTAGGAAATTTGTTCAAGACCTGGGAGGTGTGATGCCTTCAAAAGATAAACAAAGGAAATCGAATTAGCATTTTCTTACAAATGGAGAGCTAGTGGGAATGTGTTCTTAGCTATCTGGAGTCCTTCTGGTGAAGGTGTGAACTGTGTCTATGTAGTGGACCATAAAACCGGGTGTTAAGTTGAGTCCTAGTGTCAAAGTATTGAACATCCTAATAAGTTTGAATTCCCATATTTTTCTCTCCCTGTCATCCTTAAAATGACCTTTTAGTATTAAGACTTTTAAGTCTGTCATACAATGTCCAGTTCCAGAGAAATGTTTTCCCACAGGCGTGTCCATTTCATTCCTGATTGTATGTCTGTGTAGATTCATCCTTGTTTGTAGTTTTTGCATGGTTTCCCCAATATAGATAGCTCCAGGGCACCTTGTACATTGTATCATGTACACCACATTGGAGGATGTACATGAAAAGGAACCCATGACCTTATAGTCCTGATTTGTGTTTGGTACACGGACTGTATTTGTTGGTAAAGAGATTCCTTAAGTTAGGGGGCTGTTTGTAGGAGAGGAGTGGTAGTTCTGGGAATATGTCTTTCAATTTGTGGTCTCTGTGGAATATGGGTTGGAGATCAGCACCAATTTTCCTTAGGATGCTCATGTGGGGGTTGTATGTGACCACAAGAGGTACCCTGTTGTTGTCCTCTCTCAGTTTGTAATCCAGGAGGTTGCTTCTTGGGATTCTTGTAGCCCTTTGGATCTGTTCATCTATTACCAGTGGATGGTATCCTTGTTGTAGGAATGTATTCCTCAGAGATAGCAGCTGTAGTTCCCTGTCTTTACTGTCTGAACAGATCCGAATATATCTCAGAGCTTGACTGTAGATGATGGATTTTTTTTGTGTGTCTTGGATGAAAGCTGTTCCATCTAAGGTATGCTGGACGTCCTGTGGGCTTATGGTAAATTGATGTTTGTATGGCGTTGTCCTTGATGTATATGGTCAAGTCCAGAAAATATATTTGAGACTTTGAAAAGTTGAGGGTGAGCTTGATGGTTGGGTGGTATTTGTTGAAGTTATTGTGGAAGGTGAGCAGATCATCTTTTGAGCCTGTCCAGATTATTAGCAGGTCATCAATGTAGCGGAAGTATGCAAGAGGTTTAATAGGGCAAGATGACAAAAACTCCTCCTCCAGTTTTGCCATAAATAGGTTTGCATATTGTGGGGACATTTTGCTTCCCATGGTGCTGCCCATGCACTGTTAGTATAAATTGTTCCCAAAAGAAAAATAGTTGTGATGAAGCACAAACCTGATGAATTGCAGTGTTGGTTCTGTGGCCAGATTGTTCATTTGAAGGAAATATTTACATGCTGTGATTCCATCCTCATGAGGAATGTTGGAATAGAGAGACTCTACGTCCATGGTGGCTAGTATCGTGTCCCTTGGAAGTGGGCCCAGCGCTGACAATTTGCAAAGAATATCCGTGGTGTCCTGGATATAGCTGGGTGTGCTCCTCACCAAGGGTTTCAGAATGTTCTCCACCCAGCCGGAGATATTCTCAGTTAAAGTCCCAATACCAGAGATGATGGGCCTCCCAGGATTACCTTCTTTGTGTATTTTAGGCAACATGTAGAAGGTGCCTGTTTTGGGATTGCCTGGTACTAGTTCCAGTAGTGAGGATGAAGTAGAATCAAATCCATTAATGATACGTGTTAGTTCCTCTGTGTATTGTTTGGTAGGATCTTCCTGGAGTGGAGTGGAGTATTTTATATCCAAGAGTTGTCTGTTTGCTTCCTGGATGTAATCTGTCGTGTTCATGATGACTATAGCTCCTCCTTTGTCCGCTGGTTTGATGATGATATTGTTGTTGGCTTTTAAGGATTGTATGGCTTTTCTTTCCTCCATACTGATATTGTTTGACACTTTATGGTGTCTGTCCAAAATGTCAGATTTAACTTTTTTGCGGAAACAGTCTATGTAATGATCCAGAGTTTGGTTGTGTCCAGGTTGCGGGGTCCAGTTTGTCCTCTTTTTCTTCTGCTGTGTTATTCACATTGTCTTGTGAAGTGATATCTGCATGGTTATGAAAGAATTCTTTGAGTCGCAATCTGCGGAAGAATTCCTCAATGTCACTACAGAACTGAGCCGTATCCAGCTGTTTTGTAGGACAGAATGTTAGTCCCTTTGATAGAACATGCATTTCTCCTGTGTTTGGCTTGTATTGAGAGGTTCACAACAGAGGGCAATGTATGTAAATGATTCTGTAAACATGGCTTACCTTCAGCTACATTGAGACCTGCTTTCTTCCTGAGTCTGTCCAGTTTCTTTTTCTTGTTGATAATGAGGTGATGTTGTAAATTATTGTAGAATTCCTGTAGCGTCTCCTTGATGAAACATGAACCCGGTCCTTGTATTCGGTCCTGTAGGCAATTTATCTCTTTATGGATGGTCCTCTTCTTGTGGTAGAAAAATCCAATGAGATGATTCCGCAGTCTCTCAGATGATCTGTAGCAAAGTTTCTGTGAAAAATGGGTGTTGTAGGTATATTTTGTTGGATTCCTTATCATGAGGCCTTTAGGGATTAGGTTTTCCTTTTTGCATCTGGATAGAAAGAAGATGTCGCTGTTCATTTGTGCCAGTTTCTTCAGGAGATTTTTCAAATCCATCTGTGATCGGTACATTGGGGTATCTTCCATTTTCATGGTGTACAATAATAAATTATATTGTGGTACCGTGTTAGCCAGAAAAATCGATGTGAATACTTCTCCGTCCAATTATGACAAGAGCATTCTTAAAGTGATACCTTTATTGGCTAACCAGAAAATTATATGTTCGCAAGCTTTCAGAGCGCAGAGGCTCCTTCTTCAGGCAAGATTACATTTGGAATAATAAGAAAGACACATTAGATGCTTACTATAGTAGGAAATTTGTTCAAGACCTGGGAGGTGTGATGCCTTCAAAAGATAAGCAAAGGAAATCGAATTAGCATTTTCTTACAAATGGAGAGCTAGTGGGAATGTGTTCTTAGCTATCTGGAGTCCTTCTGGTGAAGGTGTGAACTGTGTCTATGTAGTGGACCATAAAACCGGGTGTTAAGTTGAGTCCTAGTGTCAAAGTATTGAACATCCTAATAAGTTTGAATTCCCATATTTTTCTCTCCCTGTCATCCTTAAAATGACCTCTTAGTATTAAGACTTTTAAGTCTGTCATACAATGTCCAGTTCCAGAGAAATGTTTTCCTACAGGCGTGTCCATTTCATTCCTGATCGTATGTCTGTGTAGATTCATCCTTGTTTGTAGTTTTTGCATGGTTTCCCCAATATAGATAGCTCCAGGGCACCTTGTACATTGTATCATGTCCTCACTACTATCCTCACTACTGGAACTAGTACCAGGCAATCCCAAAACAGGCACCTTCTACATGTTGCCTAAAATACACAAAGAAGGTAATCCTGGGAGGCCCATCATCTCTGGTATTGGGACTTTAACTGAGAATATCTCCGGCTGGGTGGAGAACATTCTGAAACCCTTGGTGAGGAGCACACCCAGCTATATCCAGGACACCACGGATATTCTTTGCAAATTGTCAGCGCTGGGCCCACTTCCAAGGGACACGATACTAGCCACCATGGACGTAGAGTCTCTCTATTCCAACATTCCTCATGAGGATGGAATCACAGCATGTAAATATTTCCTTCAAAAGAACAATCTGGCCACAGAACCAACACTGCAATTCATCAGGTTTGTGCTTCATCACAACTATTTTTCTTTTGGGAACAATTTATACCAACAGTGCATGGGCAGCGCCATGGGAAGCAAAATGTCCCCACAATATGCAAACCTATTTATGGCGAAACTGGAGGAGGAGTTCTTGTCATCTTGCCCTATTAAACCTCTTGCATACTTCCGCTACATTGATGACCTGCTAATAATCTGGACAGGCTCAAAAGATGATCTGCTCACCTTCCACAATAACTTCAACAAATACCACCCAACCATCAAGCTCACCCTCAACTTTTCAAAGTCTCAAATACATTTTCTGGACTTGACCATATACATCAAGGACAACGCCATACAAACATCAATTTACCATAAGCCCACAGGACGTCCAGCATACCTTAGATGGAACAGCTTTCATCCAAGACACACAAAAAAATCCATCATCTACAGTCAAGCTCTGAGATATATTCGGATCTGTTCAGACAGTAAAGACAGGGAACTACAGCTGCTATCTCTGAGGAATACATTCCTACAACAAGGATACCATCCACTGGTAATAGATGAACAGATCCACAGGGCTACAAGAATCCCAAGAAGCAACCTCCTGGATTACAAACTGAGAGAGGACAACAACAGGGTACCTCTTGTGGTCACATACAACCCCCACATGAGCATCCTAAGGAAAATTGGTGCTGATCTCCAACCCATATTCCACAGAGACCACAAATTGAAAGACATATTCCCAGAACTACCACTCCTCTCCTACAAACAGCCCCCTAACTTAAGGAATCTCCTTGTCAGAAGTGTCCTCTCGTCACCATCAGTGACTGGCACATTCCCATGTAACAACAAAAAATGCAAAACTTGTACCCACATATTACCAACAAATACAGTCCGTGTACCAAACACAAATCAGGACTATAAGGTCATGGGTTCCTTTTCATGTACATCCTCCAATGTGGTGTACATGATACAATGTACAAGGTGCCCTGGAGCTATCTATATTGGGGAAACCATGCAAAAACTACAAACAAGGATGAATCTACACAGACATACGATCAGGAATGAAATGGACACGCCTGTGGGAAAACATTTCTCTGGAACTGGACATTGTATGACAGACTTAAAAGTCTTAATACTAAAAGGTCATTTTAAGGATGACAGGGAGAGAAAAATATGGGAATTCAAACTTATTAGGATGTTCAATACTTTGACACTAGGACTCAACTTAACACCCGGTTTTATGGTCCACTACATAGACACAGTTCACACCTTCACCAGAAGGACTCCAGATAGCTAAGAACACATTCCCACTAGCTCTCCATTTGTAAGAAAATGCTAATTCGATTTCCTTTGCTTATCTTTTGAAGGCATCACACCTCCCAGGTCTTGAACAAATTTCCTACTATAGTAAGCATCTAATGTGTCTTTCTTATTATTCCAAATGTAATCTTGCCTGAAGAAGGAGCCTCTGCGCTCTGAAAGCTTGCGAACATATAATTTTCTGGTTAGCCAATAAAGGTATCACTTTAAGAATGCTCTTGTCATAATTGGATGGAGAAGTATTCACATCGATTTTTCTGGCTAACACGGTACCACAATATAATTTATTATTGTACATTCTGACACAAAGGATTGCAGCCGTGGAACGCAAGCTGAACACGCTCCGCCATAGAGACGGCCCATGTGCCTGGTTCCTAATGTCTGCTCTCCACAGCGTCTATAGGTTTGAAGGCGCTGCATGCGTCATACCAGGAAGTTACACTGTGTAAATGACATGCGATTACTTAAATGCGAAATGTGAGTGTTAAAATACAATAATGAATAATTATAAATAATAAATAATAAGGTGCGTGTATAAGATGATCATAAGCCAAATACTTATGAATAATTTTCTCACGTTAAGACTACCACCGTGAATATCTCAGTAAAAGTGCACTTTGCACTTTTACTGAGATATTCACAGTGGTAATTTTAACGGACACAATCCTTTGTGTCCCAATAGATGGGTGACGTCGGCGGGGTCATGCGCAAATAATACCAGAAGCACTTTCAATGGACACTGAACTCCTTATAATATATACGCTTCCAGACCGAGCCTGCTGATTGGCTGCTTATACTATTTAATAGGCTCATCCCATTCCCCCAGCGTTCGCCTCCTGACGAAGAGACAAAACGTGCATTGGGGCGCTTGGGGACACCATATATAGTGCCACCTTAAATCTTTGTTATATTAGCCTGATTTGGACATTGCTGGTATCGGGGACAGGATATCTTAGAGGCTATAGTGAAGCATTTCATATGGGCACTTTTATATGAGTCTTAGGTCCAGATTTGTTGGCTAGTTCCCCTATTATTACCAAGTAGTGACCTTATTAATTTTATAAGACATTTTTTGTGTGATTATTCTGTGAATTACTCTTAATGAGTCTAAATAAAGGATAATTTTATTGGCACTTTATACTGGAGTTTATCTTGTGATTATTAATTTGCATCAGTTTTTGTGCCCTGGTTATTTATATGGGTATTATGCTATGTGGTAAATCATGTATTTTCTTTACAGGAACCTAACAGTGCGGAAGAGCAGAAGCAGTCGAGAGGAAATGAATCTTCCCAGGGTCGTAGGCCTCAAGTTTCTGAGGAGGAAAGATCGGGTGTAAGTAGTCTTTTCATTATCAGAGTTGTAATTGAATTTGTTTTCAGTTTTACTTACCAGTTCTTTTTTTTAATTTGATCTATAGGTTCCACAACGTGAGGAAGGCAAACCAGAGATTGATAACGTCCAACTCATTCATTCTGTGCAAGAGCGAGCAGCATTGTGGGAACCCCCATGATCGTAAGCATTCAGACTCTGCATTGATTCAATGACTCTGGGAAGAAGTGGCAAGATCGCTGCTGGCTGATTGGGACTGTGCCACGACACATGCCAGAAAGGATTTTGTAAGTATTGCAATGTGGTCTGACGCGGCAGTGATCCTGGTAATGTTCGTGCATTGTTTTACAATTATTTTTTCACCCCTTCACAGTGAAGAGAATAAAAGTCAGTTGGCGTTCGATGAAGGATCACTTCAATAAGGGCATGAGAGAGTGGTTCAAAGTGGTGCTGCTCCAACACTCAGAAAATATAAATACTACTTTCTACTTTCGTTTCTGAGGCCTGCGCTTGGTCAGCGAACGTATCTTTTGTGTTTTCTTACCCTTTGTGTTTTCTTACCATTCTATAAACAATATAATTTTTTTTCACTAATGTTTTTAATTTATTTTCTACACAGAACCTGGTGCAGCACAACACAACCTGGATCATCCTCAGTTGGAGCGGCCCTCATGGACCAGCCAACGAACAGGCCCAATCCCAATCATCCACCAGCGATGGAGCAACCAGGCTGGGAACAGGCAGTCGGTCCATCTGGTTTTCCCCTCTCCAAGCCCTCTGCCACTGGTTTTGTTGGGTCTTACCGTCAGCTGCAGAGGGCCTGTGAGAGGCCAGTCATGCCCGAGTTTCTTCACTTAGGCTCGATCTTCCGGGATAGGATGAAGGCAGTTTTAGAAAGAATGGATAGTGGGTTCACTCAGGTGAACACACTTTTCCAGGAAATCCACAGACGCCTTGACCATTTGGAAGCCAACCTTCACAGACCGGCGCGACATTTTTTTCATCAATAGAGCAGTGTGTGTCGGAAAACCTACCGCCTGATCTCCAGCTGAACGTGATGCAGACCTGCCAGGCTGCTTACAGCAGGGCATTGCAGCAGTCCCAATATCAGCAGCAGGCACAAACTTTTTTTCCTACAAGTCAACAAGGGCCAGCAAAGCAGCAGTGGCAGAATCCTCCAGCACCTTTCTAAACATCTCAAGGACTTGGATACCAGTCTGCTCAACAACTGATGACAGCGCAAGTGACCTATCCAACACAGCTGGACATTAGGACTGTTCCTACAGTACCCAGCTACACCATGCAGCTGAGTGCAGCAGCCATGCAGCCTTCAACTTCCACCATGCATCTGAGTGCAGCAGCCATGCAGCTTTCAACTTCCACCATGCAGCCGAGTACAACAGCCATGCAGCCTTCAACTTCCACCATGCAGCCGAGTGCAGCAGCCATGCAGCCTTCAACTTCCACCACACAGCCGAGTGCAGCACCCCAGGAACAGGGAAAAACAAATGCAGCGGAACCAGCAAAATGGCCAGGAATAGAAAAGTTGGCAAGAAACATTAAGAACCACCTCCACCCTCACCTCCCAATGTGTCTTCGTTTCCAACTCTGTCTCCACCTTCCCTTGGTTCTCTCCCTTCCAATGTGTCAATCCCTTACAATTTGTTTTCCACTCCTAATGTGTCCTCTTCCCCCAGTGTTACATCAGCTACCAATATATCTGACCCAATCCTCCAATTAAGTGCAATGTCACGTTACTGGCGATACAGGACTGGAAGTCAGTAGCCGGAGCAGACGTGTGCAGGTGAGCGGACCAAGGAAGGACTTCTGGAAGTGCCGTATATGGCGGTGGTGGTTCACTATGTTGGCAGATGCCGGAGCCCGCCCGAGCACGGGCCGGCCGAGATCACACACAAGCACCAAGTCCGTATAGGTGAATAGAGTTGGAGGTAGGAACAGCAGGGTTTCCACAAGAGACAGGAAGATATCAGCAGAACACCTTCCAGATCAGGAGCTCAGATAATGCTTCACTCAGTTAGACTGAGCACCACAATATACTTAGCAACAGGAAGCTGCACAGGGCCAGGTATATATAGCAGGTCCAATCAGGCGAGAACAAACAGCAGGGCAGGTGATGATCTCTATCCAATCAGTCTCAATCAGGGAGGGAATAATCAGCAGGGCAGGTGATGATCTCTATCCCATACGAAGGTCATATGGTTTCAGGCTGAAGTTATTCAAGTTCCGAAGTAGCTCCACAGCAAGGGAACAGACCAGCAAGCCATGGTTCACAGGTTCAAATCCTAACAATACTCCCCTCTTAACGGCGGCCTCTGGACGCAACTTGTCCAGGTTTTGCAGGATACCGCTGGTGAAATTGTCTAATCAAACGGGGAGCAATGATGTTGCTTACTGATTCCCATGAATTTTCCTCCGTGTCGTAGCCTTGCCATTTGATTAAATATTGCAAACGATTTCTGTGTATTCTGGAATCCAAGATCTTTTCCACCACAAACTGCTCCTGTCCGTCCACATCAATTGCATCTGGAGGCGGAGGGGATCGTTCTGGAAATGGATTGGCTGTGGCGGCTTTCAACAAAGACACATGAAACACAGGATGAATCTTCATTGATGTTGGTAGCTGTAGACGTACGGCCACTGGACTGACAATCTTACTGATTTTGTATGGTCCCACCAATTTTTGTCCTAATTTAGGAGAAGGAATCTTCAATTTCAAATTCTTAGTGGATAACCACACTCGATTTCCAATCCTAAACGTGGGAGTGGGTCTCCGATACCTGTCGGCCGCTTTTTTATATTTCTCCTGAGCTTCCTTTAGAGTGTCTTTCAGAACATTCAGATTTTGCTGTAGCAGAGAGATTCTTTCTGCGACTGCTGGTATTAATGGTGCCACAGGATTTTTGGGAAGGATGTTTGGGTGATATCCCAGATTTGCAAAAAATGGCGTCTGTTTCGTAGAGGCATTCTGTGAATTATTATATGAAAATTCCGCAAATGGCAGCAAATCCACCCAGTCGTCTTGCAGATGGCAAATATAGCAACGAAGATACTGCTCCAGCGTCTGATTTGTACGTTCTGTCTGGCCGTTAGATTGCGGATGGTAAGCGGTTGACAATCGTACTTTGATGTCTAGTGCTGAGCATAAACTGCGCCAAAATTTAGATGTAAATTGCACACCTCGATCTGAAACGACTTCATCCGGCACTCCGTGGAGGCGAAAAACATTGGAAATTATCAGATCAGTTGTATCTTTTGCTGAAGGCAGACCTGAACACGAATGCGCTGCTTTCGTAAGTCGATCCACTACTACCAGAATGGATGTCTTTCCCTTGGACTCTGGTAGATCTACAATAAAGTCCATTGAAATTGATCCCCACGGTCGTGTTGGGATGGCGAGAGGCTGCAATAGTCCCATAGGGGATGCACGTGGAGTCTTATATCTGGCACAGATGTCACAGGAATTAACATACTTCTTCACGTCTTCTTGAAAGTTCGGCCACCAAAAGAAACGTGATAAAAACTCCTGCGTTTTCTGTGTCCCTTTGTGTCCTGCAATCTTAGAATCGTGCACTAGTTGTAGGACTCTTAACCGAGCTGCTTCTGGTACATATAGTCGTCGACCATCAGTCCATACTTGATTTTTATAAAGCAGATGCACGTCCCCTGATGGATGTGATAGAAACGAGTCTGTTTCGTATGCTGCCTTCAAATCTTCCAGCAAATCTCCATCATGTATTACTCCCAAGATCTTAGTATCTGCCACAATGGGTTTGGGTGTTGTTACAAGGTTAGCCTCGCTTGAAAACATTCTGGATAATGCGTCTGCTTTCTTGTTGCGGGAGCCTGGTCGATATGAAATGACAAAATTGAACTGATTCAAAAACAGACTCCAACGGGTCTGCCGAGGAGAGAGGCATTTTGCAGACCTGATAAACTCCAGATTGCGATGATCGGTCAACACCAAAATTTGTTGTGCAGCCCCTTGGAGATGATGTCTCCACTCTTTGAATGCTGATATGATGGCGAGCAATTCTTTATTTCCCACGTCATAGTTCTTCTCGGCTACAGACATACGTTGTGAGAAAAATGCACATGGATGCAGCAACTTCTTTTCCCCTGTCCTCTGAGAGAGGATAGCGCCGACCGCACAGTCTGAAGCATCCACCTCGATGATAAAAGCCAATTCAGGGTCAGGATGGCGTAATATGGGAGCCGTTGTGAATTTTGTCTTTAAACGAGAGAACGCTTCTTGTGCTTCAGGTGTCCAGATGAATTTTGCTCCTTTTTTTGTTAATTGCGTGATGGGTAGCACGATTTCTGAAAAATTCTTAATAAAACATCTGTAAAAGTTGGCGAACCCCACAAAACGCTGAACTTCTTTCACATTTTTAGGGATAGGCCACTCGGTGATAGCTTGCGTTTTCTTTGCATCAATCCGTAATCCTTGAGGTGAAATGACGTATCCCAAGAACTGAATCTCTTCTCGATGGAATTCACATTTTTCTAATTTAATATACAGCGCATTCTCCCTTAACCGTTGTAGCACTTGTCTTAAGTGCGTTTGATGTTCCTCCATAGAGTTTGAAAAGATGAGGATGTCATCAAGATAAACGACCATGAACTGATCCAACAGATCTCGGAAAATATCATTTGCCAGGTGCTGGAAGGTAGCTGGAGCATTAGCGAGTCCGAAGGGCATCACTAGACTTTCAAAGTGTCCGTATCGGGTACAAAAGGCCGTTTTCCATTCATCCCCAGGCTTTATACGTACTAAATTGTATGCCCCACGTAAATCTAACTTAGTGAAGATTTTGGCACTTTGTACTCTTTCTAGGAGTTCCGGTATCAACGGTATAGGATAACGGTTTTTTACAGTGATTTTATTAAGCTCCCTGTAGTCCACTACTGGGCGTAATGTTCCATCCTTCTTCTTGACAAAGAATATAGGGGCTCCAGCGGGCGAGGATGATGGACGAATACATTTTTTGCTTAAGTTTTCATCAATAAATTTTTTAAGAGCCTTCAGTTCAGGACCCGCTAAAGGGTAGATAGTTCCAAACGGTATAGCCGCCCCCGGGAGTAGTTCTATTTGGCAGTCGTATGGTCGATGCGGGGAAAGTGTATCCGCTCCCTTCTTGTCACAAACATCCAAGAAATCTTCATACACCGCTGGTAGCTGAGGCAATTCTGGATTCTGAACTGCTTCTAATGTGGATTCGCTTGGAACCTCCATCTGAACTTCCTTTTCGGGGAAACTGATCTTTTTCATCTCCCAATCGATGATAGGATTGTGCTTCTGCAACCAGGGGAAACCCAAAATGATGGGAAAATGTGGAGAAGAAATAATTAGGAATGTTAATATCTCACGATGCTGCGGCTCAATATAGATCTCCAAAGGTCCTGTTTCATGATCCACTGGCCCCGAATTCAGCGGAGATCCATCTACCGTCTCCATCACAATAGGTGAACGTCTTTTCTGCATATCTATGCCATGATTTTGAGCAAATGCAGAATCCATGAACATCCCGCTGGCCCCAGAGTCGATCATGGCTGATGCAGTGATCCACTGGGAGTTAACCTTCAGTTTGATAGTTACAAAATAGTGGGATTTACGGCTCTCCTTTCTGGTAGGTGGAACTATGGATGATATGGACTGGATCTCATCTTTAGCATAATCAATCTCTGAGATTAAAGACTCCTCCTCGGAAGAATCAGGATCCATTATAGCCGCCACCATTTTTCTTGAACGGTTTGTGGGACGACTTGGACAGTTAATGAGAAAATATCCCGCTTCCCCGCAGTACAGACATAGATTCTCTTTAAATCTCTGTTCTCTTCGTTCTGCACTTGCTCGTCTCTGGATCGCATCCACTTGCATTGGCTCTAGTTCTGTATCTCGGACATTACGGCTAGGCACTTCTTTGGTGACCGATGGCAGGGAGGAGTTATAAGAGTTAGTTGAACGATTCATGGAGGTCCACTTCTCTTGTCGTCGTTCAGACAGACGGGTGTCAACCCGGATGCAATGCTTGATGAAATCATCCAGATCCGAAGGGGTCTCTCCACGGGCAAGTTCGTCCTTTACTGCACTAGAAAGTCCTCTTTTAAAAAAAGATACTTTTGCTGCATTATTCCATTCAGTGTCAACAGCCCACCTCCTAAACTCCATAGCATACTCTGCGACGGGGCGTTTACCTTGTCGTAATGCTAGCAACGTTGATTCAGCAGTAGCTGCACGGTTTGGGTCATCAAACATCTGCTGCATCGCTCGAATAAACTCGTTCAGATTGTCTAAACGTGCGTCCCGAGTCTCAATCAGAGGATTAGCCCAAGCGATCGCTTTGTGGGTTAACAGCATAATGATGCATAACACCTTTGACCTATCAGTCGGAAACTGATTAGCATGTGTATCGAAGAACAGGTAACATTGATTCAAAAATCCACGAAATTTATCTCGATCACCGCCAAAACGAAAGGGTGGTAGCTTGGGGGGCGTGGCAGACGCTGAGGCGGAAGCTTGTCCTTCTTGCTGGGTAATTCGAGCAGTCAACACTTGTACTGCATTCTGAAGATCTTGGATAGCTTGTTGGTGGTTCTGGACATTATGATCGCTTTGTGCAATAAATGCGTCCATCCGTGCTTTTCCATTCACCTGTTCTGTGTGCAAACTGGACATTGCACCCTGCAGTTTTCTGACACGTGTTTCCAAAGTTTCTGCTCCAGCGGCCTCCATTTTTGAGAGGCTGGGTATTCTGTCACATTACTGGCGATACAGGACTGGAAGTCAGTAGCCGGAGCAGACGTGTGCAGGTGAGCGGACCAAGGAAGGACTTCTGGAAGTGCCGTATATGGCGGTGGTGGTTCACTATGTTGGCAGATGCCGGAGCCCGCCCGAGCACGGGCCGGCCGAGATCACACACAAGCACCAAGTCCGTATAGGTGAATAGAGTTGGAGGTAGGAACAGCAGGGTTTCCACAAGAGACAGGAAGATATCAGCAGAACACCTTCCAGATCAGGAGCTCAGATAATGCTTCACTCAGTTAAGGGTATGCCACACTAAACAATATCGCTAACGGGATCGCTAAAAAACGTCACTATTTAGCGATCCCGTTAGCGATATTGTTCAGTGCGGCAGCTTCCAGCGACGAGCTTCCTGCTGTGATCTCGCTCGTCGCTGGAATCGCTCCGGACCCTATTTTCTCGTCGGCGCTCCCGCTGGGTAAGTATTTAATCGCTGTGTGGCACCTTTTCTTAGCGATTTAGCGGTACTTTTGTACAGCTAAAGTCGTTAAGAAGATCGCTAACGGCGATAGCGTCGTTAACTATATCGCTAAATGTGGCAGCATTTAGCGATATAGAAACAATCCCGCTAGCGATCGCATTAGTATGCGTCGTTATCGTGATCGCTAGCGGGATTGTTTAGTGTGGCAGTACCTTTAGACTGAGCACCACAATATACTCAGCAACAGGAAGCTGCACAGGGCCAGGTATATATAGCAGGTCCAATCAGGCGAGAACAAACAGCAGGGCAGGTGATGATCTCTATCCAATCAGTCTCAATCAGGGAGGGAATAATCAGCAGGGCAGGTGATGATCTCTATCCCATACGAAGGTCATATGGTTTCAGGCTGAAGTTATTCAAGTTCCGAAGTAGCTCCACAGCAAGGGAACAGACCAGCAAGCCATGGTTCACAGGTTCAAATCCTAACATGCAACTTCCCCTGTAACAACTTCACCAGCCACTCCTAGCCAATCATCATGGCCTGACACCCCCCAGGTCTACAATATCACACCATCGGGCAGACCACGAAAGTAAACCTCTTTTTTTATTGGATTTATTTATTTTAAATTAAACATTGTTTGGTTTTATTTTTGCTAATAAAAATTAAAGGGAGTACAATCTGGTGCAAAGAATTGGACCATTCAGTGGGGAGAGAGCCAGGAAGAAGCTTTCCAAGCCCTAAAGATGGCTCTGACTGAAGCACCCGTACTGACCTATGCAGACTTCTTTCAACCTTTCATCCTTCACGCCGATGGAAGCCTACATGGACTAGGACCTCTAATGTCACAGATGCAGGACAGAAAAGAGTGGGTGATTGCTTATGCAAGCCGGTCTCTCCACTACTCCAAACGAAATCCGGATAATTACAGCTCTTTCCAGCTGGAACTACTGGCATTAGTGTGGGCCATTACCAAGAATTTCGCTGAGCATCTGTCTGGGTCTGAAGTCTTGGTACGCACCGATAATAATCCTCTGGCTCTCCTAGAAAATGAAAAACTGGGGGCCCTGGAGCAGAGATGGGTGGCACGTATGGCCAAGTACTGATACAAGATCATATATCGGAGTGGAGCTGAGAATACACATGCCAATGTTCTATCCAGAGTGACTCATTAGCAACCTGGATGTGACCGGGACAAAGAGCTGGAGGCCGAAGAGATCCCTGGATTTCAGAACCCCGCCAGGACGTTGGCGGAAACGCAGGGACAGATCGGGGAGGCATCCATAGAACACACACTGTGACGACCCTGTGATGACTGAGTGCAGCTTCAGCAGGAAGATAGGGAACTCACTCAGTTGAGGCAATGGGTGGCTTTGAAGCAACTTCCCAGCTGAAGTGAGAGATGCTCTGTCCCCAGGAACGCTGTAGATCCTCTGGCAGCGGGAAAAGCTCCAACTGGAAGATGGCTTGCTGTTGACACGAGAGTTGGGAGTCACCTGGCAAATGATGCTCCCAGAAAAATTGACCAGTGAGGTGGCCACAGAAGCTCATGAGAGAGGGGCCCACTTTGGCCCGGAGAAGATGTTTCAGTGGCTGCAGAAGTTGGTCTACCATCCCCGGTTGAAGTCTGCAGTAGATGAAGCTTGTCAGCGATGCAGGAGCTGTGAACTAGTTAAACCTCTGGAACAGAGGGCCCCAACACAGACCATCATGACTTCTGTTCCCCTAGAGGTCTTAATGATCGACTACTTGACCATGGGTCCAGCTCACCTTGGATATAAACACTGTCTGGTGATGACAGATCATTTTACTAAATTCTCTGTGGTGACACCGACATGGGATCAGACTGCTGAATCAGCAGCACAGGCCATTTGCAGAGACTTTATCCGAGTGTACGGTTGTCTGAATAGAATTCACTCTGACCAAGGTGCCTGTTTTCAAGAACGAGTGATGGAAGAACTGCATCGCCTGTATCAGATTGA
The DNA here is from genome assembly GCA_033576555.1 of Oophaga sylvatica. NCBI lineage: Eukaryota > Metazoa > Chordata > Amphibia > Anura > Dendrobatidae > Oophaga > Oophaga sylvatica. Next base: position 391,840,687 of record JARQOD010000005.1, on the reverse strand, counting down.
GAAATCCAGGACGATGCTTTACCATCCACAAGGAGATGGGGCCTGCGAGCGTTTCAATCTGACGCTGATTCAGATGTTGAGAACATTGGAGGAAGACAGGAAATGCACAAGGTTACACATTAGAAGGACTTTTAGTATGATGGTTCGGCAAAGTATCACCTCTAGAGAGCTCTGATTCCTAAAAATGTGCACACAAGCCTGGACAGCCTGGACATTTTGTATCCCATGTCTCTCAATTTTTAAGTTACAAAAATGTGAAAATAAAATTAAAATAATACATGTTAAGGTGCTGCTGAGGAAATATTAATTTAAAATATAATATGAAGAAAGCTTAGAAAAAGCAAACATAATTATTAAGTGTCAAATATCTACCTGAGTTTATAAACAGAAATGTACAGTGTTTATCATCTATTGGTTCAGGAAACTTCAAAAGTATTTAAGGGGTCTTTTTCATGAGCATTGTGCTTGCTAATTTTTGGAATTATTCTTACTTAAAGGTACATTTAGATGGACTCTTTTTGGCCCATAAAAAATCAGCTAGTTGATCAGTGATCATTCAGTTTACACAGGCACCCAAATATTGATAGGAAATGAATGATCATTCTTACAATCACTCTGTCCTCAAGGATTTTGATGTCACTCATAACCGATCCAATCAAGTTCTGCTTTAGTTCTGGAAGCATGCAGAGAATTCTTCTCTTGTACAACATAAAAACTAAAATGTCTCAAATTTGCAATATTTTTACAACATGATAAGCATAATGTAGATTTTTAAATGTCCTAAAATCTGCAATTCTGCTACTTGTAGATGGCGTACTGAAAGATCAACATGTGTTATATTTTAAATTGTCACATAATTTCTTACACATAAAATTCTGTATGCATTTGGGGTTTCTTCATTGTGTTAAACAACATATATTTCTGCTTTATCCTGAATATATTATTTTGCATTTACCCCCAAAAAACTGATGACATGGAGTGATCTCAGCATTATTCACGTGTAGTCACATCTGTTTATTTACCCCTTCTTGAGGCTTCTGTTGGTTATGTTGATGCAAATCTTTCCTGGTTTCTTGCCGTGCTGATTATATGTAAAATCTACGAGATCTTACTTGTTGAAAGTCTTTTTAAACAAACTACTTCCTTGTCTTATTTTTAGAATTAGGCAACAGAATCTCCTTGCAGTTTTCTTACACAGATGGTAACGTACTTTTATAGTTTTCGTGATGCCACTAATGCCTGAAGAAAAAAAGGCACATCTGCCCTCAGACTGCCAACACTCTAGGCACTTCTGTTTTTAGCTACAACAACCAGAGACACATTTGAAAGGTGTAAAAAATATACATTAAAGCAATTTTCAAAAACACAATATTTTATTTGCAGTTTCAGAAACATGAAATATCTAATTCTATGTACAGAATAACAATCCGGAACATTTATTTCTAACCCTTTAGGCCTCTTCTGCATCTCAGCACTAAATAATGTACAGTAAATAATTACATTATAAGGTGAATGCTGTGGGAAAAATTACCAAGTATGCAAATGCTATTCAGATATTCTAGTTTGCGGAATGTTACAGAATGTTGGAATTTGTAGGTTATTTGTAGGTTATTTATATAAAACCTACAACTGGTTTTCACATTTTATATCATATTAGGTTTTGATTAGAGAAGCCATAGGAAAAATTCCTTAACTAATTGTTTAATGCTGAATGAGAGACTAGTCAGACAGACAGGACCTCGGCAGCTTCTCACTGGCACTGGGCGGGGATAGGCTGCTGGGGACTAGCCTGTCCTATTAGTTTCCAGTGCGGCTTGTTCTTCAGCAGCTTTTAAAGTGTGTTTCCTTATGAAACATATAGTGTCAAGAGACTGCGCCGGTGAGACCACCCAGAATCCCACCGCTGGCCACCAATTGTCAAAGATCGCTGCCTGGGATGTAAGGTTCCCTTTAAAACCTGATAAACAATAATCATTTGGCCATACAATTCTTCATACATATTAACTAGATAAATCAGTCGAGTTAATAACTGCTCTGTCATAGGATTCTTTATTTCCAGCAGATTAGTTCAACAACTTATGTCCTGTCAAAAGTAAGGGTGAAGCCGCCCTCAAGAACCTCCTGAGTCAAAAACCAAGTGCAGTTGATAACATGCAGTTTTTGCATAAACATAATGTGCTTTGTGCATTTTCTGACTGCATTACCCACATTTATTAGGTCATTTTAAAAAATGTGGAATGCCAATGGTAATAACCATGCTAAAAGCATGCAGACAATGAACCATCAACTGCATATGTTTTTGTTCACATAGAAACATGGCCTTACCTTGAGCATTTTTAATGTTACAAACGTCTAGATGCAACAATAGTTCAGTTGTAAAGCATTGGGCATATGCATATTTCACTGATTTCCCAGAGGAGCATTGCGGCTTATAAGGGTGTGTTTCCACGGTCAGGAAACACTCAGTAATTGCTGCGTGTTTGACGCTGTGCGCTGGCGCAGCGTCAAACACGCAGCGTCCAGATGTTACAGCATAGTGGAGGGGATTTCAAGAAATCCCGTCTCCACTATACATAAAAACACGCAGGCGGCAGACCTGTGTTAACGGACATGCTGTGCGTCTTTTCAGATCGCAGCATGTCCTATTCCCTTGCGGCGACGCTGCGTCGCCGCAAGGGAAATACACAGTTCTGTGTAGCACTGCGGTCATTCCGGATGTGTTCAACGAACACATCTGGATTGACCGCGCGTCCACTAGGGGGCGGGGCTTTGGGCGGAGCAGACTTTCCGCTCCGTCCAAAGCGCTGTGTTTCCTGATCATGGAAACACAGCCTAAGTTTCCTCACCTTGGTATGTCAGGTTTGACATGTCACTGTCTGTAAGTAGAAGCGTTACCCCTTGGATTCCGGTCAAATGTCTCTCACCCAGTCAAACCACATCCCACACTTTACAGTGACAAGGGGCAGTACCCAGTGTCTGCAAATTGAGATTTTGGTTTTGTCTTTTATCCTAAGTTATGTGACAAGGCACGTTAAAGGGTCCATATTGACTTTTTTAGGATTGCTACTTACCATAGGTGGGCCTAGAGTTCTAGTCCTCTTCCTCTCTGAACAGACAATTTGAAGATTTGACTGATTGAAATTTTCAGCAACTTTCTATTGATCTAAATAGGGCTTTCAGAAATTCATAAACTTGTTAAAATAACCATAGAAACTGATACATAGATAATATTATACTCTATAAAGTAATCAACACTGAGCAGTATAATTTAATATTAATGTTAACTGGAGACTTGAGCGAAAAAATGGCAATTGAAATTCAAAGGGGTTGTTGCCATTAAATTAAATTAATCTCTAGCTGCATTCTGCTTTAGAAACACAAACCGCACTGTACTCATGTTCCCCGAGTCTATCTGCGAGTCTTCGTTGCTGTTTTTGGTGTCTGGCCCTGGCTGTGGCATTCATGTAACATTAACAACGCAGCAGCCAACTGGTGAACTCAGTGGTTCTGTACATGAGAACACCCCACTAGAGCCACAGAGTTCACTGATTGGCCTTTGTACTGTCAATGTGACATCAGCTCCGCGGTCAAGCCCAGACACTGGGAACACATGAAGAGACTCGCAGGTGGACCTGGAAAAGTTGAATACAACCAGTTTGTTTTTTTAGAGCAAACTGCAGTCAGGGGAAATATTTAACTGAACAGGAATGACAGCTGTAATGTACATAAATGTAAGCTTCTGTACTTTGGCAGAGGAAATAATGTACATGTTTGTGCTTAAGTTTTAAACACTAGGTAAAACTGTCATTAAAGGACACTTGGGTACATGGGTAGACAGAAAACTCAACTTTAGTGACCAGTGCCAGGCAGCTAAGGCCAAAGTAAATAAAATAATGGGATGCATTAAAAGAGACAAGATGCTCAACAGTAACATCATCACTCAGCGCTGCTAAAGTCAGCGTTCTGCTCAGTCCAGCTTCTCTGTCGACGTAATAGTTAAAGGGGTTGTACACTACTGGAATAACCTCTTCTCAATCCATATGTTTGCCTCTAGTAAAATTACAACATTTATATTCATCTCCGGTGCCAGCACCGTTCCAGCGGTGTAAGCATTGTCTCTTCTGGGGCTTGTGTAACATTGTTACATCACAAGGGCTCTACAGTCAATCACTTGTATCCAGAGGAAGTGAGTGTTGATGCTCTATAACTATCGCTGGATGTATGTGATATCTCCAAAGGTGGGGAAAGTAAAGCTGATGGGCTGCAGGGCTCTCATTATGTAACAATGTTACATGAGTCCCGGGAGAGACAGTGCTGACAACGCTGTAGTTTATTCAGCAAAACTCTGATGACAGGTTCGCGTAAAGAGCGGAATTTCCAACTCCTTAATTTCCATTCCTATTCTGCCCCAAAGTCCCCTGACCCACATCACCATGTGGCATGATTGGCTGCAGGGCTCTCATTATGTAACAATGTTACATGAGTCCCGGGAGAGACAGTGTCAACAATGCTGGACTTGTGCCAGTACTAGAGGCGAGTATAAATATTGTTGTTTTACAGGGGGCAAACATACAGATTGAGAAGGGGTTGTCCCAGTAGTAGACAACACATTTAAAATGAGCTTGCCATCGGGATTTTGCTAAGTGAACTACAGAAACTGTCAGGTTGGCGCTGTTACACTGATTAAATTGATACCTGTGTTGAAGAAATTTGTGTTGTGGTTCTCATTTAATCTTTGCTTGCAATTTTTTTGGCTCCAACAAAATGGTGCCGGCGCTTGCACAGCAACATCTATCTGCAAGTGATGCTCATTGTAACAGCACCAACCTGACAATGTTACATGAGTCCCAGGAGAGACAGTGCCGACAATGCCTGTAGTTTATTCAGCAAAACTCTGATGACAGGTTTGCGTAAAGATTGAAATTTCCAACTCCTTAATTTCCATTCCTATTCTGCCCCAAAGTTCCCTGACCCACATCACCCTGTGGCATGATGTAAGAGCTGAGACCTTGATTGGAATAATATGTCGCTCATTAGGCTGTATTTTGTTGTTTCAATTATATCAGTGTTTTATCAACAGGATGTTGTCACTAGAGGACTAGTTATCTCATGCCATCAAGCCCTCCTGCTCTATGTAACCACACACCCACCACTGATTAGTAACTTTCTCTCAATATACATTGTACATAGAAAGCAGCCAATCAGTGCTGTGGGTGGGATTATACAGGGCTTAGCATTCAGAGCACTGCTAGATTTGCAGAAAAGAAAACTGTGATTTTATCAAAACTGTACCAAGCATCCCAGTGACATATAACTGTAATCTGTATTTCTGGCACAATATCATGCTGCTCTCGGATTACATAAACAACCTGGTGACATATTTCTTTTAATATACTCACTGCACACCTATATTAATTCATTAATTCATTGAGGAATATATTTTGTTAAATGGGGTCACTTAATGGGAGGGTTCTGCTGTTCTGCCACCTCAGAGGCTCTGCCAATGTGACATGGCAACCACAAGTCATTCCAGCAAAATCTGCACTTTAATATGGGGCTTCTTCAATTCATACTAAATATAGTGATTTTTTTATTCATACTACTCCAGAATAACTTTTTCCAGTTGATATTTTGAAAGATATGAACAGTCAGCCTTTGTTATTGGAAGACATGGTACCGGAGGAGGTGGAGAACACAATTCTAATACTAATATGTGTTTCAGGCTTTGTGAGCCTAAGTGATTGGGACACTGTCTGTGCTAGCAGTACTCTGAGCCAAAATAAACCTCAGGGTGAGAATCAGATGGGGTAGGGGAAAGGAACATTGACCATTTCACACAGAGGCACCTATGAGCTGAATCATGGATGGTGATGAAGATGATTGTGGTAATAATTCAGTGTTGAACAAAACCTGACAACAGACAAGTGTGACAAGGAGTTGAGGTCATCAAAAGAGGAGGCTTCTGGTATCGGCAATACACAACACAGGCAATGTGCGTAAAAAATATCCTCTATGACCAAATGCCAAATCAGCTTTTCCTGCAGTCAGCTCTGGAGGAGATAATGCCGCACAAGCTTTTGATGGAGGAAGTCATGAGATAATTCTTTGGCACTCTGCAGGTTTTTCAAGAGACAAATTAGCTGTTATGCTAGAGTAGCAACTCACTTGGGATAATAGGTAAAGCTAAAAACTGTAACTGATCCTGCTGGTTCCAGTACAGACTAGAAATACTAACCCAGCAGTCCCTAGTGGTTCCTGGGTGAGTTGAGATAGCCCTAACTTCAGACTAGAAGATGGCAAATCAGACCTACAGTATATTACCTAAATGGCGATAGAGCGCTTCACGTTCCTTCTAAAGAACTGGAGGAATTACTTACAAAAGGAAAAGTGCGCTGAAAAATGAAACATCCCAGAGTGAGTAAAATGGAAGAGGAAAAATATCTCCAGCGTGTAATCCAATAAAATCATTTTTTTATTCAAGACATTTTAAAATGTACAGTATGTATCAAAAATACAAATGAACAAAGGAAAGGAAGGATGGGGTCCCCATAACAACCAACGCGTTTCAACATACCATGACTAAGACCGCAAGAGGTTGAAACGCGTTGGTTGTTATGGGGACCCCATCCTTCCTTTCCTTTGTTCATTTGTATTTTTGATACATACATTTTAAAATGTCTTGAATAAAAAAAATATTTTATTGGATTACACGCTGGAGATACTTTTCCTCTTCCATTTTCCATTGTGAACTACGCCTCTGATCAAGGCTCCTCCGTGCGTGTTCAATCAGAGAAACCTGTAGAAGACTGGTGAGCTGACTATTTTCCTTTTCCCCTTCACCCATGCTATTGATCAGAGTGAGTAAAATGAACCATGAAATACAAAATAGAGTATAGAGTACGTACTGTTGGATAATATGCAGCCTACTTCCTTAAAAGAAACAGAAGATAGATTCAAAATACAGAACAGAAACCGTAAAGAGATAAACCCTAGCTGAAATTTCACTGACTGGCTTTAAACTACAGCAGAATGGGTGAACGTCCAAAAAACGAATCAACAGCAGGAAATGCCAGCGAGGGAAAGAAAATAATGTCGCACCCGAAAGGTGATAGGGAAAAAAAATGAAAACACTTGTGTAATGCTAAACAGACTGAAGCCAGAATAACTGAACCTAAGAACTCAGAGAAACAGTGTGTTTGCTATGGCTATGCATCAGAGAAGCCAACTACAAAGCACAAGTTCATGGGTTTGAACCCAGGAGCATTACTTAAGCAGTGTACATCCCAGCTCTTACAGACTAGGAGCTAAGGTTTTCCATCTGCACATGAAGCAACATCACCTGCCTATTTGGCAAAGTCAAGCAGGCCTTCAATCAGACCAAGCTTCAAGTTAACCTCCAATTTTTGCCTTGCCCATCTATCTGTTAGCCAATCTGGACCCTTAGGTAGCATGTGTTCCATGTCATCATCACCACCATCATTGCCATCCTCTTCTAATGTGTGTCATACTTAAAGTACACCTCCTTCTCTGCTGAAATGATAAACTTCTACCACCGATTGTATGGTGAAGAAACAATTCTATGTGCCTAGTCCTATTTCATGGTTTACCAACTAAGCTTGCATCTTGTCAAGTTCATGGTGGTGCAGTTGTTGCCTTACCAGCTTGTGGATTTTGCTACCTTTCAAGAAATGATGTAGTAAAAATTCACCGCACACTCTATAACTTTGAAGTGATGTAAGAAAATAATGTTTAATATAATTGATGACAACAAACAAATAACGGTAAAGCGCAGGAAAGATTGCTAGAGCGACTATATTCAAGAGACATTTGACCTATCCCAGGTCTTATTCAATATGTCGTTGGCAACTCCTCAGTCATAAGTATAGAAATTGGAATGAGCAAACACCCTTGTAATGGTAATGTGCAAGGTGAGCTGTATAGTCCTCAAGATTAGGGAGATGTGGCTAGATGCTTAAGATGCATTCAAGGCAGCGCTCCCGCTCTTTGCCTGGCCTCCTGCTGCTGGTGGCCAGGGAAAGCCTGGAAGCGCTGCCTTGAATGCATCTTAAAGCATCTAGCCACATCTCCCTGATCTTGAGGACTATACAGCTCACCTTGCACATTACCATTATAAGGGTGTTTGCCCATACTAATTTCTATACTTATGACTGAGGAATTGCCAACGACGTATTGAATGAGACCTGGGATAGGTTGAATAGTCACTTAAATATAGTCGCTCTAGCAATCTTTCCTGCGCTTTACCGTTTTTATTTTTTTGTTCTCATCAATTATATTAAACATTATTTTCTTGCATCACTTCAAAGTTATAGAGTGTGCGGTGAATTTTTACTACATAAACTTAGGGCCATCTGGCCCATTACACTAGCACCTCGCCATAAGACAGAGTGCATGCCAATACTCTTTCCATTTCAAGAAATGATGACAAGCGCTCAGTCTCCCTGGAAGATACCAAGCCGCCATTATTTCTTACAGAAAAGGGTGCCCACTCACTGTTTTCACGTGCTGAAGATAAGCCACTCTCTGGATTTGCATTTGAGTTTAAAAGTGCACTGCATTATAAATACCTGTTCAGTGCTGCCCTCTGTCTGCTGGGGACTCTCATGGTCAATGTCACATGCTGCAGAATTTGGAGGAGAAGGTCCAGGTGAAAGTGGAGAAGGTCATAGACTATTCGCTAGTAGGGGATGAGGAAGACAGGCCATAAATGATGGTGACTACTATGGTGCACATAACAACTGTAGCAGTAGGTTTACTTCAATTAAACAAGTGGGCCCTCTGTCGTGCTGATGTGCATGATAAGCTGTATGGTGCAATGCTTGTGTGAGGAAAGGTGTCTTGTTAATTAGAAGCAAAGATATAACTATTCTATAGCCACGCTTTTAGGTACTCGTTACAAAAGCAAATTGTGAAGATTTATTCCAACTTCCGAAGGGGAGTCCAAATTGGCTTGCTACCAGGATGAGTTATGTTACCATAATTGCAAAAGTTTCACTGAGTAAAAGCCTACATCCTACATGACTGAACAACAGACCCCTCCGCAATCCATGCAGACACAATTTTCACTCACTTGTGCCAGTATTAGCGCTACAATACGAAGCTGTGACAGCAGCAGCAACACGTATAGTATATCAGTATATCTGACATGTTGGACCAGACGTTTTTTTCTGCCATTGCAACAAACTGGCACATTACAGAAACACAGATGAACAATCTGAACTGCCAGATTTTGTCATACCTAAACTATGCCCTTTCTCAGGCAGATACCCTGAGCACCAATCCCATGGATTTTTGGGTCAACAAATTGGACTAGTGTGAACAACTGACCCAGTTTGCTGTGGGAGTACTGTCATGTACAGCCTCCTGTGTCATGTCAGAGAGGGTATTCAGTGCAGTCAGTGGATTTGTCACACTAAAGTAGATCAGGTTATCTGCAAAGGTGTGGAAAATATAACATTTCTCAAAATTAATCAAGCATAGATCAGTGCATACTTGCATGCTGATGCCAATTATTAAATCAGCTATACCATTTGTCTGTCTGCCTGACTGACCATTGACAGTTATCTATATCATCCTGATTCCACCAGTGCCATTGGACCACAAGCTGCCTTTCATCTACTGCCTGCTCATCATTAGAGATGAGTGAATTTGTTCGGAAAACGTTCGCCAATCTCAAATTCGGCATGAAAGTTGCACATTCTAATTCGTGTTCGGATTCCAGATCTTTTTTTCCTAAAAATCGGCAAAAGTTGGCCAAAGTTCAGTAAATGACAAAGTTCACTCAGGGCTCTTTCAGACGTCAATGTTTTTGGTAGCAGCACGGTCCGCAAAACGGCTCACACGTGCACACTGATGAAACACGGATGACATCTCTGTGTTATTAGTGTTACACATACTGGCACCTGGGAATCAGTGCTACTGTTCACGCTGTTCCCCGGGATCGGGTGCTGAAGTAAAGACAGCTCACACCACTGTCCTCGGCTCGCACTGTGATCAATGCCAGTAGGGGACAATTTTGAGAGTTTTATTGAACTGTTAACAGCGAGAGCAGGCGGCGGCTAATGGGAGTGTTCATGCGCTATAAATAAATATTAAAACAAAAATGACATCTCTCCATTACTAAGCTGTGGGCTTGATGTCACTGGACAATACAAAAGTGACATCAATCCCAAAAATATGACCCCACTTTCTACCGCTGCAGGGTAAGTGGAAAGAGTCAGACAAAGCACTATTTTTAGGCTGGGGGGTCAATATCCATGGCTCCTTGCCAGCCTGAGATTACCAGCCCCAGCTATCAGTTTTAGCTTGGCTTGTTGTTAAAAATGGGGTGGACCCCACACCATTTTTTTTAATTACTTATTTAAATAATTAAAAAAAAACAGCATGGGGACCCCTCTATTCTTGATAACCAGCCTTGCTAACACTGACAGCTGTGGGTCAGCCAGTCACAGCTGTCAGTTTTGCCTGGCTAGCTATCAAAAATACAGGGGAACCCAAGTAATTTTTTTTTAATTATTTATTCATAGCGCAATTGATGTGTCAATTGATGGAACTTTTCTTGGTGTCTGCCCCTAATTTTAGCTGTTTTGGCAGCTTTTTGGTCCCTTGAAGGTGTTGTCTATGCTTTTGGTTTTTGCCACCCATTGAAGTCAATGGGGTTTGGATATGTTCGACGAACTGTTCGGCGAAGATCGGGACGTTCGCTGATCCTAACCGAATCTTAAGAGGTTCGCTCATCTGTTTCCAGTGGTGACATCCATTTTGTTTTTGTCATTTTTATTGTAGCACTGCTGCTGACAGGGCTGCCATTACTGGTCCTATAGTCCTGGTACTAAGCAGCTCCTGATACAACCACTGCACAGCCACACCAACCCACCTCTTGGCTGCCCATTGCGTTTCATAGGGTTAGACTGTACTGCTGCTGTCTGGGATGTCCTTGCTGTCCCTAAACTGCCAATCATCTCCTTGTCTGCCCAATTTTACTACCACTCTGTTCCTGCTGCAGCCACTGCACAGCCATGCCAGTCACATGCATCCTTGCTGCCCACTATATTTTGAAGTGCTCAACTATACTATTGATGCTGGGAAATATACTTTCATGATTTGGGATTGTCAAGAAACAGCTCTGAATTTACGGCTAATTTTTAAAGGTCTTGGTGAGAACAAATCTTTACACCTTCAGGTTCAAAATAGAGCAACTGTTTTGTCTCCAGAAAAAAGGGTATCTGTAGCGCCGACGTCTCTGCCTTCTGCCTCTCTTCCCTAGCAGAGAGACTGACTTACCGCTGTGGCCTCCATCCCACACTTCCTGCTCTGACTAATGATGCCCGGGGTGCGCTCAGATCCTCGGGGATGGTGCTTAGGACACGCGGTTCTGTCCTCTTAAAGGGACAGTGTGTGCCATCCTAAAGTGTCCCCAGCCAATGGGTAGGAGATACTCTTTATATAAGGCACTTCCACCTGAAGGGAGGTGGCTGTGCAACATTGTAAGTTTGTTCCTAAACACTCTTGTTAGTTCTCAAGTCCCAGTGTTCGTATTCCCATACAACTGCATGTCTATCAGCCGCACGGGAATACATAGCAAGTTATTTCAGTTCCTCAATACAAAAAGTGAATCTCATATATTATATAGAGTCATTACAAACAGGGTGATCTATTTCAAGAGTATATTTCTGTTAATGTTGATGATTATGGCTTACAGCCAATGAAAACCCAAAAGTCATTATCTCAGTAAATTAGAATACTTTACAACACCAGTTTGAAAAATGATTTTAAAATCCGAAATATTGGCCGACCGAAATGTATGTTCAGTAAATGCACTAAATACTTGGTCAGGGTTCCTTTTGCATCAATTACTGAATCAATGCGGCATGGCATGGAAGCGAGCAGCCTGGTGTAGCACCCGGTCCCACCTCCTTTGTCTCTTCTCGGATCACGTTCTCAACAGCCGCCATGTATCCGAGGTTGGATTTGGTGAGGCACCAAGTCAAGCCCCTCCAGGCTTTCCTTGGGCCTCGGCACAGTGGTTTCACCAACTAGCCTGTTACAGGATCATGTTTTGAAGGCTTGATGTGAAGCCTTTGTGATTGCTTAATCATTTTTTGATTAGCAAACCAGTTGTGGAAATCAAAAAAGAGATAATTTTTTCACTCCTATTTGAGAGGCCATTGTTTCTTCAGATTCAAAACAGTACAGTACACGTGTTTTGTCTACCAAATGAAAGGGTTAACTTTTGGACTGCTTATGAAAAAGCTATCACTTTTTTATTTAGCAAGGTGCAATGCTCTTTATACTCCCCAAGAAAGAATCATTGTTTCACTCAACAGTGTGAAAATGCCACAGATTTTCTGTTTGCATTACCTGTCTATAAACAACAGCAATAGACCATTTTTAGACAGTTTAAACAATTTAGGTAGCCTAAAAAGTCTGATAATTTAGTGTGCTGTTAAAAGTGTTGTTGGTTATGTGGCACCCCAGGAGTCCGGTTGCCACAGTGGCATTGCCTCCCTCACAGGGAGGATTGTCATGCCTGGAAGCAAGGAGGGGTCCCTTTACCAGGTGTCAGTAGGAGAGAATTCAAGCAGAACCTGGGGAGTGGAGCTGTGATTAAACTCGCCCCAGAGCTGAGCACTAGGGACCCGATACCAGAGTCCGTGGTTGCGCGGGTACTGAAGTTCCGGCAGTTAAATCCAGAGTGCAGGGGACTGCAGGTCTCCTGGCCCGATCTAATACCTGGCAGCACAGCAGCATAGCAGAGCCTGGAGCCAACACAAAGGAGCGGCACCTGTGATAGGCTTGAGCTGCCTGCCATGCGGGCAATGGTTTGTTTTTAGAAAAACAGAGGGAGACAGTTAGCAACAGGAGGGTCAGCTGTTAGGCAGCGAGGAAAAAAGGGCTCCGTACATACCTGGCTAGGTGTATCCAAAATTGCTTCCAGGCTGCCCGGCTCTCCATCATGATCTGTTACCAGTGCATTGGTCTGTACTATCAACCATCAAGTAAAGGAAAAGAAAACTACAGTCCTTGTGTCCTCTAGTGATCTCTTGCGCCCTGAGTCCTGCACCACAAGGTGCACGAAGGCTGACATAAACAGAACCGGTAGCCCTGGGGCCCTGCTCTACCTGTGGGGAGCAGAACCATCCCAGCTGCATCACCATCAGCTCCAGCAGTCTCCTTTATCAGCGTTGGCCATCTGTTGCCAAACACCACAGGTGGCGTCACGTTAATTCCCATATACATATTCCCCATTTGACGGCACAGCCAGGGCCCTGAGTCGGGTCACGGCCCCATGACTTCCCCAAAGAACTGTCCGACCAGGTTCCGCTTACCCCATGGCCCTGGTGGGCATGTCAGTTACGGTTACATTTTCTCTAGCCAGATTGGTTGAATTCATTTGGATATTGAAAAGACTGTATTTGCATTACGAGTTTCAAAACATGTTCAATGGACTCCAACAGTGTTCTACACATACAGGTGCTTCTCACAAAGTTTGAATATCAGCAAAAAGTTAATTTATTTCAGTTATTCAATACAAAAAGTGAGTCATTACAAGCAGAGTGATCTATTTCAAGTGTTTATTTCTGTTAATGTTGATGATTATGGCTTACAGCCAATGAAAACCCAAAAGTCATTAACTCAGAAAATTACAATACTTTATAACACCAGCTTAAAAATGATTTTAAAATCCGAAATGTTGGCCTGCTCAAATGTATGTTCTGTACATGCACTAAATACTTGGTCAGGGTTCCTTTTGCACCAGTTACTGCATCAATGCGGAGTGGCGTGGAGGTGATAGCTTTGATAGCAGCCTTCAGCTCATCTGCATTGTTGCTTCTGGTGTCTCTCATCTTCCTCTTGACAAAACCCTACAGATTCTCTATGGGGTTAAGGTCAGGCGAGTTTGCTGGCCAATCAAGCACAGTGATACTGTTGTTTTTAAACCAGGTATTGGTACTTTTGGCAGTGTGGACAGGTGCCAAGTCCTGCTGGAGAAGTCAATTTCCATCTCCAAAAAGCTTACCGATAGAGGGAAGCATGAAGTGCTCTAAAATTTCCTGGTAGACGGCTGCGCTAACTCTGGTCTTGATAAAACACAGTGAACCTACACCAGCAGATGACATGGCTCCCCGAACCATCACTGATTGTGGAAACTTCACACTAGACCTCAAGAAGCTTGAATTGTGTGCCTCTCCATTCTTCCTCCAGACTCTGGGACCTTGATTTCCAAATGAAATGCAAAATTTACATTCATCTGAAACAACACCTTGGACCACTGAGCAACAGTCCAGTTCTTTTTCTCCTTGGCCCAGGTAAGACTCTTCTGGCGTTGTCTATTTGTCATGAGTGGCTTGACACAGGGAATGCAACGCTTGTAGCCCATGTCCTGGATACGTCTGTGTGTGGTGGCTCTTGAAGCAATGACTCCAGCAGATGTTCACTCCTTGTGAATCTCCCCCAAATTTTTGAATGGCCTTTTCTTAACAATCCTTTCAAGTCTGCTGTTATACCAGTTGCTTGTGCTCCTTTTCCTACCACACTTTTTACTTCCACTCAACTTTCCATAAATATGCTTGGATACAGCACTCTGTGAAAAGCCAGCTTCTTCAGCAATGACATTTTGTGGCTAAAGGTACTGTCACACTAAGCGAGATCGCTAACGAGATTGCTACTGCGTCACCGATTTTATGACACAGTAGCGATCTCGTTAGCGACTTAGCTGTGTGTGACATGTAGCAGCGATGTGGCCCCTGCTGAGATGTCATTGATCTCTTATGAACGTTCTGAGCCGTTTTTTGGTCGTTGGTGTCCCGCTGGTGAGCCTGAATCGTGAGTGTGACACCCTTTATGAACGACTTTACCAGCATCGCAGGCGGGACTAGGTTTTCCCAACGACCGCAGAGGTCGTTATATAGATCGCTGATGAGATGTGTTTGGAAGCTAACTAGCGATCACATAGCGATTGCACCAGCGATCTCGCCAGGTCGTGTCGTTGTCGTGATCACTGGTGCGATCGCTAAGTATGACAGTGCCTTTACTCTTCTTGTGGAGTGTGTCAATGACTGCTTTCTGGACATCTGTCAAGTCAGCAGTCTTCCCCATGATTGTGGAGTCTACTGAAACAGACTAAGGGACCTTTTAAAAGCTCAGGAAGCCTTTGCAGGTTTTTTTTGCTAATTATTCTAATTTTCTAACATAATGACTTTTGGATTTTCATTGCCTGTAAGCCATAATCATCAACATTAACAGATATAAACACCTGAAATAAATCACTCTGTTTGTAATGACTCTGTATAATATATGAGTTTCACTTTTTGTATTGAAGAACTGAAATAAATTAACTTTTTGTTGAAATTCTCATTTTGTGAGAAGCACCTGTATTTTCTAGGCAATTAAAGGTTTTAAATTATGCAATTTACACAAATTTATTTTCCGCAAATTAAATATCTTTGAGAAAATTCAACAAAGCCGACAAAATAAATATTGAAGGATTTACTTACTTGTATTGTAATTTTTAATTTTTACAATGCAATGCTCCAATTCCATGAATGCTTACAATTCCATGAATTGTATTGAAAATATTAACTACAGTACATGCCTAAACAAATTCTTCAAGAGGTGTAGTTTGCAAACTGGGGACATCTGTTGGGGGATTCTGCTGTTTTGGCATCTCAGAGGTTCTCCTAATGTGACATGGTATCCGCCATCTATTCTAGCAAAAATTATGCTTCAAAAGTCAAATGGAGCTTTATCCATTAAGAGGCCTTTCCATTTGCCCAGAAAGTAGTTTCTCACCACATATGGAGTATCAGCGATCTGTACTGTCCCATGTAACACCCCTTTGGTCCCTGAAGATTTTGGCCAGATCTGGGTAAGGCCTCTTTCACACTTCAGTCGTGTGACGTCGGCCCAAGTGTGAAAATGGCGGATCCGTCAGAAAAGTGTAAAAACGCATGTAAAACGGATCAGTTTTCTGACGGATCCGCCAAGAAGTGTTCACCTGGAAATTATGAAATTTTCGTTCCGGAAAATGTAAGTTTGCAAGTCCGGACCGAGGAGAGAGAGAGAGAGAGAGACCCCGGACAGTTTTAGCAGCATTTTCAATGGGTTTCTATGCGGGCGATGGATCCGCTGGCAGATTCCGTCAATGATTATCTTGGATTTATATTTATCAAGACATTTTGAAGAGAATCATATTATATATACATTATATGTTGTTGTATTTATATTTATGTTCACATTGGTGATATTTGTATATTTATCTGTATTTAAGTATATATTTTTTGCATATATATCTGTAGATATTATTTAATTATTATTTTATTTTATTAATTCATCATTTTTCATATATTGTTGTCAAGATAATCATTGGAGTTATCTGAGTATTTTGATTAGCATTATACATGCACAGAACATATATATAAATTTATTATTGGTATTATTTTATTATTGTATTTGTTTAAGATTCTATTTAGATGTATATATGGTTTGTAATAGGCTCGGTATACTGTTGTATATGTATTAGTAGGTAATATGTTAACCTTTGCATATCTGGTTTTTAGATATATCGATACAGCAGTGTGGATGTATATTTCTCTAATTAAGTGTCTTTTTGTTCATCTATCATGTGGATTACAGAGCGGTCCGCATGAGAGAGGACATCTGCGGCAGTGTTTATTTACAATTGTCAGCTGGTCTTAGATACACATTATTGCGCTAGCCTGATTGGTTGGATGGTTGACATGGTGATAGTAATTACCTCTGAGAGGCTGAGTCTGATCTCTGCAGCTCTTACTGGCTGGTGGCCGTCTCTGTTAGCTGGATTCCTGATTCGTGCTGGTGCGCATGCCCGACTTGGATCCGGATGGTTGGCATGGCGGCGTCTATACATGTACATCACGTGACGCTGGCCGTGATGCTGCCTCTGATTTCCCATTTGCGCATGCGCCAATGATACAGCTGGATCGCCATCGGTTCATTATAAATAGCCCATGTTAGTTCATTTTGTTATCACCCTGACGAAGGATTGAAGTTCCGAAATGTGCGTAGGGGCATGGACTTGTGGCACACTCTATAGTATCATCGGCTCCCAGGTATATTTTCGGTACACATTCATTGAGGTTTGGTCTCTCTCTTTTCAGATGGCTCATTTTAGCACAATGCACTTTTAAATTCAATGTGTCCTTTTTCTCATTTGACTTGGACACTTTTTATGTGCGGTGGTGTATTGCACATTGCACCTTCACAGTAAATTGCTTGCACACAATGCACAATATTGTTTTATTTTAGATGTTACACTGATGTGATTTGTTTGAGCATTTTTGTTTGCTTCATTTTCCTTTAATATAAAAATTTTTTTGCACAATATTGTGTTTTTTTATTATTAGTTGTGCACAATTGTGGCAATTGTCCACTTGCACCTCAGTCTAAACACCCAATGTGAATGTATTTGTTTACCATTACCTGGTTACATTCTTTAGCCTTTGTAATTTAGTCAATTATGTTATATATCTATATTTTTGAGTGTGCCATTTCTTTATTTATTCTGTATTAATTTTCATATTAATTATATTATATATGTTTATTATTTGATGTGGTGTCTGTATTAAGCCATATGTTAACAAAGGCTATTTTATATTAAATTTTATGTGTGTTTTAATTTTTTATATAAAAAAAATTTTTTGGGCTTAATAATTTTATTATTTATTTTTTATTTTTGCACTCTTGCATTCCACCATCCCGCCATCCCACCATTCCCCAATATTTTTGTTTATCCCCCAAAAATCTGTCAGGAAGTGCCACAACTGGTTCAGGGGCGGTCAACTGCACGTCACTGGATCCAGAAGACATAACTACTGTCGATAGTGGAGAGCTTTGGGAAGCACCCAGAGTACTAAGCTGACCCTGCAGATGGGACTATGATGATTCTAGCCTATGGTGATCCCTGGCCAGATCCTGAATCATCTGAGTCAGATTCATCACCTGATCACAGAGAGCACAAACTGGATCCATTGGTCAGAAAAAAAAGTGTATGGCCATATGTAATGTGACGCTAGTCACTACTCACGGACAGACCTTGAGGCAGAGAAGTCAGATGTTCTGGGATCAACACCAAGAGAGCAGATAGATAACTAAGGGAAAAGAAAAAGGCGTAAGTTAGGTCACAGTCCACAGTCAATAACTAGAGATAGCGGATAAAAGCCAAAGGACAAGACAAAGGGATTGTAAGAACATGGTCCAAGGGTCGGGCAGCAGAAGATCAGAACTCAGAACAAGAGAATCAGGCTAACACTCACCAGGAAGCACAAACTTTATCTGACAGGGATCAGGGCAGACAGCTCAGTTAATTAACTTGGGCAATCTCCAGAACACCAAACACCTGGAGAAAGTCCTGCACCTCCCAGTCACAGATTGGACAACTGAGCTGTCAATCAAAGCCCTAACAGCTCAGTATGCCCATCATAGAATAGGACAGCCAAGCTGTCAATCAAAACACTTACAAGTCAGCATGACACCGTTTGCATAGGACAGCATAGCAATTACTCAGTGAGCAGAGGAATCATGACAGTCAACATGAAAATCTGAATATTTTGGATCAAAAAAATAATTTGTTTACATTTTTCATATTTTTCCAATTTGCACCTTACTACCCTGACTTGTAATAGAAAAGGAGCAACATAATGTAAATGTTATTGCAGTGGCAGCCTTATTTCTTGACAGACAGAGTAGTGACAACAAAATTAATGATTTTTTCCTATCTTACCGATCACCTGTAATTTAACTGCATTTAATATTGTGATTTTGTCATTTTGTGAACAATTAACTGTTTCCCAAATTAAAATTAAAAAACATTTTAAAGCTGTTTTCACCAATGATCATGTAAAAATAGGTTTTGGCATCCAACATTTAGTCAAGGATATCCAGGAAATATTTCTTACTAAGTTAAATAATTTAACAGCTTGGAATAAACACAAAACAATTAAGAAAAAGCAGGTGGTAGACAACCATTGAACACATTACCTAAAGAAGGACTGACAAATTTCATTACCTGTTAGGTCCATTGTTTCTCATTTTGCTTGATTATCACAAACGGCTACATTTTTTATTTTATTCTTTTATTTTCAAGAACATTTCATGTTTGTTCTTTTTCCATAATGTGCAGTAAATTTTAAATTATAGTTCTAGTGTTGGGAAAATTGGTAATTGAATGTTCGTTTTAGTATAATTGTCAATCATAAGTGTTCAAGTAGCAAAAATGTTTGAAAATGCCTCTATGCAAATAATGAGTATCAAGTATGTTTACAAAGATGAAAAAGTAACTGTATATAAGCCATAATCTAATACTATTTAATGTAAAATCTTATTTAGTACTTTAATATAACATAGAATCAGAATTCATAATCATACTATAAGCTTTGCAAAAACATTGGCTGTTAAATTTATTAAGAAAACAACTAAAATGGCAAAATTAACTCCTGTGATTTACAGACGACTGAGCAGCAGCATGTTGGAAGCTGTCCGACAACTACTCAGACAACCTTTTCTCCATTGCTAAATTAACCATGTAAAATAAAAACATGCTATACTCAAAACTAGTGCAAGCATCGAGTCTCCTGAGGCTCAGGTGACATTGTTAGATCATGTGAGCCCTGCAGCCAATCAGCAGCCACTAATAGGCCACTTCACTCTTACTTCTTTCAGACGTACGTAAATGACAGTCGGGTAAGGATAGGGAGAAGCAATAGCTTTCACTCCTTCTGGATGTCAGTTTCATCTCACTGAGGTGAGAGTGACGCAGTCCATTAGCGGCTGCTGATTTGCTGCAGGGTTCACATGGCATAACTTCATGCAGACACAGTGCCGACGTCTTTGGAACGGCACTAGAGATGAGTGTAGCCTGTTTTAATTTTATACAGCGAAAGACAGTAATTGAGGAAGCTTTGCCTCAGTGGTAGACAACCTCTTTAAGGACTGGGTCATTTTTCTATTTTTGCTTTAGTTTATTCCTTTTCCTATTTTATTTATTTCTTTGTTGACATAATCATAAGTAGTATGTTTTTTTGTTATATGAGTTACAGTTTTGATTGACGCAAAGTGAGATGAAATGATGAAAGAATTTGCCATAGTTTTTTGGATTTTGTTTTTATGACGGTAGTTGTGCGTTAAAAATCATCTAACAAAAATTATTTTCCAAGTCAGTACAATTACTGCAATATCAAAAATGCATAGTTTTTTTTTACTATTCAGTGGCATAAAAAATTCTGAACTGTGTATAAAAAGAAAAATGTTGGTTTGTGTTGACATTTTCCAACACATAACTTTTTATTTTTCCCTTGCTGGAGCTAATATGAGGGTAGCTTTTTTTGCATTCCTAATGATGGACTTTATTAGCATCATTTTGTAGTATATACTAGATTTTCCTGACTTATTGCACTTTTTGTGAGTGGTGTTTTGACCAATTTTTTTGTATTTTGATTGTTTTTTATGACACTTTTCATACAGGTTAAACACTTTAATATTTTTATAGATCAGACTTTTATGGACACAGTGATACCATCCAATCCATGCGAGATGTAGTCATCAAACCTCCGGATAAGTGGGGGAATGTGGTCATCTGGCCAATCTTGAAGCATGAAAAAGAGTCTTTCAGTCCACTCAGGGATGGGGAAGCAAATATCCCTCTGTCACCACAAAATCCAATTGGTACCTTCTCTAGAGACTTTTTTGAAATTCTCGATAGGGCATTTTAAACAAGACATCATACCTAAAAAGGTTTTTTATGACCTGTGTGTTAAAAATCTGGTAGTCCTTATTTTTTATATCCTGCCAAAGATCCACAAGGACTTTTTGGAACCTCTAGGGCATCCGATTGTCTCTGCCATAGGAGGGCTTTGCGACCCTGTCTGCAAGTTCATTGAACACTACTTGCATCCTTTATTTGAAACTTTGCCCTCCTATGTCAGGGACACTGCGGAAGTCCTGAGGAAAATTAATGGCCTATGCTTAAAGCTAGACATGTTAATTGTGACCACTGACAGGGAATCTCTGTACACCAGCATCAAACACACTGATAGATTGGAGGCTCTTGAATTTTTATTGGCATCAGTAACCTAGATGTGTCATTGTGTTTTTTGTTGTGGAAGTTACTACAGTTCGTCTTAACTCATAATTTTTTTAATTTTAAGGATCAATTTTTTACCTTAAAAAATGAGGCACTGTGATGGGCGCAGTGTGCGTGCTGTCATATGCGAACCTCGGGAGGGAGAGGGAGTCTCTCGGCGAAGGTGCACGCGCTGCCTCCCACGCGCATTGCCAGTATAGATACATTGATGCTGTATTCATCATATAGCAGGGTCCCAAGCCTGAACTATGGAATTTCATTTGGACTTTGAACCAGAACAACTGCAATAGTAAACTTGCATAAAATTGCTAAAAGAGAAATTGATTTCTTGGACATGAATACTGTAGTATGAACTGACGATGCCATTCAAACAGATGTGTTACATAAGGAAACATTAGTAAATGCGTTATTACATGAAACATCGATACACACATCCTCAACAATACGAGCTGTCCCTACAGGATAATTCCTAACGATGAAGCGGATATGTTCAGCAGATTAAGTTTTTGAGTGTCAGGCTCGGGACATGTCCAACAGGTTCTATGAATGAGTATACATTAATATAAATATCAAGCAAGGTTACTATCGTGCCAAGAAAATATCTACTATGTAATACACTGTTTACTCCTAAGAAGGATCCACCAATTAGATTCATATTCACTTTTAATAACCAGGACCCCTAATAAGACAAACATTACAAAAACATTGGTAAGTGTTAAAAACAGAACCAACCTTAAATAAAACCTTACCCGATTGCCCTGCAAGAAAGAGGAAGAATTTGAAAGATTTATTGGTAATGAGCCACTATCCTAACTATTACACTAACTCTCCTCATCCATTTGGTGCTGGTCAACAGAGATAGTATTGTTACCCCTGTGGTTCATGTCTGGCATATAGAAACATCATACGTGCCACAAAATTTACTTCAGGGGATGGAAGTAGGGACTACCAGATTACAAGTTAGATCTCTCTCTTTCAGTACTAGTTATGTAATATGTTATGACACATGTGCTTGTAACTTGAGTTATATGGGACTCTCTTACCGAGTCCCTCTTTAATCTCCATCAGGGGGCCCTCACGGTGGGACAATATGCCATCTGCTTCCACACTCTTTCCTCTGAATTAGGTTGGAATAACGCGGCACTGGTAGGGGCTTTCTAGCGAGGTCTCTCGGGCAGGATAAAGGATGAGCTTGCGGGCCTGGATACCCCGACTACTCTGAAGGATCTTATCTCTCTGGCCACCCGCATAGATCTACGGTTCCAGGAAAGCGCCCGGGAGTCGTCTAGAGACAGGAGGTCCATTAGGCCGGTTCCTTCTGCCAATCGGTTCTCTAGTCCGCGTCCTGCCGGGATTATTTCGGTTTCTTACCCCGAACCCATGCAGGTTGATCGTCTCAAGCTGGCCAAGGTACGTCGGAGGGAGAGACGCGCGCAAGGCCTATGCTTCTATTGCGGAGGTACTTTGCATTTCCTCCGCTCCTGTCCTGAGAGACCGGGAAACTCATCCACCTAGGCCAGGTAAGAGAGGCCTACCTAGGTGCTAGTAATTCCTCTCAACCCCTCACTATGTCTGTTCTGTTAGTTTTGGGCAGAGACGTGGGTCCAAGGTGGCCTATGTTGATTCGGGCTCTGCAGGTAACTTCATCCGCGCGAAGAGGTAGATAAGTACCAGATTCATGTGGATACCCTACAGAATCCTCAGCTAATTGCTTCTGTGAATGGCAGACCACTTCAGGAGACTGTCGCTATGGTCACGGAGGAGGTGGAGCTGCAAGTCGGAGCCTTACATCATGAAAAGGTGGCCTTTTATGTATTGTCTAATTTGTCCCATGCACTGCTCCTCGGACTCCCTTGGCTAAGGACACATCAGCCGGTTCTCGACTGGGCTTCGGGCGAAGTTCTACGTTGGGGACACTCGTGCCATGCTCGATGCCTAAGTCCTATTCATCTTGGTACCGCCTCACGGCCACATCCTGATCTTTCGGGGCTTCCCTCTGCCTTCTGCTCCTATGCAGATGTCTTTGATAAAAAGGAGGCGGAGACACTTCCCCCGCACCGGCCTTTTGACTGTCCGATTGAGCTAATTCCCGGCTCCACTCATCCTAGGGGTAGGATCTACCCACTGTCGCCTGCGGAGACCTTAGCCATGTCCAAGTACGTTCGGGAGAATCTTGCCAAAGGGTTTATACAGAAGTCTTCCTCTCCCGCAGGAGCCGGTTATTTTTTTGTTAAGAAAAAGGACGGATCCCTGCGACTGTGCATTGACTACAGAGGCTTGAATGGTATCACAATCAAGAACAGGTACCCTCTTCCACTCATTCCGGAGTTGTTTGATCAACTCAGAGGGGCCCGGATCTTCTCCAAGTTAGACCTTAGAGGAGCCTACAATCTGATCCATATCTGCGCTGGTGATGAGTGGAAGACCACCTTTAACACTCGGGATGGCCATTACGCGTACCTAGTCATGCCCTTTGGTCACTGCAATGCCCCCGCAGTGTTTCAAGAATTCATTGATGAGATCTTCTGGGACCTCTTGTATTCTTGTGTCGCAGTGTACTTGGATGATATCCTCGTATTCTCTCGTGACCTGTCTTCCCATAGAAGAAATGTTCGTCTGGTACTGCAGCATCTTCGGGAGAATCACTTGCACGCTAAGATTGAGAAATGTCTCTTTGAACAGACTGCTTTGCCCTTTCTGGTTACATTATCTCCGACGCTGGATTGAGGATGGATCCCGAGAAACTGTCCGCTATCCTCAAGTGGCCCTGTCCCGTTGGAATAAAGGCTATACAACGGTTTCTCGGATTTGCCAACTACTACAGGCAATTCATCCCTCATTTTTCCTCGATTACCAAGCCTATTTCTGCTCTTACCCGAAAGGGTATGAACCCCAATTCCTGGACTACCGAGACTAAGGAGGCTTTTCAGACACTAAAATGTGCTTACTCTACAGCTCCGGTGTTACACCGTCCCGAGGGCAGCAAACCCTTCGTGCTAGCTCCTCCAACACAGTAGCTGGGGCAGTGCTGTCCCAGAAATCCTCCACTGGACGACTGCTTCCCTGTGGATTTTTCTCCAAGGCCTTTTTCCCATCGGAGTGTAATTACTTGATCGGCGACCGAGAACTACTAGCTATAAAATTGGATCTGGGAGAATGGCGTCATCTGCTGGAGGGGGCTGTCCATCCCTTTATAATTTACTCTGACCACAAAAACTTGGCCTATCTCCAGTCCGCCCAGAGACTTAACGCTTGACAGGCCAGGTGGTCCTTATTCTTTGCCCGCTTTGATTTTGAGCTCCACTTTCGCCCTGTTAACAAGAATACCAAAACTGATGCGTTATCTAGGTCCTTCCAGCTGACCGAAACAGTGGAGGAGCTTTCACACATTATTGACCCCACTAAAGTCATCACCGTGGCTCCTGTGAATCTGCTTTCTCCACCTCCAGGCAAGACTCTCGTGTCTGAGGAGGTTAAAGAAAAGGTCTTACTCTGGGGACACTCCTCCAAATTTGCTGGTCATGCTGGGGCAAAGAAAACGCGCGCTCTCATTTCTCACCACTACAGGTGGCCCACGCTTCGCCAAGACGTGGTTGACTTCATTGCCTCTTGTCCTTCCTGTGAAAAGAACAAAGTACCATGATGGCCTCCGTCCGGCTTGTGGCTTTCATTTCCAGTCCCTGCGGTTCCCTGGGAACACATCGCCATGGATTTCATCACCGACTTACCCCGCTCATCCGGTTGTACAGTGATCCTGGTAGTTGTGGACCGCTTCTCTAAGATGGCTCATTTTATCCCTCTGACCGGACTCCCCTCAGCTCCTGAGCTAGCCAAGGTCTTCATCCACCAGATCTTCAGACTCCATGGACTACCTCGACATATAGTGTCTGACCAAGGAGTTCCGTTCACTTCTCGGTTTTGGCTGGCACTTTGCAAGCTCTTAGAGGTTTCACTAGATTTCTACTCTGCCTACCACCCGCAGTCCAACAGGCAGGTGGAGCGGACTAGCCAGGTGTTGACAGGATACTTGCGTCATTTTTCCAACATCCACCAGAACGACTGGGTTGACCTTCTTCCTTGGGCTGAGTTCGCCTACAACAACCACACTAGTAAATCTTCAATCAAGTCTCTGTTTCTTGCTGTGTTTGGCCGACATCCTGGTATTCCCCTTCCTGTGACTCCTGCTTCAGAGGTACCCACGGCCAATTCTTTGTCCACAGAGTTTTCCAAGATCTGGTCCGAGACTAACACGGCACTCAAGAGAGCCAGTGATCGATGAAGAATTACGCTGACAAGAAGAGATTGGATCATTCACCATATCATATAGGAGAGAAAGTCTGGCTCTCATCCAAATATATCCGGCTGAAGATTCCTTCATACAAGTTGGGTCCACGGTACATCGGCCCTTTTGAGATCCGTGGACGTATCAATGATGTTGCCTACAAGTTGAGGTTGCCTGCCTCGCTCCATGTCCCGAACACCTTCCATATCTCTCTCCTGAAACCTGTGGTACTAAACCGTTTCCATTCCTCACCCCACTCCGTTTCTCAGCCGGTTGGTATTGACAATATCTTTGAGGTAAGGGATATTTAGCCCTTATTGATTGGAAGGGCTTTGGGCCTGAGAAGAGGTCCTGGGAACCCCAGGAGAACATCAATGCTCCCCGCATCCTCAAGAGATTTTTTGCCAATCTGAGGGGAGGGCGGCTTAAGGGAGGGGTACTGTCACGGCCACCGCCTCGCTTTCGCATACTCACCCCTCCGCTACAGCGCCGCGGTCTCTCTCTGGCCGGGACTCACGGCGTTCTCCTCCAGCGCTGACAGGTCCGCATCCGACGGCGTCTCAGCGCTCTATGTGCATGCGCCGTAGGCCACGGTTGCGCCTCCTCTGCTCTTCTTAAGCTCCAGCATTGTCCTGACCTGGATGCACTGCCGGACCTATGGGGAGCCTCAGTCGGGTATATCAGGCCGCCCTCCTTTAGCGGAGGCACCTGATCTTTGTGTTTTCTGAGGGTTAGGTTGGGTTCCCTTCTCATCTCTCTGACCCTCTTTCGTATTGTTTCCCTTCAGCCCTGTGCTCTGCAGTCCTGCTTCCCGTGTCCCATCCTGCTACCCGTGGTCAGTCCTGCAGTCCTACTCTGGTCCCTGTCTCCTGTGTCCATGCTCCGTCCTGCTACCCGTGGTCCGTCCTGCAGTCCTACTCCGGTCCTTGTCTCTTGTGTCCCTGCTCCGTCCTGCTACCCGTGGTCCGTCCTGCACTCCTACTCCGGTCCTTGTCTCTTGTTTCACTGCTCCATCCTGCTGCCCGTGGTTCGCCCTGCAGTCCTACTCCGGTCCTTGTCTCTTGGGTCCCTGCTCCATCCTGCTACCCGTGGTCCGTCCTGCAGTCCTATTCCGGTCCTTGTCTTCTGTTTCTCTGCTCCGTCCTGATACCCGTGGTCCGTCCTGCAGTCCTATTCCGGTCCTTGTCTTCTGTTTCTCTGCTCCGTCCTGCTACCCGTAGTCCGCCCTGCAGTCCTACTCCGGTCCTTCTCTTCTGTGTCCTTGCTCCGTCCTGCTACCCGCCGTCTTTCTCTGCAGCCTGTGTCCTGTGCTCTGTCTGTCCCGTGGAGGGGCCTTCTTGCTTTCCTAAGAGCCGCCCCTCTTTATACCGGCTGTCGTGGTACTTGAACCCCTGGGCCTGCTCCTAACGATCCCTGTATAGGGGTTTAAGCTCCACCTGGTCGCTCGCCCAGGGTAACTCGGTGCCACGATCCAGAGGGTCCATTCCTGGAGGCTTGCCACGCCGAGCCGTAAGAAAAGGATTCTCTTCATATTTGTCATCTCTCTGGATTTTAATTTTAATTGTGTGTTTTTTATTTTTTAATAGTAGTTATTCATACATTTATGACAAAGATACAGTTTACCCCTTCCATCTGCTTGTGGGACCTCGCCTTTATCTTCACACCACTGGACTTTCATGGGATCACCTAGAGATAACATCAGCGCGCGTTAACAAAGGATCTTGTTATATAATTATATTTTGTATTTTATGTCATTATTATATTAATTATAATATTTATTATTAATTGTTACCATTTCTTCTTTCTATCCCCTTTGGGGGGTGTTCTGTTTTTTCTTCTTTTCCTGGATTCAATTACATTCACTCAGGTTTCTATTACACTGTTACTGTATGAGGGTTTGCCTACATTTGGTTCTTTTTCAAAAACGGCTGCTGCAACATGCGCTTGCGCGTCGGATCCCCGCTCATTCCACGAATCCAAAGGCAACCACTCGATGCAGTGCAGGTTGCTAACATCACAGGAAACTTTATCTTTGACCTGCACTGTCACTCGGATGGCTGGAAGTAACGTGATCGCAGCCGTAGACTTGACCCCCCCCCCCCCAATGCGTTCATTACATTGTGATGGCGATTTCATACACCTGGGGAAGGGACATATAGCATGCCCCAGCACACATTAGCCAAAACAGCCCCATCGTGAAAGATCAAACCGTGAAACGTACGTCAAGGCAACAGACGGACATACAGTCATGGCCAAAAGTTTTGAGAATGACACAAATATTATATTTTCACATGATCTGCTGCCCTCTGGTTTTTATGTGTGTTTGACAGATGTTTTTATCACAGACAGAAATATTATATTTGCAAACATATGAGTAACAAAAGCTTATATTGACAGTTAGAATGAGTTAATGCAGCAAGACAATATTTGCAGTGTTGACCCTTCTTCTTCAGGACCTCTGCAGTTCTCCCTGGCATGCTCTCAATCAACTTCTGGACCAAATCCTGACTGATAGCAGTCCATTCTTGCACAATCAATGCTTTCATTTTGTCAGAATTTTTAGGTTTTTGTTTGTCCACCCATCTCTTGATGATTGACCACAAGTTCTCAATGGGATTAAGATCTGGGGAGTTTCCAGGCCATGGACCCAAAATCTCTATGTTTTGTTCCCTGAGCCATTTAGTTATCACCTTTGCTTTATGGCAAGGTGCTCCATCATGCTGGAAAAGGCATTGTTGATCGCCAGACTGCTCTTGGAGGGTTGGGAGAAGTTGCTCTTGTAGGACATTCTGGTACCATTCTTTATTCATGGCTGTGTTTTTAGGCAAGACTGTGAGAGAGCCGATTCCCTTGGCTGAGAAGCAACCCCACACATGAATGGTTTCAGGATGCTTAACAGTTGGCATGAGACAAGACTGGTGGTAGCGCTCACCTTGTCTTCTCCGAATGAGGCGTTTTCCTGATGTCCCAAACAATCGAAAAGAGGATTCATCAGAGAAAATAACTTTACCCCAGTCCTCAGCAGTCCATTGCCTGTACCTTTTGCAGAATATCAGTCTGTCCATGATGTTTTTTCTGGAGAGAAGTGGCTTCTTTGCTGCCCTCCTTGAGACCAGGCCTTGCTCCAAGAGTCTCCGCCTCACAGTGCGTGCAGATGCACTCACACCTGCCTGCTGCCATTCCTGAGCAAGCTCTGCACTGCTGGTAGCCCGATCCCGCAGCTGAAACACTTTTAAGAGACGGTCCTGGCACTTGCTGGTCTTTCTTGGGCGCCCTGAAGCCTTTTTGGCAACAATGGAACCTCTCTCCTTGAAGTTCTTGATGATGCAATAGATTGTTGACTGAGGTGCAATCTTTCTAGCTGCGATACTCTTCCCTGTTAGGCCATTTTTGTGCATTGCAATGATGACTGCACGTGTTTCTTTAGAGATAACCATGGTTAACAGAAGAGAAACAATGATGCCAAGCACCAGCCTCCTTTTAAAGTGTCCAGTGGTGTCATTCTTACTTAATCATGACAGATTGATCTCCAGCCATGTCCTCATCAACACCCACACCTGTGTTAATGGAGCAATCACTGAAAAAAGGTTAGCTGGTCCTTTTAAGGCAGGGCTGCAATGATGTTGAAATGTGTTTTGGGGGATAAAGTTCATTTTCTAGCCAAATATTGACTTTGAAAGTAATTGCTGTTAAGCTGATCACTCTTTATATCATTCTGTTGTATATGCAAATTGCCATTAGAAAAAGTGAAGCAGTAGACTTTGTAAAAATTAATATTTGTGTCATTCTCAAAACTTTTGGCCATGACTGTACACCTGGTTATTTTCTACATGGGTAAGCACTGTATTGTCCTTTTTCACACACTTTAGGACTTTGGAAACAAGCTTTCCAGTTCATTTACACAGCCTGTCTCTGACCTTACACTTTGACAAGTTAGTGACAACACTGTGTTTGCACTTGGATGTCACCTTGTGGCCGTTTTTTATTACTGTCCCTTTGTATATTTATTTCATCATAATCACTAGGCTTGTTTCATTGTTACATATTACGTGACTGTTTTTTGTCCTCTTAAGCTTGCCGGCTATACCTATTAGTACCTATGGTGACGTTCTTTTCGTGTCTTCACCATCTACCCATTATAACTTGTCTATCATTAAAGTGGTTGTGCCACCATGAAGAATACATTTAACTAAGCAGAAAATGTGGAAACAAATGGTTTTGTAATTTAGAGTTATTAAAAAGTATGCTTAATTGAAAAAATAACAGCCTTTCATCTTCTTAATTATGACCCTGGCATTATTTAGTCTGCAAGCTTTATCCATCCTCCGAGTGGCCGATCAGCTGGCTGAGCATGCGCAGTTCCTGCCATCATAAAAAAGTTCCCCCACCTCCACAGCCCCAGTATGCGTAGCTTTGTGAGACGCTCCCCGCCCTCCCACAGTTCTGACAGTGTGTGCAGGATGCAGATTGCTGGGAAGCACAGGTAGAGTGTGCAGACACAGGCAGACTCTGACACAGGTCTGACATCTGGGTAAGATCGTTCTGCTTCATATGGGCGTGGTTCACAGCTGATGGTGGTACAACCCCTTTAATTTTTATATATTGTGAAATAACATTTATATTTTTTATCATTATCATGGTTGCGATTTTAGTGACATTCCTCTTTTGGGGAATATTGCTCCATCCTCTTGTAGGTTTCACTTCTTCATTTCGCAAAGAAAATATCTCTTGAAATTTCCTAAACAGATATTTTTTGCACCACCCTGTGAGAAAAAAACACAGCTTCTTCCTAAGTATAAACATCAGCAAGGCAGGCATCAGCCACTAAAAATTGATAATTTTTGGACATTTTCTACAATTTAAGCAGCCTAACAAGAATGATACTGCAGTGTGTTGTTAAATCACCTGTTATTTACCACCAGTCACTATCTATTTTCACCTAACCAGGTAGTTTGAGGTCACTTGGACAGTAATAAGATTACAATTGCACTAAGTAGCTCAATAAAGGTTCAATATAGTCCTAGGAAACCTCCAAGTGTTATACAACAATTTTAAATGCAGTTACTGTAATGGATTTGCAGAATTGAGATTTGAGGCAAATTTATTCACGGTGAATCCAATTTTTGAGGAAGATTCTGAGAGGCCTGCAAATTTGAATTTCCAAAGATTTGATCATCTCTAGTTACTGCAAAACCTAGAGATGATCTTGCTACAAAAATACTAAACTTTATTTAGAAAGGCTAACAACTGAGACAATGTCTTTAAAAATAAAAGTACAATAGAGAATGGGGCACTTTTGTAAGTATCCTAAATAGGCCCTGTGTCCAAAATATATATATGTTATAAATAGGAGAAAATCACTATGGCTACATAGAGCTGTAAGATGCTATGCTGAGCTTTCTGCACTGATCATATCAGAATGGTGTAGAAAACAGACAATGGACAGTCAGGCTGGAATGGTTTGACCGATTTAATAGTTGGCATCTTTTGTACGTAAAAGATAGTCAGCACTCGTCCATGCCTAATTGATTTTGACAAAAATAAGATTTTCCACACTCGCAATGGCTAAACTGGTCAGATTTGGTGTGACAAAGCCACCAGCTGTAAGGTTCTTTGTACATGTTTCCTGAAACTCAGTTTTTCCGTCGGCCATTTTGCTTTCTGTCTTGCTGCAGCTATCTTGCCCTCAGTCAATATGGAGTTTCCAGCTTTCATGTTCCCGCCCTGATTCTCTCCCTCTTGCTTCTTAAGCAGCCTCAGCTGAGCAATCAGTGCTTCAGAATCAAGCCTGCAGTGAGCCTGTGACCTGACTCCTGGAAACCTTAGACTTTGTACTCCAGCTATTTCCTACTGAGGAACTTTGGAACACTTGTGGACTCTGGAAACCTGCTATTTGATAAATCCACGTTTGCATGGAATTACGGTAACAGAGAAGAGATCCTGAACCTGTTGTGGAGAGTTATTGCTGAGCTTAAGTTACTCTGGCCTGCTGTGTCTCCTGCTTCTGTACCTGCAAACTGTGTGACCCTTTTTGCCACTTGTATGAAGTAATACAAGTCCTTCTATATCAAACATGTGTCTCATGTGTTTTCCTCTCACCCAAGCACAAGACGCTATATGAACTGTACACCATACATTACAAGATTCTGAAGCCAAACGTTAGTGTCTGCTGGGTCTGGGAAGGCTGTGTCTGCTGTGACTGTGGATATCAGATGTCCGGTTATACTTTCTGTGATGACAGTGGTTGTGACTTCTCACAACCATTCCAGGTGAGCACATTCCCTTAATTTTACTCTGCAGTTTTACCACAAGTAAACACTATTGTTTTTTTTTTTTTCTCTTCTCCTTCCAGTACTCCTGTCTTAAAAGATCTGGAAGATGGAGGCTCGCATAAAGGAGCTTTGCGGAGTGACTGATACAATCCTTGCAGATATACAGACTATAAAGACCCGTTTTGCAAACCTACAGGACCTCACTAATCACAATTTGCAAGTGTTTGGACAAACTACCCAGGATTTACGAGCCAGGATTGAGGTTCTAGAGGAACGAGTCCAGGCTCCTGCCATAACCCCGAGTTCTGGGATTCCCAAGTTACCCCCTTTTCATTTTGGCGGTGAACGTGAGAAATTCAGGGGATTTATTAACCAATGCAGTCTTTTTTTTTCTGCACATGCTTCACAATTTCCCACTGAACGATCTAAAGTGCTTACTATAATCATGTTGCTTACCAATAAGGCTTTGATGTGGGCAAACCCTCTGATTGAGACTGAGGATGAATGTTTGGGTCATCTTGATGCTTTCATTTCAGCCATGGGGCAGGTGTTTGATGACCCCAATCGAGGTGCAACAGCTGAAGCAGCCATGTTAACTTTGCGCCAAGGTAAGCGCTCAGTAGCCAAATATGCCTTGGATTTCAGGAGATGGGCCCTCGATACCACTTGGGACAGTTCCGCCAAAAAATCTATTTTTCAAAAAGGGTTGTCTCCACTGATTAAGGATGAACTTGCTCGTGCCGACCCTCCCACTGCGTTAGGTGACTTTATTAACTACTGCATCCGTATTGATGCTCGTCTGACTGAACGCAGGCAAGAGAGATGGTTCGAAAGTAATCGCACTAACCTTTTCCTACCTTCCTCCCCAGCTAAGGAACCTTTGAGTAGGATCACACGGGAACCTGAACCTGAACCCATGCAGGTGGACTCTTTACAAAGACGGGTTAGTGATGCACGCAAAGAACATCGTTTAAAGGAAAATCTATGTTTCTACTGTGGTAAGTCAGGGCACTTCATTATAAACTGCCCCAGCCGTTCTCGTAAGACTATTGCAGCAGTCATTCACTGTGAGTGTTGCGAGAGGAGATCTGTCAGGTCCGAGCCTCAGGCTCCAGAGAGATCTGCAGCAACAGATATTGATTTCTCTGACTTAAACTCCGTCACTTCTGAGGACGATGACTGTGTAAACGCTGCAATTTTTCAACTTTCCTCAGCGTTGTCCCAGCTGAGTTGTAAGAAAAACAATTCTCATTGCTTTCTTTCCATCAAACTCTGGGTTGCCTCAGTCTGGGTGTCTAGCTCTGCTATGATCGACTCAGGGGCAAGTGGAAATTTTATGGATATCTCCTTTGCTCTGAAACGGGGGATACGTTCAGTGAAGAAGACTACTCCAGTACAGATGGAGACTGTGGATGGCTCCCTGCTGACCTCTGGACCAGTGGATCAGGAAACGGAGCCTTTGAGGGTCCTTATGGGTAAAGATCATCAAGAGAAACTGTCCTTTATGCTTATCTCTTCTCCCCACTTTCCCATTATTCTAGGGCTACCATGGCTGCAGGCTCAGAACCCTACCATTAACTGGGAGACCAAGGAATTACACTTTCCAGAGAAACAGATGAGTCCAGAAGTTTCAGCTTGCTCTGTTCCTAAAGGAACCATGTCAGTCCCTGAACTACCAGCTGTATACCAGGACTATGTGGATTTATGTGAAAAGAAGAACGCTGACCAGCTTCCCCCTCACCGTCCATATGATTGTCCAATTGAATTATTGCCTGGAGCAGAGATACCTTTTGGTAAGATCTACCCCCTTGCGGGGCCCGAGCTAAAGGCTTTAAAGGATTACATAGACGAAAATCTAGCCAAGGGCTTCATACGCCCCTCTTCATCTCCTGCAGGTGCACCCATCTTCTTTGTGAAGAAGAAAGATGGATCTCTGAGACCCTGCGTAGACTATAGGGAACTCAATAAGGTTACTATTAGAAACCGTTATCCATTGCCTTTAATCCCTGAGTTATTGGAGAGAGTGCGGCATGCCAAAATTTTCTCTAAACTGGATCTCCGTGGGGCCTATAACTTGGTCCGTATTAGACCTGGGGATGAATGGAAGACTGCATTCAGGTCACGCTATGGACACTTTGAATAGCCACTTTCCAACACTTGGTGAATGACATCTTCAGGGATCTCCTAGATACATTCGTGGTGATTTATCTGGATGATATTCAAATTTTTTTCTAACTCCACAGAGGAACATCATGGACATGTGAGAATGGTCTTAGAACGTCTAAGACAAAACCATCTTTACATCAAACTTGAAAAGTGTGAATTCCATAGGACCGAAATTCAATTTCTGGGGTATGTACTGTCTACACAAGGGATTAGTATGGATGGAAGCAAGACCCAAGCCATCAAGGATTGGCCAATTCCTAGAAATGTGAAGGAGGTGCAGCGCTTCATCGGGTTTGCCAACTTCTATAGACGTTTCATTAGGAATTTCTCTGAGGTAGTGTCACCTATCACCCAACTTACCCAGAAAGAGTCTAGGTTCTCCTGGACCCCCCAAGCCCAGGAAGCATTTTCCCGTCTAAAGGATAAATTTACCACCGCACCTATCTTAGTACATCCCAACCCCGAACTTGCCTTCATAATAGAGGTGGATGCTTCAGACTGTGCCGTTGGAGCTATACTCTCTCAGAGAACAGGTGAGAAGAATGTCTTGCATCCCTGTGCCTTCTTTTCCCAGCAGTTGTCTTCGGCTGAGAGGAACTATGATGTGGGCAATAGAGAGTTGTTGGCCATTATTGCCGCCTTCAAAGAATGGAGACACCTTCTTCAGGGAGCTGCACAGCAAATAGTCGTCCTGACAGACCATCGTAACCTTGAATTTATCAGTAGACAAAAAAACCTGACTGGCACATCCAGACTAATGTGAACTAGGTGCAAACCAAGGGAAGCTACCCCCATGTAAAACATACAAAAAAGGCTGCACTCTAGCATACTAAAGCATGACAATATTGAATACATGAAATTTAGAATAGCAATATGGCTTTGGAATATAAGGAAAAATTTGAGACGCTTAGTATAAACATTTGGCCAAACATTTTAAAGCCCACCAACCATCGTCAAGGTGGTCTCAATACTGGTGAGTCCCTGACCTAATGTGAACATACCTCTATTAGGCAATTCATCCCTCATTTTTCCTCGATTACCAAGCCTATTTCTGCTCTTACCCGAAAGGGTATGAACCCCAATTCCTGGACTACCGAGACTAAGGAGGCTTTTCAGACACTAAAATGTGCTTACTCTACAGCTCCGGTGTTACACCGTCCCGAGGGCAGCAAACCCTTCGTGCTAGCTCCTCCAACACAGTAGCTGGGGCAGTGCTGTCCCAGAAATCCTCCACTGGACGACTGCTTCCCTGTGGATTTTTCTCCAAGGCCTTTTTCCCATCGGAGTGTAATTACTTGATCGGCGACCGAGAACTACTAGCTATAAAATTGGATCTGGGAGAATGGCGTCATCTGCTGGAGGGGGCTGTCCATCCCTTTATAATTTACTCTGACCACAAAAACTTGGCCTATCTCCAGTCCGCCCAGAGACTTAACGCTTGACAGGCCAGGTGGTCCTTATTCTTTGCCCGCTTTGATTTTGAGCTCCACTTTCGCCCTGTTAACAAGAATACCAAAACTGATGCGTTATCTAGGTCCTTCCAGCTGACCGAAACAGTGGAGGAGCCTTCACACATTATTGACCCCACTAAAGTCATCACCGTGGCTCCTGTGAATCTGCTTTCTCCACCTCCAGGCAAGACTCTCGTGTCTGAGGAGGTTAAAGAAAAGGTCTTACTCTGGGGACACTCCTCCAAATTTGCTGGTCATGCTGGGGCAAAGAAAACGCGCGCTCTCATTTCTCACCACTACAGGTGGCCCACGCTTCGCCAAGACGTGGTTGACTTCATTGCCTCTTGTCCTTCCTGTGAAAAGAACAAAGTACCATGATGGCCTCCGTCCGGCTTGTGGCTTTCATTTCCAGTCCCTGCGGTTCCCTGGGAACACATCGCCATGGATTTCATCACCGACTTACCCCGCTCATCCGGTTGTACAGTGATCCTGGTAGTTGTGGACCGCTTCTCTAAGATGGCTCATTTTATCCCTCTGACCGGACTCCCCTCAGCTCCTGAGCTAGCCAAGGTCTTCATCCACCAGATCTTCAGACTCCATGGACTACCTCGACATATAGTGTCTGACCAAGGAGTTCCGTTCACTTCTCGGTTTTGGCTGGCACTTTGCAAGCTCTTAGAGGTTTCACTAGATTTCTACTCTGCCTACCACCCGCAGTCCAACAGGCAGGTGGAGCGGACTAGCCAGGTGTTGACAGGATACTTGCGTCATTTTTCCAACATCCACCAGAACGACTGGGTTGACCTTCTTCCTTGGGCTGAGTTCGCCTACAACAACCACACTAGTAAATCTTCAATCAAGTCTCTGTTTCTTGCTGTGTTTGGCCGACATCCTGGTATTCCCCTTCCTGTGACTCCTGCTTCAGAGGTACCCACGGCCAATTCTTTGTCCACAGAGTTTTCCAAGATCTGGTCCGAGACTAACACGGCACTCAAGAGAGCCAGTGATCGATGAAGAATTACGCTGACAAGAAGAGATTGGATCATTCACCATATCATATAGGAGAGAAAGTCTGGCTCTCATCCAAATATATCCGGCTGAAGATTCCTTCATACAAGTTGGGTCCACGGTACATCGGCCCTTTTGAGATCCGTGGACGTATCAATGATGTTGCCTACAAGTTGAGGTTGCCTGCCTCGCTCCATGTCCCGAACACCTTCCATATCTCTCTCCTGAAACCTGTGGTACTAAACCGTTTCCATTCCTCACCCCACTCCGTTTCTCAGCCGGTTGGTATTGACAATATCTTTGAGGTAAGGGATATTTAGCCCTTATTGATTGGAAGGGCTTTGGGCCTGAGAAGAGGTCCTGGGAACCCCAGGAGAACATCAATGCTCCCCGCATCCTCAAGAGATTTTTTGCCAATCTGAGGGGAGGGCGGCTTAAGGGAGGGGTACTGTCACGGCCACCGCCTCGCTTTCGCATACTCACCCCTCCGCTACAGCGCCGCGGTCTCTCTCTGGCCGGGACTCACGGCGTTCTCCTCCAGCGCTGACAGGTCCGCATCCGACGGCGTCTCAGCGCTCTATGTGCATGCGCCGTAGGCCACGGTTGCGCCTCCTCTGCTCTTCTTAAGCTCCAGCATTGTCCTGACCTGGATGCACTGCCGGACCTATGGGGAGCCTCAGTCGGGTATATCAGGCCGCCCTCCTTTAGCGGAGGCACCTGATCTTTGTGTTTTCTGAGGGTTAGGTTGGGTTCCCTTCTCATCTCTCTGACCCTCTTTCGTATTGTTTCCCTTCAGCCCTGTGCTCTGCAGTCCTGCTTCCCGTGTCCCATCCTGCTACCCGTGGTCAGTCCTGCAGTCCTACTCTGGTCCCTGTCTCCTGTGTCCATGCTCCGTCCTGCTACCCGTGGTCCGTCCTGCAGTCCTACTCCGGTCCTTGTCTCTTGTGTCCCTGCTCCGTCCTGCTACCCGTGGTCCGTCCTGCACTCCTACTCCGGTCCTTGTCTCTTGTTTCACTGCTCCATCCTGCTGCCCGTGGTTCGCCCTGCAGTCCTACTCCGGTCCTTGTCTCTTGGGTCCCTGCTCCATCCTGCTACCCGTGGTCCGTCCTGCAGTCCTATTCCGGTCCTTGTCTTCTGTTTCTCTGCTCCGTCCTGATACCCGTGGTCCGTCCTGCAGTCCTATTCCGGTCCTTGTCTTCTGTTTCTCTGCTCCGTCCTGCTACCCGTAGTCCGCCCTGCAGTCCTACTCCGGTCCTTCTCTTCTGTGTCCTTGCTCCGTCCTGCTACCCGCCGTCTTTCTCTGCAGCCTGTGTCCTGTGCTCTGTCTGTCCCGTGGAGGGGCCTTCTTGCTTTCCTAAGAGCCGCCCCTCTTTATACCGGCTGTCGTGGTACTTGAACCCCTGGGCCTGCTCCTAACGATCCCTGTATAGGGGTTTTAGCTCCACCTGGTCGCTCGCCCAGGGTAACTCGGTGCCACGATCCAGAGGGTCCATTCCTGGAGGCTTGCCACGCCGAGCCGTAAGAAAAGGATTCTCTTCATATTTGTCATCTCTCTGGATTTTAATTTTAATTGTGTGTTTTTTATTTTTTAATAGTAGTTATTCATACATTTATGACAAAGATACAGTTTACCCCTTCCATCTGCTTGTGGGACCTCGCCTTTATCTTCACACCACTGGACTTTCATGGATCACCTAGAGATAACATCAGCGCGCGTTAACAAAGGATCTTGTTATATAATTATATTTTGTATTTTATGTCATTATTATATTAATTATAATATTTATTATTAATTGTTACCATTTCTTCTTTCTATCCCCTTTGGGGGGTGTTCTGTTTTTTCTTCTTTTCCTGGATTCAATTACATTCACTCAGGTTTCTATTACACTGTTACTGTATGAGGGTTTGCCTACATTTGGTTCTTTTTCAAAAACGGCTGCTGCAACATGCGCTTGCGCGTCGGATCCCCGCTCATTCCACGAATCCAAAGGCAACCACTCGATGCAGTGCAGGTTGCTAACATCACAGGAAACTTTATCTTTGACCTGCACTGTCACTCGGATGCCTGGAAGTAACGTGATCGCAGCCGTAGATTTGACCCCCCCCCCCCCCAATGCGTTCATTACATTGTGATGGCGATTTCATACACCTGGGGAAGGGACATATAGCATGCCCCAGCACACATTAGCCAAAACAGCCCCATCGTGAAAGATCAAACCGTGAAACGTACGTCAAGGCAACAGACGGACATACAGTCATGGCCAAAAGTTTTGAGAATGACACAAATATTATATTTTCACATGATCTGCTGCCCTCTGGTTTTTATGTGTGTTTGACAGATGTTTTTATCACAGACAGAAATATTATAATTGCAAACATATGAGTAACAAAAGCTTATATTGACAGTTAGAATGAGTTAATGCAGCAAGACAATATTTGCAGTGTTGACCCTTCTTCTTCAGGACCTCTGCAGTTCTCCCTGGCATGCTCTCAATCAACTTCTGGACCAAATCCTGACTGATAGCAGTCCATTCTTGCACAATCAATGCTTTCATTTTGTCAGAATTTTTAGGTTTTTGTTTGTCCACCCATCTCTTGATGATTGACCACAAGTTCTCAATGGGATTAAGATCTGGGGAGTTTCCAGGCCATGGACCCAAAATCTCTATGTTTTGTTCCCTGAGCCATTTAGTTATCACCTTTGCTTTATGGCAAGGTGCTCCATCATGCTGGAAAAGGCATTGTTGATCGCCAGACTGCTCTTGGAGGGTTGGGAGAAGTTGCTCTTGTAGGACATTCTGGTACCATTCTTTATTCATGGCTGTGTTTTTAGGCAAGACTGTGAGAGAGCCGATTCCCTTGGCTGAGAAGCAACCCCACACATGAATGGTTTCAGGATGCTTAACAGTTGGCATGAGACAAGACTGGTGGTAGCGCTCACCTTGTCTTCTCCGAATGAGGCGTTTTCCTGATGTCCCAAACAATCGAAAAGAGGATTCATCAGAGAAAATAACTTTACCCCAGTCCTCAGCAGTCCATTGCCTGTACCTTTTGCAGAATATCAGTCTGTCCATGATGTTTTTTCTGGAGAGAAGTGGCTTCTTTGCTGCCCTCCTTGAGACCAGGCCTTGCTCCAAGAGTCTCCGCCTCACAGTGCGTGCAGATGCACTCACACCTGCCTGCTGCCATTCCTGAGCAAGCTCTGCACTGCTGGTAGCCCGATCCCGCAGCTGAAACACTTTTAAGAGACGGTCCTGGCACTTGCTGGTCTTTCTTGGGCGCCCTGAAGCCTTTTTGGCAACAATGGAACCTCTCTCCTTGAAGTTCTTGATGATGCAATAGATTGTTGACTGAGGTGCAATCTTTCTAGCTGCGATACTCTTCCCTGTTAGGCCATTTTTGTGCATTGCAATGATGACTGCACGTGTTTCTTTAGAGATAACCATGGTTAACAGAAGAGAAACAATGATGCCAAGCACCAGCCTCCTTTTAAAGTGTCCAGTGGTGTCATTCTTACTTAATCATGACAGATTGATCTCCAGCCATGTCCTCATCAACACCCACACCTGTGTTAATGGAGCAATCACTGAAAAAAGGTTAGCTGGTCCTTTTAAGGCAGGGCTGCAATGATGTTGAAATGTGTTTTGGGGGATAAAGTTCATTTTCTAGCCAAATATTGACTTTGCAAGTAATTGCTGTTAAGCTGATCACTCTTTATATCATTCTGTTGTATATGCAAATTGCCATTAGAAAAAGTGAAGCAGTAGACTTTGTAAAAATTAATATTTGTGTCATTCTCAAAACTTTTGGCCATGACTGTACACCTGGTTATTTTCTACATGGGTAAGCACTGTATTGTCCTTTTTCACACACTTTAGGACTTTGGAAACAAGCTTTCCAGTTCATTTACACAGCCTGTCTCTGACCTTACACTTTGACAAGTTAGTGACAACACTGTGTTTGCACTTGGATGTCACCTTGTGGCCGTTTTTTATTACTGTCCCTTTGTATATTTATTTCATCATAATCACTAGGCTTGTTTCATTGTTACATATTACGTGACTGTTTTTTGTCCTCTTAAGCTTGCGGCTATACCTATTAGTACCTATGGTGACGTTCTTTTCGTGTCTTCACCATCTACCCATTATAACTTGTCTATCATTAAAGTGGTTGTGCCACCATGAAGAATACATTTAACTAAGCAGAAAATGTGGAAACAAATGGTTTTGTAATTTAGAGTTATTAAAAAGTATGCTTAATTGAAAAAATAACAGCCTTTCATCTTCTTAATTATGACCCTGGCATTATTTAGTCTGCAAGCTTTATCCATCCTCCGAGTGGCCGATCAGCTGGCTGAGCATGCGCAGTTCCTGCCATCATAAAAAAGTTCCCCCACCTCCACAGCCCCAGTATGCGTAGCTTTGTGAGACGCTCCCCGCCCTCCCACAGTTCTGACAGTGTGTGCAGGATGCAGATTGCTGGGAAGCACAGGTAGAGTGTGCAGACACAGGCAGACTCTGACACAGGTCTGACATCTGGGTAAGATCGTTCTGCTTCATATGGGCGTGGTTCACAGCTGATGGTGGTACAACCCCTTTAATTTTTATATATTGTGAAATAACATTTATATTTTTTATCATTATCATGGTTGCGATTTTAGTGACATTCCTCTTTTGGGGAATATTGCTCCATCCTCTTGTAGGTTTCACTTCTTCATTTCGCAAAGAAAATATCTCTTGAAATTTCCTAAACAGATATTTTTTGCACCACCCTGTGAGAAAAAAACACAGCTTCTTCCTAAGTATAAACATCAGCAAGGCAGGCATCAGCC
The DNA here is from genome assembly GCA_033576555.1 of Oophaga sylvatica. Classification (NCBI taxonomy): domain Eukaryota; kingdom Metazoa; phylum Chordata; class Amphibia; order Anura; family Dendrobatidae; genus Oophaga; species Oophaga sylvatica. Next base: position 391,799,541 of record JARQOD010000005.1, on the reverse strand, counting down.
ACTAAAAATTGATAATTTTTGGACATTTTCTACAATTTAAGCAGCCTAACAAGAATGATACTGCAGTGTGTTGTTAAATCACCTGTTATTTACCACCAGTCACTATCTATTTTCACCTAACCAGGTAGTTTGAGGTCACTTGGACAGTAATAAGATTACAATTGCACTAAGTAGCTCAATAAAGGTTCAATATAGTCCTAGGAAACCTCCAAGTGTTATACAACAATTTTAAATGCAGTTACTGTAATGGATTTGCAGAATTGAGATTTGAGGCAAATTTATTCACGGTGAATCCAATTTTTGAGGAAGATTCTGAGAGGCCTGCAAATTTGAATTTCCAAAGATTTGATCATCTCTAGGTACTGCAAAACCTAGAGATGATCTTGCTACAAAAATACTAAACTTTATTTAGAAAGGCTAACAACTGAGACAATGTCTTCAAAAATAAAAGTACAATAGAGAATGGGGCACTTTTGTAAGTATCCTAAATAGGCCCTGTGTCCAAAATATATATATGTTATAAATAGGAGAAAATCACTATGGCTACATAGAGCTGTAAGATGCTATGCTGAGCTTTCTGCACTGATCATATCAGAATGGTGTAGAAAACAGACAATGGACAGTCAGGCTGGAATGGTTTGACCGATTTAATAGTTGGCATCTTTTGTACGTAAAAGATAGTCAGCACTCGTCCATGCCTAATTGATTTTGACAAAAATAAGATTTTCCACACTCGCAATGGCTAAACTGGTCAGATTTGGTGTGACAAAGCCACCAGCTGTAAGGTTCTTTGTACATGTTTCCTGAAACTCAGTTTTTCCGTCGGCCATTTTGCTTTCTGTCTTGCTGCAGCTATCTTGCCCTCAGTCAATATGGAGTTTCCAGCTTTCATGTTCCGCCCTGATTCTCTCCCTCTTGCTTCTTAAGCAGCCTCAGCTGAGCAATCAGTGCTTCAGAATCAAGCCTGCAGTGAGCCTGTGACCTGACTCCTGGAAACCTTAGACTTTGTACTCCAGCTATTTCCTACTGAGGAACTTTGGAACACTTGTGGACTCTGGAAACCTGCTATTTGATAAATCCACGTTTGCATGGAATTACGGTAACAGAGAAGAGATCCTGAACCTGTTGTGGAGAGTTATTGCTGAGCTTAAGTTACTCTGGCCTGCTGTGTCTCCTGCTTCTGTACCTGCAAACTGTGTGACCCTTTTTGCCACTTGTATGAAGTAATACAAGTCCTTCTATATCAAACATGTGTCTCATGTGTTTTCCTCTCACCCAAGCACAAGACGCTATATGAACTGTACACCATACATTACAAGATTCTGAAGCCAAACGTTAGTGTCTGCTGGGTCTGGGAAGGCTGTGTCTGCTGTGACTGTGGATATCAGATGTCCGGTTATACTTTCTGTGATGACAGTGGTTGTGACTTCTCACAACCATTCCAGGTGAGCACATTCCCTTAATTTTACTCTGCAGTGTTACCACAGGTAAACACTATTGTTTTTTTTTTTTTTCTCTTCTCCTTCCAGTACTCCTGTCTTAAAAGATCTGGAAGATGGAGGCTCGCATAAAGGAGCTTTGCGGAGTGACTGATACAATCCTTGCAGATATACAGACTATAAAGACCCGTTTTGCAAACCTACAGGACCTCACTAATCACAATTTGCAAGTGTTTGGACAAACTACCCAGGATTTACGAGCCAGGATTGAGGTTCTAGAGGAACGAGTCCAGGCTCCTGCCATAACCCCGAGTTCTGGGATTCCCAAGTTACCCCCTTTTCATTTTGGCGGTGAACGTGAGAAATTCAGGGGATTTATTAACCAATGCAGTCTTTTTTTTTCTGCACATGCTTCACAATTTCCCACTGAACGATCTAAAGTGCTTACTATAATCATGTTGCTTACCAATAAGGCTTTGATGTGGGCAAACCCTCTGATTGAGACTGAGGATGAATGTTTGGGTCATCTTGATGCTTTCATTTCAGCCATGGGGCAGGTGTTTGATGACCCCAATCGAGGTGCAACAGCTGAAGCAGCCATGTTAACTTTGCGCCAAGGTAAGCGCTCAGTAGCCAAATATGCCTTGGATTTCAGGAGATGGGCCCTCGATACCACTTGGGACAGTTCCGCCAAAAAATCTATTTTTCAAAAAGGGTTGTCTCCACTGATTAAGGATGAACTTGCTCGTGCCGACCCTCCCACTGCGTTAGGTGACTTTATTAACTACTGCATCCGTATTGATGCTCGTCTGACTGAACGCAGGCAAGAGAGATGGTTCGAAAGTAATCGCACTAACCTTTTCCTACCTTCCTCCCCAGCTAAGGAACCTTTGAGTAGGATCACACGGGAACCTGAACCTGAACCCATGCAGGTGGACTCTTTACAAAGACGGGTTAGTGATGCACGCAAAGAACATCGTTTAAAGGAAAATCTATGTTTCTACTGTGGTAAGTCAGGGCACTTCATTATAAACTGCCCCAGCCGTTCTCGTAAGACTATTGCAGCAGTCATTCACTGTGAGTGTTGCGAGAGGAGATCTGTCAGGTCCGAGCCTCAGGCTCCAGAGAGATCTGCAGCAACAGATATTGATTTCTCTGACTTAAACTCCGTCACTTCTGAGGACGATGACTGTGTAAACGCTGCAATTTTTCAACTTTCCTCAGCGTTGTCCCAGCTGAGTTGTAAGAAAAACAATTCTCATTGCTTTCTTTCCATCAAACTCTGGGTTGCCTCAGTCTGGGTGTCTAGCTCTGCTATGATCGACTCAGGGGCAAGTGGAAATTTTATGGATATCTCCTTTGCTCTGAAACGGGGGATACGTTCAGTGAAGAAGACTACTCCAGTACAGATGGAGACTGTGGATGGCTCCCTGCTGACCTCTGGACCAGTGGATCAGGAAACGGAGCCTTTGAGGGTCCTTATGGGTAAAGATCATCAAGAGAAACTGTCCTTTATGCTTATCTCTTCTCCCCACTTTCCCATTATTCTAGGGCTACCATGGCTGCAGGCTCAGAACCCTACCATTAACTGGGAGACCAAGGAATTACACTTTCCAGAGAAACAGATGAGTCCAGAAGTTTCAGCTTGCTCTGTTCCTAAAGGAACCATGTCAGTCCCTGAACTACCAGCTGTATACCAGGACTATGTGGATTTATGTGAAAAGAAGAACGCTGACCAGCTTCCCCCTCACCGTCCATATGATTGTCCAATTGAATTATTGCCTGGAGCAGAGATACCTTTTGGTAAGATCTACCCCCTTGCGGGGCCCGAGCTAAAGGCTTTAAAGGATTACATAGACGAAAATCTAGCCAAGGGCTTCATACGCCCCTCTTCATCTCCTGCAGGTGCACCCATCTTCTTTGTGAAGAAGAAAGATGGATCTCTGAGACCCTGCGTAGACTATAGGGAACTCAATAAGGTTACTATTAGAAACCGTTATCCATTGCCTTTAATCCTGAGTTATTGGAGAGAGTGCGGCATGCCAAAATTTTCTCTAAACTGGATCTCCGTGGGGCCTATAACTTGGTCCGTATTAGACCTGGGGATGAATGGAAGACTGCATTCAGGTCACGCTATGGACACTTTGAATAGCCACTTTCCAACACTTGGTGAATGACATCTTCAGGGATCTCCTAGATACATTCGTGGTGATTTATCTGGATGATATTCTAATTTTTTCTAACTCCACAGAGGAACATCATGGACATGTGAGAATGGTCTTAGAACGTCTAAGACAAAACCATCTTTACATCAAACTTGAAAAGTGTGAATTCCATAGGACCGAAATTCAATTTCTGGGGTATGTACTGTCTACACAAGGGATTAGTATGGATGGAAGCAAGACCCAAGCCATCAAGGATTGGCCAATTCCTAGAAATGTGAAGGAGGTGCAGCGCTTCATCGGGTTTGCCAACTTCTATAGACGTTTCATTAGGAATTTCTCTGAGGTAGTGTCACCTATCACCCAACTTACCCAGAAAGAGTCTAGGTTCTCCTGGACCCCCCAAGCCCAGGAAGCATTTTCCCGTCTAAAGGATAAATTTACCACCGCACCTATCTTAGTACATCCCAACCCCGAACTTGCCTTCATAATAGAGGTGGATGCTTCAGACTGTGCCGTTGGAGCTATACTCTCTCAGAGAACAGGTGAGAAGAATGTCTTGCATCCCTGTGCCTTCTTTTCCCAGCAGTTGTCTTCGGCTGAGAGGAACTATGATGTGGGCAATAGAGAGTTGTTGGCCATTATTGCCGCCTTCAAAGAATGGAGACACCTTCTTCAGGGAGCTGCACAGCAAATAGTCGTCCTGACAGACCATCGTAACCTTGAATTTATCAGTAGACAAAAAAACCTGACTGGCACATCCAGACTAATGTGAACTAGGTGCAAACCAAGGGAAGCTACCCCATGTAAAACATACAAAAAAAGGCTGCACTCTAGCATACTAAAGCATGACAATATTGAATACATGAAATTTAGAATAGCAATATGGCTTTGGAATATAAGGAAAAATTTGAGACGCTTAGTATAAACATTTGGCCAAACATTTTAAAGCCCACCAACCATCGTCAAGGTGGTCTCAATACTGGTGAGTCCCTGACCTAATGTGAACATACCTCTATTAGGCTGATATCTGAATTTCTGGGTGAATATGCACCTCTGTCAGCAATGCCTGCATTTATGGGTAAAGTAGGGACCTGGTGTAATTAAAATCACCACCTGGTGGGGGCGGAGTGCTCGGTCAGCAAGCTAACATTCAATAGACAAAAAAACCTGACTGGCACATCCAGACTAATGTGAACTAGGTGCAAACCAAGGGAAGCTACCCCCATGTAAAACATACAAAAAAAGACTGCACTCTAGCATACTAAAGCATGACAATATTGAATACATGAAATTTAGAATAGCAATATGGCTTTGGAATATAAGGAAAAATTTGAGACGCTTAGTATAAACATTTGGCCAAACATTTTAAAGCCCACCAACCATCGTCTAGGTGGTCTCAATACTGGTGAGTCCCTGACCTAATGTGAACATACCTCTATTAGGCTGATATCTGAATTTCTGGGTGAATATGCACCTCTGTCAGCAATGCCTGCATTTATGGGTAAAGTAGGGACCTGGTGTAATTAAAATCACCACCTGGTGGGGGCGGAGTGCTCGGTCAGCAAGCTAACATTCAATAGACAAAAAAACCTGACTGGCACATCCAGACTAATGTGAACTAGGTGCAAACCAAGGGAAGCTACCCCCATGTAAAACATACAAAAAAAGGCTGCACTCTAGCATACTAAAGCATGACAATATTGAATACATGAAATTTAGAATAGCAATATGGCTTTGGAATATAAGGAAAAATTTGAGACGCTTAGTATAAACATTTGGCCAAACATTTTAAAGCCCACCAACCATCGTCAAGGTGGTCTCAATACTGGTGAGTCCCTGACCTAATGTGAACATACCTCTATTAGGCTGATATCTGAATTTCTGGGTGAATATGCACCTCTGTCAGCAATGCCTGCATTTATGGGTAAAGTAGGGACCTGGTGTAATTAAAATCACCACCTGGTGGGGGCGGAGTGCTCGGTCAGCAAGCTAACATTCAATAGACAAAAAAACCTGACTGGCACATCCAGACTAATGTGAACTAGGTGCAAACCAAGGGAAGCTACCCCCATGTAAAACATACAAAAAAAGGCTGCACTCTAGCATACTAAAGCATGACAATATTGAATACATGAAATTTAGAATAGCAATATGGCTTTGGAATATAAGGAAAAATTTGAGACGCTTAGTATAAACATTTGGCCAAACATTTTAAAGCCCACCAACCATCGTCAAGGTGGTCTCAATACTGGTGAGTCTTTACTAGAGTTGAGCGATACTTTCCGATATCCAAAAGTATCGGAATCGGAATGGTATCGCCGATACCCAAAAAATATCGGCGATACCCGATACCGATACCGGAAATCCAATGTAAGTCTATGGGAGCAAAATATCGGAATTAAAAAAAACCCATTCTTGCCTTGTTGGTTAATTGTACATGAAGGAAAACAACAAAGAGTAATGTAGAATGTATTGGGGAAGGTTGAGGAGACATTAAAGGCATAGATGTTTAACCCAATCAAATGGAATAGCATAAATATTTTTTTTTTTAAAGATGTTCGGATTGACGAAGAAATTGACAATGTTGTTAACGTTTTTTCTATTTTGGCAAATATGTATATTTCACAACTTCCATGCTCTTCACCTTTTTAACTTTTGACACACTTTCTCCTTCATAATCTTCAGCAGCATCATCTTTTTCATCAAATTATTCTTCATCTTCACCTTCTTTATCTTCTTAAACTTCTTGCTATTCATCTTTTTGTTAACATTACTCATATTCTTCTTATTAAACTATTATTCTTATTCATATTGTACTTCATCTTCTTCATCATATTCTTATTTGTGACAGAGAATCCTGTACTTGTAATCTGTCAAAGTATGAATTTTTCATCCTTCCGTTCTTGCTGTCACAAAAGATTTAAATTACAACAGTATTTGTCCGTGTTCAGTTTAGCCTGCAGCAGCAGGCATTTTCCAGGGGCACCACGAGGAGGAACGGACTCACCCCCATACACTGCTTAGTCTTCTTCTGCTTAGAATTTAGAGCATATATTTTGCTCTTCATTTTGGTCTTATACTTCATGTTCTTCTGCTTTTTGATCGTCTGCTTATTGTTCTTAAGTCTCTTGTTCTGTATCTTGTAGTTTGTCTTAACCTTCTTAGTCCTGTTTGGTAATCTTTTATTTCTTCTTTGTGATGGTGTTTAGGCTGGTTCGCTTGATGCTCGTCGTCCTTGTGATCGTCATCTTCTTCGGGGTGGTCATCAGGGTCGTCGTCTTCATTGTTGGAGATCCAGAGTGATTACCCAAAAAAGCATTGAAAAAATCTTCAATTTGTAAATGTAGCAGAAGGTACAAGAGCCAATGCAAGTAACGAGGACCAGCTGACTGTGCTGGAACCCGGAGGGGCAGCAGAAGGAAAAGAGCCAATGGCACAACCGAGGACCAGCTGACGTTACTGGGACACGGTTACTAAGCAGGAGGTACCTGTGCTCCAAAGCACTACCAAGGACCAGCAGACGTTGCTGGAACTCGGATACCGAGATGGAGGCACCTAGGCCAAAGGCACTGCAGAGAACCAGCTGACGGTACTGGAACCCGGACGGGTAGCAGAAGGTACAAGAGCCAATGCAAGTAACGAGGACCAGCTGACTGTGCTGGAACCCGGAGGGGCAGCAGAAGGAAAAGAGCCAATGGCACAACCGAGGACCAGCTGACGTTACTGGGACACGGTTACTAAGCAGGAGGTACCTGTGCTCCAAAGCACTACCAAGGACCAGCAGACGTTGCTGGAACTCGGATACCGAGATGGAGGCACCTAGGCCAAAGGCACTGCGGAGAACCAGCTGATGGTACTGAAACCCGGACGGGTAGCAGAAGGTACCCATGGAAATTTAAGTTGACAGGCCGCGAGCCGGCCGCAGTTAGCGAATCCCACAGTTCTACATTGGGTGATTGTCCTATTGTCACAACGGAAACAGCCTTTATTTGCATATCCCGCAGCACACATAGGAAGCACCTAAACTCTAGGCACCATAGAGTCGGCTAACCCGACCGCAACACGACAGGACAACTTATTGGAGGCTAAGTGACGTTTACACTGACAGGAAACAGATGGCGTGCTGTAACCAGTCTGGGCAGGAGTGAGTACCCGTGCCAATGACACTTCCGAGCAACAACTGGTGGTGTTGAAGCACAGGGATGAGAAGACAACAGGGTGGAGGCAGCATGACTTTTTGGCGTTCACACAGCAGGGGAACAGCTGACATTACTGAACCCCAGTAACACAGGAGCAAGTGTTCACTGTGCTAACAGCACTTCCGAGCAACAACTGGCGGTGTTGGAGCCCAGGGATGAGAAGAGAACATGGTGGAGGCAGCAGGACTTTTTGCCGTTCACACAGCAGGGGAACAGCTGACATTACTGAACCCCAGTAACACAGGAGCAAGTGTTCACTGTGCTAACAGCACTTCCGAGCAACAACTGGCGGTGTTGGAGCCCAGGGATGAGAAGAGAACATGGTGGAGGCAGCAGGACTTTTTGCCGTTCACACAGCAGGGGAACAGCTGACATTACTGAACCCCAGTAACACAGGAGCAAGTGTTCACTGTGCTAACAGCACTTCCGAGCAACAACTGGCGGTGTTGGAGCCCAGGGTCAAGGAGGATGTTTAAATACTATATCAAGTATTTTCCTTGTTACGTGTCAATTAAAAATGTCTATACTCCAAACAAGAGAAATATAACCTTTAATACCATAAGATGATGATTTTACTTAAAAAAATATATGTAAATTAATAATTTACAAACATAAACGCATACATAAACATGTTGAAAAGCAATGCAAACCACAATTAAAATAGGTTAAATAATCTGCTATACGGTTTAAAATAAAAGCATACAAGTACATATCAGAATCCATTAATGATGGCTAAGTAACAGTATGTACACCATTTTTATTGTGTAGACAATGAATGGCTGACTTAAAAACATAATCAGCATTACAAGTTATCTTTGACATTCATAAAACTTTACATTTGGTGAATAATATCACTAAAAAATTTTTAAAAATATCTAAAATTTCCATCATGTAATACTGATAATATGTGCCAATCATTTATATTAACAAACAAAAAATTTAAAAGTGCATAGTGCAGAGTGAAAACAGATATTTATGCCTGACTGTGGACTTGCAAGCATGACAACGGATAGATAAGGTATATATAGATGAGACTGCATAGCCACAGATGGTGAATGGCGATGTAATACTGTACCTCAATAAAGTGTGCGTTACTACTACATCCTTTTTTTTATATAGCTTTATAAAAGGTTACGTGCATGTATGGTTGCGCCTTTGTTTGGACGCACAGACTGGCTTCCTGCTGTGACGCGTTGGGTATTGGAGCGTCTGTACGTCTTATGACCCAGACTAACATTCACGGTGCGCATCGTTCATCATCGCAAGCGTACCGACAACACAAAGGCGTTGTCATGACTGCTTTACTCAGTAAACATGCACCTATGATGAAACATACACGCATGTGCCCTATTACATAATAAGCTACAAGAAAAACGAGTGTGAGGTGTGACACAGCTGTTTTGTTAAGGTACAGTATTATATCGACATTGTACAGGTGTCGCTATTCAGTCTGATAAATAGATATCATTCACCTATTCTATCAGTTGTCGTTCTTTCAGCACCACTTACAGGTATATATTTTTGCTATTGTGACTATGCACTATTGACTTTATCAAGGTAATGCATGATTTTTGTTAGCGATTATCATGTTTACATGAAGGACCTTTATGATATGGGCTGTTAACTTTCTAATTAAATATGTATTTTTTAAAATGACACAAATATAAGTAATGTTGAAGAGGACTATTCCTACATGCATTGTTTGCACAATATTACAGGTGTACATCACGTCCCTTAATCAACATTGGATTATTATATTTACTTGTATGCTTTTATTTAAAAGGCAAGAACACTGAAGTATAACCTTCGCACTGCAGCAGTTGTCAAAGTTCAACCCACATTATGCACTTCCAACATTGCAGCATTTGAGTCATGATGTGAGTTGGATTTGTCTAAGCTATGGAGTGACAAGGTTGACCATCAGTATCCTATAGCATAAGTAGGCTTTTGTGTTTGCATTTGTTTTCGACATGTGCATATCTGTAATAATATGTCACAATTATTTTGTTACAGATTTGTGACAAAGACTAATCATTTTATGGTTTTAAAGTTGACGTTTCAAATGTTTACAGCTTAGAAATCAGGGTGTAGCCTCATATCTATGTGTAGCACTAGACACTTTGACATGTCATGTTTTTTTCACCATGATTAGGTAGCTAGCAGTAATTTTTGCCGGACACACAGCAGGGGAACAGCAGGCGTTACTGAACCCCACAAACACATCAGCGATTGTTTTCATCTGTGCATCTAACACTTCTGAGCAGCAACTGGCGGTGTTGAAGCCCAGGGTCAAGGAGGGTGTAGGCAGAGGCCTAGTATGAGATGTTTGAAGTTGAAGTTGTAGTTAGCAGCAGTAATTTTTGCCAGACACACAGCAGGGGAACAGCAGGCGTTACTGAACCCCACAAACACATCAGCGATTGTTTTCATCTATGCATCTAACACTTCTGAGCAGCAACTGGCGGTGTTGAAGCCCAGGGTCAAGGAGGGTGTAGGCAGAGGCCTAGTATGAGATGTTTGAAGTTGAAGTTGTAGTTAGCAGCAGTAATTTTTGCCAGACACACAGCAGGGGAACAGCAGGCGTTACTGAACCCCACAAACACATCAGCGATTGTTTTCATCTGTGCATCTAACACTTCTGAGCAGCAACTGGCGGTGTTGAAGCCCAGGGTCAAGAGGGTGTAGGCATAAAATATTGAGTTATTGCCTTGTTACGTGGCCATTGCAAATGTATGTACTTCAAACAAGAATAAATGAAGTTTTACTAGGACAATAAAATGATGAATTTCAATTCCAAGAATAGAAAAATATTTATACTTGAGAGTCCTCTGTGGTTGATACCGTTTAATGGCTAACTGAAAATATGGTAACAAATTCCAAGCTTTCGAGACTACTCAGGTCTCTTCATCAGGCTAAGACTAAAACAAAAAATGAAGAATCACATATTTCTACACACAACAGGACACAGGAATAGGTAAGACAAGTGAGGGAGGGACAAGTGAGGGGAGACCGGCCAAAAAATGAGAACAAGGATGAATTATCAGCGCCACACAATAAGAGAAAAAATAATGGATTTACCTGTGGCAAAACACTTTTGTATGCCCGGTCATAGCATGATGGATATGGAATTACTGGTATTAAAATATAACTTCAAATATGAGAAAGATACAAAGGTTTCAGAATATAAGCTCATCATGACCTTTGACACTGTTAGTGATGGAATGAATAGATCACACGGATTTATGTCATTCTATATCAATTAAGGAATCTGCGTCTCTGCCCTTCCAGGGGCATGAAAACACAAAACCAGACCCCAATCAGAGGGCAATAAAACTTTCTATCCTTATCTAGGAACTGTTCCAATATTTATGTTTATCCCTCTGTGATAATGACAGTTCTGCTACACGTCACTTACTTGTCTTACCTATTGCACTATTCCTGTGTCCTGTTGTGTATAGAAATATGTGATGCTTCATTTTTTGTTTTAGTGTTGCCTGATGAAGAGACGTGAGTAGCCTCGAAAGCTTGCAATTTGTTACCATCTTTTCACTTATCCATTCAAAGGTATCAACCACTGCGGACTCTCAAGTCTAAATATTTTTCTATCTACTGGCTAACACGGTACGAAGATACACATGTTTCCTAACTTCAAGAATAAAAAAAAAGACACTGCAAATATAAACGCATATATGCACATGCCAACAAGAAATGGAACAACACACCACCCAAAAAATTGGTTACAAAATATAGTGTTGTAAATTTAAGAATAAAAGTCCATTTTTGTATTTATGAATAATGCTTAAGGAACGCTATGTTAAACCATAACATAGTGAAGACAATGGATTTTGTAATAGTCACTCATCATCATCATCATTGCAATTTAGATGTGACAGTCACAGACATTTCAATTATTTAAGTTAATAAAATCGTTACTTTGTACAGCATGTATGACATGTCCAGCATGGACTCATCAATGTGATGACACAATAATGTACGATAAAAAATAACCATTTAAAAAAACATAATGCATTGTCACAATTTAGGTGTGTGCCTGCAAGTGTAGGTGAAACAAAGGCTACGGATAGCAAAGGTATATTCTATGTCTGTATCAGACAGTGGACAGCCTCTGATGGGTAATGGCGATGTTATACTGTACGTCAATAAAGTCTGCGGCTGCAATCATGCATTTTTTGCTTGTACAGTGTTGAAGAGGGTAAAAGCATGTCTGGTTGCGCAAGGCTTTATCCGTCAACACTACCTTCCTACTGTCACGCGTAGGGTAGGGTAGCGTGTGTCAATTAGATGACTCTATAAAATGTGACGTTACGCAGCGTTATTGCGCCCTAGGGACGCCAAAAATACGACAGCAGTAATCATTTACTGTCTAATACTCCACCTATGACCAACAAAAAAAGACCGTTCCCTCTTTAACAATCTACAAGACTAACAAGCATAATGGTTGACGCTGACTTTATTGAGGTACAGTATTACATCGACATTGTCCATGAGTAACTATGCACTGTGATACCTATATACCATTATTAATTTATATCTGTTGTGGTTGTTTCAACAGCACTTGCAGGTATAACTACCTATTGTCAGTATGCATGATGCACTTTCTAGATGTAATAATTTATTATTGCACATTATTACCAGGTTTAGATGCTGGCCATTTCATATATGGTGTGTGAAGTTACAGTTGGCATCAGTATGTGTATTTTATAATGTCTGTCATAAATAAAACTCGTGATGATGATGATGAGGATTTTATGATTCGTACATCCATTGACTGCATTATCTTACAGGTACAGATAAAGTTCCTTAAAAAGCATTAATTGATAAGTATGAAATGTACTTTTATGCATTAATTTCAAAACGTGAATACTATGTTTTAGTTTTTGTTACCATTTCTAATAGACATGTGCAGATATGCGCTGTGATGACAAATTATTATTTGTCCATATTTGTCATAAAAATTTATCATTCTAGGCCTGGAAAACTTCACAATTTCCTGTTTTAAGCATAACAATCAGGGTGACGGCTCTTCCCTATTTGGAGCATGTTCGACATGGGTTTTTCTGTGCATGTGTAGGGAACAGGAGACTTCTTGCCGGACACACAGCAGGGGAACAGCTGGCGTTACTGAACCCCACTAACACTATAGCTTGTGTATTGGTCTGTGGACACGACACTTCTGAGCAGCAACTGGCAGTGTTGTAGCCCAGGGAGTAGAGTTCAGGTGGTAGAAAGATGAACATAACAGGAGACATGGATAACGTTGCGAACCAGTTATTTAATCTGAAAATGGACAGACAAATTCTGGCGAGATCCATGCCTTGTTCATTTTCAGAAAAGTAAGCCGGTCTACATTATCGGAGGACAGTCGCATGCGACGGTCTGTTAGTACACCACCTGCAGCACTAAAGACGCGCTCCGATAATACACTGCCAGCAGGGCAAGTCAGCACCTCCAATGCATACTGGCTAAGCTCTGGCCATGTATCCAGCTTAGAGACCCAAAACTTGAATGGGGAAGAGCCATCTGGGAGTACACTGAGAGGGAAAGACATGTAGTCTGTCACCATCTTACGGAAACGTTGCCTCCTGCTGACTGGAGCCGTCTCGGATGGTGTAGACATTTGTGGCGCTGCCACAAAACTTTGCCACATTTGGAACATACTGGTCTTGCCCTGTGCAGAGGCGCTGCTTGTGCTCCCTCTTGTTGCAGAGCTGTCTCCACTGCCTCGACGCACAGAGCTGCTTTGTAAAGCAGTAGCAGCAGCAGTGCTCTCGGCTGGAATGGAGAACATTATGGATTGCACCAGTGTGTCTTGGTACTCCCGCATTTTACGGTCCCGGTTCACCGGTGTGATGAGGGTTTGTAAGTTGTCCCGGTAGCGAGGGTCTAGGAGGGTGTACACCCAATAATCTGACGTGGTGAGAATGTGGGCGATGCGGCGGTCGTTTCTCAGGCACTGCAGCATGAAATCAACCATGTGCTGCAGACTCCCAACTGGCCAAGAAACGCTGTCCCCTGCAAGAGGCGTCATCTCTGCCTGCTCTGCATCACCCCACCCTCGCTCTACATACTGACTAGAGCGTTGTGTACCTCCCTCTGGAGCGATGTCTTCCTCCTCCATTGACTCCTCCTCATCCTCCTCACAAAGTGAGCCCTGCCCAGCCCTTTGTGAGGAACCACGTTGCGCTGACTGTCCAGAAGGTGATGGAATTTGTGACTCCTCATCCTCCACCTCTTCCAAAACCTCATCCCTTATTGCTTGCAGTGTTTTTTGAAGCAGGCAGATAAGGGCGACAGTCAGGCTGACTAGTGCATCATCTGCACTCGCCATCCGCGTTGACTAATCAAACGCACGCAAAACGTGGCAGATGTCCTTCATAGAGGCCCACTCAGTAGTGGTGAAGTGTGAACGGCGCAAATTGCAAGTTGATTGCGCCTGATGCAGCTGATACTCCATTACTGCTGGCTGCTGCTCACACAACCGCTCCAACATATGTAACGTGGAATTCCACCTGGTGGGTACGTCACATATGATGCGATGTTCAGGAAGGCGAAATCTGCGTTGCAGAGCTGCAATGCGCGATCTGGCCATGCTGGAACGTCGCAAGTGAGCGCACTCTAGGCGGACCTTGTGCAGCAGTGCATCAAGATCCAGATAGTCCCTCAAAAAACTCTGCACGACCAAGTTGAGCACATGTGCCAGACATGGTATGTGAGTGAGGTTGCCAAGGCCCAGAGCTGCCACCAGATTTCAGCCATTGTCACACACTACCAAGCCTGGCTGGAGATTCGCTGGCAAAAACCACACGTCGCTCTCCTGCTTGATGGCATTCCAGAGCTCCTGCGCTGTGTGGCTTCGATTCCCCATGGAAATTAATTTCAGGACGGCCTGTTGACGTTTGGCCACGGCTGTGCTCATATCGGTCGCAGCAGGTAAGCGTTCACGGGTCCATGTGGAGGTAGACCGTGACGGCTCCTGCAGCGATGATTCTGAGGAACTGGAGTAGGAGGAGGAGTCAATGTGGACAGACTTGATTCCTGCAATCCTTGGAGTTGGCAGAACACGTACAGCGCCACTCGCAAGATCTGTACCCGGCTCCACAACATTGACCCAATGGGCAGTGAGGGAAAGGTATCGTCCCTGGCCATGGGTACTGGTCCACGCATCGGTGGTCAGGTGGACCTTGCTACTGACGGCGTTTAGTAGCGCATGTTTAATTTTTCCCTCAACATGCTTTTGCAGACCAGGGACGGCTTGCCTGCTGAAATAAAATCGGCTGGGCACATTGTATTGTGGGACTGCCAATGCCATTAAGTTACGGAAACTGCCAGTCTCCACCAGCCTGAATGACAGCATTTCAAGGGACAGGAGTTTTGCAATGCCAGCATTCAGAGCCTGTGCTCGTGGATGGTTTGCCGAGTATGGCAGTCTTTTATCCCATGCCTGTGCTACCGATGGCTGTTTTGTGGCCTGGGAGTGTGAGGATGACAGGGAACTTGCAGCTGTGGGTGGAATAACACTGGGTCTCTGGACAACAGTGACAGAGGTTCTTCCATGGCGATCCTGTGAGGAAGCCGAGCCAGCTGTGTGTGAGCTGGAGGAAGAGGCTCCAACACGAGCTGAAGATGTAGGTGCTGCTGTAGGTTGGCCTACATCTCCAGTGTGTCTTTGTAACTCAACCACGTGCTTTGACCGCACATGTTTCCACATATTTGTAGTATTAAGGTTACTGACACTTTTACCTCTTTTTACTTTTTGATTACACAGCTTGCATTTGACATAGCAAATATCATCTGCAAGTGTGTCAAAAAAGGACCACGCAGTGCAAGTCCTGGGAGCGCCCGTTTTTGCTGTTGGAAGAGAACTGCTACGAACGGGTGCCAAACTGTAGGCTACAGGCAACCGAGTCTGCAGCCTACCTCTCCCTACTGTTTGGACCGTTGGGGCAATCTCTTCCTCAGAGCTGCTACCACCACCTTCCTGTTCCTCACGCCATGTTGGGTCTTGGACCTCATCATCTCCACTACCCTCTTCCAACACCTGCTGCTGTTGGGTGGTCTGACCAGCACCATGCTCAACAGAAACTGGCACCTGAGTCTCATCATCATCAGATGCGTTCTGCGGTGTGCTGACCATCGGCACTGGCTCACCCGCCTCTTCAGATTCAGAGAAAAACAGCTGTTGCGCATCACTGCATACTGCCTCTTCTTCACATTCCAGAATGCTGCTTGGCTGGGCCCCTGTTTGCAAGCCAACAGATTCTGAGAACAGAAGTAGAGACTCAGCTGGCTCCAGTTCAGAACTCTCTGACTGCCTGGGCAATTTGGGAGGCGGTGAAGAGACAGATGGTTGTTCAACAGTGCTGTGGTCCTGAGAGGAGGTGGAAGCAATTGAAGTCGATGCATTGGCTGCCATCCAACCAACAACGGCTTCAAGTTGTTCTTCCCGCAGCAGGGGGGTACGCTGAGCTCCTACAAAAGTGCGCATAAAGGAACGCTCACGGGGAAAACTGGTGGATGCTGTGTCACTGGGCGCGGCAGCAGCCACAGAATCCCCACATCCTCTCCCTGCTGAAACTCCACGGCCACGACCACGTGCCTTACTCCCTGCCTTCTTCATCTTGGTAGATTGATAAAGAAAGTCAGAAAAGTTATAAGGCCTAAGTGTGGTTATTCCTCAGAGACTGCAGTGAACACTGCAGACAACTGTTCAGTAGCTGTGAAAGGCCCCTTTGTGTACTTCTATAGTGTTTGCAACCAATGTATTGTATACGGATGGAAGCGCGTCACACTAATAGATTAGATTTTTTTCAAATATAATGGAGCAGCACCAATTAGAGAAAAATGTGAAGGATGAGGCAGTGACACACGCTCAGCAGACTACAACCAGCAGTGGTTGAAGAACTAACTGGAGCGTAATCTGCACTCAAAAAATGAAAAGCTCACAGACTACAGTGAACACTGCAGACAACTGTTCAGTAGCTGTGAAAGGCCCCTTTGTGTACTTCTATAGTGTTTGCAACCAATGTATTGTATACGGATGGAAGCGCGTCACACTAATAGATTAGATTTTTTTCAAATATAATGGAGCAGCACCAATTAGAGAAAAATGTGAAGGATGAGGCAGTGACACGCGCTCAGCAGACTACAACCAGCAGTGGTTGAAGAACTAACTGGAGCGTGATCTGCACTCAAAAAATCAAAACCTCACAGACTGCAGTGAACACTGAAACACAACTGTTCACTATCTGTGAAAGGCTCCTTTCTGTACTTCTATAGTGTTTGCAACCAATGTATTGTATACGGATGGAAGCGCGTCACACTAATAGATTAGATTTTTTTCAAATATAATGGATCAGCACCAATTAGAGAAAAATGTGAAGGATGAGGCAGTGACACACGCTCAGCAGACTACAACCAGCAGTGGTTGAAGAACTAACTGGAACGTGATCTGCACTCAAAAAATCAAAACCTCACAGACTGCAGTGAACACTGAAACACAACTGTTCACTATCTGTGAAAGGCCCCTTTCTGTACTTCTATAGTGTTTGCAACCAATGTATTGTATACGGATGGAAGCGCGTCACACTAATAGATTAGATTTTTTTAAAATATAATGGAGCAGCACCAATTAGAGAAAAATGTGAAGGATGAGGCAGTGACACATGCTCAGCAGACTACAACCAGCAGTGGTTGAAGAACTAACTGGAGCGTGATCTGCACTCAAAAAATCAAAACCTCACAGACTGCAGTGAACACTGAAACACAACTGTTCACTATCTGTGAAAGGCTCCTTTCTGTACTTCTATAGTGTTTGCAACCAATGTATTGTATACGGATGGAAGCGCGTCACACTAATAGATTAGATTTTTTTAAAATATAATGGAGCAGCACCAATTAGAGAAAAATGTGAAGGATGAGGCAGTGACACACGCTCAGCAGACTACAACCAGCAGTGGTTGAAGAACTAACTGGAGCGTGATCTGCACTCAAAAAATCAAAACCTCACAGACTGCAGTGAACACTGAAACACAACTGTTCACTATCTGTGAAAGGCTCCTTTCTGTACTTCTATAGTGTTTGCAACCAATGTATTGTATACGGATGGAAGCGCGTCACACTAATAGATTCGATTTTTTTCAAATATAATGGAGCTGCACCAATTCCACAAATTAAAATAAAAAAAAGAGTCAGTGAGTGACACGTGCAGATGCCTACAAACAGCGGTGGATGCAGAGCAAACTGCAGCGTCACCTGCACTCTCACACACACCTTGCACAGAGCTGTTAAAACAACACTGGCAAAAGGAAGCTTTACACAGCGGTTGGTAAACTAGCCTGCCTAAAGCACAGTACACAAAATCGCAATTTCTAACTGTCCCTCAGAGTCAGCACAGTAGCGTTCTGTCCCTAACTGAGTTCACAGCACAGTGACGCTAAAATGGCGGCGGCGCCTTTTATAGTGCATTCTGACATCATTTCAGCAGCCAATCACTGCCATGCCATTAGTTAAGATGAACGCAGCATTACAGGATGTGCCCACACTTCATAAGATTCCTCATTGGCTGACTAAAATCACATTGCCTCTCAAAGAATTATGGGAACTTCCGATTCCGGTATACGATATAGGAAAAATATCGGAACTAAGTATCGGAATTCCGATACAGCGAATATCGACCGATACCCGATACTTGCGGTATCGGAATGCTCAACACTAGTCTTTACAAAAGAATATGGATCTTCTAAAGGAAAATCTGGAATTGGCTCAGGAAAGGTACAAGAAAGCAGCAGATAAATTTCGTAAACCTGCACCAGCTTTCAAGGTAGGAGACTTGGTCTGGCTGTCAACCAGAAATCTTAAGTTAAGGATTCCATCGTCTAAGTTGGGACATAAGTACATTGGACCCTATAAAATCAGTAAAATTATAAGTGCCGTTGCTTGTCGTCTTCAACTGCCCAGAACTATGAGAATCCATCCTGTCTTTCATGTATCCCTACTAAAGGCTGCAACACCCAATACGTTTCCTGGACGTTCTTCTCCTTGCCCTGACCCAGTGCTAGTCGATGGTCAGGAAGAATTTGTGGTGGAAAGGATTCTAGATTCCAGGTTGTACAGAAATCAGTTACAATATTTGATTAAATGGCAGGGCTACCCAGTGGAGGACAACTCATGGGAACCAGTCAATAACGTTAATGCTCCTCGCTTGCTCCGCCAGTTTCATCAGAGGTACCCAGACAAGCCTGGTCTGAGGTCATCCGGAGGTTGTCCCTAAGGGGGGAGTAATGTAAGGTTCTTTGTACATGTTTCTTGAAACTCAGTTTTTCCGTCGGCCATTTTGCTTTCTGTCTTGCTGCAGCTAGCTTGCCCTCAGTCAATATGGAGTTTCCAGCTTTCATGTTCCCGCCCTGATTCTCTCCCTCTTGCTTCTTAAGCAGCCTCAGCTGAGCAATCAGTGCTTCAGAATCAAGCCTGCAGTGAGCCTGTGACCTGACTCCTGGAAACCTTAGACTTTGTACTCCAGCTATTTCCTACTGAGGAACTTTGGAACACTTGTGGACTCTGGAAACCTGCTATTTGATAAATCCACGTTTGCATGGAATTACGGTAACAGAGAAGAGATCCTGAACCTGTTGTGGAGAGTTATTGCTGAGCTTAAGTTACTCTGGCCTGCTGTGTCTCCTGCTTCTGTATCTGCAAACTGTGTGACCCTTTTTGCCACTTGTATGAAGTAATACAAGTCCTTCTATATCAAACCTGTGTCTCATGTGTTTTCCTCGCACCCAAGCACAAG
The DNA here is from genome assembly GCA_033576555.1 of Oophaga sylvatica. NCBI lineage: Eukaryota > Metazoa > Chordata > Amphibia > Anura > Dendrobatidae > Oophaga > Oophaga sylvatica. The sequence continues at coordinate 391,779,929 of JARQOD010000005.1, read as the reverse complement.
ACGCTATATGAACTGTACACCATACATTACACCAGCATTGCTGAATACCCTCTCTGACATTACATTGGAGGCTGATATTACTCTCTCTGACATTACACTGTAGTGCACCCTTAGAAAACTGGATCAAATCTTGCCACTGGTTCACTCTGATAACCCAAAAGTCCATGGGATCAAGGCTTATGGCTTCTGCCTAAAGGGCCCGTCTCACATAACGAGATCGCTACCGAGATCGTTGTTACGTCACCAATTTCGTGACGTAACAGCGACCTCATTAGCGATCTCGCTACGTCTGACACATACCAGCGATCAGGCCCCTGCTGTGAGATCGCTGATCGTTCAAGAAAACTCTGGACATTTTTTTGGTCGTTGCGGCCCCGCTGAGTCGCACATATCGTCCTGTTTGACACCTTTAACAACGATCTCTCCAGCGACTTGCTACTAGAATCGAGGGCGTGCTTTTGCGTTGCTTTTTCCGCGCCCCCTGGCTCCGATTGGCGGTCACTACTGCGTTTCAATTGGCGGCGATATATACCATTGTTCCCGATCGCGTGAAAAAGGCAGCGTAGCTGTGCTCCTGCTCATTGTTCCTGGCGGTCTAGCAACAGTTGTGGTGGTTTGTTCCTGCTAGCGTCCTGCTTTCCGGATCTCAGTAGCGTCAAGACTGCGTCTCCAAAACATAATACAGCTATTCTCCAACTGGCTTTTGACTAGTTATACGTTGTGCACAGTAAGTACATTTTGGGTCTTTACTGCGTTTCCATTGTCTTTAGAATTAATGTCAATTACCAATTGTAAGGTAACATTGCACAACTATGCAGTGTAAACTTTTTGAGTCTCTAATGTGATTCCTATTGTCTATTTTATGGGGGTCTCGGGTGGGATCTCAAATACCTTCCCATTTTAAATTGATATAGGACATCTACCTATTGTCTATTGTCTGCTATCTTTGCTCTGCTGGGATGGAGGGAGGGCATGGCTTCTACCGGTGTACATGTGCTTTTTCGCCGGCAGCCATTTTAGGGGGTCTCGGGTGGGATCTCAAATACCTTTCCATTTCACCTAATTTAAATTGTTATAGGACACCTACCTATTGTTTTTATTTATTTTTTTTCAGTTTGCCCCATCATGAACAATGCAGAGTGTGCTGTTGTGGTTGCTGCATTGCTTGTAGAGGAAGCACGGCGTCAAGATGAGGCATGGATGCTGGAGAGGCGTTCTAAAAGAAAACGTCGCATGTGGACCCGAGAGTGGCTGCAGAAGAGGTCCAAATTTTCACACATGCAACTGTTGAAAGAGCTTCAGGATAAAAATCCACATGATTTCCGCAATTATCTGCGGATGTCTGAGGAATCCTTCACCTATTTACTTGGAAGAATTACTCCACTTATTGAACGGAAGGATACAGCGATGCGTGCTGCCATCCAGGCAGATGAAAGATTGGCAGTCACGCTGCGATTCCTGGCAACTGGACGCTCTTTGCAAGACTTGCATTTTTCTTCCGCCATTTCAAGGCCTCTACTGAGCGTTCTCATTCCGGAAACGTGCAAGGCGATTTTCAGTTGTCTACGGAGCTACATGGAGTTTCCCACCACGGAGGCGGAATGGAGCAAGATTGCCAACAATTTTGATCACCTATGGCAGTTCCCAAACTGTGGGGGGGCTTTGGACGGGAAACATGTCCATATTACTCAGCCACCCAACAGCGGATCATATTTCTACAACTACAAGGGCTATTTTAGCATCATACTGATGGCCCTTGTTAACGCCAATTATGAGTTCATTTGTGTAGACATTGGGATGAATGGAAGGGTTTCCGATGGTGGAGTTTTGGAGAATACAGTTTTTGGAGAACGGTTACATAACTGTGAACTCCACTTGCCTCCTAACTCAGACACTACAGGTAACCTTAATTTTGTTTTTATTGGTGACGAGGCCTTCCCGCTTCATCCCAATCTCATAAAACCTTTCCCTCAAAAAACTCTCACACGGGAAAGGAGAATTTATAACTACCGTTTGTCTAGGGCACGTCGGGTTGTGGAGAATGCCTTTGGTATCATGGCCAATTGCTTCCGCATTTTTCACACACCGATTAACATGAAGTTGAAATCAATTGACTCAGTAGTTTTGGCCTGTTGTGTGCTTCACAATTTTCTTCGCCGGCGCGATTCTGTGTCGTACTGTCCTCCTGGCTTTGGGGACTCTGTGAATGAAACGAACGGTGAAGTGCAGCTGGGCGAATGGCGGGCAAGCGAACGCGCAATTGCTGGTCTTTGACCATTGGGACCTGGAAGAAGCACCCAGGATGCGAAGACCTGCAGAGACAATTACTGCGATTATTTTAATGGTCCCGGTGCTGTGACTTGGCAGCATCAGAACCTATAGTGGACTACTACTGAGATTGATTACGTACTTAAATTGCTGAATAAAGTTCTATAACTTAATGTGTTTTTCACGTATTGTTAATTTGGTTTATCAACATTACTTTCATTGTTTAAAGTAACATATACTCAAAATTATGAGTAATGAGGTAATATACAGTCACATGAGGTAATACACAGTAAAATGAGGTAATACACAGGTGACATTCTACTATATAATCGTGTAATTCTGTCTGTCTTTAACGGAAAGCCCGCCTCGCTGATTGGTCGCACCCGGCCGGACGCGACCAATCAGCGACTGGCCCATTCCATGTAAACCCCAGCAGCAGCCTCCACAGCTGACAAAACGTCTAAAATTTACATAAATGAGGTCTCGCCATAATCGTACTGACCCGAACAATAAAAACGCTTTATCTATTTTACCACACTCAGAGCGATTAAAAGGGCACCCCATAAAGAAATTAGTTTTTTTTTTTTTTAATTACTAACTTCCAAAAAAATAGAATAAAAAAGCGGTCAAAAAATGTCAGGTGCCCAAAAATGGTAACAATAAAAACGCCAACTCGTAACACCCAAAAAAAAACCACACAGAATTATGTGGGAAAAGGTAAAAAAAAACATCTACATATTGTGACACATAAAAATTTTTTTTTCATATACAAAGTGAATATTTGCATGACAGTTTCCACACATAAAATCACAATGTAATAATACATCAAACCCCCTTTAAAAGCAACAACATACCCACACTCTTGTGACCAGGGGACGCTGTATTGAAGGTACGGTATTTCGGGGACGCTAATGCGTCTCCATTTTAATCACAATATTCATACGTATAGTCGTGCTGTTCACGCGAGAACGCAGTTGCGTCCTCGAACGGTCCACACGTCACGGGTAAAAAAAAATGTGGGCGGCGCTGATGCGTCATGGGCGGGATTAACGCCGTCAATGCGGCCAAGCTTCTTTTGAGGCAATAACATGGCGGCTGTGAGACGCAGTACACCCTGGGGGGATGGCGAGGTCTGTTATTTGATCCGTGAGATGGATAGGAGGGATTACTGGTGTACTCAGCACCAGACCCATCCAGTCCTCCACAAGCAGGCAGTGCTGCGGAGGATCAGACGGGGCCTGGCCAGAAGGTATGGAGTGCAGCGGACAACCAGACAAATCCGCAAGAAGCTGGCTGATCTGCGGTACAGATCCAGCGACCTCATCGCCAGCATCCGTGCACAGAGGCAGGCCCGTCGTGGTGAGTGGCATTAATTACAATGCAGTATTGCAATATAATGCACATCATATACTGGAGCATCATATAGGGGTTCATTATTTATGTGGCTTCATATCGGGCCCTTTATATATGTAGCATCATATGGGGCCAACTCTGTATGGACCAATATATGAAGCTTTATATGCGAATAATAGCCATAATCAAGCAAGTTAGTAGAAAGATTATTCCACTCAATTTAAATATTTTTCAGCACCACCACCATCTCCTTCGGCATCATCACCAGCTGCATCACCAGCTGCATCACCAGCACCACCATCACCAGCAGCAACCCCTTCTCCTGCTGCTACACCGCCTCCGGATATGTGGTCATCGACCTCTTCCCCCTCACAGGACTTCTCTCCAGCATCACTCCATGACACTGGTGCAGGGTCGCCTTCTGGTAATTTACGCACATAATATAACATTGTTAGGTCTTAAAATGTTCAAGGGCTGTCGTGTTATATGTATTTTTCTTTGTGTCCCTAGCCGGTGGTGCCACAGGTTCGGGCTGGGCAGTAAGTGCCTCATCGGGAGAAGCGCAGTCGCCGCAAATCCGTAAGTAAAACAGCACACATGTAACTTTACTTGATGTTGCCACAGAAATGCCTGGTTAACTTTTACCATTTACCTCCACAGAAATGATCACTGCCCAGGACCTGTTGGCCTCCCACCGGCGGATGAGGTCGGCAATGGCTGCGACCTTGGCAGCTATGGACGAGCATGGAGTGTTGCTGGAGCGGTTCATCCACCAGGGGGCATGTAAATAGTTTTTGTGTAAATAGTTCTTTTATTTGTTTGGTTTTGAATGTTATGCTTGTTTTTTTATGTTATATAAATATATATATATATATATTATTACATATATATTATTACAAATATATACAGTTTAGACTTTATAACTGCAGCAGTGTCAACTTCTTTCCAAAAAATATTTAAAAAAAAGCTAAAAAAAAAGGTACATATTAAAAACACACCCATTATATCTGGGCTTAAGCTAGAGTACCGCCCTTATGGCGGACCTGACCTACCCTCAACCCATCCTATTTGTTTAAATGTAAAAAATAAATTAATGTTTCATCACTCACACCCTGTCACGCTGTATAGCAGATATATATATGAGATGTCAGTAATCTATATCAAAAGGGCAACATACTATATAACATGCGCATAGATATATTATAACATGGATTTACCTGATAGAATGTCCAGTGGGTCAAAACGGAATCCGTTATACGCTGTCTCCGGCTAGAGGGTGACCGGGGTCTAAGCTGACCCTGAACTGGGGTCCTAACTAATCCCTCAACCTGGAGGTACTGTTAAAGGTACAGAGGTCCAGGCCACCAGCGTAAACCCTGTCTCCTATCAATCCCTGCCAACTGTATTCTAGTCCTAAGAAGGACCCTGAATACCACCAAAGGGAATGAACAGGTAACGGATAATGAACAGAAAGACATACAAGAAAGAGAAGGAATAAAGTAAATAAAGTCTTACATACAACACTCACACACAGTAGGAACACCTAAGGTCTCAGAGATAAACTATAAGCTATAAGAGTAAAAACAACTAATGAACTCTTAGCTTAAATATTCTCAGAACCGATCCAGACTGCTGAACTACATGAATGCTTTCACCGGCGTCTAACACCCAGACTGGCAGAAATATAAAGGAAACTAATTAGAACATAATCAAAAGCAGCCGGGCGAGGCTGCACCTAGCCTTAGCAAAGAGCTAGGAAAAATTAACTCTCACATTACCAAAAAACAAAGAAACAGAAGCTCAGCTGTGAGAAGTCAGAATGTGCAATCGCGACGATCTTTGTGGCGATGCACCCATGACAGTACCCCCCCTTCTACGAGGGGCCTCCGGACCCTCATGACCAGGTCTGTCCGGGTGAGTTGTGTGAAAGGTCCGTCCACGTTATCATTGACCACCACTGAAGGAGGAGGTAGAGGTGACGGTATGACTGGTGCCACATACTTTTTAAGTAATGACTTGTGAAACACATTATGAATTTTAAACGTAGGAGGGAGGTCCAGACGAAATGCCACAGGATTAATTATGGAACTGATCCTGTACGGCCCGATGAATCTGGGACCCAACCTCCAGGAGGGAACTTTAAGTTTAATATTCCTGGTAGACAACCACACCAGATCATTCACCTTCAGATCTCGACCAGAAACTCTCCCCCTATCAGCCATCCGTTTGTAACGGTTCTCCGTAACCTTCAGTCTTAACTGATCTGGAACTATCAGTCTCCCTGGAAGTCCCACAGGGGCGTCCCCCTGAGCCCCCAATACCTCCCCCTCAAGCTCAGAGCATACAGCTGACACCACAACTCCCTCCTGAGGAATAGGAACCGGATCATCCATCCTCCCGGTCCCTGGGAAAGTACGAGATAAGGCATCAGGAAGCAACTTTATTGAGCAGTCATATGCGCGATGAGGAGGTAACTCTTTACACCCCTTCTCTGAGAACATCTCCCCAAAGTCCTCCAGAAAAGGAGGCAAAGTCCTAGGCACAACTGCACCGATGACCGTGCTCATGCAGTTATTCTTGCAAAATTCACCCCACTGGCTTATCTTTCTGGATTGCCAATCAATCACTGGGTTATGTTTAGCCAACCAAGGAAGTCCCAACACAATAGGAGTAGGTAGACCCTCCAACACATAACAAGACAATTGCTCTTTATGCATTGCCCCTACTCGAAGATCTATGTTATGAACAGCTTGAACCAAGCTACCTTGACCAAGAGGTCTAGAATCAATAGAGAGTATAGGGACCGGTTTGGCCAATACACTCAGTTGCATACCATGCACCTGGGCAAACCGAGCGTCCACAAGATTAGCCCCGGACCCACTATCAAGAAAAACAGAAATCCTCTCAGTTCTAGTACCAATCACCACCTCCGCAGGCACGATAAACTGAGAGGGATTTGGGGACGAAATACAGACTCCCAGGTTAACTCCTTGGGTCAAAGAGGTCCGGGATGGACAACCCCCAACAAAATGTCCCTCTCTCCCGCAAAAGAAACACCTTCTAGCCTTGCGGCGCACCGCCGATTCCCTCCTACAAAATGATGTCCCTCCCAACTGCATGGGTTCCTCAGAACAGACCAGGGGAACCTCAGTATAAGGGACTTTAGTAGTAGGTGGAGTCATCATGGGGGGCGGAGTTACCTCGCGTCTTCCCCGAAGTCGTCTATCAATGCGAATAGCAAGGGCCATAGCAGCCTCCAGTGATGGAGGAGAATCATACTGAGCCAACACATCTTTTAATTTGTCAGACAACCCTTGACAAAACTGGCTCCTAAGAGCTGGGTCATTCCACTGAGTATCTGTTGCCCATCTACGGAACTCAGAAGAATATTCCTCCGCTGGACGATTTCCCTGCCGTATTTTACGTAACTTTGTTTCAGCAAGGGAAACTCGATCCGGATCATCATATACCAGACCCAGGGCAGTAAAAAATCGATCCACTGACTGGAGATCTGGGGAGCCTGGAGGAATAGAGAACGCCCAAGATTGAGGGTCCCCTTGTAAGAGCGAGATAACAATTCCCACCCTCTGCTCTTCACTCCCAGATGACCGAGGCCGCAGCCGAAAGTACAATTTACATGCCTCCCGGAAAGTAAAAAATTTGTCCCGCCCACCAGTGAACCTGTCCGGGAGAGCAACCTTAGGTTCAGATCTGGTTTGCTCTGGGAGGGACAAAACCTTGGACTTAATGTCTGCAAATTCCATGGACAACCCCTGCAACTGTCGGGCCAGCTGGGCTACTGGATCCATGACAGCTGGGGAGAATCTTTTTGGGCCGGTGAAAATGTCACGCTGTATAGCAGATATATATATGAGATGTCAGTAATCTATATCAAAAGGGCAACATACTATATAACATGCGCATAGATATATTATAACATGGATTTACCTGATAGAATGTCCAGTGGGTCAAAACGGAATCCGTTATACGCTGTCTCCGGCTAGAGGGTGACCGGGGTCTAAGCTGACCCTGAACTGGGGTCCTAACTAATCCCTCAACCTGGAGGTACTGTTAAAGGTACAGAGGTCCAGGCCACCAGCGTAAACCCTGTCTCCTATCAATCCCTGCCAACTGTATTCTAGTCCTAAGAAGGACCCTGAATACCACCAAAGGGAATGAACAGGTAACGGATAATGAACAGAAAGACATACAAGAAAGAGAAGGAATAAAGTAAATAAAGTCTTACATACAACACTCACACACAGTAGGAACACCTAAGGTCTCAGAGATAAACTATAAGCTATAAGAGTAAAAACAACTAATGAACTCTTAGCTTAAATATTCTCAGAACCGATTCAGACTGCTGAACTACATGAATGCTTTCACCGGCGTCTAACACCCAGACTGGCAGAAATATAAAGGAAACTAATTAGAACATAATCAAAAGCAGCCGGGCGAGGCTGCACCTAGCCTTAGCAAAGAGCTAGGAAAAATTAACTCTCACATTACCAAAAAACAAAGAAACAGAAGCTCAGCTGTGAGAAGTCAGAATGTGCAATCGCGACGATCTTTGTGGCGATGCACCCATGACACACCCATTATAGCTATGCATCTGTATAGATGCACCCCCTCCCTCCCACCAGAGCTTTGATAACATTATATCCTATCACCCATTACCCCACCAAGTTGTTCTGCCAGCTTAATTCATGATAGACGACAGCAAGTTTTAATATGAAAAATTTTATTACAAAACATCAACATCAACAAAAATAAAACAAAGGAAAACACCACTATAAATCCTGATACTGGGATTCCTCATTGAAATTACGTGGCCTGGGCGTTGACGACATCGGTGGCCAAAATGATTGGGAAAACCCAGGGTACTGAGGGGGGGGTGGGGGGAATGACATGTTTTGCGCAGGACAAATCCTCCGCACAGGTGTGTTCCTGTGTGGATCGGGCACTTGTGGCCATGACTGGTCCCGATCCACCACACTCTGGATTTTAGAAGACTCATCCAGCTGTCCTTGTGCCGCTTTACTGAGTGCTTCAAAGATGACTCGTTCCGCATGGAGCCTCTGTCTTGGATCCAGCTTTCCCAGTCTATCCGCGGTAAAGGTGGCAAATGTGTCCGTGCATTTTTGATTTTGATTAATTAAAATATTATTCGCCAACGCCAACAGGTCTGGGGATGGCTGGCTGTCCGCCTTTCTTTTTCGACTCTGTCTACGCAGTGCTGGAGAGGCCGCAGACTGTTGACTACTCCCCTCAGACGGCTCCTCCATACGTGCTGTAGACAGGTCTTCCTCATTTGGTGTTGGCCCCATTTCCTCTCTATGGTGCTGTAGAAAAATAGAAAAGAAAATAACGGTTAAAGCAAAACCAAAATAAATATTTTACAGCATGCAGAAAGGAAATACATTAGTTAGCATTGTGGCATTGGATTTATCATGACCGGCACAGGTTAACTCAACGTACATAATGAGAACGGAGTCAGGGAAAAAAAAAAAAAAAGAAGAGTAGTGTACTTATCTGAACTGGAAGGGAAAACTTTTGTAAACTGCAGAATTAAACAGGTAAAAGTTACTGTTTTTCTATGTAACTATGGCATATAAATACAAATGTAAATTGCTATATTCAGGGAAGCAAAGAAGGTACTTACATCTCCAACCGCAGAGTCAGGACCATTATGGATGGCCTTGTCCGGTTCCAGGGTCTGACGCACCGATGACACGGTTTCCCTGGGTAGCTCCTGGTCACGGGTGAAGCCTAGTAAATCAAAGTACCACAAGGAGGGCACATACACCTCATCCGTGCTGGCACCTGATTTACTAGACTTCTCTACCTTGTTTAACTCCTTCTTGTACACGGTGCGTAGACCCTGTATTTTTTTCCTGACAAGGCTTTCATCCACCTTCTCTGTCGGGTTATGCTTTCGGAATAGGTCAATGAGCTTCTCATACGCCTCTCTTTTTTTGTTCCTGTTTTCAGCTGATTTGATCTTCCATAGGCATGGCAAAGACCTATAGAGCTCGATGAGCTCCCGAACGAATTCTTCACTATTGAAAGACATCTGAAATAAAGAAAAGCATACAGTGAGCATACATGGAAAATTTGAAAAAATATTAAAACTTTAAAACTAACATTTGAGTTATTAGGTGTCCTATAACAATTTAAAATTTGGTGAAATGGTAAGGTATTTGAGATCCCACCCGAGACCCCTTAAAATGGCTGCCGGCGAAAAAGCACATGTTCACCGGTAGAAGCCATGCCCTCCCTCCATCCCAGCAGAGCAATGATAGCAGACAATAGATAATAGGTAGATGTCCTATAACAATTTAAAATGGGAAGGTATTTGAGATCCCACCCGAGACCCCCTAAAATGGCTGCCGGCGAAAAAGCACATGTTCACCGGTAGAAGCCATGCCCTCCCTCCATCCCAGCAGAGCAATGATAGCAGACAATAGACAATAGGTAGATGTCCTATAACAATTTAAAATTTGGTGAAATGGGAAGGTATTTGAGATCCCACCCGAGACCCCCTAAAATGGCTGCCGGCGAAAAAGCACATGTTCACCGGTAGAAGCCATGCTCTCCCTCCATCCCAGCAGAGCAATGATAGCAGACAATAGACAATAGGTAGATGTCCTATAACAATTTAAAATGGGAAGGTATTTGAGATCCCACCCGAGACCCCTAACATGGCTGCCGGCGAAAAAGCACATGTTCACCGGTAGAAGCCATGCCCTCCCTCCATCCCAGCAGAGCAATGATAGCAGACAATAGACAATAGGTAGATGTCCTATAACAATTTAAAATTTGGTGAAATGGGAAGGTATTTGAGATCCCACCCGAGACCCCCTAAAATGGCTGCCAGCGAAAAAGCACATGTTTACCGGTAGAAGCCATGCCCTCCCTCCATCCCAGCAGAGCAATGATAGCAGACAATAGATAATAGGTAGATGTCCTATAACAATTTAAAATGGGAAGGTATTTGAGATCCCACCCGAGACCCCCTAAAATGGCTGCCGGCGAAAAAGCACATGTTCACCGGTAGAAGCCATGCCCTCCCTCCATCCCAGCAGAGCAATGATAGCAGACAATAGACAATAGGTAGATGTCCTATAACAATTTAAAATTTGGTGAAATGGGAAGGTATTTGAGATCCCACCCGAGACCCCCTAAAATGGCTGCCGGCGAAAAAGCACATGTTCACCGGTAGAAGCCATGCCCTCCCTCCATCCCAGCAGAGCAATGATAGCAGACAATAGATAATAGGTAGATGTCCTATAACAATTTAAAATTTGGTGAAATGAGAAGGTATTTGAGATCCCACCCGAGACCCCCTAAAATGGCTGCCGGCGAAAAAGCACATGTTCACCGGTAGAAGCCATGCCCTCCCTCCATCCCAGCAGAGCAATGATAGCAGACAATAGATAATAGGTAGATGTCCTATAACAATTTAAAATGGGAAGGTATTTGAGATCCCACCCGAGACCCCCTAAAATGGCTGCCGGCGAAAAAGCACATGTTCACCGGTAGAAGCCATGCCCTCCCTCCATCCCAGCAGAGCAATGATAGCAGACAATAGACAATAGGTAGATGTCCTATAACAATTTAAAATTTGGTGAAATGGGAAGGTATTTGAGATCCCACCCGAGACCCCCTAAAATGGCTGCCGGCGAAAAAGCACATGTTCACCGGTAGAAGCCATGCCCTCCCTCCATCCCAGCAGAGCAATGATAGCAGACAATAGATAATAGGTAGATGTCCTATAACAATTTAAAATGGGAAGGTATTTGAGATCCCACCCGAGACCCCCTAAAATGGCTGCCGGCGAAAAAGCACATGTTCACCGGTAGAAGCCATGCCCTCCCTCCATCCCAGCAGAGCAATGATAGCAGACAATAGACTATAGGTAGATGTCCTATAACAATTTAAAATTTGGTGAAATGGGAAGGTATTTGAGATCCCACCCGAGACCCCCTAAAATGGCTGCCGGCGAAAAAGCACATGTTCACCGGTAGAAGCCATGCCCTCCCTCCATCCCAGCAGAGCAATGATAGCAGACAATAGACAATAGGTAGATGTCCTATAACAATTTAAAATTAGGTGAAATGGAAAGATATTTGAGATCTCACCCGAGACCCGATAAAATAGACAATAGGAAACACATTTGAGACCCAAAAAATACAATGCATAGCACTGCAATGTTACCAATAATTGGTAATTTACATTAAAATGAAATATAAAAGAAACCCCAGACAAACCTACCGTGCACAAACAATAGCTGGTCACAAGGTAGCTGAAAAATAGCTGTTTTGGGTTTTTCGGAGTCGCAGTCGAGAACGCAACAGAGATCCAGAAAAGAAGGTCGCAAGCAGAAACAAACCACGCTACTGTGCTCCGAAAGAAAAAGCAGGACGCAAGCAGGAGGAAAACACGAGTGCTGCGAGAATGCCAGGGGCAATGAAAAACAAGAGCGCAGCTACGTTGCCTTTTTACACAATCGAGAACAATAGGCAGTAGCGCCGCCAATGGGAACGCAGTAGTGAGCACCAATCGGAGATGAGGGGGCGCGGAAAAGGCGACGCTATGCCACGCCTGCGTGCCTACAACGTCACTCTGTACAGCCCACATCGAGCGCTGTGTCGTTCGAATAGGTGTAGTGTGACAGGGTTTCAACGACCGCCGACGTCGTCACGTAGATCGCTATGATCATTCGCGTCGTTACTGCATCGCTGGGAGAGTCGGTATGTTTGACGTCTCACCAGCGATCATACAGCGACGCAGCAACGATCCTTATCAGGTCGCATCGTCGTCGTGATCATTGCGGGATCGCTATGTGAGACCCAGCCTTATCTGCTTAAGATCTGATTGAGAATGGACACAGTCTAATTATCACTGAATCTGATAGTCAGTCAATGCATCTCTATTTGCTAAAGTGCATCAAGTTGTTGCAATGGCAGATAAAACATCTGGTTCATTAAGTTAAATATACTGTAAATGTTGCTGCTGCCTTGGCTACTTGTTTTAGCCCTAAAGCTGACACAGGCAGGGGAATGTTGTATCTGCGTTCATTACAGAGAGGTATGCTGGTCAATTGTGAAGGTGACAGGCGTTTGTTCGGTGAAGCTTTGCAGAGCAGATAACAAAGCTTAGTATGGATAGATGGCAGGATGAGGAACTCAGTATCAATAGAGTGCAGTATAGGGGGCTCAGTATGTAAAGTGGGGTAGCATGAGGGCTCAGTTTGGATAGATGGCAACATGAAGGGATCAGTATGGAGAGTGTGTCAATATGGCTGACTCAGTATGGATAGAGGGCAGCATTGGCAGACTCAGTGAAGATCATTCACAGATGGGATATGCTTCCCGCAGAGGCCGACGATCTAGAAGGAAGCGCCCACCAGACAGGGGCAGAAGCGAGTGCTCGACATGCGGAAGAGTGGGACACCTGTCCAGAAATTGCCCTACCAGAGACCGACAACCGCGGAGAACTGCTCACCCCTCCAAAGGTCCTGCTAATAGGAGAGAGTGTCGCCCCATGGAGTGAGTGTATGGCAAGAAGAGGAGAGTCCCACCCAGAGCAAGACAGACCCATGACGTCGGACGCCGAGGAGAGGTGGAGAAGGTGTCGACCGTCTACGGTGAGGTGTCTGCGCAGCTCAGGCGCGTGGAGGTGTCGACTCAAGTAGTCCATCGGAGTATGTTACTACCTAGCTTGCTACCAGTTCACGAAGGAGGGGAGATGAAGCAGCTGTTTGAGGCAGAGAGTGAGACTGAGGAGCTGGAGCGGAAGACGAAGTAGACGGCTGTGACCCTGGTGAAGGCAGACCAGCAGCTGCAGAACTTCATAGACGGTCAGGTGAAGAGTCTGATGCTGGAGCTTCACAACAGCACAGAAGATGAAATTGACTGTATTGAAAAAACCCTCCAGAAACGAAGAATGGGGCTACGAGGAGTTGACCAACAGTTGGGGCCAGGGAGAGCGGGACTTGCAGGGTGTGTCAAGTGACAACTAGAGAACCAGGTGCTGTACACTACGTGACTGTGAGTACCGCACACGCGCTGCCCAACAGGGACCGCATACGAGACTGACACTTGCGCCTTGACAGCTGTTAGTTGCCCTGACCCCTGTGACCAGACTTCACCAGTTAAGATAGTGTTAGGATTTGAACCTGTGATCCATGGCTTGCTGGTCTGTTCCCTTGCTGTGGAGCTATTTCGGAACTTGAATAACTTCAGCCTGAAACCATATGAACTTCGTCTGGGATAGAGATCATCACCTGCTCTGCTGATTGTTCCCGCCCTGATTAAGACTGATTGGACCTGCTATATATACCTGGCCCTGTGCAGCTTCCTGTTGCTGAGTATATTGTGGTGCTCAGTCTAACTGAGTGAAGCATTATCTGAGCTCCTGATCTGGAAGGTGTTCTGCTGACATCTTTCTGTCTCTTGTGGAAACCCTGCTGTTCCTACCTCCAACTTTATTCACCTAAACGGACTTGGTGCTTGTGTGTGATCTCGGCCGGCCCGTGCTCGGGCGGGCTCTGGCATCCGCCAACATAGTGAACCACCACCGCCATATACGTCACTTCCAGAAGTCCTTCCTTGGTCCGCTCACCTGCACACTTCTGCTCCGGCCACTGACTTCCAGTCCTGTATCGCCAGTAACGTGACAGAATACTCAGCCTCTCAAAAATGGAGGCCGCTGGAGCAGAAACTTTGGAAACACGTGTCAGAAAACTGCAGGGTGCAATGTCCAGTTTGCACACCGAACAGGTGAATGGAAAAGCACGGATGGACGCATTTATTGCACAAAGCGATCATAATGTCCAGAACCACCAACAAGCTATCCAAGATCTGCAGAATGCAGTACAAGTGTTGACTGCTCGAATTACCCAGCAAGAAGGACAAGCTTCCGTCTCAGCGTCCGCCACGCCCCCCAAGCTACCACCTTTTCGTTTTGGCGGTGATCGAGATAAATTTCGTGGATTTTTGAATCAATGTTACCTGTTCTTCGATACACATGCTAATCAGTTTCCGACTGATAGGTCAAAGGTGCTATGCATCATTATGCTGTTAACCCACAAAGCAATCGCTTGGGCTAATCCTCTGATTGAGACTCGGAACGCACGTTTAGACAATCTGAACGAGTTTATTCGAGCGATGCAGCAGATGTTTGATGACCCAAACCGTGCAGCTACTGCTGAATCAACGTTGCTGGCATTACGACAAGGCAAACGCCCCGTCGCAGAGTATGCTATGGAGTTTAGGAGGTGGGTCGTTGACACTGAATGGAATAATGCAGCAAAAGTATCTTTCTTTAAAAGAGGACTTTCTAGTGCAGTAAAGGACAAACTTGCCCGTGGAGAGACCCCTTCGGACCTGGATGATTTCATCAAGCATTGCATCCGGGTTGACACCCGTCTGTCTGAACGACGACAAGAGAAGTTGACCTCCATGAATCGTTCAACTAACTCTTATAACTCCTCCCTGCCATCGGTCACTAAAGAAGTGCCTAGCCGGAATGTCCGAGATACCGAACTAGAGCCAATGCAAGTGGATGCGATCCAGAGACGAGTGAGTGCAGAACGAAGAGAACAGAGATTTAAAGAGAATCTATGTCTGTACTGCGGGGAAGCGGGACATTTTCTTATTGACTGTCCAAGTCGTCCCACAAACCGTTCAAGAAAAATGGTGGCGGCTATAATGGATCCTGATTCTTCCGACGAGGAGTCTTCCATCTCAGAGACTGATTATGCTAAAGACGAGATCCAGTCCATATCATCCATAGTTCCACCTACCAGGAAGGAGAGCCGTGAATCCCACTATTTTGTAACTATCAAACTGAAGGTTAACTCCCAGTGGATCACTGCATCAGCCATGATCGACTCTGGGGCCAGCGGGATGTTCATGGATTCTGCATTTGCTCAAAATCATGGCATAGATATGCAGAAAAGACGTTCACCTATTGTGATGGAGACGGTAGATGGATCTCCACTGAATTCGGGGCCAGTGGATCATGAGACAGGACCTTTGGAGATCTATATTGAGCCACAGCATCGTGAGATGTTGACATTCCTAATTATTTCTTCTCCACATTTTCCCATCATTTTAGATTTGCCCTGGTTGCAGAAGCACAATCCTATCATCGCTTGGGAGATGAAAAAGATCAGTTTCCCCGAAAAGGAAGTTCAGACGGAGGTTCCAAGCGAATCCAGCGGTGTATGAAGATTTCTTGGATGTCTGTGACAAGAAGGGAGCGGATACACTTCCCCCGCATCGACCATACGACTGCCCAATAGAACTACTCCCGGGGGCGGCTACACCGTTTGGAACTATCTACCCTTTAGCGGGTCCTGAACTGAAGGCTCTTAAAGAATTTATTGATGAAAACCTAAGCAAAAAATTTATTCGTCCATCATCCTCGCCCGCTGGAGCCCCTATATTCTTTGTCAAGAAGAAGGATGGAACATTACGCCCAGTAGTGGACTACAGGGAGCTTAATAAAGTCACGGTAAAAAAACGTTATCCTCTACCGTTGATCCCGGAACTCCTAGAAAGAGTACAAAGTGCGAAGATCTTCACTAAGTTAGATTTACGTGGGGCATACAATTTAGTACGTATAAAGCCTGGAGATGAATGGAAAACGGCCTTTCGTACCCGATACGGACACTTTGAAAGTATAGTGATGCCCTTCGGACTCGCTAATGCTCCAGCTACCTTCCAGCACCTGGCAAATGATATTTTCCGAGACCTGTTGGATCAGTTCATGGTCGTTTATCTAGATGACATCCTGATCTTTTCAAACTCTATGGAGGAACATCAGACGCACGTAAGACAAGTGCTACAACGGTTAAGGGAGAATTCATTATATATTAAATTAGAAAAATGTGAGTTCCATCGAGAAGAGATTCAGTTCTTGGGATACGTCATTTCACCTCAAGGATTACGGATGGATGCTAAGAAAACGCAAGCTATCACCGAGTGGCCTATCCCTAAAAATGTGAAAGAAGTTCAGCGTTTTGTGGGGTTCGCCAACTTTTACAGACGCTTTATTAAGAATTTTTCAGAAATCGTACTACCCATCACGCAATTAACAAAAAAAGGAGCAAAATTCATCTGGACACCCCAAGCGCAAGAAGCGTTCTCTCGTTTAAAAACGAAATTCACAACGGCTCCCATATTACGCCATCCTGACCCTGAATTGGCTTTTATCATCGAGGTGGATGCTTCAGACTGTGCGGTCGGCGCTATCCTTTCTCAGAGGACAGGGGAAAAGAAGTTGCTGCATCCATGTGCATTTTTCTCACAACGTATGTCTGTAGCCAAGAAGAACTATGACGTGGGAAATAAAGAATTGCTCGCCATCATATCAGCATTCAAAGAGTGGAGACATCATCTCCAAGGGGCTGCACAACAAATTTTGGTGTTGACCGATCATCGCAATCTAGAGTTTATCAGGTCTGCAAAATGCCTCTCTCCTCGGCAGACTCGTTGGAGTCTGTTTTTGAATCAATTCAATTTTGTAATTTCATATCGACCAGGCTCCCGTAACAAGAAAGCAGACGCATTATCCAGAATGTTTTCAAGCGAAACTAATCTTGTAACAACACCCAAACCCATTGTGGCAGATACTAAGATCTTGGGAGTAATACATGATGGAGATTTGCTGGAAGATTTGAAGGCAGCATATGAAACAGACTCGTTTCTATCACATCCATCAGGGGACGTGCATCTGCTTTTTAAAAATCAAGTATGGACTGATGGTCGACGACTATATGTACCAGAAGCAGCTCGGTTAAGAGTCCTACAACTAGTGCACGATTCTAAAATTGCAGGACACAAAGGGACACAGAAAACGCAGGAGTTTTTGTCACGTTTCTTTTGGTGGCCGAACTTTCAAGAAGACGTGAAGAAGTATGTTAATTCCTGTGAATCTGTGCCAGATATAAGACTCCACGTGCATACCCTATGGGACTATTGCAGCCTCTCGCCATCCCAACACGACCATGGGGATCAATTTCAATGGACTTTATTGTAGATCTACCAGAGTCCAAGGGAAAGACATCCATTCTGGTAGTAGTGGATCGACTTACGAAAGCAGCGCATTTCATCCCGTGTTCAGGTCTACCTTCAGCAAAAGATAAAGCTGATCTTATAATTTGCAATGTTTTTCGCCTCCACGGAGTGCCGGATGAAGTCGTTTCAGATCGAGGTGTGCAATTTACATCTAAATTTTGGCGCAGTTTATGCTCAGCACTAGACATCAAAGTACGATTGTCAACCGCTTACCATCCGCAATCTAACGGCCAGACAGAACGTACAAATCAGACGCTGGAGCATTATCTTCATTGTTATATTTGCCATTTGCAAGACGACTGGGTGGATCTGCTGCCATTTGCGGAATTCTCATATAATAATTCACAGAATGCCTCTACGAAACAGACGCCATTTTTTGCAAATCTGGGATATCACCCAAACATCCTTCCCAAATATCCTGTGGCACCATTAATACCAGCAGTCGCAGAAAGAATCTCTCTGCTACAGCAAAATCTGAATGTTCTGAAAGACACTCTAAAGGAAGCTCAGGAGAAATATAAAAAAGCGGCCGACAGGTATCGGAGACCCACTCCCACGTTTAGGATTGGAGATCGAGTGTGGTTATCCACTAAGAATTTGAAATTGAAGATTCCTTCTCCTAAATTAGGACAAAAATTTGTGGGACCATACAAGATCAGTAAGATTGTGAGTCCATTGGCCGTACGTCTACAGCTACCAACATCAATGAAGATTCATCCTGTGTTTCATGTGTCGTTGTTGAAAGCCGCCATAGCCAATCCATTTCCAGAACGATCCCCTTTGCCTCCCGATGCAATTGAAGTGGACGGACAGGAGCAGTTTGTGGTGGAAAAGATCTTGGATTCCCGAATACACAGAAATCGTTTGCAATATTTAATCAAATGGCAGGGCTACGACACGGAGGAAAATTCATGGGAACCAGTAAGCAACATCAATGCTCCTCGTTTGATTAGACAATTTCACCAGCGGTATCCTGCAAAACCTGGACAAGTTGCGTCCAGAGGCCGCCGTTAAGAGGGGAGTATTGTTAGGATTTGAACCTGTGATCCATGGCTTGCTGGTCTGTTCCCTTGCTGTGGAGCTATTTCGGAACTTGAATAACTTCAGCCTGAAACCATATGAACTTCGTCTGGGATAGAGATCATCACCTGCTCTGCTGATTGTTCCCGCCCTGATTAAGACTGATTGGACCTGCTATATATACCTGGCCCTGTGCAGCTTCCTGTTGCTGAGTATATTGTGGTGCTCAGTCTAACTGAGTGAAGCATTATCTGAGCTCCTGATCTGGAAGGAGTTCTGCTGACATCTTTCTGTCTCTTGTGGAAACCCTGCTGTTCCTACCTCCAACTCTATTCACCTAAACGGACTTGGTGCTTGTGTGTGATCTCGGCCGGCCCGTGCTCGGGCGGGCTCCGGCATCTGCCAACATAGTGAACCACCACCGCCATATACGGCACTTCCAGAAGTCCTTCCTTGGTCCGCTCACCTGCACACTTCTGCTCCGGCCACTGACTTCCAGTCCTGTATCGCCAGTAACGTGACAGATAGTTAAGGAGCCCCGTTGGGCTCGTACAGGACTGTGGCCTGTGCCTTTGTTAGCTGCGTCAGTATATGAACTAGGAGCAGTGGAAGGTACCGGAGACCGACCACTGCCGCCAGAAGACGGACCAACGACTACAGTTCCATCCTGGAGAAGGCGCTGCACCTGCTGTTGTCGGCGCTATTGAGTTCGCAGCAGGAGCTGCAGTGTTAGGACTTCCTGACACGCTTGCTACCGATTTGCCGTTATTTGAACCTTTGTACTTCACTTTGCCGTTTATACTGTTTAACCATTCACCTCCCTGCGTGGAGTATTTCCCCTGTAAATAAAACTGTTAACCCTTGCTCTGCCTCCCATCCGTCGCTGCATCCCGCGAGCCTGCAATTTCTACAGAAGCACAAATTTGGTTGGAATATAATAAAAAAAAATAGCAGAATCCTGCCACAAGTGACCCCATTTTGGAAAAAACATCTATCTAGGAATTCAACTAGGGGTATGGTGAGCAACTTGACCCCACTGGTGATTAACAGAATTTTATATCACTGGGATGTGAAATTGCATCTTTTCCACTAAAATGCTGCTTTTGCGCTAAATTTTTCATTTACAGTCATGGCCAAAAGTTTTGAGAATGACACAAATATTATATTTTCGCATGATCTGCTGCCCTCTGGTTTTTATGTGTGTTTGACAGATGTTTTTATCACAGACAGAAATATTATAATTGCAAACATATGAGTAACAAAAGCTTATATTGACAGTTAGAATGAGTTAATGCAGCAAGACAATATTTGCAGTGTTGACCCTTCTTCTTCAGGACCTCTGCAATTCTCCCTGGCATGCTCTCAATCAACTTCTGGACCAAATCCTGACTGATAGCAGTCCATTCTTGCACAATCAATGCTTTCATTTTGTCAGAATTTTTAGGTTTTTGTTTGTCCACCCGTCTCTTGATGATTGACCACAAGTTCTCAATGTGATTAAGATCTGGGGAGTTTCCAGGCCATGAACCCAAAATCTCTATGTTTTGTTCCCTGAGCCATTTAGTTATCACCTTTGCTTTATGGCAAGGTGCTCCATCATGCTGGAAAAGGGATTGTTGATCGCCAAACTGCTCTTGGAGGGTTGGGAGAAGTTGCTCTTGTAGGACATTCTGGTACCATTCTTTATTCATGGCTGTGTTTTTAGGCAAGACTGTGAGAGAGCCGATTCCCTTGGCTGAGAAGCAACCCCACACATGAATGGTTTCAGGATGCTTAACAGTTGGCATGAGACAAGACTGGTGGTAGCGCTCACCTTGTCTTCTCCGAATGAGGCGTTTTCCTGATGTCCCAAACAATCGAAAAGGGGATTCATCAGAGAAAATAACTTTACCCCAGTCCTCAGCAGTCCACTGCCTGTACCTTTTGCAGAATAGCAGTCTGTCCATGATGTTTTTTCTGGAGAGAAGTGGCTTCTTTGCTGCCCTCCTTGAGACCAGGCCTTGCTCCAAGAGTCTCCGCCTCACAGTGCGTGCAGATGCACTCACACCTGCTTGCTGCCATTCCTGAGCAAGCTCTGCACTGCTGGTAGCCCGATCCCGCAGCTGAAACACTTTTAAGAGACGGTCCTGGCGCTTGCTGGTCTTTCTTGGGCACCCTGAAGCCTTTTTGGCAACAATGGAACCTCTCTCCTTGAAGTTCTTGATGATGCGATAGATTGTTGACTGAGGTGCAATCTTTCTAGCTGCGATACTCTTCCCTGTTAGGCCATTTATGCGCATTGCAATGATGACTGCACGTGTTTCTTTAGAGATAACCATGGTTAACAGAAGAGAAACAATGATGCCAAGCACCAGCCTCCTTTTAAAGTGTCCAGTGGTGTCACTCTTACTTAATCATGACAGATTGATCTCCAGC
Organism: Oophaga sylvatica; assembly: GCA_033576555.1. Classification (NCBI taxonomy): domain Eukaryota; kingdom Metazoa; phylum Chordata; class Amphibia; order Anura; family Dendrobatidae; genus Oophaga; species Oophaga sylvatica. The sequence continues at coordinate 391,758,786 of JARQOD010000005.1, read as the reverse complement.
CATGTCCTCATCAACACCCACACCTGTGTTAATGGAGCAATCACTGAAAAGAGGTTAGCTGGTCCTTTTAAGGCAGGGCTGTAATGATGTTGAAATGCGTTTTGGGTGATAAAGTTCATTTTCTAGCCAAATATTGCTGTTAAGCTGATCACTCTTTATAACATTCTGGAGTATATGCAAATTGCCATTAGAAAAAGTGAAGCAGTAGACTTTGTAAAAATTAATATTTGTGTCATTCTCAAAACTTTTGGCCAAGACTGTACACAAAGATAACAGAGAAAACTGCCCAAAAAATGTGTTAAGCAATTTCTCCAGAGTACAACAATATCTCCTGTGTGGTTGGGCACTTCTGTTTGAGCACATGGCATTGCTTGGAAAGGGAGAAGAGCAATTGGAGCACAATTTTGGCACAAATAGATTGTGGACATCATGTTGTATGTAAGAGTCTGTGAGATACCAAAACACGGTACCCCACATTTGACCCCATTTTGGAAAATGCATCATCAAAAAATTAATCTACTGATATAGTGAGCGTTTTGAAACCCCGGGTGGTTCATTCAAAATTATAACAGTGGGCTTTGAAAATAATTACATTTTTTCTATAATAATTTTGCTTTAGCAGTAACCTTTTCATTTTCACAAGGGCTAATAGGAGAACATGGACCTTTGATTTTGATGTACAATTTCTATCAATTGTGGCAATACCCCATATATAATCATAAACTACGTTTTGGGAAGGACTTGAAAGTAGATGTGTACTTTTTTTTGGGAGAATGAATAGATTTTGGTTGGAATAAATTGTGAATGCCATGTCATGTGGGCAGAAGCTCTGAGGCACCGAAACAGTGTAAAACTCCCACTAGGGACCCCATTTTGGATGATTCATCTTTCAATGAATTCATCTACTGTATATACAGTGTACTCTTATTATTGCATTTTTGCTGAGTTTTTCTCTTTTTTGTGTATTTTTGGTGCAGATTTGATGCATCATTTTAATGCACTGTATTCGTGCAGAATCCCGGGGATTCTGCACTAACAAAATCTAACTCAATTTTTACATGCAATTTTTCAGTCTCCCTATATAACTCTATAGGGAAAATTACACCAAAAATTCACAGTTCAACAGCATCCATAAACGCACAATAGGCATGAGTTTTCATAAATTCACATCCACTTTGCTTGAATTATTAAAGATAACCTGTCAGCAGGATTTTGCTAAGTAAAGTACACATGTGGCCATGTTGGAGCTGTGAAACCCACAGTTCTGCCCAGTTGCTATGATTATAAGAAAACTTCAAGCCCCAATTACACAAAACTGATTTTTTTTCACAACATGTATCGTTTTAATCAGTATCACAGCACCAGTATGACCATGGGTCTACTTTACTTAGCAAAATTCCCTCGACAAGTTCTCTTTAAACTTAAGAAATTTTCTGCACATAAAAAAGGTAGTAGTTACACTACGTGGCAACATGACCTAAGACACATTAACTTTTTTCTACTAAAACGTGTATCTTAGTATAAAAAATACAGTATGGAGAAAAAGTTTAAAAGAGTTGTCCAAGATAATTAAAAAGCTGCACTAAGAAAGCAATATTAAAAATAAGTAAAATATACTCAACATCTTACTCACCACTGTTCCAGCGCTGCGTCCCCAATTCTTCCTGCAGGTTACCTTGGCTGCAAAAGTCATGTCACATGTACTCCAATCACTGGACTCGGAGGGCTATGTGTTAACAGACAATGATAGGCTGCAATGATCAGGTGAAAAATATCGGTTGTAATACCTGTTAGCTCATATAACCTATCTGGTTGGGACAGAGGGGAATAGATATTATGTACCTTACTTTACATTAATTGCTGCCTATGTGCAGCTATTTATTACCACGCAAAAGTACGTCCACTTGTTTTATTGGTGCCCTTTCTATGTTTAATGTTCTTCACAAAGTTTTATCCAAGCGTAAAAAAAAACATATCATCTCATACAATTTCATACACAGCACATATTCTGTCTCCTTCTTAAAGTGCCATGCAGTGTATAAATACCAGTAGTGCGTTCTAGGATACATACATCTTTTTTTACCCTTTTAGAAGAAAGCAACGATACATCACAAGTAATCCAAATGCAATTGATTTTGGCATCTGTTTGACTAAAAAAAAAATTTGGCCTGGTTAATGATAAAAAAACAGTATTCTTAAACAAAAATAGAAAAGACTCAACTATTAAAGCCCTTAGTACTGGAAGATTATAAACATTTACTCCCTAGCAAGCAAAACCTTACATTTTCATTTCAACTGAATTTAAATAAAATGAACAAACATTTTACATGTTAATTAACAGCATATGCAAGTTCCTTTTATTTGTTAAAATGGCACAGTATGCTTTACAAAGAACAATGCTTTGGGGCCCAATCAACATTTAATTTGGAAAATTGTATGGCCCACAGTACTGAAGAATGTAGTTTTACATTTCAGTAACCTCCTGTTAGCATGATTAAAAATAAATGCCTCCGAGGGACGGCTACCTGATGTGTCATATAAAGCAAGGTTCTGGCTACTATGGGATTTCTATATATAAGCTTGGAATTGGCTATGAAGCAGCTATTAACTAAAAGAAATAGCTATTTATAAGCAATTCAGGTGTTTTTTTGTTTGTTTTTGTTTTGTATTTTCTTTAACATTTTACTTTCTAGAAATCTTCTAATCTCTATACTGATAACAGATAACTGACTAATAAAACACATTTCTATTAAAATATATATATATTTATAAATATATACATATAATTAAAATATGAAAAAAAGAAATATCAAGTTGTAAAATGCATGATAAGGATACACAACTACATATTGTGTCTTATAAGGTCAAGATACAGCAAGATTTCTATATGTAAGTTAGAACTGAACATCAGGCAAAATTCAAATTCGCCTGATTGATTCTAATAACTTTTCTGTAAATATAATGTCCCTTAATATCTATTGCAAGAAAAGCTAAATTATCCAGGAATGAAAACAGAGGAACATAATACTTCTGTTAGAGCAGACTGATCTAAATAATATATTAAAACTTAACCTTTACTGGAAATTTTTTAAAATATACACATAAAAAAAAAAAAAGAAATTATAAATGTCCAGTGATATAAAGTGCATGTGAGGCAACAAAACGAAAAATAGTGCAGGTATATATAGTAACAAATGCCACTAGTTATTCGTATGAAAAATATTTTTCAGATACTTTATATTTAAGGATGTAATAGGTACCTGGATTAGCAGTCAGTACATGCCAGATGACTGGTTATCTGGGCTACATAAATCGTTCACCTTTCATATGAAATGTACCCTTTTGATCCCTTTATTACTCCTTATATATCTAATATATTGGTATTGTTATTTGCATAAAATCTCTATCGAGTATATCACATGTCATAAATTGCAAATAATTATATAATTACAAGAAGGATGGGTATATGTCATTTCTCTACTATCGATGATAGAGAGTAAGCCCAATTCTTGTTAAATTGGTATAGATAGTGGCACTGTATATCAGTGTCTCAATGTAGAATGGTGTACCGTTATTAAATATAATTAATTATCCCATCCATGGTGACTTAAGGAATATCACTCAAGCTAGTTTACACTCATGACGTGTTCAAAATACAAAATGTATACTTATCTACGGTCACCGGTCATAGGCATTCATCTTGGCGCTATTATTCTAGTTTTAGGGGGACCTTCCACAGCCATTAAACAGCTGGATGGTACAAACACCCTCTGTATTCACTTCCCGACGCGTTTCATCATTGTCTGAATCATCAGGGGAAAAAGGACAGTGTACAGGACTCTGAGACACAGCTTACCGCTATGCTATCCTGCCGGTTTTTTATACATTTCGTAGTTACACAGCTGTTTGCAATCTCCGGACGCCAGGGAGCGGCACTTCCGGTTATTGGAACGCATCGGGTCCTTTGTGGACTGCACACGTCATATCCTATGCTCATATCCTGTTTCTGAGCAGGGCTTCGCGTTGTCGCTTAGCAACGCGTGGCCCGTCATATGAGTCACTGCATTGTAGAGCGGCAAGCCGTATGTATCAATGGTTTATAGGAACGAGCGGACAGACTAATTATGAACATTGAGCAAAAGCGTCTGTCTTAATTAGGAGGTTTATCAATAAGTTCTAAAGAAAATTCCGCAAGTATATTAGGAAACTGCGGAATTATGCCCTATAGACATTTGCAGGTATTCAAATGACCCTGTGGCATTTAGAGTTTAATGGAGAAATGCATCATATTACTATTAATCAAGGGGAACAATTTTTGAAAAAAGGGGGGGGTTACTTGGACTTTGAATAAACCAATAATATACATATAGGGATATAGACACCGACCTGTCCCATATAAATGAGAATGGGATAAAGGGGAAATACATTTATTGTCATGATGGATAACTCAAATTAGATGTATGTTGTATGCTGAGGGATACGAAGGAACTTCTCAAAGGAGGGATAGAAAAGGGTGCTCTCTGTCAATGACCCTATTATTCCCTTAATATTAAGTCCCTACCTCACGCGGAGGTTGGCACCCTAAAACCTGCGCAGTGGCGCCCCCACTCGACGGCGGCTCTCCCTAATCTAGATTCCCTATGGGACCCTATTTAAAGGAAGGAAGAAAAGGTGAGTGTTTCATTTAAACCTGTGGGGTTTGTGGTTTGTAGGCGGAAAATCCAATAAGTCTCTCTCTGGAGGATGTACTTATCCCAGTCTCCTCCTCTTTGATTTCTGTGAACTTTTTCTATTCCCATGACTGAGATGGCTTTCAAATCCCCTCCATGAATTCTATTAAGGTGGTTGGCTACTGGTGTGTCTCTTCTGTTGATGGTGTCTCTGTGATGTTCGCCTACTCTTTTTCTAAGCTCCCTTCTAGTCTTGCCTATATATTCGAGGTCACATTTGCAGGTGATTTTGTAGATGACGCCTACTGTCTTGCAGTTAATGAACTGCCTGATCGGGTACTTCATTTTGGTAACTGCACTTGTGAATTCTTTACCTTGTTGCATTGCTCCACAGTATTTACAGTTACCACACCTGTAACATCCTCTTTGTTGGCCTTTAAGCCATGTGTTATTATTATGGCTTTCTGGGGAAAAATGGCTGCGTACTAGTCTGTCTTTTAGGGATCTACCCTTTTTAAACGTAATTTGTGGATCAGTGGATATGACGTCCGTCAAGTCCTTATCCATATGAAGTATTGGCCAATGCCTTTTCAAAATTTCTCTTAGTTCTTTAGATCCGTTTGAGAACTTTGTGATGAACCTGATGTTGTCCTTGTCATCCCTCTCTTTGGAAGGGGTGAGTAGATCTCTTCTATCCTTATTCAAGGATGTGTTGTAGGCTTCCTTAAGGACATTATCTGGATAACCCTTTCCAAGAAACATTCTCTCAATTCATCTGCTTGCTCCTTAAAATTTGTTTGTTTGGAGCAGTTTCTCTTGACCCTAAAGTATTGGCCTTTCGGTATTCCTTTTTTTAGGGGGATCGGATGGTTTGATTCCCATCTAAGGAGTGAGTTTGAAGCAGTGGGCTTTCTAAACGTCTTGGTATGCAGATGGCCCTTTTCGTCTTTTTCGATCAGGATGTCTAGAAAGGGTAGTCTAGAAGTGTTGGCCTCAAAAGTGAAATGTAGGCCAATCTCATTGGTGTTAAGATTTTTTACAAATTTACCAAAACTGTCTACGTCACCCCTCCAAATGACAAAGACATCATCCACATAGCGGAGCCATAGTACAATCCTGTCCTCCGCTACATCCATCAGGTCACCAAAAATGACATTCTCCTCCCACCAGCCCAGGAGCAGATTCGCATATGAAGGCGCACAGGGGCTCCCCATTGCGGTGCCCCTGAGCTGGTGGAAGTATTTACCGTCAAACAAAAAGAAGTTCTTTTTCAGACAGAACTCAAGAGCTTTAATAACAAATTTGTTATGATCATTAAATTGTCGTCCTCTCGATTAAATGATAGTATTCTGCAGCCATAATTCCCTTTTCATGCGGGATCGATGAGTAGAGGGCTTCAACATCTATAGATCCCAAAATCATGCTGTCATTTATTTCGATATTGTCTATCTTAAGTAGAAGGTCTGTCGTATCCCGAACGTATGAGCAAAGGGAGACGACAAAAGGTCTCAAAATTTGATCCACATATAGGCCCAGATTTTGTGTTAAGCTATTTATACCCGAAACGATGGGTCTCCCTTTTCGGGGATTTAGGCCTTTATGGACTTTTGGCAGACAGTAAAACGTAGCCGTTGTGGGAAAGGACGGTTTAATGGCTGTGGAAGGTCCCCCTAAAACTAGAATCATAGCGCCAAGATGAATGCCTATGACCGGTGACCGTAGATAAGTATACATTTTGTATTTTGAACCCGTCATGAGTGTAAACTAGCTTGAGTGATATTCCTTAAGTCACCATGGATGGGATTATTAATTATATTTAATAACGGTACACCATTCTACATTGAGACACTGATATACAGTGCCACTATCTATACCAATTTAACAAGAATTGGGCTACTCTCTATCATCGATAGTAGAGAAATGACATATACCCGTCCTTCTTGTAATTATATAATTATTTGCGATTTATGACATGTGATATACTCGATAGAGATTTTATGCAAATAACAATACCAATATATTAGATATATAAGGAGTAATAAAGGGATCAAAAGGGATACATTTCATATGAAAGGTGAACGATTTATGTAGCCCAGATAACCAGTCATCTGGCATATACTGACTGCTAATCCAGATACCTATTACATCCTTAAATATAAAGTATCTGAAAAATATTTTTCATACGAATAACTAGTGGCATTTGTTACTATATATACCTGCACTATTTTTCGTTTTGTTGCCTTACATGCACTTTATATCACTGGACACTTATAATTTCTTTTTTTTTTATGTGTATATTTTAAAAAATTTCCAGTAAAGGTTAAGTTTTAATATATTATTTAGATCAGTCTGCTCTAACATACTTTAATTTGATTGATTCCTCGCCCAAGCTCACTATTGAACATAATACTTCCCATTTTAATGATTCTTAAAAAATAGGTATTCATGGCAAATAATGGATGATTCAGAAAGACCAACGCGTTTCAGCGTTAAGACTTAATCATGGTATGCTGTAGAGATACTATGCCATCCATAAATACCTCACAATACAGGTCACATGTACAAATGTCAACCAATCACAAAATCCCATTGATTACCATAAATACAATAATATGAGGTATAAATAAAACCAGTGAAAAACACCGAAAAAACATACTAAAAGTATTGTAGAATTAGGTCCTGACTGACATTCAGTCCCAATAGGGTTCTCGACTGTAATTTGAATATCCAATAAGATTCTCTATTGAGAATTTTTTTCCTAAATCCCCCATCCTTTGACTGGTTTGTAAACTTTTTCAATAGCCACAAATTTTATTGTTGAGAAACCCCCTGGATGGCGCGAGCGAGGATAGTGGCCCCACTGTGCCACAAACCAGACTAACCCTGGAGGGGCGTGACTAAGCAGCTACCTTGGTGTTCACTGGAGCCTCTAGTGGTGAGATCAGGCAATTGCGGCATGGAGCTGCCAGGTACCACTCCAGGGCGGCATCTGGCAGTAGCAGCTGATCCCACAGGGGAACAGGACATGAAAGACAGTGTTAGGCAAGTACAGAAGAAAGCTGAGGTTTAGACTGGCAAGTATTGGCAGGCATGGATGATGTACTGGCAGGCAGGTGGGTACGGGCCTGGGTATACAGCCCCCAGGGTGACAGAAACAAGGCACATAGATTACATGTACGGGCCTGGGTATACAGCCCCTAGGGTGTCAGAAACAGGACATGACAGGATCTGGCAACTCAGTAGCAGAAAGCAGACTGAGAGAGTTTGTTGCTCAGCCATCTACTAATTAGTGGAGATGCCTTAAGTAACCAGTACCTCTTGGCAATAGGCTGGGGACAGATGTAAGGTTCTTTGTCTCTGTTGACATGTTCCTTGAAACTCAGTTTTCCGTCGGCCATTTTGCTTTCTGTCTTTCTGCAGCTCTTGCCCTCAGTTAATATGGAGTTTCAGTTTTCATGTTCCCGCCCTGATTCTTCCTCTTGCTTCTTAAGCAGCCTCAGCTGAACAATCAGTGCTCCTGAATCAAGCCTCAGTCAGTCTGTGACCTGACTCCTGGAAACCTTGGACTTGTACTCCAGCTATTCCCTACTGAGGAACCTTGGAACACTTTTGGACTCTGGAAACCTGCTGTTTGGTGAATCCATGTTTGCAGAGGAATGACGGTACAGAGAAGAGATCCTGAACCTGCTTTGGAGATTTATTGTAGTGCTTGAAGTTACTCTGGCCTGCTGTGTCTCCTGTCGCTGTTCCTGCAAACTGTGTGAACTTTTCAGCATGCTTGTATGAAGTAATACAAGTCATTTCATTTCAACCTATGTCTCCTGTGTTTTCCTCGCACCCAAGCACAAGACGCTATAGGAACTGTACACTATACATGACAAGATTCAGGAGCCAATGTTTAGTGCCTGCTGGGTCTGGGAAAGCCGTGTCTGCTGTGACTGTGGATATCAGATGTCCGTTTAATACCTTATGTGATGACAGTGGTTGTGACTTCTCACAACCATTCCAGGTGAGCGCATTCCCTTAAAATTTTACTCTGGAGTGTTACCACAGGTAAACACTATTGTTTTTTTTTTTCCTTTCCTCTTCTCCTTCCAGCACTTCTGCCTTAAAAGATCTGGAAGATGGAGGCCCGCATAAAGGAACTTTGCGGAGTGACTGATACAATCCTTTCAGATGTACAGACTTTAAAAACCCGTTTTGCAAGCCTACAGGACCTCACTAATCATAATTTGCAAGTGTTTGGACAGACTACCCAGGAATTGCGAGCCAGGATTGAGGCTCTAGAGGAACGAGCCCAGGCTCCTGCCATAACCCCGAGTTCTGGGATCCCCAAATTACCTCCTTTTCGTTTTGGCGGTGAACGTGAGAAATTCAGGGGATTTATTAATCAATGCAATTTATTTTTCTCTGCACATGCTTCACAATTTCCCACTGAACGATCCAAAGTGCTTACTATAATCATGTTGCTTACCAATAAGGCTTTGATGTGGGCAAACCCTCTGATTGAGACTGAGGATGATTGTTTGAATCACCTTGATGCTTTTATTTCAGCCATGGGGCAGGTGTTTGATGACCCCAATCGAGGTGCAACAGCTGAAGCAGCCATGTTAACTTTGCGCCAAGGTAAGCGTTCAGTAGCCGAATATGCCCTGGATTTCAGGAGATGGGCTCTTGATACCACTTGGGACACTTCCGCTAAAAAATCTATTTTTTGGAAAGGTTTTGTCTCCACTGATTAAGGATGAACTTGCTCGTGCCGACCCTCCCACTGCGTTAGGTGACTTTATTAACTATTGTATCCGTATTGATGCTCGTCTGACTGAACGCAGACAAGAGAGATGGTTCGAAAATAATCGCACTAACCTTTTACTACCTCCCTCCTCAGCTAAGGAACCTTTGAGTAGGATCACAAGGGAACCAGAACCTGAACCCATGCAGGTGGACTCTTTACAAAGACGGGTTAGTGATGCACGCAAAGAACATTGTATAAAGGAAAATCTATGTTTCTACTGTGGTAAGTCAGGGCACTTCATTATAAACTGCCCCAGCCGTTCTCGTAAGACTACTGCAGCAGTCATTCACTGTGAGTGTTGCGAGAGGAGCTCTGTCATGTCCGAGCCTCAGGCTCCAGAGAGATCTGCTGCAAGAGATCTTGATTTCTCGGACTTAAACTCTGTTAGTTCTGGGGACGATGACGGTATAAACGCTGCAATTTTTCAAGTTTCCTCAGCGGTGTCCCAGCTGAGTTGTAAAAGAAACAATTCTCATTGCTTCCTTTCCATCAAACTCTGGGTTGACTCAGTCTGGGTGTCTAGCTCTGCTATGATCGACTCAGGAGCAAGTGGAAATTTTATGGATATCTCCTTTGCTCTGAAACAGGGGATACGTTCAGTGAAGAAGGCTACTCCAGTACAGATGGAGACTGTGGATGGCTCTCTACTGACTTCTGGACCAGTGGATCAAGAAACAGAGCCTTTGAGGGTCCTTATGGGTAAAGATCATCAGGAGAAAATGTCTTTTATGCTTATCTCTTCTCCCCACTTTCCCATTATTCTAGGGCTACCATGGCTGCAGGCGCAGAATCCTACGATTAACTGGGAGACCAAGGAATTACACTTTCCGGAGAAACAGATGAGTCAAGGAGTTTCAGCTTGCTCTGTTCCTAAAGGAACCATGTCAGTCCCTGAACTACCAGCTGTATACCAGGACTATGTGGATTTATGTGACAAGAAGAACGCTGATCAGCTTCCTCCTCACCGTCCATATGATTGTCCAATTGAATTATTGCCTGGAGCCGAGATACCTTTTGGTAAGATCTACCCCCTAGCGGGGCCCGAGCTAAAAGCTTTGAAGGATTATATAGATGATAATTTAGCCAAGGGCTTCATACGCCCTCTTCATCTCCCGCAGGTGCACCCATCTTCTTTGTGAAGAAGAAAACATGGATCTCTGAGACCCTGCATAGACTATAGGGAACTCAATAAGGTTATTATTAGAAACCGTTATCCATTGCCTTTAATCCCTGAGTTATTGGAGAGAGTGCGGCATGCCAAAATTTTCTCTAAACTGGATCTCCGTGGGGCCTATAACTTGGTCCGTATTAGACCTGGGGATGAATGGAAGACTACTTTCAGGTCACGCTATGGACACTTTGAATATCTAGTTATGCCTTTTGGTCTGAGTACCGCCCCAGCCACTTTCCAACACTTCGTGAATGATATCTTCAGGGATCTCCTAGATACATTTGTGGTGATTTATCTGGATGATATTCTAATTTTTTCTAACTCCACAGAGGAACATCATGGACATGTGAGAATGGTCTTAGAACGCCTAAGACAAAACCATCACCTACATCAAACTTGAAAAGTGTGAATTCCATAGGACCGAAATTCAATTTCTGGGGTATGTACTATCTACGCAAGGGATTAGTATGGATGGAAGCAAGACCCAAGCCATCAAGGATTGGCCAATTCCTAGAAATGTGAAGGAGGTGCAGCGTTTCATCGGGTTTGCCAACTTCTATAGACGTTTCATTAAGAATTTTTCTGAGGTAGTGTCACCTATCACCCAACTTACCCGGAAACAGTCTAGGTTCTCCTGGACCCCGCAAGCTCAGGAAGCATTTTCCTGTTTAAAGGATAAATTTACCACCGCACCTATCTTAGTACATCCCAACCCGAGCTTGCCTTCATAATAGAGGTGGATGCTTCAGACTGTGCCGTTGGAGCTATACTCTCTCAGAGAACAGGTGAGAAGAATGTCTTGCATCCCTGTGCCTTCTTTTCCCAGCAGTTGTCTTCGGCTGAGAGGAACTACGATGTGGGCAATAGAGAATTGTTGGCCATTATTGCCGCCTTCAAGGAATGGAGACACCTTCTTCAGGGAGCTGCACAGCAAATAGTCGTCCTGACAGACCATCGTAACCTTGAATTTATCAGGTTGGCTAAGTGCCTGACTCCTCACCAGGCTCGCTGGAATCTTTTCCTAAACCAATTTAATTTTGTCATTTCTTATAGACCAGGATCGCGCAATGGAAAGGCTGATGCACTCTCTAGGATTCATTCAGCAGAGACATGTCCACTTACTCCTCCTAAGACTATTCTTCCTGACTCTAGATTCCTGGGAGTGATTCATAATCAAGACCTACTTAAGGACATCAAGGAAGCATACCATGCGGATTCTTTGTTGGCTCAACCCCCAAGGGACGTAAGTCTTGTCTTTAAGAATGGTGTGTGGATTCAGGGACAACGTCTGTATATACCTGAAACAGTCAGATTGAGAGTATTGCAACTCATCCACGATTCCAAGATAGCCGGGCATAGGGGAATTCTAAAGACACAAGAATTTCTTTCTCGTTTCTTTTGGTGGCCCACTTACAGGAAAGATGTTTTAAACTATGTCACTTCATGTGAAGTCTGTGCAAGATGCAAAACACCTCGCTCCTCACCAACTGGTCTGTTGCAACCTCTTCCAACCCCGTCCCGCCCATGGGGATCCATTTCTATGGACTTCATTGTGGAGTTACCAACCTCTCAAGGGAAGAACACCATTCTAGTGGTGGTTGACCGTCTAACAAAGGCAGCTCATTTTATCCCTTGTGTCGGCTTACCCACTGCAAAACAGACATCAGACTTGATGATTAAGAATGTGTTTCGCTTACATGGAGTACCGGATGAGGTCATTTCGGATCGAGGGGTGCAATTCACTTCAAGGTTTTGGCAAAATTTCTGTGCAGCATTGGACATTAAAGTAAACCTTTCTTCTGCTTTTCATCCCCAGACTAATGGACAGACAGAACGAACCAATCAGACCCTGGAACAGTATCTCCGCTGTTTTATCTGCCACCTACAGGATGATTGGGTGGATCTACTTCCACTGGCTGAGTTCTCTTATAACAACTCTCAGAGCGCCTCCACTAAGCAGTCTCCTTTTTACTCCAATCTAGGTTATCATCCTAACATTCTTCCTCGATTTCCCATAGATACGCCCTTGCCGGCAGTGGCTGAAAGAATCACTTCTTTACAAAAGAATATGGATCTTCTAAAGGAAAATCTAGAATTGGCTCAGGAAAGGTACAAGAAAGCAGCAGATAAATTTCGTAAACCTGCACCAGCTTTCAAGGTAGGAGATTTGGTCTGGCTGTCAACCAGAAATCTTAAATTAAAGATTCCATCGTCTAAATTGGGACATAAGTACATTGAACCTTATAAGATCAGTAAGATTATAAGTGCTGTTGCTTGTCGTCTTCAACTGCCCAGAACTATGAGAATCCACCCTGTCTTTCATGTATCCCTACTAAAGGCTGCAACACCCAATACGTTTTCTGGACGTTCTTCTCCTTGCCCTGACCCAGTGCTGGTCGATGGTCAGGAAGAATTTGTGGTGGAAAGGATTCTAGATTCCAGGTTGTACAGAAATCAGTTGCAATATTTGATTAAATGGCAGGGCTACCCAGTGGAGGACAACTCATGGGAACCAGTCAATAATGTAAATGCTCCTCGCCTGCTCCGCCAGTTTCATCAGAGGTACCCTGACAAGCCTGGTCTGAGGTCATCCGGAGGTTGTCCCTAAGGGGGGAGTAATGTAAGGTTCTTTGTCTCTGTTGACATATTCCTTGAAACTCAGTTTTCCGTCAGCCATTTTGCTTTCTGTCTTTCTGCAGCTCTTGCCCTCAGTTAATATGGAGTTTCAGTTTTCATGTTCCCACCCTGATTCTTCCCTCTTGCTTCTTAAGCAGCCTCAGCTGAACAATCAGTGCTCCTGAATCAAGCCTCAGTCAGTCTGTGACCTGACTCCTGGAAACCTTGGACTTGTACTCCAGCTATTCCCTACTGAGGAACCTTGGAACACTTTTGGACTCTGGAAACCTGCTGTTTGGTGAATCCATGTTTGCAGAGGAATGACGGTACAGAGAAGAGATCCTGAACCTGCTTTGGAGATTTATTGTAGTGCTTGAAGTTACTCTGGCCTGCTGTGTCTCCTGTCGCTGTTCCTGCAAACTGTGTGAACTTTTCAGCATGCTTGTATGAAGTAATACAAGTCATTTCATTTCAACCTATGTCTCCTGTGTTTTCCTCGCACCCAAGCACAAGACGCTATAGGAACTGTACACTATACATGACAACAGAATAGGAATGTGTACACTGTTACTATAAGATGCAGGAAGTCCAGGCGCCGCCTCCCTAACGCACACAGCCAGTAAGTATGCACACACCAAGCAGAGGACACGTGATTTACAGCATGCAGCAGGCAGAGGACAGAACTCACAGCATGGCCCGGAGTGGTGAGTAAGTCGGTGTATCAGCCTGATGGTAGATGGGAAGCCATGCAGTGATGGCGGCAGGGATGTTACACCCCCTTTATGCACATTGGAGAAATGTTTTGAAACCTCTGAGGTCTTAAAAGCTGCCGGATTTCCCACATCAGACATCTGCCTACTGATGTATTTTTAGAGAACATATCATACACCCACCTATTGGATTCTACAGTGAGTACATTCTATCAAATATACAACTCTAGTTGTGTTACAATTGAAGACATTTTTAATGGAAAAATGCTGATCTGTTTTATAAGAAGAAAAACTAGTGCATTTTTTAACATGGTCCCAAGAAATACATTGCAAATCACATTTTAAAAAAACCTTTCAGGGAAACCTATGTTAGTCTGTTTTCTTCTTTATTATCAACAAAAAGGCTCGATGATAACATTGTGCTCAATGCGGGTGCTTTTTAGCAACAAACTTAATTCACTGTTGCTTACAATATTGGATAGTTTCCCATCTTGATGCAAGATTAGTAAGTATTTCTTAACTATAGCTTCAATGATATTATGGACTGTACTGGGTTGAAAAAGTGATTAATTTTTTATTGTTGGTCTTATTTTTATTATATTTATTTTTGTTGATATCAGTCATTAACCCCTTTACTCCCAAGGGCATGTTAATGACGGGCCAATTTTTACAATTCTGACCACTGTCCATTACAGTATATGAGGTTATAACTCTGTAATGCTTCAACGGATCATGGCGATTCTGAGAATGCTTTCTCGTGACATATTGTACTTCATGCTAGTGGTAAATTTCTTTGATTAACTTGCGTTTATTTATGAAAAAACGGAAATACGGCGAAAATTTTTAAAATTTTTCAATTTTCAGACTTTGAATTTTTATGCCCTGAAATTAGAGAGCTATATCACACAAAATAGTAATTAAATAACATTTCCCACATGTCTACGTTACATCAGCACAATTTTGGAACCAAAATTTTTTTTGTTAGGAAGTTATAAGGGTTCAAGGTTGACCAGTGATTTCTCATTTTTACAACATCATTTTTTTAGGGACCACATCACATTTGAAGTCACTTTGAGGGGTCTATATCATAGAAAATACCAAAAGTGACACCATTCAAAAAACTGCACCCTTAACGTGTTTTAAATCCAATTTTTTTATTTTACCAAGGGTTTAACAGGAGAAATTGGACCTCAAAAGTTATTGTGCAATTTGTCCTGAGTACGCTGATCCAAATTTTGGGGGGGGGAACCACTGTTTAGGCGCACGGCAGAGCCAGAAAAAAAGGGAACGTTTTACTTTTTAGGAGAATTGGGTGGGGTTTAGTTGGATGCCATGTCGCGTTTTGGGGAGCCCCCTTTCGCCTAACAGTGGAAACCCCCATGTGACACCTTTTTTTTGATTGACCCAAGGTATTATTGATGTGTGGTGGTATGTTAGGGGGCAAGTTCCCGCTTCTGCACAAGGGGAAACTCGAGCCGCCCTGCTGGGTCTCCCCTCCGTCTCGGCCGATGGACTTGTCAGCTTTGCGTCGGTCCCAGATCTGTCGTTAAATTGTGAGAGGATTCTGTTGTCCTCCAGGCTTGCATTGTAGCCAGTATGGTTTTCGGCGAGCGACGTCTTTTGGCAAAATCCCTTTCTTTCCCTTTGAGCTGCCCAGAGAAAAATCTCTCTTGGGATCGGTGCAATGCTCAGGGTCTGAGCGCTCCCATTTTTTCCGCCGGAAGGTCCCGAAACCCTTGGCTCTGGAGCAGTTTCTATTGGTCCTTATCTGGAGGTCGTAGTTTTTCTTAAAAGGGGGTGGTCGTGCGCCATGGTATTTCAAAATACTTGGCTTTGCGCCGGGTGATCTTGCACGCTGTGTTGGGCTCGGCTGAAAAAAGCCCCTAAAAAAAACCGGTTTCGGTGGGAGATGGTTGATTTTGGGTGCTGTCGACAGCGTTGTCTGTGCAACCCGTGGGGTTAACAGGACAAGCCTATTTCTGTGTTTCTTCCCCCAGCGACTCTGTGGTGTACGGTTCGTTATACCCCATATAGGGCCCCAGTGCTATAGTTTCGCCCCTTTTAAGTAACAGGTTGCCTTACCGCCATCCTACTAGAAGCGGGTCTGTGCAGGTGGGCCCTGGGGGGCGAAGACTTATTATTTATATTTATTTTGTGCGTTCGCCAGCCTAAAATACTTTGAACCCCAAGAAATTTACAGAAGTTTTTAAGAAGA
>JARQOD010000005.1:391667476-391742509 GCA_033576555.1 Oophaga sylvatica | reverse complement strand
ACCAGCTCCCTGCATCAGGGCGCTGGTATCCAAGGTACACAGCGGGTTTCTAGGCACAGCCCCGCGCCTGGAAACCCGCTGTGTACCTTGGTTACCAGCGGATCGCTGGTCTCCCGCCTGTCACACGCAGCGATGTGTGCCTGTCAGCGGGAAACCAGCGATCAAAAAAAGGTCCTGACATTTCAGCGACGATCAGCGATACCCGGCAGGGGGGCTGATCGTCACTGAATGTCACACACAGCGATATCGCTGGTGAGCTCGCTGCTGCGTCACAAAACTAGTGACTCAGCAGCGATCTCGGTAGCGATATCGCTATGTGAGACGGGCCCTTAAGTGGAAAGCTTAATTGATTGCTTTCCACTTTCACTTCAGGTCAGCCAGGGACACAATCAGTGACGTCAGAGGGAACTGATTAACAAAAATAGGGGTTCCCTTCGAAAAAAAAATGGCGTGGGGTCCCCCCTATTTTTGTTAACCAGCCAGATGAAGCAGACCGCTGAGGCCTGGATTTTCAGGCTGTTAAGGAGCCAAGATCCATGGACCTTGCCAGCCTGATAATACTAGGCCACAGCAGTCTGCATATCTTGGCTGATTAACAAAAATAGGGGATCCCCTCGAAAAAAAATTGGCGTGGGGTCCCCCCTATTTTTGTTAACCAGCCAGATGAAGCAGACCGCTGAGGCCTGGATTTTCAGGCTGTTAAGGAGCCAAGATCCATGGACCTTGCCAGCCTGATAATACCAGGCCACAGCAGTCTGCATATCTTGGCTGATTAACAAAAATAGGGGATCCCCTCGAAAAAAATTGGCGTGGGGTCCCCCCTATTTTTGTTAACCAGCCAGATGAAGCAGACCGCTGAGGCCTGGTTTTTCAGGCTGGTAAGGATCCAATATCCATGGACCTTGCCAGCCTGATAATACCAGGCCACAGCAGTCTGCATATCTTGGCTGATTAACAAAAATAGGGGATCCCCTCGAAAAAAATTGGCGTGGGGTCCCCCCTATTTTTGTTAACCAGCCAGATGAAGCAGACCGCTGAGGCCTGGATTTTCAGGCTGTTAAGGAGCCAAGATCCATGGACCTTGCCAGCCTGATAATACCAGGCCACAGCAGTCTGCATATCTTGGCTGATTAACAAAAATAGGGATCCCCTCGAAAAAAATTGGCGTGGGGTCCCCCTATTTTTGTTAACCAGCCAGATGAAGCAGACCGCTGAGGCCTGGTTTTTCAGGCTGGTAAGGATCCAATATCCATGGACCTTGCCAGCCTGATAATACCAGGCCACAGCAGTCTGCTTAGCTTGGCTGGTTAACAAAAATAGGGGATCCCCTCGAAAAAAAAAACGGCGTGGGGATCCCCCCTATTTTTGTTAACCAGCCAAGTAAAATGCAGACTGCTGCGGCCTGGTATTAAAAGACTGTCAAGGCCCATGGATTTTGGCCCTCAACAGCCTGATAATACCAGGCTACAGCAGCCCCACATTTGGCGCATCAAAAGATGTGCCAATTGTGGCACTTTACCCGGCTCTTCCCACTTGCCCTGTAGTGGTGGCAAGCGGGGTAATAAGGGGTTAATGTCACCGTTGATTGCACGGTGACAATAAGCCCGGTTAATAATGGAGAGGTGTCAATAAGACACCGATCCATTATTAATCCCAAAGTTTTTAAATGTTTAAAAAAAAGACAAAGCAAGAAAAAAGTCTTTTAATGAAATAAAAGAGACAACACAGTTTTCATTAATTTTATTGTACTCTCATTCCTGCGACGCCATCGATCTCCTGTAAAAAAAGAAAAAAAAACAAACCAACAGTATACCACCTGTCCGACGCAGTCCATAACGACAGTCCCACGACGATCCAACTCTGCTACATCGCAATGACAGGCAGAGCCTGTCATCCCGGCGCAGCACAGCTGATTACCTGCTTCCCCGGCGGTGACGTCATCGGACTGACTGCTTTACGGCCGGGATTACCCAGCAGTCACTGCAGTTATCACGAGAAACTGCATGTGACCGCCGGGGAAAGAAGATTGCGGCCATCAAGCAGTCCAGGACGTGACCGCCGGAGATCTTCTGCCAGGTAAGTGCCGCTGACTCCTGACAGACCCGACCGACGGACACTGACAGTGACAGTGACAATCCCGATTCCGGTATCCGATATGACGAAAATATCGGAACTCGGAATCGGAATTCCGATACAGCCAATATCGGCCGATACCCGATATTTGCAGTATCGGAATGCTCAACCCTACTCTTCACCCTTGGGTGCCGGTTTTTTCTTTGTGGCCAAAAAGGATGGTTCATTAAGGCCGTGTATTGATTATCGTCTCTTGAACAATATCACTGTGAAATATCAATATCCGTTACCCTTGATTTCTGACCTGTTTTCCAGGGTGAAAAGTGCTACTTGGTTTACCAAGCTTGACCTCAGGGTGGCGTATAACCTTATTCGCATTAAGCACGGGGATGAATGGAAGACGGCATTTAATACCCCAGAGGGGCATTTTGAGTACCTAGTGATGCCCTTTGGGCTCACTAATGCTCCTTCTGTCTTCCAGTCCTTCATGAATGACATTTTCAGGGATTTTGTGGATAAATTTCTGATTGTTTATTTGGATGATATCTTGATTTTTTCCAATGACTGGGACTCTCATGTGAAACATGTTCTGACTGTGTTCCAGATTTTGAGAGAGAATGCTCTGTATGTGAAGGGATCGAAGTGTCTTTTTGGCGTACAGAGGATCTCATTTCTGGGATTCATTTTGTCTCCATCTGTTATTGAAATGGACCTGGTCAAGGTTCAGGCCATCTGTGATTGGGTCCAACCTACTTCATTAAAGGCTCTTCAAAGATTCTTGGGTTTTGCCAATTTTTATCGTAAATTTATTGGTAATTTCTCTGTTATTGTTAAACCATTGACTGATTTGACCAAAAAGGGTTCTGATGTGGTGAATTGGCCTCCTGAGGCAGTCTCTGCGTTTCAGGAACTTAAGCAGAGATTCACTTCTGCTCCTGTTCTACGGCAGCCTGATGTTTCTCTGCCATTTCAGGTGGAGGTTGATGCCTCTGAAATTGGGGCAGGTGCCGTTTTGTCCCAAAGAGATCCGGAGACCTCTAAAAGTAACCCTTGTGCCTTTTTCTCTCGAAAATTTTCTCCAACTGAACGTAATTATGACGTGGGTAATCGGGAGTTATTGGCCATGAAGTGGGCTTTTGAGGAGTGGAGACATTGGCTGGAGGGAGCCAAACATCAGGTGGTGGTCCTCACGGACCATAAGAATCTGGTTTATCTGGAATCAGCCAAGCGACTTAATCCTAGACAGGCCAGGTGGGCCTTGTTTTTCACACGTTTTAATTTTGTGGTTTCCTTTCTTCCTGGCACTAAGAATGTTAAGGCGGATGCCCTCTCGAGGAGTTTCCTTGCGGACTCTCCTGAGTTATCTGATCCTGCTGTTATTTTGAAAAAGGGTGTAGTTCTTTCCGCCATCTCGCCCAATTTGAGACTGGCTCTGGAAGGGTGTCAGGAGGATAAACCCGAGCGCTGCCCTATTGGGAAATTGTTTGTCCCAGACTGGTGGAAAAAGAGTGTGATGTCTGAGATTCATTGTTCCACGTTGGCCGGTCATCCCGGAATTTTTGGTACCAGAGACTTGGTTAGTTGGTCCTTTTGGTGGTCTACCTTGTCTCGTGATGTCAGGGAGTTTGTGCAATCCTGCGGGACTTGCTCTCGCTCCAAGCCTTGCTCTCGTTCTAGTGGTTTGTTGATGCCATTACCTGTGCCCAAGAGACCATGGACCCATATCTCTATGGATTTCATTTCCGACCTCCCTGTTTCTCAGAGAATGTCCGTTATCTGTGTGATTTGTGATAGGTTTTCCAAAATGATACATCTTGTGCCATTACCTAAGTTGCCTTCCTCCTCTGAATTGGTGCCTTTGTTCCTTCAGCACGTAGTTCGGTTACACGGCATTCCTGAGAACATTGTGTCTGACAGAGGAGTCCAGTTTGTTTCCAGATTTTGGAGGACTTTTTGTTCTAAACTTGGTGTTCAATTGTCTTTCTCCTCGGCTTTTCATCCTCAGACCAATGGACAAACTGAGAGAACAAACCAGACATTGGAGACTTATCTGAGATGCTTTGTGTCTGCTGATCAAGATGACTGGGTCTCTTTTTTGCCTTTGGCTTAGTTTGCTCTTAATAATAGGGCTAGCTCTGCCACTTTGATGTCTCCATTTTTCTGCAATTTTGGGTTTCACCCTCGATTTTCTTCAGGACAGATGGAGGCTTCTGTCTGTCCAGGTGTTGACTCTGTTGTGGAGCGTATGCAGCAGATTTGGGACCAGGTAGTGGAGAGGTTGTCCCTCTCTCTGGAGAGGGCCCAGCGGTTTGCCAACCGGCATAGGACTGATGGTCCTCGATTTGAAGTGGGGGACTTGGTCTGGTTGTCCTCAAGAAATATCCCTATGAGAGTTGCATCTCCTATGTTTAAGCCTAGGTTCATTGGACCTTATAAGATCATGGAGATTCTTAATCCTGTTTCCTTTCGTTTACTTCTTCCAGGGACATTTAAGATCCATAACGTGTTCCACAAGTCCTTATTGAAGAGGTTAGTCGAGCCAGCGGTTCCTATGGCTGTGCCTCCTGACCCTGTTTTGGTTGAGGGCAATCTGGAGTATGTGGTTGAGAAAATATTGAATTCTCGTTTTGCTAGACGGAAACTCCAGTATTTGGTTAAGTGGAGAGGTTATGGTCAGGAGGACAATTCTTGGGTGTTTGCTTCGGACATCCATGCTAGGAGACTGATCCGTGCGTATCACAGAGCTCATCCTGACCGACCTGGTTGCTCAAATGAGGGTTCGGTGACCCCTCCTCAAGGGGGGTACTGTTGTGAATGTGCTAGAAATGAATTCTGAGCAGAAGCTCCCTCTGGTGGTTACAAACAGTACTGAACTATCCAATGAAGATTGTGAAGATTGGCGATCAGGTGTTACTGACTGGTCTTATATAAGGGAGGTTCCCTCCCATCAGGGTTGCCGGTGATCAATTGTTCTGGTCTCATCTTTGATTCCTGTTCACTTTGTAGCTTGCTGTTTCGTGCCTGCATCTTCTGCTAACAGATAAGACATTTTCTTCTTTTAGTTTTTTGTGCTTGCTTTTTGCATTTTGTCCTGCACTTCTGTGGGGGTCTGCCGGGTCCCCTCTGGGGCTTGTGCTCCTCTCAGTTTAGTTCAGCTACTGTTGTTTGTTCTTTTGCCTTTTCCATTTTTTTCAGTGGCTGCTGTTTAGTTTTGTTACACCAGAGAACTAATTTAGGTGGTAGAGGTCGTGTGATCTCAGGTGTTTTTGTAATTAGTAGTGTTGGTACCTTTCAGGGTTTTTTGGGATTGCAGTAAGTGTCCTTCCTTTCCTTTTCTATTTAGGAAGTTTGGGCCCCAACGTTTGCTCATACCATTTTCTGTCTGTGTATTTCCTCTTGTCTAACCGCCATTACATGTTTGGGGGCTTTCTATGTTCTTTGGGGATCTGCTCCGGGGCAGATAGTTTTCCTCTTTCTGTCATTAGGTGTAGTTAGCTTCTCAGGCTGTGACGAGGCGTCTAGGACCAACGTAGGTACGCTCCACGGCTGCCTTTGGTTGTGGTGGTTAGTCAGGGTACTGCAATCCCATAGATTCCAACCTCTCTGGTGTATTTCCTTTTTTGCCTGCTCTCCTCAGCTACCAAATCAGACCAGTATCACCGACCCTAAAACTGATATTTGTATGGTACTCACAGAAGGGAAAAATAGTGTTAAAGAAAGAAGATTGTCAGAGTTGTCAGAGATTTTTTTTTTTTTCCCTCTGTTTCTCTGAATGCTGAGGAGGATTTTTTTTTTTCCTCTCAATGGAGTTTGCACAGTTATCTGGCCGTGTGGATCAGCTCGCCACTGAGGTCCGGAGTATTGCTACCTTTCTTGCTAGGTTGCCAGTTGTGGAACCCAGGATCCCCATGCCAGATTTGTTTTTGGGGGATCGAGCTAAATTTCTGATTTTCAAAAATGACTGTAAGTTGTTTTTTGCCTTAAAACCTACGTCCTCAGGGAACGCAGCACAGCAGGTTCAAATTGTCATCTCTCTCCTGCGTGGCGATCCTCAGGATTGGGCTTTTTCCCTGACACCTGGGGACCCTGTTTTGAGTAATGTTGATGCATTTTTTCTGGCTCTGGGGTTATTGTACGATGAGCCTAATGTCACTGATCAAGCTGAAAGAACCTTGTTGGCATTAAATCAGGGGCTTGAGTACGCTGAATTGTACTGTCAGAAATTCCGAAAGTGGGAAGTCCTGACCAAATGGAATGATGATGCTTTGGCAGCCCTTTTTCAGAAGGGTCTGTCAGAGAATGTAAAAGATGTTATGGTGGGTTTCCCTGCTCCCTCTGGTCTCAATGATTCTATGTCATTAGCGATTCAAATTGACAGACGTTTGCGTGAGCGTAGAAGTATGCGTGAAATAGTGTTTCCTTGTGAACCAGCTTCTGAACCCATGCAGTGTGATAGAGTGGCTTCTGGGGCACAGTGTCATGAGTTTCGAAAACGCAATGGGTTATGTTTCTACTGTGGTGATGCCTCTCATGCTATTTCAGTCTGCCTTAAGCGGGGAAGACGTTTTGCACGCTCAGTTGTCTTGGGTAGTGTTCAGACTAAATTTCTGTTGACTGTTACCCTGATTTGCTCTCTGTCCACATTTTCTGCTCAGGCTTTTGTTGATTCGGGAGCAGCTATTAACCTGATGGATTTTGATTTTGCTAAACGTTGTGAGTTTCCCTTGATGCCCCTACGGAAGTCTATTCCCCTACTGGGGATTGATTCTACCCCTTTGGCGGAGAATAAACCCCAGTTTTCTACTCAGGTGATAATGAGGGTTGAACCTGATCATCAGGAGAGTTGCAAATTTTTGGTGTTGTATAATCTGCATGACATTATTGTACTAGGTTTCCCTTGGTTACAGTCTCATAATCCTGTTTTGGATTGGAAATCTGTGTCTGTAACCAGTTGGCGCTGCCAATGTGTTAATGCCAACACTCCTGTTTTTTCTGCCTCTCCCCAGGCTCAAGATGTTCCTGACTTTTTGACTGATTTTTCTGATGTGTTTAGCGAAAGTAAATCTGCATCCTTGCCCCCCCATAGGAGCTATGACTGCGCTAATGAATTAGTGCCTGGTAGTAAATTCCCTAAAGGTCGCCTTTTTAACTTGTCTGTACCTGAACATGACGCTATGCGGTCTTATATCAAGGAGTCATTGGAGAAGGGTCATATCAGACCATCCTCTTCACCCTTGGGTGCCGGTTTTTTCTTTGTGGCCAAAAAGGATGGTTCATTAAGGCCGTGTATAGATTATCGTCTCTTGAACAATATCACTGTGAAATATCAATATCCGTTACCCTTGATTTCTGACCTGTTTTCAAGGGTGAAAAGTGCTACTTGGTATACCAAGCTTGACCTCAGGGGCGTATAACCTTATTCGCATTAAGCACGGGGATGAATGGAAGACGGCGTTTAATACCCCAGAGGGGCATTTTGAGTACCTAGTGATGCCCTTTGGGCTCACTAATGCTCCTTCTGTCTTCCAGTCCTTCATGAATGACGTTTTCAGGGATTTTGTGGATAAATTTTTGATTGTTTATTTGGATGATATCTTGATTTTTTCCAATGACCGGGACTCTCATGTGAAACATGTTCGGACTGTGTTCCAGATTTTGAGAGAGAATGCTCTGTATGTGAAGGGATCAAAGTGTCTTTTTGGCGTACAGAGGATCTCATTTCTGGGATTCATTTTGTCTCCATCTGTTATTGAAATGGACCCGGTCAAGGTTCAGGCCATCTGTGATTGGGTCCAACCTACTTCATTAAAGGCTCTTCAGAGATTCTTGGGTTTTGCCAATTTTTATCGTAAATTTATTGGTAATTTCTCTGTTATTGTTAAACCATTGACTGATTTGACCAAAAAGGGTTCTGATGTGGTGAATTGGCCTCCTGAGGCAGTTTCTGCGTTTCAGGAACTTAAACAGAGATTCACTTCTGCTTCTGTTCTACGGCAGCCTGATGTTTCTCTGCCATTTCAGGTGGAGGTTGATGCCTCTGAAATTGGGGCAGGTGCCGTTTTGTCCCAAAGAGATCCTGAGACCTCTAAAAGTAACCCTTGTGCCTTTTTCTCTCGAAAATTTTCTCCTACTGAATGTAATTATGACGTGGGTAATCGGGAGTTATTGGCCATGAAGTGGGCTTTTGAAGAGTGGAGACATTGGCTGGAGGGAGCCAAACATCAGGTGGTGGTCCTCACGGACCATAAGAATCTGGTTGATCTGGAATCAGCCAAGCGACTTAATCCTAGACAGGCCAGTTGGGCCTTGTTTTTCACACGTTTTAATTTTGTGGTTTCCTTTCTTCCTGGCACTAAGAATGTTAAGGCGGATGCCCTCTCGAGGAGTTTCCTTGCGGACTCTCCTGAGTTATCTGATCCTGCTGTTATTTTGAAAGAGGGTGTAGTACTTTCCGCCATCTCGCCCAATTTGAGACTGGCTCTGGAAGGGTGTCAGGAGGATAAACCCGAGCGCTGCCCTGTTGGGAAATTGTTTGTCCCAGACCAGTGGAAGAAGAGTGTGATGTCTGAGATTCATTGTTCCACGTTGCAATATGAAAAAATGGGCGCACTGCGAAGTATTAAACAATCAATATCAGGGGGTGCAAACAGTGGTCAATAATAGTGGGAAGACTGGAGGAAGAAAAAAGATGACCACCAAAAATGTTGCACACCACCCTATATAATAATAAAAAATGACTTTATTGGCAAACAACAATAAAAACATACTAAAAACAGTGAGAAGCCAACCGCATACATCCTGCTATACAATAGTCAATAATAAGGCAAAACATGTAGTATAAGCCATCCTATAATTAGCAATAATGCCTAATATATAATTGACAAAATGTCCACAAAGAAAACCCCCATATGTATGGTTAAATGTGGACAAAACCACAAATAAACCAGCAGCTGTGTGAACATAGACAAAAATGTTCTGTGAACCAGAATGCACCCATGAGGTAGAGAAAGACAATAATTATGCACAGCAAAAGTTGCTAAGATATACTACCAGTCAGGGAAATCCCATGCAATGTGCCCAGATGCAAGTCCAAAGAATGAAAAGCAATGAGCGATGTAGAAATGTGCTCACAAATCTGCCATGGTGAAGGAGGGCAAGTGACAAGGAAGCAGGAGGCAGAGGCGGAGGCTGCCCAACGCGTGTCGCCGTCACCCAGGATCTTCCCCTGACGAAGCCGTCCGGGTGACGGCGACACGCGTTGGGCAGCCTCCGCCTCTGCCTCCTGCTTCCTTGTCACTTGCCCTCCTTCACCATGGCAGATTTGTGAGCACATTTCTACATCGCTCATTGCTTTTCATTCTTTGGACTTGCATCTGGGCACATTGCATGGGATTTCCCTGACTGGTAGTATATCTTAGCAACTTTTGCTGTGCATAATTATTGTCTTTCTCTACCTCATGGGTGCATTCTGGTTCACAGAACATTTTTGTCTATGTTCACACAGCTGCTGGTTTATTTGTGGTTTTGTCCACATTTAACCATACATATGGGGTTTTCTTTGTGGACATTTTGTCAATTATATATTAGGCATTATTGCTAATTATAGGATGGCTTATACTACATGTTTTGCCTTATTATTGACTATTGTATAGCAGGATGTATGCGGTTGGCTTCTCACTGTTTTTAGTATGTTTTTATTGTTGTTTGCCAATAAAGTCATTTTTTATTATTATATAGGGTGGTGTGCAACATTTTTGGTGGTCATCTTTTTTCTTCCTCCAGTCTTCTCATTGTTCCACGTTGGCCGGTCATCCCGGAATTTTTGGTACCAGAGACTTGGTGAGTCGGTCCTTTTGGTGGCCTACTTTGTCTCGTGACATCAGGGAGTTTGTGCAGTCCTGTGGGACTTGCTCTCACTCCAAGCCTTGCTCTCACTCTAGTGGTTTGTTGATGCCATTGCCTGTGCCCAAGAGACCATGGACCCATATCTCTATGGATTTTATTTACGACCTCCCTGTTTCTCAGAGAATGACCGTTATCTGTGTGATTTGTGATAGGTTTTCCAAGATGATACATCTTGTGCCATTACCTAAGTTGCCTTCCTCCTCCGAATTGGTGCCTTTGTTCCTTCAGCACGTGGTTCGCTTACACGGCATTCCTGAGAACATTGTGTCTGACAGAGGAGTCCAGTTTGTTTCCAGATTTTGGAGGACTTTTTGTTCTAAACTTGGTGTTCAATTATCCTTCTCCTCTGCTTTTCATCCTCAGACCAATGGACAAACTGAGAGAACAAACCAGACATTGGAGACTTATCTGAGATGCTTTGTGTCTGCTGATCAAGATGACTGGGTCTCTTTTTTGCCTTTGGCTGAGTTTGCTCTTAATAATAGGGCAAGCTCTGCCACTTTGATGTCTCCATTTTTCTGTAATTTTGGGTTCCACCCTCGATTTTCTTCGGGACAGACGGAGGCTTCTGTCTGTCCGGATGTTGACTCTGTTGTGGAGCGTATGCAGCAGATTTGGGACCAGGTAGTGGAGAGGTTGTCCCTCTCTCAGGAGAAGGCCCAGCGGTTTGCCAACCGGCATAGGACTGATGGTCCTCGGTTTAAAGTGGGGGACTTGGTCTGGTTGTCCTCAAGAAATATCCCTATGAGAGTTGCATCTCCTAAGTTTAAGCCTAGGTTCATTGGACCTTATAAAATCATGGAGATTCTTAATCCTGTTTCCTTTCGTTTACTTTTTCCAGGGACATTTAAAATCCATAACGTGTTCCACAAGTCCTTATTGAAGAGGTTTGTCGAGCCAGTGGTTCCTATGGCTGCGCCTCCTAACCCTGTTTTGGTTGAGGGCAATCTGGAGTATGTGGTTGAGAAAATATTGGCTTCTCGATTTTCTAGACGGAAACACCAGTATTTGGTTAAGTGGAGAGGTTATGGTCAGGAGGACAATTCTTGGGTGTTTTGCTTCGGACATCCATGCTAGGAGACTGATCCGTGCGTATCACAGAGCTCATCCTGACCGACCTGGTTGCACAAATGAGGGTTCGGTGACCCCTCCTCAAGGGGAGGGTACTGTTATGAATGTTTTAGAAATGAATTCTGAGCAGAAGCTCCCTCTGGTGGTTACAAACAGTACTGAACCATTCAATGAGGATTAGCAATCAGGAATTACAGACTGGCTGGATATAAGGGAGGTTTCCCCCATCATGGTTGCCGATGATCAATTGTTCCTGTCTTAACGTTGTTTCCTGGTACACTTGGAAGCTTGCTGAGTCTTGCCTCTTCTCCTGCTCTCAGATAAGATATTTTCTGTTTTTTGTTTTTGTGCTTGCCATTTGCATTTTTCTCTGCATTTCTGTGAGGTTGGCCAGGTTCCCCTCCCCGGGGGGCTTGAGCCCCTCTCGGTTCCTCTGGAGCCACTGTTGTTTGTTCATTTGCCTTT
The DNA here is from genome assembly GCA_033576555.1 of Oophaga sylvatica. Lineage (NCBI taxonomy): Eukaryota > Metazoa > Chordata > Amphibia > Anura > Dendrobatidae > Oophaga > Oophaga sylvatica. Next base: position 391,730,995 of record JARQOD010000005.1, on the reverse strand, counting down.
TCCAGTTTTTTCAGTGGCTGCGGCTGAGTTTTGTTACACCAGAGAACTAATTTAGGTGGTAGAGGTCGTGTGATCTCAGGTGTTTTTGCAATTAGTAGCGTTGGCTTTTTTTATGGTTTTTTGGATTGCAGTAAGTATCCTTCCTATCCGTTTCTGTCTAGGCAGATTGGGCCCCAACGTTTGCTCATACTATTTTCTGTCTGTGTCTGTATTTCCTCTTGTCTAACGGCCATTACATGTTTGGGGGCTTCCTATGTTCTTTGGGGATCTGCTCCGGGGCAGATAGCTTTCCTCTTTCTATCTTTAGGTGTAGTTATCCTCTCAGGCTGTGACGAGGCGTCTAGGACCAACGTAGGAACGCTCCACTGCTGCCTTTAGTTGTGGTGGTTAGTCAGGGTACTGCAATCCAGTAGATTCCAACCTCTCTGGTGTATTGCCGTTTTTGCCTGCTCTCCTCAGCTACCAAAACATAACAGCTAAGGAGTTAACTACTAAGATACAAGTAATCTTTTTCCAGCCTATTGATTTTTATACCGTAGTTAGCTGCTAATCTCCCCATTCCTCTCAGCTCCTGACCAAGTGCTGTTATCAGTCCTGCAAAATAACAAACCCCCCCCCCCCCAACTCCAGCTTTGGCATTTTCCAAAGCAGTTCTTCTAGTCACTAGAGATGAGCGAACCCGAACTGTAAAGTTTGGGGTTCATATCAGACACCTAGTGTTTGGTGCTGAACTCTGAACGTGGACTTCTCCTGGAAATCCGTTTTACAGTTCAGGAGTTTGGGGAAGAGAGAGAAAACCTCTCAAGTTCGGGTCCCCATTTCTTTTTACTGGGAACGTGTTCTGGTATAAGTTTGGGTACTGTTACCGGAACTGAACTTTAGACTAAAGTTCGGTCAAACCTGACAAACCATAACTTCCACAGGACCACTCATCCCTACTAGTCACTTATCACTTGAGCTCTGTGCTTCTTCAAAGACCCGGTTATCTCTATATGCAAATATAGTGATAACAGTGTAAGCTTTAGAACAAGCATTGACTGACCGTTAATGTGTCACAACAGCATAAGCATAAGTAGTAGGATGAAACTACTAAATCATAATTGTCACTCAGGCAGGAATGCCTGCCCCCGGCAAGAAAGAAGAAAAAGAGACTGGAGATTCATTTTTTGCTGAAGACACAATTGAGAATAACCCTTAATTCTCAGTGTTCTATTTTAAACTCAGGTATTTCATTTACCTTGTATTAACAACTTCTTTAATAATTATTTATATGCAAAAAATGTTTCATTTACTAAGCATACCTCTATAAAGGACTATTTCGACCCCACAATGAATATTGTGTACAAATTTTACCTTTTCTCCAAAAAAGATATAGAAAGAAATCATTAGATATGATTGTAACATATTGGCTACGTTCACATCATCAGTTTGTTCCAAGGTTGACACATTTTTTCTTAATTCTGTGTGCATGCTCACAAAACATATGTGTTTAAGTTCATGGAAGTTTCAATCATAGGAATTGTTGCATATATCCAAAACTTACAAACAATATATCCATTTAACAATCGAAAGTGGCAAAAGACTATACAAGGTGGGCCATTTATATGGATACACCTAAATAAAATGGGAATGGTTGGTGATATCTACTTCCTGTTTGTGACACATTAGTATATGGGAGGGGGGAAACTTTTCAAGGTGGGTGGTGACCATGGTGGCCATTTGGAATTTGACCATGTTGCATCCAACTTTATTTTTTTTTAGTGGGAAGAGGGTCATGTGACACATAAAACTTATTGAGAATTTCACAAGAAAGACAATGGTGTGCTTGGTTTTAATGTAAATGTATTCTTTCATGAGTTATTTACAAGTTTATAACTACCTATAAAATGTGTTCAAAATGCTGCCCATTGTGTTGGATTGTCAATGCAACCCTCTTCTCCCACTCTTGACACACTGATAGCAACACCGCAGAAGAAATGCTAGCACAGGCTTCCAGTATCCGTTATTTCAGATGCTACACATCTTGTATCTTCAGAGCATAGACAATTGCTTTCAGATGACCTCAAAGATAAAAGTCTAATGGGGTTTGTTTTGCCCATTCTGCAAATTCAGCGCGCCGTTCTGGGTCATCCTCATTGAGATGCTGCAGCTGCTGGATTTTGTAAGAGTGCTATTTGTGAGTAGCTAATATCTGCCGAAGGGATGTTGGACTGATGCCACTCTCCAGTGATCTGCGGTGAGTGCTAAGCTGTGTGCTCTTTCGGAATGAAGCTAGGACAGCCACTGATATTTCTTCATTAGTGACATTTTTCTTGCGTCCACATTTTGGCAAATCCAACACTGAACCTGTTTCAGGAAATTTGGCAAGCAGTTTGCTAACTGTAGCATGGGAGATGGGTGGTCTCGTAGGGTGTCTTGTATTGAAATCTGCTGCAATGACCCAGGTACTGCGTTAACCAGACATCAATACAATTTCTATCCGCTGTTCACGTGTTAACCTCTGTGACATATCAATGGCTGTAAACAAAGAGAAACTTATAAATAACTCATGAAAGAATACAGTTACGTTGAAACCAAGCACACCATTGTTTTTCTTGTGAAAATCTCAATAAGTTTGATGTGTCACATGACCCTCTTCCCATTGAAAAAAATAAAGTTGGATCCAAAATTGCCGACTTCAAAATGGCCACCATGGTCACCACCCATCTTGAAAAGTTTTCCCCCTCCCATATACTAATGTGCCACAAACAGGAAGTTGATATCACCAACCATTCCCATTTTGTTTAGGTGTATCCACATTAGCCGTACACATGTTTAGCAGTTCACTACAATGTGCTAGGTACTACACTGGCAGATTTGTAATTTTCGCTCAGCAACATCCACTGCTGCTTGTTTCTGGAAAACACATATGGAGTCAAAATTGTCACTACACCTGTAGATAATTTCCTGCAGAGGTGTAATTTTCAAAATGGGTTCACTAGAGAGGCGGTTCTGCTCTTCTGGCAATTAGGGGCTCTGTATATGGAGTCCTCAAACTAGTCTATGATAATTTGTTCTCCAACAGTCAAATAGCACTCCTTCCTTCCAAATCTCATATTAATATATGGGGTGTTTCCATGTTCAGCAGAAATTATGTGACAAGTTTTGGTGCCATTTTTACCCATTTCCCTATATGAAAATGCAACATTTGGGGATAAAATTCTGCAACACATTTGTGGTGTCAATATGATCACTGCACCCTTAGATTAATTCATTGAGAGGTTTAGTTTGTAAAATGGGGTTAATTATGGGGGGAGGGGGTTCTGCTGTTTTGGCACCTCAGGTGCTCTCCCAGTGGGTCATGGTACCTGCAAACCATAACAACAAAATCTGCACTACAATTGTCACGGACAGACATGTACCGTATTTTTCGGACCATAAGACGCACTTTTTTCCCCAAAAATTTTCGATCTCGGGACAAGATCTCGCAGCCAAGATCTGAATCTGAGCATGCGCCGCCTCCAGCGGCCATCTTTCCGGAGGCCCCTGCCGGCCATCTTTCAGGAGGCCACAGCGTCGCAGCAGCGGAGCTGCGGGGAGCTTTCTGGCTATGACAAAATGCCGGCAGAGCCCCTCACGCAGCACAGACCCCCGCTGCCATGACACTATAGAGCCCGGACACCACCGCAGAGCAGAGGGAGGCTGCATCGGGACCGCCGCCACGGGACCACCGCCACACTACAGAGCCCGGACACCACCGCACCACAGAGCAGAGGGAGGCTGCATCGGGACCGCCGCCACGAGACCACCGCCACCGGATTAGTAAGTATAATGCGACCCCACAGAGCACAGCCACACCACAGAGCACAGCCACCCCACAGTGCACAGCCACCCCACAGAGCACAGCCACACCACAGAGCACAGCCACCCCACAGTGCACAGCCACCCCACAGAGCACAGCCACCCCACAAAGCACAGCCACCCCACAGAGCACAGCCACCCCACAGAGCACCACTGCAACACAGAGCACTACCACCGCACCAGCCTGGACCACCGAACGACCCCTGTGACCACTCCTCTATCTGTGCTGATCCCTTCGCTGGTAAGCTGAATTCAGACTGTAAGACGGACCCCCATTTGACACATTATTTTTTTTTTCCCTATTTTCCTTCTGAAAATTTGGGGTGTGTCTTATGGTCCAGTGTGTCTTATAGTCCAAAAAATACTGTATGTCCGGTGGACAACACAACATATACATACAACGGGATGATAAAGGGAAAGGAAGGCTGTAAGGTAGGTAGAGCGGGTGCAACACTTCCTAACACCAACCTGTGCCTGTCTCTAAGCTCCCCTAACACTGTATGTGGGTCCTACCCCTCCGCTGTCACAACATGCCTAGTCCTTGGCTGTCACCTCTACTAACCCTGGCTAGTGCAAATATTACACAGGGAAAGAGACAAACAATGGACATACAGAAAGAATACTACTTAGCCCAGAATCTGCTGCTAAGCTCCACAGCAGTAAAGTTAGCGGCACCAGATTAACAGGATTCCAACAGTGGCAATACCACAGCCAGAGGAGAACTACACACACCTAGCTGGTCTACATAGAAGTAAGTGTATAACCCACGATCAGCTATTGGGTCATGTGACATACTCAGGACTAATTGTGCAACACATTTTACCATTCATTTTATCTTATTTTCCCTTTTGAAAATTAAAAACTTGGGGCCAAAGCAACATTTTAGTTGAAAATTGTAATTTTCCATTTACTGAGCCCAACGTTATACAATTCTTTGAATTGCCTGAAGATTAAAAATGCTCACTACACCCCTTACTGGAATTACTGGTATTAAAATCTAACTTCAAATCTGAGAAGGATAGAAAAGTCTGGGAATATAAACTTATGATGACCTTTGACACTCTTAGTGCTGGGATGAATATATCCCAGAGATTTATGACTTTCTACAACAATTAAGGAATCTGCTTCCCTGACCTTTTAGGGTCATCACAACACAATACCAGACCCCAATCAGAGGGTAATAAAACTCTCACTCCTTATCTATGAACTAGTCATATTTATGTTCATCCCTCTGCCATAATGACAGTTCTGCTTCACGTCACATGTCTTACCTATTGCATTATTCCTGTGTCCTCTTGTGTATAAATATGTGATTCTTCAGATTTTGTATTAGTTCAGCCTGATGAAGAGACCTGCGTAGTCTCGAAAGCTTGCAATTTGTTACCATCTTTTCAGTTAGCCATTAAAAGGTATCAACCACTGAGGACTCTCAAGTCTAAATATTTTTCTACACCCCTTATATGAATTCTGTGAGAGGTGCAGTTTCCAAAATGGGTTCACTTGTAAGGGGTTTCTGTTGTTTTGGCATCAGGGTACCTTCAAATGTGACATGGCAACCACAATTTATTCCAGCCAAAATTGAGCTCCAGAATTTGGATGGCACGCTTTACCTTCTGAGCCTTGCTGTGAGCCAAAACAGTATTTTTCCACTACATATGGGAAAAATGTGTTTTTCCATTTTCAGAGCTTAACATTATAAAATGCTGTGAAGCACCTGTAGGTTCAAGGTGTTCATCACATCTCTAGATAAGTTCTTTGAGGGGTGTAGTTTCCAAAATGGGGTCACTTGTGTGGGTTTTCCACTCTTTAGGCATATCAGGAGCTCTGCAAAAGTGACATGGCATCCATTATCTATTCCAGCCAATTTTGCACTCCAAAAGTCAAAGGGTGCTCTTTCAATCCTGAGCCCTGCCGCGCGGCCAAGCAGTAGTTTGCCACCACACATTGGATATCAGCGTACTCAGGAGAAATTGCACAATAAATTTTAAAAAACATTTTCTTCAGTTACCTTTGTAAAAATGAAAAATTTGGGGTAAAAACCAACATTTTTGCAGGAAAAATGTTTTATTTTATTTTCACAGCTCATCATTGTAAAATTCTGAGAAGAACTTGTTGATTCAAGGTGCTCACCACACCTCTAACTAAGTTCTTTGAGGTGTATAGTTTTCAAAATGGGGTCACCTGTTTTGGGTTTCCACTATTGAGGCACATCAGAGGCTCTGCAAACATGACATGACATCTGCTGTTTTTCCCTCCAAAAATGAAATCCTTTCTTTCTGAGTCCTGCCGTGTACCAGAACAGTAGTTTTCCACCACATATGGAGTATCAGCGTACTCAGGAGAATTTGCACAACGCCTTATATAGTCCATTTTCTCCTGTTGTCCTTGTGAAAATGAAAAAAATAGGGCTAATTCAACATTTTGGTGGGGAAAAGTAAAATTTTCATTTTTATTCCTGTGAAGCACTTGAAGGTTTAATTAGCTTACTGAAAGTGATTTTGAGCACTTTGAGGTGTGAAGTTTTTAAAATGGTTCCACTTTTGGGTATTTTCTGTCTTATACGCCCCTTAAAGTCACTTTAGATGTTATGTGGTCCTTACAAAATTTGTCTAATAATCCTCTGCCATATGTTGAGCACTTACATCAGGGCTTAGATCTAAATTTCCAAGTGATGTGATTCAGATAACACCCCCAATGGATCCAATCACTATAATGAGGCTGCACAGTTACATTGGACTCCGTCTGGCCTCTTTTCAGAGGTGTCCTTTTCTGAGGTGTACAAAACTGTGGCGGACCGCGTTTTTATGCACGCTTAAAAAGAACAGACAGATTACACAGTGTCTCCATCTACCTCAGTTTTAGGGAATCTTCCATTGTGGGTTCCATCTGAATCATGTATTTCAGAGATTTAAATGGAAACATCAGTGTAAGTGCTCAGCGGAGAGCACAGGATATACGTGCATCGAGTCTTACTGCAATCTTTGAGAGGCATAATTCACAAATCAACAGCAGGTAAAGAATTGGTTTTATTTATTTTATACTCCTTTCCTCGTGCAGTACAAGTGTTTAGATGACTTTATTCTTTGGGTTGGTGAAATTACAGCGATATAAGATTTACATAGTTTTTTTATGTTTGGCTCCTATCGCACACAAAAAATAAGTTTTTGCATTGCCATATTTTGAGAGCTATAATTTTCCCAACAGAGTCATGTGAGGGCATGTTTTTTGCATTACGAGCCTTGGGGACTCCAACAGAGAGATGGTAGGATGAGGAGGTAGTGTGGGAGTGGGAGACGCTGAATGTGCGGTTGGAAAGGTATGAGGAGATCCAGGATAGGGCGAGGTCTTTGATGTCAAAGGAGGAGAGGATCTGTAGTAGGAGGCAGTGGTCAACTGTGTCAAAAGCAGAGGACAGGTCTAGAAGGAGGAGTATAGAGTATTTTCCGTTAGCTTTGGCTGTAAGTAGGTCATTAGTAATTTTTGTCAGTGCTGTCTCAGTGGAGTGATGGGGCGGAAACCAGATTGTAGATTGTCAAAGAGCAAGTTAGATGAGAGGTGGGAGGAAAGTTCAGGGTGGACGTGCTGCTCCAGGAGTTTGGAAGCAAATGGGAGCAGTGATATTTGTCGATAGCTGGAAATAGCGGTTGGGTCGAGGGTTGGCTTTTTAAGGATAGGTATGATTGTGGTATGTTTGAAAGCAGAAGGGAAGGCACCAGAAGTTAGTGATAGGTTAAAGAGGTGGGTTAGGGTTAGCCCGCGAGCTATTTGCAATGTTTTGTCGCCTTGGGCTGCCAAAGGAGATCCTTACCGATCAGGGGACTCCTTTTATGTCCAAGGTGACCAGGGAGCTATGTAAGCTGCTCCAGATTAAACAGCTATGCATGTCGGTGAACCACACACAAACCGACGGGTTGGTGGAGAGATTTAACAAGACCCTCAAAACCATGCTCAGAAAAGTGGCCTCCAAGGATGGGATGGATCCACGGGTATCTCTCCGTTTGAGCTATTGTATGGCAGATGTTAGAACCCTCTTGTTAGATTTTGTTTCAGTTTGCTGGTCACATGACCTTTTTTCCCTATTTAGTCTGGCTCCGCCCTTCTGGCTTTGCTGGACTTCATTGTATTATCTACTCTTAAGCTAGCCGGGTGCTTAGGTGCCTTACTCTGTCAGTTTTGCTTAATCTTAGGATCTCGTAGTAATTTGCTTTCTGTTTAATTTTCCCTGCTACAATTTCTGTTAGGATGTGTCCACCTTTTCTCCCAGTCCCTAGATCTTGTAGGGATTCCTCCCTCGCAACTATAGGTCTTCGTTCAGACTAGCTGAGGACTTTAGCGGGTCTGGTCGCAGGATCAGGTTCCCCGTTACATCGTAGGGATCAAGCTCAGTTTTATTGTAGGGACAGAGTTCCCATTTTTCCTTAGTGCTTGTAGCAGTTCATAACAGTAGGCATCCGAGGGGGTTGCTGGACGTAGCCAAGGAGATGTGGGAACAGGAGTCAACTCTGCATAAGAGCGTCATTGTGCATGTGGCAAGCATGCAGGACCGGATTGCGGCAGTGCGGCCCATAGTAAAAGAGCATCTGATGGATGCCCAGACCACGCAGAGCCAAACGTATAATAAAAGAGTCACGGTCAGGACCTTTAAAGAAGGGGACCGGGTGTTTGTACTAGTGCCCACCACAGAAAGTAAGCTCATGGCTAGGCGGTAAGGGCCATATGAGATAGCAGGGAAGGTGGGAGAAATAAATTATTGAGTGTACCAGCCCAGAAACAGGAAACCCAGACAACTGTACCATGTCAACCTGCTAAAAGCCTGGAAGGAACGGGAATATTTGGTCACAGAGCCGACTACAGTCGCACCAACGGGGAACCCTTTGTCAGGGACGCGGCCAGGGGTGAAGTTAAAATAAATGACGATCTCACAAAACAGCAGTGTCGGGAGGCTTGGGCTTTCGTGCAACATAATACATATGTATTCTCAGAGCTGCGGGGGCGGACTTCGGTGATACAGCATGACATTGTCACCGAGCCTCAGGTAAGGGCACGGATGAAACCATACAGAGTGCCAGAGACCCGGCAGCAAGCCATCGCTGCAGAAATGAAGCAAATTCTCCAGTTAGGAGTCATCGAGGAATCCCAGAGTGAGTGGGCTAGCCCCATTGTGCTGATTCCAAAGCCAGATGAGCAGTTACACTTTTGTAATGACTTAAGGAAATTGAATGAGCTATAAATTTTGACCTCTATCCAATGCCCCGGGTGGATGAGCTAATTGTGAGACTGGGGGAGGCCCAGCACTTCACCACGCTCGATCTCACCAAAGGTTACTGTCAGGTCCCGTTGACCGAGTCGGCGAAAGAAAAGACCGCTTTTTATAACGCTGAAGGGTCTTTATCACTATGTCGTCTTGCCTTTTGGATTACATGGAGCTCTGGCCAAATTTCAGAGGCTGATGGACATAATGTTAGAACCTAATCGAAAGTACGCATTGGCATACTTAGCAGGCATAGTCATCTTTAGTGCGGATTAGAATACCCACCTGTCCCAGGTACAAGACGGAGTCTCTCGGAAATGCGGGGTTAACAGAGAACCCAAAGAAATGGGCAATAGGTCTCACAGAAGCCAAGTACTTAGGTTATGTGATCGACTGTGTAGTTATCAAACCCCGAGTAAACAAGATCGAGGCCATTCAAAACTGTCCCAAGCCGTTAAGTACCAAACAGGTGAGGGCGTTCCTCGGCATCACTGGGTGCTACCGTTGGTTTATACCCAATTTTGCTGGAAGATCAGCACCCCTAACTGACCTGTTAGAAGGTAAGAAGTCGGTGATAGTACGATGGAATCCTCAAGCGGAGGAAGCATTCCAGTCCCTGAAGTTGGCATTTTGTGGACAGCTGGTCCTCATCAGCAGGGTCGGCTCCAGGTTTTCGTGGGCCCCGGGCGTAAGAGTCTCAGTGGGCCCCTTTAACACATACCACAATTCATGATGCACAGATACGGCAGAGAAATATAGGTATAGGACAATGCCAAAGATTTTACTTACTTCATACATTTCATGAGTGATATCTATTGTAAATTCTACAATAGCTCAAAAGTCAAACAGTATAGTCATCCATACAGTATTATGGGCACCACATGCAGAATAATGAGCCCCATATATTGCTCCATACAGAATAATGAGCCCCATATAATGCTCCATATATAATGGGCACCATATAATGCTCTATATATAATGGACCCTATAAGATGCTCCATATATAGTAGGCCCCAAATGATGCTCCATATATAATGGGCCCCATATATGATGCTCCAGTGTATGATTGGCCCCATATAATGCTCCATGTATAATGGGCCCCATATATGATGCTCCAGTGTATGATGGGCACCATGTAATGCTCCATATATGATGCTCCAGTGTATGACGGGTACCATATATGATGCTCCAGTGTATGATGGGCCCCATATATGATACTCCAGTGTATGATGGGCCCCATATGATGTATCAAAACAGGAAGAACAGCGCTCCATCCAGGTGAGTATTGTAGAAAAAAGCTTTATTTCAGGCCATCACAAAAAACACAACGTTTCGACCTAAGGCGGTCTTTTTCAAGTGGGCCCCATATGATGGTCTCCATATATTGCGCCAAACATAAAAATAAATAAAAAATGAAATACTGCCCTCTCCTCACTGGCCGCTGCTCTGCTCGAGGCACTGGCCCCCGGTACTGGCACAGGCACTGGGCCCACATAGCATGCCGGTGTCCCCGACTGTGAGTGGGCCCCCCCGCCTGCTCAGGGCCCCGGCATTTGCCCAGGTGCGCCGGGTGCTGACGCCGGACCTGCTCATCAGCCCCGACTTCAAGAAAACCTTCATCGTACAAACGGATGCCTCAGAGGTAGGCCTAGGAGCGGTGCTGTCACAAGAGGTGAACAGGGATGAGCATACAGTCACCTACTTGAGCAGGAAACTGACCCCGGCAGAGAAAAATTATAGCGTAGTGGGGAAGGAGTGTTTGGCGATTAAGTGGGCCTTGGAGTCCCTATGCTACTATTTGCTCAGGTGTCAGTTTCATTTAGTAACGGACCATTCACCCCTCGACTGGATGAGAAACGCAAAGGAGAGGAATGCTTGAGTCACCCAATGGTTCCTGTCCCTACAGAACTTTAGCTTCTCAGTGGAACATCTGGCAGGGAAGTCACAGGGAAATGCGGATGCCCTATCATGGGCCCCATGTATGGTGACAAATATTCAAACCCACAAGTTTGAACAGGGGATGTATGTGAACCAGTGACGGCTGTCATATACGAAGGTCGCTATGTGTCTCTCAGGATGTGCACAGAAGCATATTGAGGCCACGGGAGTGCATTTCAGTCCCAGGGATAGCTGTGATTGCAATGCAAAATAAAAGTAAGTGTCAGTCTTAGTTTGCAACTTTTTAGAGCAGGAGGCTCTGCAAAACGTCAACCTGTGTGAAGCAACACGGAGCCAAGCAGAGCCAAAAGGCCTGGCACCCCTCAGTGTACATGGCGGTGCAGTCGCTCACGGCAACTGGTCTCGGTTACGGACTGTCTTGTTTCCCGGCTGTGATCCGGAGGATACTGTTTTGTTTTCTGTTTTGTGAGTACGTTCAACATTAAAGATACTTTGTTTTTGAACTGTCCTGTGGTCACTGCCTGTCTGTCACACTGCATCAACCCTGCTGCACTACACTTGCTGGTTAACCTATTGTTTGATGTAAGCATCATGAACTATTTTTAGAGTCTGTTAACATTACACTTTAATCTGATATAAATTCTATAATTTGCATCTGCTGTAGATTAACCTATCACTTGCTGTAAGTATCACAAATTGCTATTAGAGATTGTTCACATTATGCTACAATCAGCTGAGCACTAACTATCAGCTTTCCTCACTATACGAGTGGCTTATTACTAACCACCCAAAAAACTGAACTGACAGAGATCTACAGAAAAAAGAACACATTCAGAAGCAGAATTTACCAAAGCCCGAAGTAAACTATATTTTGCTAGGTATATCCAGCTTACCAAATATTTCCTGAATGAGGAATATGTTTCTTAGATTCTAGTATACATACAAGAAGAATCATGGGGAAAAAATGAATCCCCAAACATTTGTCCTGTCACTATTTAACAGATCAAAGTTAATCCCTTTAAAAAGGTATTTTTAGGTGGTTTGTTGGGCTTTTGCTACAAATAACAATGGCAACGTGAGAAGCATTGAACCACTCATTCCTCATCTTGTTTTGTAAATAGGAAAGATATTTACAACGAGTCTTAGTATTTAAATGTGTTGCTTAATTGTGTGACATTTTTGTGCCAAGCCTGGCATAAATAAGCACAGTCATGCAGTGAGAAGACAGCTTATCAGCAGCCTTGATTTTACCATTCATAGTTAAAAAGATAACTGTATCTCATCTTCAAGAAAACTCCTTCTCATACCACAAGTCATAAAAAATCTATTCGGAGAGACCGGTTAGCAGAGGAATACTGAAATCTGCATTGAGATTGCATTTGACAATGACCTTTAGGTGCTTCAATTCTCAAAGTAAAAAACAGAAGCTAGTTGTAAACAAGGTTCACTTCTGACAGATGGATTGAATGACAGAAAGGTTGTGTGTGCCAGAATAGCCCTGGCAGAGGAGGAAATGTTCAATGGAATCCAACAGGAGAGGAGGTGTGAACAGGTGCGTGGCTGCTGTCGGAAGGGGAACCAGATGGAATGAGCCAGAGCCAGTTTATTTAAAGGAAAAAGCAGAAAACATTGATAAGCTATGGGATCAATGGCTAAAATGAGGTAGGTTAACAAAATAAACTGCCTAATTGGAACAATCTCAATGTCGTTATATATATTATTACACTTGCTCGAAAATCATTCTTGCCTCTTTCAAATAATCTTTGCATTCGCACAATTATTCAGGTTTTGAATTAGTTTAACAACTGCGTGCTATACAATTGTTGTTTTGAAATTAGACTTTTTTTACTTTAAAGCAGTAGCACACATATTTGTCTTATTAAGCTTTCAATTTTGCAAAATTTGCCTAATTTTTACAATAAAAAACATTAAAAACTAAAAATGTTAATTTAATCAGTACAAACTATATATTTGAAAATATATATATTTTAGAAGTATATAATAATGTGTGTGCGTGTTTACATAATTAAACATAAATAAATATTTTTTAAAGATTTCTATTTTTTTATTTATGTTTTATTCATTTATATTGTAATCAATCTCGGTGTAAAAAATACATACCATCAGAAGGGAGTTTTTAGCTCAAAAAATAGCGTTTCAGTGTAGAGCCTATGAACGTTGAGCTACACCATAGCATTCATGTTATATCTGTATGTAACCCTTAAAGGCAGTTTAAACTGATTAAGTCTTGTAATTTATTATGCTTGCTTACATAGCACCAACATATTCCACAGAGCTTTACAGACATTGTGTTTCCTCCCCACTATCTGTAACGATTATCTTTATGGTAATATCGGTAAGATCTTCGCAAATCAAAACATTTTTATGCAAATTTACTTACTAGAAATATTGTCCTGTATCTGAGATTATTATAATGCATCATGATAAAACTGCACATTATGAATTCCTTACTTAAAGGCTCTATGATGTACAGTAAAGTCACGCTGTAGCTGGCAGCCAAGCTCCCGCTGTAACAGCTGGCATCTAATAGGCTTGACAGGGGGAGGAAGTTTCCTCTGGTTTCCTGTCAGTGACACACTACACAAATATGGATTTCCAATGAGTTGCCATAACAAAGGCCACCATGCCCACCATTGGTTTAGGTCTATTAGACCATGTGTCTTCTAAGCATTATGTACGGAATTCAATTAGCACTTAAAATGTACATTTTATTTAAAGTTATTTTATTGTTTAAGAATTCATTGTTTTAGGATACTATTGCTATTGTATAGTTCAACAGAATAAGGTTAACTTATTACTCTTACTGAATGGGGCACATCGTAAAGAATAATAAATAACAGATTTGTTTTTTTACTCCATTCTCCTCCCAAAACTGTGTAAGAATAATTTCATATATTAAATGTATATACTGATATAAGCTACAACTTATGGTATCTCACAAAAACAATTCCTCAAAAAGCTACAATAACATAAAAAGTAAATAAATTTAGATATGTTGACATGGAATAAATTCTGTCCAGATCTGCAGAACTTCAGATTTACATTACAGATTTGCTGTTTGCACTGCTAGAGCCCCTCCTATAGATTACCCCCATTGAATAGGGGAAATTCGTGTGCCATTACCTGCTTCAATTTTCAGGCGAAATTTGTAAAAAAAAAATGGCACAATAAAACATGACTTTGTCAACATCTTTGGGAATTTGGCAATCGTTGGGCATTGTTTTTATAGACATCTTCCTATTAATAACACCAATTTGGAATAGGAGACCCACCTACACTCAAGAAACCCTCCATCTCTGAGAGTGCTGGCAGCAAATCCCCAGAAGCAAAATAAATAGAATAAAATGAATATTTGCCAGCTCTAAAAGTGTAATTAATCTGTTTGTTACAATATCATACTACATATAAAAGCTACCACCTGGCATTGATATAAACATAGATATTAACATACATAAAATATAATAAATACTTTGTATAGCATAGATCCAGGCAAGAAAAATTAGAAAGAAATAAAAGGTACATACCAATAGCATAAAAAATGTTTATGTATAAATATAAATATATATATAAAAGCTAAAAGCTAAAATATCTTATTGTGGGGACTTTGACTTGTACTTGATACTATGACTTGCAGTTCCACAGCACACAAGTATAATGCATATATCTTAGCTGAAATTTGTGTTTTCTGTGTAATAAATTAATGCAAAGAAACCTGTATGTAATCATATCCACATGGGTCGTAGAATGTCGTCACACAAATTGGCTATTTTCTATCAATTTTATTGTTTGAGACATACAATATAAAATAAAAAGATACCAAACACATAAAACGATACTTATTTGAAATTGTTGCATTCATACCAACCAATATCATCCAGAAAACGTGTGTTTTTTATCACACAGTAACAGCAGAAAAATATGCAAAAAAGTGCCAGAATTGCTGAAGGGTTTGTCTCCCACCATATTCCTTGAAAAAAAATAGGTAAAAGCTAATCAATAAATTATATGCAACAGTAGCTTAGCTGGCAGGACTGAAAAATCAAAACTGTATGGCTAATAGAAGTGCGCTATGTATAGTACTTTAAGAAAAATGTTAATTAATCTAGAGGCTGCATATTGTAACTGGTTGTCTCTAAAGGTTATATAAAATGAAATATTACATTTTTTGCAATTTAATTGCAATATATATCTGCATATCCCACCAGGATTAATAATAAACAAATAATATTGTTTTCCTGCAAACACTTTTTAGTTTTATCATTTGTAGCCCCCAAAGCGTAGAGTTCTTCTCATTTGAAATATATATGCTTTCCCCACAGTAAATAAAGTTGTATATTGAATCTCACATTAGGATTTATCTCAATGCTTCAAGTTCTGACATTTTACTAAAATAGTAGTTTTTATGTTTCATTTTACAAGTCAATCCCAGGCAGCATTTCTGTGATTACAATTTTCATGCATCTGTTCAATTTTCTGCCGGTATTTGAAAGATTAAGATATTTTTAAACACATGACTGTAATTGCTAATTTGTAAATAAAAATTATCTAAAACCCTGAGAAATAAAAGTATGTGTGTATGATAAGCTGGTAGAAAGGTCAAAGAACAGAGGTGAAAAAAGGAAAGCAGGTGAACTGTCGAACATCCATTTACAACACAAAACAATTAGACCTATGAAGCCTAGGGAAAAAAATCAAGCTTGATACATATGTAAGGGTTTGTAAGAGTTCTTCAAAATTTTCATTAATAAAATACATAAGAACTGATTAATTATTATGTTTATGCCATAATTTTAGAGTAAGAGACCATAATAAGTCTTGAATTTTTTGCGCAACTCAGAAATTGCGCAACAATATTCCTTTTCGCATCATTCACAGCCAAATATGCCAATATTGTTGGAAAATCACCAGAATGGTAATGGTGACAGAAATTTACTCCAGTTCCCAACAGCTGACTCCATTCAAAACGGCAATGGGCATATGGTTCCCATTAGACACCGGCACAGCTGGTGAGTTTTCCCAGGTGAAGCCACTTCAGGAAAACGATGGCAGTCATGATTTTTCCATAGGTTTTGCCATAGTTCATACGGCAGCAGAGCAACTTGCATCTTTCACTGTTTCATATGTAGGGGAGTGGGCCCCCGCTGTGTGCCCAGGTCGGAAAAAAGGGGGCTGTCACATAAGTTCCTAGGGAGAAGGTGCCGGGGGAAGGAACTGCAGGGCAACCGAGAGACTGTTCTGGAAGGGGCGGGGTGGGGCTAATATAAAAGGAGCACAGGAGACCAGCAGGGGGGAGATGACGCAGAGACAGACAGGAGGAAGGAAGGAGAGACCTGCTGGGGAGTGGAGAGGACGCCCAGGCCAGCTGCCACGCGTGAGCAGACTCAGGGACTCACGTGACTCGGGGAGAGGATGAACCCGAGCGGTGCGCAGAAGGAGGAGAACTGTGAGGCATTCACCTGACACTGCCCTACCCCAGTTTGCGGCTGAAGCCTATACTCCGTCAGCTGCAGCCTCCTCGTCCTTGCTACAGCCTGCGGTTGCGGCCTGTCTGCTTCCAGCTGCGGCCGCCGCTGCCTCACTCCAGCCCGCGGTTGCGGCCTGCCCGCCTCCAGCTGCGGCCACCACTGCCTCACTCCAGCCCGCGGCTGCGGCCTGTCCCGTACCATCCGCAGCCGCCACTGTCTCTCTATCTCTCTAACCAGCATATAAAGGTTCAATTTAAGCTTGCTCCGTCTCGTCATTGCATCCCGCGTACCTGCGAATGCCACATTTGGCATAGTCGGCAGGATGCAGTCTCTGAGCGCGAGCGGGGAAGCCGCAGATCAGGGGGAGTGACAGTGGCCCCCAGACTATTCTGACATTGGTGGCCATGCTGAACAACTTGCCCAAGTTCACCGCAGTAATACCATGCTGTGGAGCTGGACAGAGCGAATGCGGGGGTTGTTCAGGATGCACCTGATGACCCCTGATCTGGAGGCCGAGGTGGCCATCATGGCATTGGAGGGAGAGGCCCGGGACTCTGTGATGCTAAGGCCTCCGGGACAACGGAATACTTTTGTCCTGGTATTGCAGATCTTGGAGGAGACCCACGGGGACACGACTGATGTAGGGGAACTTCAAACCGGGCTGTTCAGCCACATGCAGGGAGAGGGGGAGACGGTCACTCAGTATATGAATGTGCTGCAGGAGCTCTATACGACCATCAAGTGAAAGGACAGGGTAGGCGTGGGGCCCCTTGACATTACCCTGCGTGACCTCTTGGTGACCGGAATGCACGACCCCCTGACTAAGCAAGCCTTGTGAGAACAGATACGGGTAGACCCGCGTTTGAACTTCTCCGGGGTAGGGAGCGAGGCAGGAGCAAAAGGTGACAGCCCCCGTGGGGAAGGCCCAGAGCATTGAAGCCTCTCTGAATGCCATCAGTGAGCCCCTGTGGGTGGGAGAAATGCAACAGGTGCTGGAGAGTATCAGAGGTGAACTAGCTGAAGTGAAAAGGAAGGCCGAAGCTAGAGGTGGCCTACCGGTGCCGAACATGTCAACTTGGAGGCCCCGTAACGCTCGGGGTGGCCAGCCTCCATGGCCCGTCGCTTGCTTTAACTGTGGAGAGGTGGGTCACTTCGCCCGGGAGTGTCCTTGGCGGGGGAAAAACTGGTCCCGGCAGCCATTAAACTAAAGGGCTCTGAGTCAGGGGATGCCACTCGGAGCCAGAATGCACCCCATGGGGTGGTGGAAGTCTCGAGGAACTAGTCGCGAAGTGCCCACTGGTTTGGGTGAAAATTGAAGGCCGTGCCGTGCGTTGCATGGTGGACACGGGGTCACAAGTGACCACTATGCCTGAGACTTACTTCTGGCAGCATTTTTCAGAAACCACAAGACTCCAGTGGGGGTCCGTGATAAAACTAGTGGCTGCCAGTCAATTGCCTATACCTGTTGCTGGAGTAGCCTGGATGCAAATCTCGATGTGCGGCAAGGAATTGGGCCAGCGAGGCGTGGTCCTGACTCAGGGAGGCGTCAAGAGACGTTGAAGCAGTGGTGCTCCCGTACCCTGCAGGGGCAGGTCTTTCAGCAGCTGGTGCAGGGACTGCGAGTTCAGGAGGCTTGCCAAGAGGGAGAGGTGCTGGGGAGAGTGACTGCGCCTGCAGTTCCTCAGCTGGTGCTACCACCAGGACAGACAGTTGTTGCTCTGCCCGTCCGGGCCCATGTACCGCTGGAAGGAGTAGAGGTGCAGGTGGAGCCATGCCTCCTCGAGCATCTACCCTCCGGGCTCCTGGTGGCTCGCGCCCTGGCTACCGTGTGAAAGGTGACCGTCTTCGTGAGGTGTCTCAACCTGGAGGACCAGGACATTCACCTGAATAGAGATGGCAAAGTGATAAAACCATTGGAAGAGGTGCTCCCGCCCCCGATGTTGCAGATGGGAGTGAATCCAAAGGACCCCTGGGCTGTAACTGTGTATGCTGTCCAGACCGCAGAGCCCTCGCCTGAGCAGGCGGGGCAAGCAAACTTGGAGAAAATGAGAGCCGAACTCTTTGACCTCGACCTGGCCCAAATACACCAAGTGGAAGCTCTCCTGGGCCATTGCCAGAAGGTATTCGCCAGCCATGAGGACGATTTTGGGTGCAACACAGCCATTACACACAGCATCCCCACTGAAGGGGCGGCCCCCATCAGAGAGCGATATCGGCAGATTCCACCGCAGTTATACCAAGAGCTAAAGACGCTGCTCAATCAAATGCTGAAAAAAGGGGTGATCCGGGAAAGCCAGAGCCCTGGGCATCTCCCATAGTGTTGGTGCGGAAAAAGGATGGCATCCTGTGGTTCTGTGTAGATTACCGAAAGTTGAATGCCTGCACCAACAAAGACTCATATCCGCTCCCTCATATAACAGAGTCTCTGTCGGCCCTGGGAAAAGAGAAATATTTTTCTACCTTAGACTTGGCCAGTGGATACTGGCAGGTACCAATGTCCAAAAAAGACCGAGCCAAAACCACCTACATTCTGCCTATGGGACTGTTTGAATTCAACCGGATGCTCCTGGAACCTTTCAGCGCCTGATGGAGCGGTGCCTAGGCGACCTCAACTCTGAAGCCACTCTGATATATCTGGACAAAATTATCATCTATGCCGCCATGTTTGAGGATCATCTGCATCGTTTGGGCCAGGTGCTCAGCCAGTTGCAAAAGTACGGGTTGAAGGTGAAGCCCAAAAATGCCACCTGTTTTGCACATAAATTGAATATCTGGGGCATGTGGTCTCCGCTGAGGGCGTGAGGCCGTCTCCGGAGAAGGTTGCTGCGATACAGGAGTGACCTACCCCCGAAACGGTGAAGGATGTGCGGGCCTTCTTGGGGCTGGCTGGATAATACCGTCGATAAATTTCGTCCACCGAACTCGAGCCATGCATGACTTGCTAAGAGGAGTCCCAGCCAGTGCTAACAACTGCAAGGTACAGTGGCGTGAACCACAGGAAGCAGCTTTCCGGGACCTTAAAGCTGCACTCTCAGGAGCCCCAGTGTTAGCTTACGCGGATTTCTCGCAACCGTTCATTCTACACACCGATGGAAGCTTGCACGGGCTGGGGGCTGTGTTGTCGCAGATGCAGGACGGCCAAGAGTAGGTGATCGCCTAATGCAGCCGATCACTTCACGACTCTGAGCGCAATCCTGACAACTACCTGGTGGTAGTATGGGCCATGATGGAGCGATTTGCGGAGTACCTAGCGGGATCCGAGGTGGTGGTATGAACTGACAGCAACCCACTGGCTCACCTTGAAAAACCAAATTGGGGCCCTGGAGCAACGATGGGTGGCCAGGATGGCCAAGTTTAAATACAAAATCGTCTACAAGAGAGGGGCAGAGAACGTTCACGCTGACGCCTTGTCCCGGATCTGGCACACCGACCCAGGGCGGAGCCGGGATGAAGAGCTTGAAGGAGAAGAAATGCCGAATTCTTTAAAACCTGCCAAGATCACAGCAATCGCAAGAGAGCAATCCTGTGCAAAGCCGGAAGGGGGCATTCTCGAGCAATCTCGAGATGAATGGATATGCCAGCTACAAAAGGATAGCGAAATCAGCACCCTCCACCGGTGGGTTGCCCAAGAACAACTTCTCAAAGACGCCCAAAGAAAAATGCTTTCTAAGGGCACTGTGCTATTACTCCGCCAATGGGAAAGACTGGTGATCAAGAAGGGGCTACTGTACCGTAAGACAACCCTATGTGCCGAGCCCACCGCAACCTGGCAGGTAGTGGTGCCGGGAGCCCCACTGGCTGACATTGCTCGGGAGGCTCATGAAAAAGGGGCTCACTTCGGGTGCAAAAGACCTTCCAGTGGCTACAGCGAATAGCCTACCATCCCCTACTGCAGGTTGACCGAGAGACTGTTCAGGAAGGTGTGGGGGTGGGGCTAATATAAAAGGTGCACAGGAGACCAGCAGGCGGGGTGTTGATGCAGAGACAGACAGGAGGAAGGAGAGACCTGGCGGGAGTGGAGAGGATGCCCAGGTCAGCTGCCAAGTGTGTGCAGAGTCAGGGACTCATGTGTCACGAGCGCTTCGGAGGTGACAGGCTGTCATCCTGCGTCAGGCCTCAGAAGATCTGAGCGCCTGTCCATACAGACTGCTCCCTGAACCGTCTGACTCTAGGACCCAGCGTCGATCTCCTCCTCCTCAGAATAGTTTGGATCTATTTAGTTAGGGGTCTCCAAATCCCTTCCCTAGTGTCTGGGCCCCCTTCCCCATTTCCCTTCATGTTACACTTGGTTTTCCCACACTGTGTGTGACATTATTACCCACCGCACCGCTTAGAGAAAAAAAAAAAAAAGAAACTGACACGTGGGTCATTTGTGCATGTGTTTTGTTTGCTGTGGTTTTTTTGGTAGGGTTTTTTTTGGTTGGGTTTTTTTTTCTCTTCTCCCTTTGGAGATGGATGCAGTCACTGAGTTGGCTGAGCGACTACGCTGTCTGTCTCTGGAAGTGACTGATCTCAGTCATGAGGTTCTGCAGCAGCAGCAGCAGTTGCAGGTCGCCAGTGTTGGGGCCTCTGCTGCTGGGCCGGGTCGGCCTGAACCTAAGATTGCTCTCCCTGACAGATTTTCAGGAGGCAGGGACAAGTTTTTTGTATTTAAAGAGGCCTGCAAATTGTATTTCAAACTTCGTCCCTACTCATCTGGCAGTGAAGAGCAAAAAGCAGGGATTGTGATTTCTTTATTGCAGGGAGATCCACAATCCTTGGCTTTTTCCTTTCCACAGGGCTCTGTTTGTCTCCAGTCTGTGGAGGGATTTTTTGGGGCCCTCGCCCTCATTTATGACGACCCTGACCAAGTCACCCTGGCGGAGTCTAGACTTCGCCGCCTCCAGCAGGGAGATTGGTCAGTAGAGTCATATAGCTCTGAATTCCGTAGGTGGGAACCTGACACAAAATGAAATGATGCGGCTCTTAAAAGCCAATTTTGTGAGGGTCTCTCTGAGAAACTAAAAGATGTTTTGGCTATGTATGAGGCTCCTGTGTCATTGGAGGCGGCTATATCGCTTGCTATATGTGTGGATAAACGCCTTTGGGATCGGTGGGTAAGACCACTTTCCCTAGGTCCCTCTGGTGGGACTCGTTCCCCTGTGTCCGAGGATCAGCTTGGCGGTGAATCTGTGTTGGGGAGGAGGTAGAACCCATGCAGTTAGGAGGGGCCGCCACCCCGTACTTCTCTACTGAGAGTCACAAGAAAAAAGGTGTTTGTTTTTTCTGCGGAAAAAATGGTCATTTTATTGGAGCCTGCCCTTTGGTACCAAGGCAAAAGGGTACTCGGTTAACCCTTGGTGGTCCGGACTTAGATAAGCAGGTCGTACATTTTTCTTTTGCTTGCAGTTCCCTATTTGTCCTGTCAGCAGAGGTGGTGCTAGAGAGCAAAACCGAGAAAATTTCTGTGTTTGTTGACAGTGGAGCTGGAGTCAGCATGGTGGACACCAAGTTTGTGAGAACTCATGGTCTTGCTTGCTGTACATTAACTAAGCCTATTCCCATTTTCGCCACTGATTCAGCTCCACTTGCACAGAAGGCTCTCACACAAATTGTACATAATATAAAACTGAAAGTGGGGCCGACTCATTCTGAAATAATTCCACGCTTTGTTTTAGAAGGGCTTCCCACTCTAATTGTGTTGGGCCTACCCTGCCTGGTCAGACAGAATCCGATGGTGGATTGGCAAGCCAGGGAAATCATTGAATGGGGAGATTACTGTCAGTAGAACTGAATGTTTCCCTTTCTGCAGTCTCTGCTGAAGTCTTGCCAGGATTTCTGAAAGGCTTTTGAGGATGTCTTTTCTGAGAGGGGGTGTCAGGAGCTACCCCCGCATCGTGCATACGATTGTCCCATTAACCTGATCCCCGGAGCTAAACTGCCCAAATCCAGACTGTATAATCTTTCTGGCCCTGAGAGACAGGCTATGAAGGAGTTCATTGCTGAAAGTCTGGAGAAGGGACACATCAGACCCTCATCTTCACCCGTTGCGGCGGGGTTCTTCTTTGTGAAGAAGAAAGATGGCGGCTTACGTCCCTGTGTAGATTTCCGGGAATTAAATCAAATCACCATCCGAGACCCATACTCTCTGCCTCTGATCCCAGATTTGTTCAGTCAGGTGGCGGGAGCTAAACTGTTCTCCAAGTTGGACTTAAGGGGGTTTACAATCTGGTTAGGATCAGAGAGGGGACGAATGGAAAACTGCCTTTAACACACCTGAGGGGCATTTTGAGAGTCTGGTCATGCCATTCGGTCTCACTACTGCCCCTGCAGTTTTCCAGCACTTCATCAACGACATATTTCATCACTTGGTGGGCAGGTTTGTGGTTGTCCTTTTAGATGACATTTTGATTTATTCGCCGGATTTTGAGACACATCAGGGGCATGTTAAACAGGTTTTACAGATCTTAAGAGATAACAAACTGTACGCCAAACTGGAGAAATGTGTTTTTGCCGTACAGAAGGTACAGTTTTTTGGGATACTTGGTGTCATGTTCAGGTTTTCTGGTGGACCCGGAAAAGGTCCGTGCTGTCCTGGATTGGGACCGTCCTGAGAACTTGAAGGCCTTGCAGCGTTTTCTGGGCTTTACGAATTTTTACCGAAAATTCATTTGGAATTACTCTGCAATTGTTAATCCCCTTACTGACATGACAAGGAAGGGGTCGGATTTTTCTAATTGGTCAGAGGCCGCTCTGAATGCTTTTTCCTCCCTAAAAAACTGTTTTGCCAAGGCACCCATACTCAGTCAACCCGATGCTTCTCAGCCATTTATTGTAGAGGTTGATGCATCAGAGGTGGGGTGTGGGGGCTGTGTTGTCTCAAGGTCCATCCCCTGGTAATTGGCACCCATGTGCATTCTTTTCGAAAAAATTGTTGTAACGGGTCTGGTGGGTGGAACTACTGACGAGACAGGTCAGGTTGGTGGAACCACATAGCTTTATTATACAAGAGATTTTACTTGTAAGAGAGCGGGTGGCACCTGGGAAAAGGGCAGGGATTCACGGCAGAGGATATAGGTAGTTTCTGGACAGGCAGGTTTGTCACAGCAAGTGACCAAGGAAGTCTCTGGGCAGGCAGGTTGTAACGGTAAGTAACCGAGGCAGTCTCTGGACAGGCAGGTTGTCACGGCAAGTGACCAAGGCAGTCTCTGGGACAGGCAGGTTGTCACGGCAAGTGACCAGGCAGTCTCTGGGCAGGCAGGTTGTCACGGCAGGTGACCAGGCAGTCTCTGGGCAGGCAGGTTGTCACGGCAAGTGACCAGGAAGTCTCTAGACAGGCAGGTTGTCACAGCAAGTGACCAGGCAGACTCTGGGCAGGCAGGTTGTCACGGCAAGTGACCAGGCAGTCTCTGGGCAGGCAGGTTGTCACGGCAAGTGACCAGGCAGTCTCTGGGCAGGCAGGTTGTCACAGCAAGTGACCAGGCAGACTCTGGGCAGGCAGGTTGTCATGGCAAGTGACCAGGCAGTCTCTAGACAGGCAGGTTGTCACAGCAAGTGACCAGGCAGTCTCTAGACAGGCAGGTATATACGACCTGATATGGTGGAGCCTCCAGGTAGGCTGCAGTCGGATGGCAGATGATCGCTCCCAGGTGAGCAGGCAAGAGCCGGGGATCTCTGCAGATGATGTCCGAACTTCAGGATGGAGCTGCAGTCAGATGGCAGATGATCGCTCCCAGGTGAGCAGGCAAGAGCCGGGGATCTCTGCAGATGATGTCCGAACTTCCGGATGGAGCTGCAGTCGGATGGCAGATGATCGCCCCTAGGTGAGCAGGCAAGAGCCGGGGATCTCTGCAGATGACGTCCGAACCTCTGGATGGAACTGCAGACGGATGGCAGACAGGCAAGCCGACAGGTAACAGGCAGGTAACTGGAATCAGGAGCTGAAGGCTGAAACAGAGTTAGACTGCACAGGAACAACATTGCTCGGGCACCTACATTAAGGAGGAAGCCCTTAATATAGGGTGGAGTCCTCCAGCATTGGCTGGAGACTGATTTGGAAAATGTGCGCGGCTCCTTTAAGAGCGGGGGAGGGTGCGGGCGCGCGCCCTAAGGCCAGTAGCAGGGAAGGAGCGCGCGGGACCAGCAGGGCGGAAGGAGGACGTCATAGGCGCAGAGGGGGCTGGGAGCACTGAGGACGCTAAGCGCAGGTGAGGAGAGCGACGTCCCTGTCTGGCAGCAGGCAGGGATGCGGGCGCTACAGTACCCCCCCCTCTAGGCCCCCCCTTCTTTAGGCCAGAAAGAAATTTAGCTAGGATAAGAGGGGCATGGATGTTCTCCCGAGGCTCCCAGGTTCTCTCCTCAGGACCAAACCCCTTCCAATCCACCAAAAAATAAGTCTTTCTTCCTACCCTTTTTGTGGCCAGAATGTTCTCTACCTCAAATTCATCATCAGCAGACACTGGAGCAGGAGGTGTACCTGTAGACTTAAAAAAAGAGTTAAGAACCACAGGTTTGAGGAGAGATACATGAAAAGAATTAGGAATTCTCAAATTGGCCGGGAGTTTCAGTTTATAGGACACTGGGTTGATCTGACTGATGATCTCAAAAGGACCGATGAACCGAGGACCTAACTTGTAGGACGGAATTTTGAGTCGAACATATTTGGACGAAAGCCAGACTTTGTCCCCAGGACGGAATTGAGGAGGATCCAGACGTTTTTTGTCAGCATGTCTTTTCATGCGCTCGGATGACTGAATGAGTGCGGACCGGGTACTCTCCCAGATGGAGGAGAATTCTCTAACCAGAGATTCCGCAGCTGGATTGTCCACAGAGATGGAAACAGGGACAGGGATCCGAGGGTGCTGACCGAAGACTACAAAAAACGGAGACTTGGTGGAAGATTCGCTCTCATGATTATTGTAGGAGAATTCGGCCCAAGGCAGGAGCTCCACCCAGTCAGAATGGTGGGCATTAACGAAGTGTCGAAGATAACTGGTCAAATTCTGATTTATTCGTTCAACTTGTCCATTGGACTGTGGGTGGTAAGCGGAGGAAAAATCCAGGGTGACGTCTAGCAACTTACAAGTGGCTCTCCAGAAACGTGAGGTGAACTGAACCCCACGATCCGACACAATGTGACGAGGCAGACCATGAAGACGGAAGATGTGGCGGATAAAGTCTTTAGCCAACTCGGGTGCAGACGGAAGACCTGGCAGAGGAATGAAGTGAGCCATCTTGGAAAAGCGGTCAGCGACCACCCAAATGACCGTACAACCGGCAGAGACGGGCAGATCTGTTATGAAGTCCATGGCTATATGCTGCCAGGGGGCAGCGGGTACAGGAAGCGGAAGAAGACGGCCGGTAGGCAGGTGTCTCGGAACTTTGTTGCGGGCACAGGAAACACAGGCAGAAACAAAGTCTATTACGTCTTTGTGCAGGGTAGGCCACCAATAATGCCGAGTAATGAGTTGGAGGGTCTTTTTTTGACCAGCGTGGCCAGCGAGTTTAGACGAGTGACCCCAATGTAGGATTCTCTTCCGATCGGTTTCTGATACGAACGTCTTACCAGGAGGGAGACGATTTAGACTCACGGGAGCCACCTGCATCACTCTGGCGGGATTGATGATATGTTTAGGCTCATCTTCGAGATCCGACACCAGGAAAGACCGAGACAAGGCATCCGCCTTGACGTTTTTGTCAGCTGGGCGAAAATGCAAAAGAAAATCGAAGCGGGCAAAAAACAAGGACCACCGGGCTTGGCGAGGATTAAGTCTCTGTGCCTGCTGGAGGTATGCCAGATTTTTGTGATCCGTGTAGATGATTACCGGATGAAGAGCCCCTTCGAGTAGGTAACGCCACTCCTCCAATGCCAACTTAATGGCCAATAACTCTCGATCTCCTATGGAGTAGTTGCGCTCGGAGGAGGAGAAGAGTTTGGAGAAGAAACCGCAGGACACCATCCTCCCGGATGGCGATTTTTGGGTAAGAACCGCTCCGGCTCCAGCAGAGGAAGCGTCCACCTCCAGGAAGAACTGCTTGTTGCCATCCGGGCGATGCAGCACTGGAGCGGAAGAGAAGGCCTGTTTCAGAGAAAGGAAGGCCTCCTCTGCTTCGGTCGTCCACTGTTTGGGGTTAGCATCCTTGCGAGTGAGCGCTGAGATTGGAGCAGTCCTGGAAGAGAAGTGCGGTATGAAGAGACGGTAATAGTTGGCGAATCCCAGGAACCGCTGAATGGCCTTCAACCCCTCCGGTCGGGGCCACTTCTCGATGGCAGACAATTTCTCCGGATCCATTCGTAGGCCTGTCTGAGAAATGATGTAGCCCAGAAACGGAAGCGATGTCTGCTCAAAGAGGCACTTCTCATATTTGGCGAAGAGGTGATTCTGCCTGAGCCTGAGCAGAACCTGACGAACATCCCTCCGGTGAGACTGAAGATCCGGAGAGAAGACCAAGATGTCGTCAAGGTACACCACAACGCAGGAATAGAGGAGGTCCCGGAAGATGTCGTTGACCAACTCCTGAAAGACTGCTGGAGCATTACAGAGACCAAAGGGCATCACCAAGTACTCGTAGTGGCCGTCCCGGGTGTTGAATGCCGTCTTCCATTCATCTCCTCGACGGATACGAACCAGGTTGTATGCTCCACGAAGATCTAGTTTGGTGAAGACTCTAGCCCCTCTAAGACGATCAAACAGTTCTGGAATGAGCGGAAGAGGGTACTTATTCTTCACCGTGATCGAATTTAGGCCTCTGTAGTCAATACAGGGACGGAGAGATCCGTCTTTCTTTTTAACGAAGAAAAAACCTGCTCCCGCTGGGGAGGTAGATTTCCGGATAAATCCCTTTGCTAAGTTCTCCTCGATATATTCGGACATCGACCTGGTCTCAGCAGCAGACAACGGGTAAATACGCCCACGGGGAGGCGTAGTACCGGGTAACAGGTCAATCGGGCAATCATATAGTCTATGCGGGTGTAATGTCTCTGCTTCCTTTTTATTGAAAACATCAGCAAATGACCAATATGGAATCGGGAGTCCAGGTAGATTAGCAGGTGTAGGAGAAGAATAGACAGGATGAACAGGCACCAGACACATTTTATGACAGTCCTGTCCCCAGCGAAGAACCTCTCCATTCTGCCAGTCGAGCACAGGTGCATGTTTTTGGAGCCAAGGCAGACCTAGTAAGAAAGCATGAGAGAGTCCAGGCAGAACATGAAATGAGATGCTCTCAGAATGCAACATTCCCACCTGCAGGGTTATGACTTCGGTGATAAGTCGGATGGGACGAGGTAGGAGACCCCCATCCACAGCAGCAACAGATACAGGTTCAACAAGAGGTTTGGTGGGAATGTGATACTTCTCTACTAGAGCCTGTGACACGAGATTCCCAGCTGCTCCAGAATCAAGTTGGGCCATTTCGAAGTGGCGGTTCTTACCGATCAGAATTGAAACCGACAGCAGCAGGGATGAAGAGGATTTATTTTTGTCTAGATTGACCTCTCCGAGCGAACCTAGACACAGGCGTTTTCCCGACTTCTCCGGACAGGTTTGGATCCAGTGCTCCTTACTGCCGCAGTAGAAGCAACTTTTCTCGGCACGGCGTGAGTCCTGACGGGCTTTGACCATCTTGGTCTGGTCGACCTGTATAGGCTCAGCAGTGTGCACCTGAGGAGAAACGGAAGAGGTTATAGATCTCTGACACGAGGGTGCAAGATGGGAAAATTCTTTTTTACGGGTGATCTCTTTGGCTCGTTCCTGGAACCGAAGATCAATTCGATTGGCAAGATTTATTAAATCATCTAGAGAGGTTGGAACGTCCCGACCGGCAAGTTCGTCTTTAATACGGCCGGACAGACCCTCCCAGAAGACCGAAATTAGAGCTTCATTGTCCCAGGCTAGTTCTGAGGCTAAAGTCCGGAACCGTATGGCATATTGACCAACGGTGAGACTCTCCTGACGGAGACGCAGCAGAGATGATGCAGAGGAAGTCTTCCGTCCAGGTTCGTCGAATACCTTCCGGAAGGTCGAGAGAAAAGCAGGCAGGTCAGATACCAGAGGATCCTCTGGGCAGGCAGGTTGTCATGGCAAGTGACCAGGCAGTCTCTAGACAGGCAGGTTGTCACAGCAAGTGACCAGGCAGTCTCTAGACAGGCAGGTATATACGACCTGATATGGTGGAGCCTCCAGGTAGGCTGCAGTCGGATGGCAGATGATCGCTCCCAGGTGAGCAGGCAAGAGCCGGGGATCTCTGCAGATGATGTCCGAACTTCAGGATGGAGCTGCAGTCAGATGGCAGATGATCGCTCCCAGGTGAGCAGGCAAGAGCCGGGGATCTCTGCAGATGATGTCCGAACTTCCGGATGGAGCTGCAGTCGGATGGCAGATGATCGCTCCTAGGTGAGCAGGCAAGAGCCGGGGATCTCTGCAGATGACGTCCGAACCTCTGGATGGAACTGCAGACGGATGGCAGACAGGCAAGCCGACAGGTAACAGGCAGGTAACTGGAATCAGGAGCTGAAGGCTGAAACAGAGTTAGACTGCACAGGAACAACATTGCTCGGGCACCTACATTAAGGAGGAAGCCCTTAATATAGGGTGGAGTCCTCCAGCATTGGCTGGAGACTGATTTGGAAAATGCGCGCGGCTCCTTTAAGAGCGGGGGAGGGTGCGGGCACGCGCCTAAGGCCAGTAGCAGGGAAGGAGCGCGCGGGACCAGCAGGGCGGAAGGAGGACGTCATAGGCGCAGAGGGGGCTGGGAGCACTGAGGACGCTAAGCGCAGGTGAGGAGAGCGACGTCCCTGTCTGGCAGCAGGCAGGGATGCGGGCGCTACAATTGTCCTCGGCCGAGAAGAACTATGACGTGGGCAACAGGGAGCTGTTGGCAATTAAATTGGCATTGGAAGAATGGCGACATTGGCTGGAGGGGGCTGTCCATCCTATTACAGTTATTATTGATCACAAGAATCTCGCATATCTGCAGTCAGCCAAGCGTCTGAACCCGAGACAAGCTAGGTGGTCGTTGTTTTTTACGAGGTTCAATTTCGTGGTCACCTTTCGCCCCGGGTCAAGAATGTCAATGCGGATGCTCTGTCTAGGAGCTTCCCGGATGGGGGAGACCAAGAGAGTCCAGTCCTGATATTGCAGGAGGGGGTAGTTGTTTCAGCACTGTATCCTGAACTGGAGGCTGAGGTGTTGGAGGCACAGGGGACGCCCCTGCCACCTGTCCTTCAGGGAAGCTATTTGTACCGCCCAATCTGTGCCACAATGTTATTAACGAACACCACAACTCGGTGCTAGCAGGGCATCCAGGAGATAAAGCAACTGCAGACCTTCTCTCTTGTCGTTTTTGGTGGCCAGGTTGCAACAGGATGTGGTGGATCATGTGTCCGCATGCAGTACTTGCGCTCGCTGTAAGGTATTGCGTACTCACCCATCTGGTACTCTCCTCCCATTACCCATTTCCTCCAGGACTTGGACACATCTATCCATGGATTACATCACGGACCTACCAGTATCTGCGGGCAAAATGGTGGTGTTGGTGGTCGTGGATAGATTCAGTAAAATGGTCCATTTCGTCGCATTACCAGCACTTCCTAATGACAAGACCCTGGCCCAGGTTATCATTAATGAGATCGTAAAACTTCATGGGGTTCCTTCCGATGTGGTGTCTGACCAGGGAACCCAATTTGTTTCCAAGTTCTGGAGGGCATTCTGTTCTTAACTGGGGGTACAGCTGTCCTTCTCTTCGGCCTTTCATCCCCAGTTGAACGGGCAGACAGAGCATGTCAACCAGAATTTGGAGACATACCTCAGGTGTTTCATCTCTGAAAACCAAGAGGATTGGTCATCTTACTTAACATTAGCGGAATTTGCAATTAATAATCACCGTTAAGAGTCCATTGGCAGGTCACCGTTTTTCGGTGCGTATGGTTATCATCCACAGTTTGGTACCTTTAATGGGGAGGGGCTTCAGGAGTTCCGGAGGAGGAGTGTTTCACGTCGTCCCTCTCTTCCGTGTGGCAGGGCATCCTGAAGAATTTGAGAATCATGGGAGACAGGTACAAACGTATGGCTGACAGGAGACGTGTGCCAGGTCCGGACCTGAATGTGAATGACTTTGTGTGGTTGTCCACTAGGAATATTAAGTTGAAGGTTCCTTCCTGGAAGTTGGGACCCAGGTTTATTGGTCCTTACAGAATATCTGCTGTCATAAACCCAGCGGCGTTTCGTCTGGAGCTTCCTCAAGCTCTCAAAATCCACAATGTCTTTCATAAATCTCTTCTTAAGAAATGTGTGAACCCCATTGAGTCTTCATCCCCACCGCCCCCCCAATTTTGGTAGATGGCAATTTGGAGTTTGAGATTTCGAGGATTGTTGATTCTCGTCTCCTTCGCCGTTCCTGCTTTGGCCTACACAGCAGAGCTCTGATCTCGCCCCCGGGAGGAGTGGACTCAACGCCAGTGTGCTTCTCGGGGGTCTGTTGCGCCCCATCTACACCCGGGTGTGAGAGCGCCCGAAGTCTACGGCAGCTCCTTGTCAGCTGGGCCCAGCGGCTGAGACGCCAAGCGGACATTTATTGGACCACGACTCTGCAGGACGTCAGAGCCGATAAGTGACACTCTGTTTATTGTTAAATATACTGTAGTACTAGGACAGTTAGTCGGCCCTATCGTGGCCCTATAGTTATTGGCACTAGCCTAATAGTCGTGCGCTTACGTTAATGTGTATTGTTGTATAGCTTCCCTATGAGGAGAATCTCTATTAGCCACCCAGTTATCTCTCTAACCAGCATATAAAGGTTCAATTTAAGCTTGCTCCGTCTCCGTCTCGTCACTGCATCCCGGGTATCTGCGAATACCACACATGCGTGACGTCAGTCTTAGTGAATTAAGGTCAAAACTTATTACTCTTTCAGTGGCTTATCTCCTGTGGGGACAAAGTATTTAATCATGTTCAACTCCAACATTTACCTAACATCTACCATTAAGAGGGACACAGATACATAATAGTCAGCCGCACCAACCATTATCTGCTTGTTTAGCCAATTTCCATCTAAATTACAGGGGTTTCCCGTCACTTATTAGGCAAGTTTCACATCGGGGTTTCTAGATTCCTTTGCAGATTCCATACTTTTCAAAGTTAAATGACAGAAACCATGAAAGAGACATGACGGATATAATAAGTCAATAGGTCCATCTGGCACTGATACTGTTTGTCATGGGACATGAGTCTGTATGAGGAACAGAATAATGGATAGCTAAATGTCTATGTGAACCAGCCCTACTAATGGAAAGCTGAAAACTGTTTATTTGGTGAATAGGAAATTATCTTTACTCTACTGCTGTTTTTTTTGTTTTCAGATCATACAAGATCATTTCTGCAGCTTACTTTAAAGAGACAAAGATGTGAATCAGACAGCATGTTAATACAGCTCTGTCAACACAAGCAGGGGCAACAATGCAAGATGCACAAAAGGCAGTGTACGCTTGTCGGGGTGCTTGTTGTAGAAAGCAGAGTGATAGTAATACAATATCAAGATGAAGCAGATAGACAGCATCAAACAAAGAGAGTCTTTTCCTCAAGAGGAATTGTACCCACACATTTTTCTTGAAATGATGAGTATATCAGATGAAAAAGAAAGTGTAGATATAATAAACTAACTGTCTAGATATCTAGCTATTAGTTATGAGCAAATATGCTCGTAGCTCGGTTTTCCCAAGCATGCTCGGGTGGTCTCCGAGTATTTGGGCGTGCTCGGAGATTTAGTTTCTGTTGCCGCAGCTGCATGATTTGCGGCTACTAGACAGCCTGAATACATCTGGGATTGCCTGTTTGTTAGGGAATCCCCACATGTATTCAGGCTGTCTAGCAGTCGCAAATCATGCAGCTGCGGCGACATAAACTAAATCTCCGAGCACTTCCATTTACTCGGAGACCACCCGAGCGTGCTGGGGAAAATCCGAGCAACGAGCATACACGCTCATCACTACTAGCGATCTAACTGATGGCTAGTGGCGTAACTAGACTCTGATGGGCCCAGGTGCAAGATTTGGACCATGCCATCCCCCTGATATATATGCCTTCCATCCTGGTATATATGTCCCTCATTGCGCTCTTTAATGTATACAAAAAAAGTAGACCATTATACTCACTAGGGGTAACATAGAAGTCATGGGGCCCCATAGCAGAAGTATAATGCACTCCTCATAGTTCTCCATATAGTTTATTGCACAGCCCTTCCTGTTATATGTCCTTGATTCTGGTATATGTCCCCCATCCAGGTATATGTCCATCATCCTGGGCCCCATTCTAGTATATTGACCCATGCAGGTATATGGCCCTCATCCTGGGCCCCATCCTGGTATATGTTCCCATTCTGGTATATGGTCTCATCCTGGTATATATAAATAGAGAAATTGAGGCACTCACTCCTGTTGTAAGGTGCTCAAGCAGGGTCCAAAACCATAGAAGTATACATAATAAACTTGGCACTCAAACGGATGAAGAATTTTTTGACTTGCTTTAATGTCAGGGAGGTAGTACAAAAGCGACATTTCGGTCAAAGAAGACCTTCATCAGTGTACGCAGTACATTTAATATTATAATTTAGTCATTTTTGTGGCCACCAAGTGGTGTATTTAATAAGCTATAATGAAAAGCTGTGAAAAAAAAATTGTTATAGTAAAGACACATTTTTGTGCTGACATACTAGAAAACAATAAGCCCATAAGTCAGTCTTTTGGCAGATTCTAGATAAATAAGATTTATGTAGTCCGTGATGACAGTAATTTTATGTTTGACATCTTAGAGGAAGTGGTGCCATTCCTTGAAGGCCCAATTGATTGCCAACATTTCACGATTGGAGATGTCATGATTCCTCTCGGCAGATATAATTTTTATGAAAAGAAGGCACACGGACAAAGCTGAGACATGTGGTACCTTGCAATAGCACCGCCCTCACACTACCATCAGAGGCTTCAACCTCTTCTATCAAAGGGAGCTCTAGATCAGGCTGAACCAATAAAAGGTCTGATGAAAAGCATTCCGTTATCTCCATGTAGGTATGGATCACTTCAGGCTGACAGTTGATCACTTCTGGCCATTTCTTGGTTAAATCAGTTAATTTAATGGTTTGGCAACCTTAGCAAAATTCTTAATACATTTTTGATAGTAAATAGGGAAAGCATGGAACAGCTGCAAAGATTTTACAGACTTGAGTTGAGACCAATCTTTTATGACTTGGACCTTGGTGAAGTCTATACAGAAACCTTTGCAAGACAAAAAAAAACCCAGGATAATTACTTCATGAACCAGAAACACATAATTTAGCAAATAAGGAATTGTCTCTGAGCATTTGTAATACAATACACATTGTACACATCACATATCAGATGTATTAATTAATTTGAGGTGAATAAACCAATATATCATTGTGATAAACGATTGACCAGTTATATGCCTGTAGATACAGCTGTGTTCAAAAGTTTACATACCCAGGCAGAATTTTTGCTTTCTTGACCTTTTTTCAAAGAATATGAATGATAACACCAAAACCTTTTCTCGACTCATGGTTAGTGGTTGGGTGAAGTCATTTGTTGTCAAACTACTGTGTTTTCTCTTTTTCGTTTTGGCTCCCTTTTCTTGCATTTAGATGCATGGGCGTACCCACCGTGGGGCAGGGGGGGCAGCTGCCCCCCTAGAAGCAGGGGTGCACAGTGCTTGATCCGGCCCGTCATTGAACTGACAGTTCAGTGCTGGCGGGCCCTTTAATCGCGGGCGGAATGTGGTGAGGAAGGCCTTGCGGCTGTCATGTGTGCATTGCCACGAAGATCGTCGCGGTTGCACATTTTGACTTCTCACAGCTGAGCTGCTGTTTCTTTGTGTTTTGCAGCTAGGGAGTTAATTCTGTCTGTGCTCGGTGCTGGGACTGGGTGCAGTTTCTCCCGGCTGCAATTGATTATTTGTTGATTGGTTTCCTTTAAATTCCTGGTTGTCTGCTTGGGGAGTTGCCAGTGAAACCTTCATGCAGACCACAGATAGGAATGAATCTGTATAGACTTTAGTTGTGAGCTCCTTAGTTGTTCTAAGCTCAACTTGGTTACAGTTTATTTCCCAGACCATTTATGTTCCTTTGGTGTTTGAGTGTGTATGCAAGCGAGTGTTATCCTGTCTGTCTTATATGTCTAATCTGTGTATTTAGCTGAGATCAGCCCATATCCCTTTGGTGGTAGTCAGGATCCTTCTTAGGACTGATTACAGGGTTCAGGGTCTGATAGGAGACAGGGTTAGGTTGGAGACTTGGACCTCTGAACCATTATCAGTACCTCCAAGGTGAGGGATTAGTTAGGACCCCAGTTTAGGGTCAGGTTAGATCCCGGTCCACCTCTTTCCTGTTTCAGCTCATCAAGTCCTCAAGATTAACCCTGAGTTCAGCAGATATCGTGTCAGGTAAATCTATTCTATACTTACATGCTGATGTTGCTATACTAGTTGTTGTATAGAGTGTTGTTCCTGTATTAATAGTTTACTGACATTGTATACATATCATTAGACAGCGTGACATTTTCACTGGCCATAAAAATTATCTCCAGTTACCATGGATCCAGTAGCCCAGCTGGCTCTGCAGTTGCAGGGATTATCCATGGAGCTGACGGACATTAAGTCCAAAGTTTTGTCTCCCCTGGAGCAAACCAGAGTTGAACCTAAAGTAGCTCTCCCGGACAGGTTCACTGGTGGGCGAGACAAATTTTTCACCTTCCGGGAGGCATGTAAATTGTATTTTCGGCTTCGGCCTCGATCATCAGGGAGTGAGGAGCAGAGAGTGGGAATTGTTATCTCACTTCTGCAAGGGGACCCTCAATCCTGGGCATTTTCCCTTCCTCCGGGATCCCCGGCTCTACTGTCTGTAGATCAATTTTTTACTGCCCTGGGATTGGTATATGATGACCCAGATCGGGTCTCTCTTGCTGAGACAAAATTACGTAAGATACAGCAGGGAGATCGTCCGGCAGAGGAATTTGCTTCTGAGTTTCGTAGATGGGCCACAGATACTCAGTGGAATGACCCAGCTCTTAGGAGCCAGTTTTGTCATGGGCTTTCTGATAAATTAAAAGACGTTTTGGCTCAGTATGAGTCTCCTCCTTCTCTGGAGGCTGTTATGGCCTTAGCTATCCGTACTGATAGACGGCTTCGGGAGAGGGGTGAGGTAACCCCACTCCCTGTTGTTTCTCCACCTACCACTAAAGTCCCTTATGTTGAGGTTCCCCTTGTCTGTTCGGATGAGCCTATGCAGTTGGGAGGGACATCATTTCGTAGGAGGGGATTGGCGGTACGCCGCAGGACTAGAAGATGTTTTTTCTGCGGGAAAGAGGGACATTTTGTTGGAGAATGTCCATCCCGTGCCTTGTTGAGCCAAAAGTCGCCGGAAAACTGTTAATCCCAGGTTGTGTGGTGGACGACAACCTGGGAGTATGTATTTCATCCGCCAGTTCTTCTCAGTTCCTTGTACCAGTGGAGGTGGTAGTTGGTACGAGAGTGGAGGGATTGTCTGTTCTTCTTGATAGTGGTTCCGGGGCTAATCTGGTTGACGCTCAGTTTGCTCAGGCTCAAGGTATGCATCTGAGTGTATTGGTCAAACCGATCCCTATATTCTCCATTGACGCCAGGCCTCTCGGCCAAGGTAGCTTTGTTCATGAGGTTCATAACATTGACCTTCGGGTAGGGGCAATACATAGGGAACAATTATCTTGTTATGTGTTGGAGGGTCTACCTACTCCCATTGTGTTGGGACTTCCTTGGTTGGTTAAACATAACCCTGTGATTAATTGGCAGTCCAGAGAAATAAGTCAATGGGGTGAGTTTTGCAAAAGCAACTGCATGAACACAGTCATCAGTGCGGTCGTGCCTAGTACATTGCCTCCTTTTTTGGAGGATTTTGGGGATGTTTTCTGTGAGGAGGGGTGTCAGGAGTTGCCTCCTCATCGCGTGTATGACTGCTCTATTAATCTCCTTCCTGATGCTAAGTTGCCTAAAGCTAGGTTGTATAATCTTTCTGGTCCTGAGAGGCAGGCTATGAAAGATTATATTTCTGAAAGTCTGGCCAAAGGGCATATTAGACCTTCATCTTCCCCAGTAGCCGCGGGGTTCTTCTTTGTGAAGAAGAAAGATGGAGGCCTACGCCCTTGCTTGGATTTCCGCGAACTTAATCGGATTACTGTTCGAGATCCGTATCCACTCCCTCTTATTCCTGATCTCTTCAATCAAATTGTTGGCGCCAAATGGTTTTCTAAATTGGATCTCAGGGGGGCTTATAATCTGATTAGGATAAAAGAGGGGGATGAGTGGAAAACGGCGTTTAACACGCCGGAGGGACATTATGAGAACCTAGTCATGCCTTTTGGTCTGACTACTGCACCAGCAGTATTCCAACATTTTGTTAATGACATTTTTCGTCACCTTGTGGGGCTGTTTGTGGTTGTATATTTGGACGACATTTTAATTTACTCACCAGATCTTGTGTCTCATCAGGAGCATGTGAGACAGGTGTTGCAGATCTTGCGAGACAATAAACTATACACCAAACTGGAGAAGTGTGTATTTGCCGTATAGGAACTTCAGTTTTTGGGTTTTTTGGTGTCAGCCTCCGGTTTCCGTATGGACCCTGAAAAGGTGAGAGCAGTGCTTGAATGGGATCAGCCAGGGATCTTAAGGCTCTGCAGCGTTTTTTGGGGTTTGCTAACTACTACCGGAAATTTATTTGTAATTTCTCATCTGTCGTCAAACCTCTCACTGACATGACAAGAAAAGGGACGGATTTTTCTAAATGGTCGGACAAAGCTTGCCAAGCCTTTTCCTCTTTGAAGAAATGTTTTGCTTCGGCACCCGTTCTCATCCAACCAGATGCATCTCAGCCGTTCATTGTGGAGGTGGATGCGTCTGACGTAGGGGTGGGTGCTATATTGTCCCAGGGTCCGTCCCCTGGTAAATGGCATCCGTGCGCTTTCTTTTCTAAGAAATTGTCGTCCGCCGAAAGGAATTATGATATCGGCAATAGGGAACTTTTGGCCATTAAGTTAGCTTTTGAAGAATGGCGTCACTTTTTGGAGGGGGCAGTCCACCCGGTTACCGTTATTACTGATCACAAGAACCTGTTGTATTTGGAATCCGCTAAGCGTCTGAATTCCAGACAAGCTCGATGGTCGTTGTTTTTTACCAGGTTTAATTTTGTCGTCACTTATCGCCCGGGGTCTAAGAATGTAAAGGCTGATGCCTTGTCTCGCAGTTTCCCAGGGGCCGGGAAAACGGATGACCCGAGTCCTATCCTTCAGGAGGGGGTGGTAGTGTCGGCTGTATTTTCTGAGCTTGAGGAGGAGGTGTTAGAGGCTCAGGGGGACGCCCCTGCAGGACCTCCAGGGAGACTGTTTGTCCCAAATCTGTTGAGACAAAAGGTTATTGAGGCACATCATAATTCTGCTTTAGCAGGACATCCAGGGAGTAAGGCTACTTTAGATCTCCTTTCTCGCCGGTTTTGGTGGCCTAATGCTAATAAAGATGTTATAACTTTTGTCGCGTCATGTGGGGTGTGTGCTCGCTCTAAAACCCCTCATACCCGTCCGTCTGGGACCCTTTTACCCTTGAAACTTCCGGAGCGTCCATGGACTCATTTATCTATGGACTTCATTACGGACCTTCCTCCATCGTCAGGGAATACTGTCATACTGGTGGTTGTTGACAAGTTCAGTAAGATGGCACATTTCGTTGCTCTTCCTGCACTCCCTAATGCTAAAACTCTGGTGCAGGTGTTCATTAGGGAGATCGTTAGACTTCATGGGTTGCCTTCTGATGTGGTGTCAGATAGGGGGTCTCAGTTTGTGTCCAAATTTTGGAGGGCATTTTGTTTACGTCGGGGGATGCAATTGTCATTTTCCTCGGCTTTTCATCCGCAGACCAATGGTCAGACAGAGCGTCTGAATCAGAGCTTAGAGACATATCTCCGGTGTTTTGTCTCGGAGAACCAGGAGGACTGGTCTTCTTTCTTGCCTCTGGCAGAGTTCGCTCTTAACAACAGGCGGAGCGAGTCCACTGGTAAGTCCCCGTTTTTTGGGGCATATGGTTTCCATCCTCAGTTTTGTACTTTCAATGGGGGGGGCCCTTCTGGGGTTCCTGAGGAGGAGCGTTTCTCGTCGTCACTTGCTTCTGTGTGGAGAGGTGTATTGAATAATCTGAGTGCGATGGGGAACCGTTACAAACGTATGGCTGATAGGAGGAGAGTTTCTGGTCCAGATCTGAATGTGAACGATCTGGTATGGTTGTCTACCAGGAATATAAAACTTAAAGTGCCCTCCTGGAAACTGGGTCCCAGATTCATCGGGCCGTACAAGATCAGTTCCATAATTAATCCTGTGGCATTTCGTCTGGACCTCCCTCCTACGTTTAAAATTCATAATGTGTTCCACAAGTCATTACTTAAAAGGTATGTGGCACCAGTCATACCGTCACCTCTACCTCCTCCTCCTGTGTTGGTCAATGGTAACTTGGAATTTCAAGTATCAAAGATCATTGACTCACGTCTGAATCGCCGGTCCCTTCAGTACTTGGTGCATTGGAAGGGGTATGGTCCAGAGGAGAGGACGTGAGTCCCTGCGTCTGATGTTAACGCAGATCGTTTGGTTCGGACCTTCCACAGAACTCACCCGGGCAGGCCTGGCCCTGAGGGTCCGGAGGCCCCTCGTAGAAGGGGGGGTACTGTCATGTGTGCATTGCCACGAAGATCGTCGCGGTTGCACATTTTGACTTCTCACAGCTGAGCTGCTGTTTCTTTGTGTTTGGCAGCTAGGGAGTTAATTCTGTCTGTGCTCGGTGCTGGGACTGGGTGCAGTTTCTCCCGGCTGCAATTGATTATTTGTTGATTGGTTTCCTTTAAATTCCTGGTTGTCTGCTTGGGGAGTTGCCAGTGAAACCTTCATGCAGACCACAGATAGGAATGAATCTGTATAGACTTTAGTTGTGAGCTCCTTAGTTGTTCTAAGCTCAACTTGGTTACAGTTTATTTCCCAGACCATTTATGTTCCTTTGGTGTTTGAGTGTGTATGCAAGCGAGTGTTATCCTGTCTGTTTTATATGTCTAATCTGTGTATTTAGCTGAGATCAGCCCATATCCCTTTGGTGGTAGTCAGGATCCTTCTTAGGACTGATTACAGGGTTCAGGGTCTGATAGGAGACAGGGTTAGGTTGGAGACTTGGACCTCTGAACCATTATCAGTACCTCCAAGGTGAGGGATTAGTTAGGACCCCAGTTTAGGGTCAGGTTAGATCCCGGTCCACCTCTTTCCTGTTTCAGCTCATCAAGTCCTCAAGATTAAACCCTGAGTTCAGCAGATATCGTGTCAGGTAAATCTATTCTATACTTACATGCTGATGTTGCTATACTAGTTGTTGTATAGAGTGTTGTTCCTGTATTAATAGTTTACTGACATTGTATACATATCATTAGACAGCGTGACAGCGGCCTTCCATATGCAGCACAGGCGTGATGCCGCCTGCGCGCCCTGATGACGTCACACTGCCTGTGCCAGGAGAAGACGGAGTCGAGCGCGCTTCTTCAGAGCAGCGGGGGAGATGGGTGAGTACTGGATTTTTTTTTTACGCCGGGCCCGGCCTATGGGTTATTATGCTGCCTATGGGGATTATGCTGGCTATGGGGGGATTATGCTGGCTATGGGGATTATGCTGGCTATGGGGGGATTATGCTGGCTATGGGGATTATACTGGCTATGGGGGGATTATGCTGCCTATGGGGGATTATGTTGGCTATGGGGGGATTATGCTGGCTATGGGGGGATCATGCTGGCTATGGGGGATTATGCTGGCTATGGGGATTATGCTGCCTATGGGGGATTATGCTGGCTATGGGGGATTATGCTGGCTATGGGGATTATGCTGGCTGTGGGGGGATTATGCTGGCTATGGGGGATTATGCAGGCTATGGGGGGATTATGCTGGCTATAGGAGATTATGCTGGCTATTGGGAGATTATGCTGGCTATGGGGGATTATGCTGGCTATGGGGGGATTATTCTGGCTATGGGGATTATGCTGCCTATGGGGGATTATGCTGGCTATGGGGGATTATGCTGGCTATGGGGGATTATGCTGGCTATGGGGGGATCATGCTGGCTATGGGGGATTATGCTGGCTATTGGGGGATTATGCTGGCTATGGGGGATTATGCTGGCTATGGGGGATTATGCTGGCTATGGGGGGATTATGCTGGCTATGGGGGATTATGCTGGCTATGGGGGATTATGCTGGCTATGGGGATTATGCTGACTATGGGGATTATGCTGGCTATTGGGGGATTATGCTGGCTATTGGGGGATTATGCTGGCTATTGGGGGATTATGCTGGCTATGGGGATTATGCTGGCTATGGGGGATTATGCTGGCTATTGGGGGATTATGCTGGCTATTGGGGGATTATGCTGGCTATGGGGGATTATGCTGGCTATGGGAGATTATGCTGGCTATGGGGGATTATGCTGGCTATGGGGGATTGTGCTGGCTGTGGGGTATTATGCTGGCTATGGGGGGATTATGCTGGCTATTGGGGGATTATGCTGGCTATGGGGATTATGCTGGCTATTGGGGATTATGCTGGCTATGGGGGGATTATGCTGGCTATTGGGGGATTATGCTGGCTATAGGGGGATTATGCTGGCTATTGGGGAATATGCTGCTTATGGGGGATTATGCTGCCTACTGGGGACTACTATGCTGCCTATTGGGGACTATGCTGCCTATGGGGGATTATGCTGCCTATTGAGGACATTTACCTGCCTATTGGGGACCTATGCTGCCTATTAGGACATTTACCTGCCTATTGGGGACCTATGCTGCCTATTGGGGACCTATGCTGCCTATTGGGGACCTATGCTGCCTATTGGGACCTATGCTGTCTATTGGGGACCTATGCTGTCTATTGGGGACCTATGCTGTCTATTGAAGACATATGCTGCCTATTGAGGACATATG
The DNA here is from genome assembly GCA_033576555.1 of Oophaga sylvatica. Lineage (NCBI taxonomy): Eukaryota > Metazoa > Chordata > Amphibia > Anura > Dendrobatidae > Oophaga > Oophaga sylvatica. The sequence continues at coordinate 391,689,514 of JARQOD010000005.1, read as the reverse complement.
CTGCCTATTGGGACCTATGCTGACTATTGAGGACATATGCTGCCTATTGGGGATCAATGCTGCCTATTGGGGACATTTACCTGCCTATTGGGGACATTTACCTACCTATTAGGGACTTTCGCACCACACGAGTCTGAGCCTGAGCTAAAAGCGGAGTTGCGCCACTATGTGCACTGATGAGGATGAAATGATATGGATTGGCAAGGCTGCAGTGGTGGGCAGTGCAGGCTGTATGTCTCTGTGTGGGCAGTTTTATTGCTGGTATATTGTTTTATAGCACTGTATATATATTGGTATTTTACTATTAGCAATTTGGAATCCCTAGGAAATAATGATATCAAGAAAGAGAAAAATTGCTTCACTTGTGACAAATATGGAACCGAACATTGACCATCTCATTAGCCAAAAGCAGGCCCATAGTTCCATTGAAATACCAGTAAGTTTGTTGATTTTTAACTTTACTTGTTCTTTATTTTAAGTATTGTGTTTATTCCTGTTTATTTTTATTTTTTTTACTTCAAAATAAGAGTGTAGTATATGGTGTACAGTCATGGCCAAAAGTTTTGAGAATGACACAAATATTATATTTTCACATGATCTGCTGCCCTCTGGTTTTTATGTGTGTTTGACAGATGTTTTTATCACAGACAGAAATATAATAATTACAAACATATGAGTAACAAAAGCTTATATTGACAGTTAGAATGAGTTAATGCAGCAAGTCAATATTTGCAGTGTTGACCTTTCTTCTTCAGGACCTCTGAAATTCTCCCTGGCATGCTCTCAATCAACTTCTGGACCAAATCCTGACTGATAGCAGTCCATTCTTGCACAATCAATGCATTCATTTTGTCAGAATTTTTAGGTTTTTGTTTGTCCACCCGTCTCTTGATGATTGACCACAAGTTCTCAATGGGATTAAGATCTGGGGAGTTTCCAGGCCATGGACCCATGGAGGACATTCTGGTACCATTCTTTATTCATGGCTGTGTTTTTAGGCAAGACTGTGAGAGAGCCGATTCCCTTGGCTGAGAAGCAACCCCACACATGAATGGTTTCAGGATGCTTAACAGTTGGCATGAGACAAGACTGGTGGTAGCGCTCACCTTGTCTTCTCCGAATGAGCGTTTTCCTGATGTCCCAAACAATCGAAAAGGGGATTCATCAGAGAAAATAACTTTACCCCAGTCCTCAGCAGTCCACTGCCTGTACCTTTTGCAGAATATCAGTCTGTCCATGATGTTTTTTCTGCAGAGAAGTGGCTTCTTTGCTGCCCTCCTTGAGACCAGGCCTTGCTCCAAGAGTCTCCGCTTCACAGTGCGTGCAGATGCACTCACACCTGCCTGCTGCCATTCCTGAGCAAGCTCTGCACTGCTGGTAGCCCGATCCCGCAGCTGAAACACTTTTAAGAGACGGTCCTGGCGCTTGCTGGTCTTTCTTGGGAGCCCTGAAGCCTTTTTGGCAACAATGGAACCTCTCTCCTTGAAGTTCTTGATGATGCGATAGATTGTTGACTGAGGTGCAATCTTTCTAGCTGCGATACTCTTCTCTGTTAGGCCATTTTTGTGCATTGCAATGATGACTGCACGTGTTTCTTTAGAGATAACCATGGTTAACAGAAGAGAAACAATGATGCCAAGCACCAGCCTCCTTTTAAAGTGTCCAGTGGTGTCATTCTTACTTAATCATGACAGATTGATCTCCAGCCATGTCCTCATCAACACCCACACCTGTGTTAATGGAGCAATCATTGAAAAGAGGTTAGCTGGTCCTTTTAAGGCAGGGCTGCAATGATGTTGAAATGTGTTTTGGGGGATAAAGTTCATTTTCTAGCCAAATGTTGACTTTGCAAGTAATTGCTGTTAAGCTGATCACTCTTTATAACATTCTGGAGTATATGCAAATTGCCATTAAAAAAAGTGAAGCAGTAGACTTTGTAAAAATTAATATTTGTGTCATTCTCAAAACTTTTGGCGATGACTGTATACAGGGTCATACACATCATGTGCGGTACATAGAGTGTATATACACTTCTGTATTATACTTTTCATATACTTGTTATAATGCCTCTTATTCTTTGTATAGAGGTTAGTGTGCCATGTATAATATATGGTATATACAGCGTAGTGTCGCATACACTGCTGTATTATACAATATACAACAGTTCTAACGCTCCATACCTAATATGCAGGATAATGTACAGTGTATATGATGTCACCTGTATAAGATGTGACATTGGCTTGCCCCCCCTAGTTTTGATCCTGGGTACGCCCATGTTTAGATGATGGTGGTTTTGATCTTGTACAAATGCAGCAGTCTATAATGTGAAATTATGAGGAGGAATTGGTGAGTTTCTGCTCCAAAAACTCAGCTTAAGTTAGCGTGTGTTCACAGTGATTTTTTTTAGCAGAAACTGAGCTCTCCAAATCCACCTCACGTATTCAATACTTGGTCTGATGATGTATTAATATACTGATGGTGGTTCTGGTGATGTACTCATGTAAGTACTCCTTTAAATTTTTTGAGACCCTTGGGATTGGATCAGTATGACAATGTGGCATTTGGACCAAAAATGTTGTCCACCCCAGAGTTAAGCTGTGCGGTAGAGCAGGGAGACTTGATCTCCTTGCACTACCACTTTCTGTTCTGTAGCCTGCAGGTCACATTAACGACCGCTGATACGCTTTTTAACGGCTGCAGTTAAGGGTACTTATGCCTCAGTGCTGCTTTTTAATGACGCTGAGAAATAAGTGTATAGCTCCCCCCAGAGATAGAATTTCTCTGGGGCCTCAGCTACTGGGGATAGCGGAAACCCCAGAGATCATGATTCGGGTCAGTTTTTACCAACCCCGGTGTTGCAATCGCTATTCAAGGAATAACAGCGACCGCAAACAGGAAAAAAAAGTCAGATTCCCATTTAATTTCTCTCTCCTCTGATGTGATTGCACATCAGAGGATAGAGAAATTGGGTCTCCCGATTCCCCCCTGTACCTTAGGTGTCCCTGCATCCCCCCGTGATGTTCCCCTGCCGCCGGCACATCTTCCGGGAAGAAAATGGCGGGCGTATGCGCAGTGCGCCCTCCGAGATTTGCCAGCCGGCACCCGGCAGCAATAGGGAATTTTTCTTATTGGTTCATTTTGATCACTGTGATAGACCATATTACAGGGATCAAAATAAAAAAATAGTAAATCCCTTTTATCACCTCCTTAGTTGGGTAAAAATAATAAAATAAAACAAATGTATTTATTTCCCTTTTTCCATTAGGGTTATATCACGAACACCGCACTGCACTTGCTCACTGAGCCAGTGCGCGTGTCCGGAGTAAGACAGACTGCACTCAATGATACCTGTGGAGCGGGGCAGCAGCGGTGAAGATGCGTGCTTCAGACTAACAGGACCCAAGCACGTGACTGCCAAGGGGCGGCGCCGGCCACAGGTATCTCAGAGGGAGCAGTAACAGATAGAGAATGCTTCAGGCCAGAGGACCTTAAGCACGTGACTGCTGATGGGTGTGGCCTAAGCTCCAGAGAGCTATGAGCAGAAGGAAAACTCCTAGAAGGGTAACTACGGGACAGAGTTACCAAGGGGCATAGACAAAACGGATAGTCAGGATAGCTAGGTCATACACAGAGGGAGCAACGCAGTACAAGAGGAGCAGGCAGAGAATAACCAGAAACGTAGCCAAGGGATCAGAAAACCAGAACGGGCAAATACACAGTACCAAGACAGTAGACAAACTCACAACGAAGAGACGGACCGGGTCAAAACCAAACAAGCAACAAGATCAGGCACAAGGCACAGGCACACAGGAGGTCAACTAACTCAGCCGAGGGCAGGAGTATAACTGACACCAGACCTAGGTCAATTGGCAACTAAATAGCCGCCTTCTGCCAGAGAGAGGCTGAAACCATTAACCCCAGTCTGGCCAGGACGGGACAAAGACCAAACCCCATCCTGGGTCATGACAGTACCCCCCTCTCAACGGGGGGCCACTGGACCCCTGGGTTTCTCAGGACACCTGGCATGAAAGGTCCGGACCAACTGATCCGCATGAACAGATCGGGCAAGAACCCACGACCGGTCCTCTGGACCATAGCCTTTCCAATGTATCAGATACTGAAGAGCACGACGGACAAACCTAGAGTCAAGAATTCGTTCCACCTCGTACTCAGACTGCCCGTCTACCAAAACCGGTGGTGGGGAAGACAACGGTCCTTCCCTACAGGACCCCACAGGTTTCAAAAGGGCCCTATGGAAAACGTTGGGAATCCGTAGAGACGGAGGGAGACGCAACCGAAATGCCACCGGGTTAACTGCTTCCGTAATTTCATAGGGACCAATAAATTTAGGTCCAAGTTTCGCAGAGGGGACCTTGAGCCTTATATTCCTAGTAGATAACCATACCTTATCCCCAACCTGGAACACCGGCCCCACAGACCTTTTTTTGTCAGCAAAAAACTTATATTTAGACTGAGCCTTCGTAATGTTCCTTTGGACCTCCTGCAATAACTCCCCCAACCGCTGTATTGTCCCATCCGCCCCAGGACACCCAGAGTCCAAACGAGAGAACTCCCCAAAATGTGGATGAAACCCATAATTGCAGAAAAAGGGAGATGTGCCTGTAGACTGGTTAATGCGGTTGTTAAACACAAACTCAGCCAAAGGTAACGCAGTACACCAATCATCCTGTCGGTCTGAGGTCAGGCAACGCAGGATTTGCTCTAGAGACTGATTGGTCCGCTCAGTCTGCCCATTAGTCTCTGGATGATAAGCGGATGAAAAAGACAGACCAATACCCAACCTCTTACAAAATGCCCTCCAAAATCTGGAAACAAATTGTACCCCCCTATCAGACACCACATTCAAGGGTACCCCATGCAACCGCACCACATGCTCAACAAACAATCTGGACAACGTTTCCGCATTAGGTAAAGCTGCCAAGGGTACAAAATGTGCCTGTTTACTAAACCTGTCCACCACTACCCAAATGACGGTGTTACCCTTGGAAGGAGGAAGGTTGGAGATAAAATCCATGGACAAATTGGTCCATGGTCTATCAGGAATTGGCAGTGGCACCAATTCCCCGGCCGGCCGGTTATGGGGGGGGTTTGCACGGGCACATACCCCACAAGCAGACACAAATTCCCCAACATCAGAGGCTAAAGAAGACCACCAGAATATCCTAGCGATGGCCCTCCGGGTAGCCGAGATCCCAGGATGTCCACCCAGAACTGAGTCGTGGAATTCCCGAAGGATCCTGAGACGAAATTGAACTGGTACAAAAAGTTTATTCACTGGCTTAGCCGGAGGGGCAAGAGACTGAGCTTCCCGAATCTCCTGCTCCAACCCAGCAGAAACAACTGCCACCACCACCCCAGGCTGAAGAATGGAGGATGGAGGTTCGGGGGGAGACACCGGATCCAGACTGCGTGACAAGGCATCAGCCTTGACATTTTTGGATCCTGGCCGAAAAGTGATGGAGAACTGGAATCGGGAAAAAAAAAGCGACCATCTTGCCTGTCTAGGAGTCAACCTTTTAGCAGACTCAATGTAAGCTAGGTTCTTGTGGTCCGTAACCACAGTAATAGGATGGACAGCACCCTCCAAAAAATGCCTCCATTCTTCAAAGGCCAACTTCACGGCCAGAAGTTCTCGATTCCCAACATCATAGTTTCTCTCCGCAGGAGAGAATTTCTTAGAGAAAAAGGCACAGGGTCTCAAATTAGTCAAAGTGGCGGGTCCCTGGGACAACACGCCCCCACCCCCACTTCCGAGGCGCCACCTCAACAATAAATGGTTCAGATGGGTCCGGTTGAATAAGAACCGGAGCAACATGAAACATTTTTTTAAAAACTGAAACGCCGCCACTGCTGCGGCTGACCAATTCTTGACATCAGCCCCTTTTGAGTCAGATCTGTGAGAGGTTTAACTACCTGCGAGAACCCCCTTATAAACTTGCGATAGTAATTTGCGAATCCTAAGAAACGCTGCAGAGCCTTCAAATCACGAGGTTGTACCCAATCAACAATGGGCTGCACCTTATTAGGATCCATGTGATAACCCCTCAGCAGACACAATGAACCCCAGAAAAGAAGTTCCTGAACGAAGAATGAACATTTCTCTAGCTTAGCAAAGAGACAGTTCTCCCGGAGCCTTTGGAGAACTGCCCGAAGATGATCATTGTGAGTTTGTTTTCAGGCGAGTAATAAGAATGTCATCCAAATACACCACCATAAAACGCCCAATAAAGTCAGAGAACACATGATTAATAAAATTTTGGAAGACTGCTGGTGCGTTGGTCAGACCGAAAGGCATGACCAAGTTTTCAAACAACCCTTCAGTAGTGAGAAAAGCAGTCTTCCACTCATCCCCCTCCCGGACCCGGATAAGGTTATATGCCCCCGCAGATCCAATTCGAAAACCACTTAGCCCCAGACAACAGGTTGTACAAATCAGGAATAAGTGGGAGGGGGTAAGTATTTCTCACAGTTATCTTATTTAACTCTCGAAAATCGAGGCATGGGCGCAAACCCCGTCTTTTTCTTAACGAAAAAGAACCCCGCCGCCATGGGGGAAACAGAAGGACGAATGTGTCCCTTAACGAAGCTCTCGAAATGTTTTCTTTCATAGCAGCCCGCTCGGACCCGAGAGGTTATACAAGCGGCCTTGGGCAATTTAGTACCTGGAACCAGGTCAATGGCACAATCAAAGGGCGGTGTGGTGGTAAAACTTCAGCCTCTTTTTCAGAGAAAAACGTCCGCATAGTCCTTCAGGTACTCCGGAATACCTTCCAGACCAACGGACGACACAGACACAGTAGCAAAGACATCTTTCAGAACAATTAGATCCCATTTAACAATATCACGGAATCCCAGTCAATAATCGGGTTATGCCGTTGCAACCAGGGAAACCCTAACACCAGGCCAGCAAGAGAGGTTATCCAAAACAAAACATGACATACGCTCCTGGTGAAGGGCCCCCACCTGAGGGTGAATTCTTCAGAGACAAAATGGACACCGTCCTTGGTGAGAGGTGTAGAGTCAATGGCCATTATTTTTATAGGAGTCTCCAACCTAACTGTCCCTAATCTACAGCTGGCCACCAGCTTAGAGTCAATCAGGTTCAAAGATGACCCACAGTCCACAAAAGCTGAAGTAAGGAAAAAGCAGTTCTTCACACCAAGTTCCACCTTTAACAGTATCTTAGAAATGAAGTAAAGGGTACCTGAGAGTCTGAGTGACCTCCACGCTCTGACTTTCATCCCCAGAAGAGTGCGGTCTTAAAGAAAAAAAAAGCTTACAGCCCTCTTTGAAAACTTTAAATTCCTTTCTATCTCCGAAAAGGTATCCGGTAATTTAACCGGGGGCTCTGGGAAACTAATGTAACATCTTGAAACCCCTGTCCCATGAGCACCAGATGATAAAGCCCCCTGCGCAGTGTCAGCCATCAGCTGCTGAGACTGAGCCAGAACTCGTTGTTCCTCATTCAGTTTCTGAGACATCTGAGTCAGGTGCTTTACCTGCTCAGAAAGGGCATACATAGGATCCATAACACACACACAGGAGAAAAAAAGAAAAAGAAAAGTAGCGGTCAGTTATAATATCACGAACACCGCACTGCACTTGCTCACTGAGCCAGTGCGCGTGTCCGGAGTAAGACAGACTGCACTCAATGATACCTGTGAAGCGGGGCAGCAGCGGTGAAGATGCGTGCTTCAGACTAACAGGACCCAACACAGTGACTGCCAAGGGCGCGCCGGCCACAGGTCTCTTAGAGGGAGCAGTAACAGATAGAGAATCTTCAGGCCAGAGGACCTTAAGCACGTGACTGCTGATGGCGTGGCCTAAGCTCCAGAGAGCTATGAGCAGAAGGAAAACTCCTAGAAGGGTAACTACGGGACAGAGTTACCAAGGGGCATAGACAAAACGGATAGTCAGGATAGCTAGGTCATACACAGAGGGAGCAACGCAGTACAAGAGGAGCAGGCAGAGAATAACCAGAAACGTAGCCAAGGGATCAGAAAACCAGAACGGGCAAATACACAGTACCAAGACAGTAGACAAACTCACAACGAAGAGACGGACCGGGTCAAAACCAAACAAGCAACAAGATCAGGCACAAGGCACAGGCACACAGGAGGTCAACTAACTCAGCCGAGGGCAGGAGTATAACTGACACCAGACCTAGGTCAATTGGCAACTAAATAGCCGCCTTCTGCCAGAGAGAGGCTGAAACCATTAACCCCAGTCTGGCCAGGACGGTACAAAGACCAAACCCCGTCCTGGGTCATGACAGGTTAGAGTTGGGCTAAAGTTAGGGTTCTAGGGTTAGGGTTGGGGCTAGGATTAAAGTTGGGCAAAAGTAGTGTTGGGCTAAAGTTAGGGTTGGGTTAAAGTTAGGTTGGGGCTAGAGTTAGGGCTGGGCTAAAGTTAGGGTTGGGCTAGGGAAGTGGTTATGGTTGAGATTACGGTTAGGGTTGGGATTAGGGTTAGGGGTGTGTTAGGGTTAGGTTTGTGGTTAGGGTTATGGTTAGGGTTGGGATTAGGGTAAGGGGGTGTAGGGTTGGAGTTAGAATTGGGGGGTTTCTACTGTTTAGGCACTTAGGGGTCTCAAAAATGCAACATGGTGCCACCATTCATTCCAGCCAATTTTGCGTTCAAAAAGTCAAACATTGCTCCCTCCCTTCTGAGCCCTGCCATGCGCCCAAACAATGGCTTTCCCCCATATCCCCCAAATTTTGTGGTCAATTTTCTCCTGATACCCTTGTGAAAATAAAAAAATTGGTTCCAAATTAAATTTTTTGTTAAAAAATGTAAAACGTTCATTTTTTCCTTCCACATTGCTTTAGTTCTCGTGAAGCAACTGAAGGGTTAATAAACTTCGGAATGGGGTTTTGTGCAGCTTGAGGGGTGCAGCTTTTATAAAGGTGTCACTTTTGGGTATTTTCTGTTATATTGACCCCCCCAAACTCGCTTCAAATGTGCGGTGGTCCTAAAAAAATGGTTTTGTAAATTTTGTTGGAAAAATGAGAATCACTGGTCAACTTTTAACCCTTATAACGTCCTAACAAAAAAAAATTGTTTCCAAAATTGTGCTGATGTATAGTTGACATGTGGGAAATGTTATTTATTAACTATTTTTTGTGACACCATTCTCTGATTTAAGAGTACAAAAATTAAAAGTTTGAAAATTGCAACATTTTCAAAATTTTTGCCAAATTTCTGTTTTTTTCATAAATAAACACAAGTTATTTCGAAAAAATTTTACCACTAACATGAAGTTCTGTTCCTCCTGTCTGTACCCCCACCTGCCAGCCATTCCTGTCTGCCTGCCAGAGTGCCAGCCGTGCCCGCTTGCCTGCCAGAGTTCCAGCCAAGCCCGCCTGCCTGCCAGAGTGCCAGCCATGCTTGCCTGCCTGTACATCATCCGTGCCCACCAGTACTTGCCAGTCTAAACCTCAGCTTCCTTCTTACTTGCCTGCACCTGTCTTTAGTGTCCTGTTCCACTGTGGGATCACTGCTACTGCCAGACGCCTGGAGTACCTGGCAGCTACCTGCCGCACAAGCCTAACCTCACCACTAGAGGCTCCAGTGAACACAAAGGTAGCCACTTAGTCACACCCCTACAGGGTTATTTTGCTTTGTGGCACAGTGGGGCCACAATCCTCGCTCACGCCATCCAGTCTGGGCAAGAGGTTTACAGTTTGCTCAGGTCATGGTCCCCGCTGAATCCCATGACTTTTCGCTCTGGGAGCGAGATGAACTTTTTTTTGCCTGCATGAGCCTCTGAACAATTTTTTAAACCGATCTGAATCCCTGACTTTTCCTGCACCAGTCCAAGTTGCAGGCCCTGCAGATGTACATTCTCAATCTGTGACTTGCGCTCCCAGAGTAAAATCCATTCCAGCGGATCCGCCAAGGTATGATGGGGATCCAAAACAGTGTTGTGTGTTTCTGGAGCACGCTTGCAGCATTACGAATGGTATGCTCCCCATTTTCTCTCTGATCGGGTGAAGTGGGATTCCTAATGTCCTACTTAGCAGGAGATGCCTTGGAATGGCTCAACCCCTCTGGGAAGCAGGGGATCCTATCACTTCGGACCTACAGTCTTCCTGGTGGCCTTCCATAAAGTGCCTAGTTCTGCTTCTTCTGCAAAGACTTCCCTCCCAACCTTCAGAAATGGACTAGACAGGTAACCTGTAAAAGCAGCTACCCGAGCAAAACCCAAGAAGACTGACAAAAGTGGGCTGCAGAGCAGCAGCCTGAATCCGTCGTGAGAAGGGATTGCAGTATCGCTGAGGTTGTGTGTTACATTCTGAGCGTTTCTACCCTGAAAGGATTGAACTCCAAAACCTTGGGCCAGTAGGAAAGACTGCCCTTGGCGAGAGCACTCCTCTCCACTAAAGTCTATGACTGTTCCATGCCTTGTGGGAGGCATGGAAACAAGGCATGGAACAGTCATAGACTGTTTCCATGCCTTGTGGGAGGTTTTGGTTCAGCAGGTGTATTAAAGCTGCAAGCCATACGGAGTCAGTGTGTGATTCCTTTTCAACACTCCAAATCCGTGAGGGTGTTTGCTGGGATGGGCGAGCCCTACTCAAGAACAGTTTAGTCTTGCAGGGACAACTACAGCTCCAATCGGAGCATTATTACATGAGAAATCATATTCCACATGCTGTCTGGTATGTCCTATATCTCATTCAGAGTCAGAACTCTGCTAGCCATTCTGGTCAGGAGACCCAGCAGGGCACTTCGTTGGAACAACCAAATTGTGAGAAGTATCGGTTACATACGTCAAGGTTAGTCAGCAGTGTCGTCATCTTCTTCACCTGGTCTGCTAGCCATCGAGTCATGGTGTGCTGACGTCACCAAAGAAAGGGAGCGGTGGCATTTTTCTCCACACATTTCAACGATTGTACCATGATCATTTCCGAACATCCCTGCCTCTAGGATGTCTTTCTCTGGATAACGGCAGAAGATGGATTCCTGTGAGGTGCCTTCAGTTTTCATGTGGCCGGTTGATGAAGAGGTCAAAACGGAAGCTTTACGCTCTGCTTCCCACTAACCAGGAGGAAGAGGATCAGATTTGTTTTGTGTCGTCTGTGGTGGGAGCTGACCTCGTCGGGCAGAGAGACTTGGCATTCCAGGATTCCTGATATTACGCCTGCCTCATTCTACCTAAGGATTCTTGATGGACTGGACTGTGTGTGGTCCTGAGGAGAGTTGGCTATACTCCTTCTGCAGACTATCTTGGTCAGCTTGAAGAAGAGTGGCGTAAGGGGGGGTACTGTAACACCCTGCCAGCATCACTGCATAGCTTCTCATCACATGTCATCTGATACACAGACTTACTCACCACGCCGTACCATGCTGTGAATTCTACCCTCCGCCTGCTCCATGCTGTAAAACCAGTGTCCTCTGCTTGTGTGTGGCATACTTCCTGGCTGTGTAATCTAGGGCGGCTGCGCCTTCACTTCCTGTGTCTTATAGAGACAGTGTACACATTCCAATGTGTCCCCAGCCTATTGCCAAGAGGTACTGGTTACTTAAGGCATCTCCACTAATTGTAGATGCTTGACAACAACTCCTCAGTCTGCTTTCTGCTACGAGTTGCTAGGTTCTGTCCTGTTTTCTGTCACCCTGGGACTGTATACCCAGGTCCGACCTGTATTCTATGTGTCTTGCTTTCCAGCTCCCTGGGGCTGTATACCCGGCCTGAATCATTTGTACTGAACTTGTTCCCATGTCTGACCTTGCCTGAACAATCCTTTGCTGTACTGTTTGTATACTTGTCTGAAGCCTTCCCTACCCTACTGGTCTATCTCGTCTCTGCTCCCTCTTTGCCTCAGTGGCTCTGCTTTGCTCCCTCTTTGCCTCAGTGGCTCTGCTATTCCCCTCTTTGCCTCAGCGGCTTCTCTGCTCCCTCTTTGCCTCAGTGGCTCTGCTCTGCTCTCTCTTTGCCTCAGCGGCTCTGCATGCTCTCATCCTGCATCCTGCGGCTCTGCTTTTGCTCCCGTCCCGCATCCTGGGGCTCTGCTCTGCTTCCGCACGTATCCTTGGCTCTGCTCCGTCCCGCATCCTGTGGCTCTGATCTGCTCCCATCCTGCATCCTGTGGCTTTGCTCTGCTCCCGTCCCGCATCCTGCGGCATTACTCTGCTCTCGTTCCGAAACTGTGGCTTTTCTCTCTTCCAGTCTGAATTGGTTCCTACCTGTTCCCATATCCCACTCGACCCGCCAGTGTTTCCTGTCCTTCCCGAAATAGTTCCTGTTCCCCTGTCTGTACCCCCACCTGCCACCGTTCCTGTCTTCTGCCTGCCAGAGTGCCAGCCTGTACATCAGCCGTGCGCACCAGTACTTGCCATTCTAAACCCAGCTTCCTTATTACTTGCCTCCCTTCTTTAGTCTCCTGTTCCCCCGAGGGATCAGCTGCTACTGCCAGACGCCGCCGTGGAATGGAAACCTGGCAGCTTCCTGCAGCACAAGCCTGACCTCCCACTAGAGCTCCAGTGAACACCAAGTAGCTGGCTTAGTCACACCCCTCCAGGGTTAGTCTGATTTGTGGCACAGTGGGGCCACAATCCTCGCTCGCGTGATCCAGTCTTGCACTAGCGTTACACAGCAGATTATGTTCTGCACCAAATTTGCAAGTCAAAAATCTCAACTGTGCATGACACATCAGGTTTCTCTTCACTTTGCTGGCATCAGTTTTGCTTCAGGTTTTGTCAGAAATTCGCACAGAAAAAACACTCAAAAACGCACCCAATCTGCAACATGTGCACCATCCCAAATTTTTTAAGACTTTTTAAGGTTATATACCAACGAAATGTTCTCCAGACCATGGAATAGTCTATGGATAGCAAAATAACACCAATAAAATGTTGAACAAGTTTTTTGAGGCTTATATAGCAAAGAAATGTAGTCCAAACCACGGTAATAGTCTATAGGTGGCAATATAATAACAATAAAATTTTGAACAAGTTTTTTGGAGCTTATATAGCAAAGAAATGTAGTCCAGACCACGGAATAGTCTATAGGTGAGCATTATAATAGTGATAAAATTTTTTAACAATTTTTTTTGAGTCTTTTATAGCAACAAAATCTACTCAAGAGGATTAATATCCTATGATGAGCAATAATTGCCGATAAATGTTGAAACAACTTTTTGAAGCTTTAGAGCAACGAAATGTTCCCAAGAAGATGTAATACCCTATGTGTGAGCAATATAATACTGATAAATTGGGAACAAGTTTTTTGAGGGTTATATACCAATAAAATGTACGCCAGAATATCAAATAGTTTTATAGGTGAGCATTATAATAGCGATACATTTTTGAACAAGTTGTTTGAGGCTTTTATAGCAGTGAAATGTACCAAAGAAGATGTAAAACCTTATGGGCGAGCAATATAATACCAATATATTTTGTACAGGATATTTTTAGCTTTAGAGCAATGAAATGTACTCAAGAAGATGTAAAACCGTAGTTGAGCAATATAAATACCAATAAATTTGGAACAAGTTTTTGGAGGCTTATAAATTTTGCAAAAATTCTACATTTCTGTTTTTTTCAGTCAAGATGGGGTGTAGAGTTTACATTAATAGAAAAAAAAATGAACTTGTTGAATCCCAGAATACCCACTGCACCCCAGAATCCTATGTACTCCTCTTCTCTTTTTTAACTGGTACGTCTGAACTATCTCTCAATCCAAATAGCCACTGCACCCCAAATCCAATGTACCCTCTTTCTCTGTTTTTTTTTAAAAATTTTAAACCAACTTTTTATTGATTTTCTGCATACAATATACAAATTGTGTAATAGAAAGGATAAGTATTAACATATAAAAATATATCAAACATCGTAATAACTATCAAGGAACCACTAAATTCACAAAATCCTTCCAGTTTGCCTCTATCACCTCCTCCTCCTTTTTTAGTCTTCCTTCCTATTTTTCCTCCTCCCAACCTTCAACGTTTCCTATGTCTTAAATCCAACCTTACTTAACAACCCTAACCCTTCCCCCCTTCCCTCCCACTCCACATGCGACTCGCCCGGAACCTCCCCTAATATTTTCAGCTTACCTAGGGATCCTAACAGATCTTCCTTCATGTACCATTCAGTAGATACAAATGTTAACATTATTGTCTTATTTCATCTCCTGAGCATATACCACTTATGATCTTTCTCCATTTACTGAAAAAAATTGCTGTCGATCTTTCCTTGCTCCTCTCCACCACCACTTTCTCTAGCATGAGCATTTTTTTCATCTGGTTTATCACCTCTTCTCTCGAGGAATTTTCTCTCACCAACCATTTCTGGAGAATTGCCCTTTTACTTATCATGACTAATCATGAAGAGAGATGTATTATACCCCCTTCTTTATCCCCTCCCTCCGATGATGATAATGGAAATAGCCAAGCCATTGTTCCAGCTCCATGTTCCTATTCCAGATTGTTCAAACCAACCCCTGAACTTGCTTCCAAAATCCCTCAATTTTTCCGCACTGCCAAATCCCATATATAAGTCCGTTCTTTCCGTACCACATTTCGGACATTTCATCAGTTTGTCTTGTTGTCTAATATTCAAAAAATTTAAACCATATATAGCCCTATGTATAAGTCTATATTGAGTGTCTCTCCAGATTTCGTTTACTATCCCATCCAACGTTCAAGATTTTTTCTTCCCCTTCTTGGCTCCCAACTGCCTCTTTCTCTGTTTTAACTGGTACGTCTGAACTCTCTCAATCCAGATACCCACTGCACCCCAGAATCCTATGTACTCCTCTTTCTCTGTTTTAACTGGTACGTCTGAACTATCTCTCAATCCAGAATACCTACTGCACCCCAGAATCCTATGTACTCCTCTTTCTCTGTTTTAACTGGTACGCTGCTGCTTTTTCCCTGACTTTAATTCCATGTAGCATACTCCAGATTTACTGAATGCATATTGATATGTCTGTGATCCTCACTCCTAGGCCAATCGCTCCATCTAATCCGTCTTTCTTCAGCTTTGATGCTAGCAAATGTTCTATTAACTGTAATCTGTTACTTGCTCCCTGCTGTGAACTGTCCCCTGCTCCTTTCTCCTCCCCTCTCTCTCACCTGGCTTAATTTCTTGGACATTTGAATGGTATAAGTTGAATGGAGCAGGTCAGATATGACCTTGGTCAGATGCGACATCATTTTAAGTGTAACATCTTTGATTGTTACATCAGAATATACCAAAAAAGTCCAGAAATCATCAGACGGTAAGAAAATCACTATCTTCTAATTTTACTTGCCATTCTTTTACCCTGCCTTTAACCATGCTCACATTTACTTGTTATGAATGTTTTAGAAAATTAATTCTGAGCAGAAGCTCCCTCTGGTGGTTACAAACGTACTGAACCATTCAATGGGATGGCAATCAGGAATTACAGACTGGCTGATATAAGGGAGGTTTCCCCCCATCATGGTTGCCGTGATCAATTGTTCCTGTCTCAACGTTGTTTCCTGTTTTCACTTGGAAGCTTGTGAGTCTTGCCTCTTCTCCTGCTCTCAGAAAAAATTTTCTGTTTTTTGTTTTTTGTGCTTGCCATTCCATTTTTCTCTGCATCTCTTGAGGTTGGCCAGGTTCCCCTCCCTGGGGGGCTTGGGCCCCTCTCTGTTCCTCTGGGCCACTGTTGTTTGTTCATTTACCTTTTCCGTTTTTTCAGTGCGTGCAGCTGAGTTTTGTTACACCAGAGAACTAATTTAGGTGGTAGAGGTCGTGTGATCTCAGGTGTTTTTGCAATTAGTAGCGTTGGCTTTTTTTTAGGGTTTTTTGGATTGCAGTAAGTATCCTTCCTACCGTTTCTGTCTAGGCAGATTGGGCCCCAACGTTGCTCATACTATTTTCTGTCTGGTGTCTGTATTTTCTCTTGTCTAACCGCCATTACATGTTTGGGGCTCCTATGTTCTTTGGGATCTGCTCCGGGGCAGATAGCTTTCCTCTTTCTATCTTTAGGTGTATTATCCTCTCAGGCTGTGACGAGGCGTCTAGGCCAACGTAGGAACGCTCCACGGCTGCCTTTAGTTGTGGTGGTTATCAGGTACTGCAATCCAGTAGATTCCAACCTCTCTGGTGTATTGCCGTTCTTGCCTGCTCTCCTCAGCTACCAAAACATAACATAATCATGGCCCAACTGAAAATTGTATGTTACTCACAGAAGGGAAAAATAGTTGTGAAACAAAAAAGGTTGTCAGAGTTGTCAGAGATTTTTTTTTTCTGTTTGTTGCATTTTTTTCCCCTTTTTCTCTGGGTGCTGAGGAGGATTTTTATTTTTTTTTCTCAATGGAGTTGCACAGTTGTCTGGCCGTGTGGATCAGCTTGCCACTGAGTTCGGAGTATTGCTACCTTTCTTGCTAGGTTGCCAGTTGTGGAACCCAGGATCCCCATGCCAATTTGTTTTTGGGGGATCGAGCTAAATTTCTGAATTTCAAAAATAACTGTAAGTTGTTTTTTTGCCTTAAAACCTAAGTCCTCAGGGAACGCAGCACAGCAGTTCAAATTGTCATCTCTCTCCTGCGCGGCGATCCTCAGGATTGGCTTTTTCCCTGACACCTGGGGACCCTGTTTTGAGTAATGTTGATGCATTTTTTCTGGCTCTGGTTATTGTACGTTGAACCTAATGTCACTATCAGCTGAAAATACCTTGTTGCCATTAAATCAGGGGCTTGAGACGCTGAATTGTACTGTCAGAAATTCCGAAAGTGGGCAGTCCTGACCAAATGGAATGATGATGCTTGGCAGCCCTTTTTCGGAAGGGTCTGTCAGAGAATGTAAAAGATGTTATGGTGGGTTTCCCTGCTCCCTCTGGTCTCAATGATTCTATGTCATTAGCGATTCAAATTGACAGACGTTTGCGTGAGCGTAGAATATCGTGGAATAGTGTTGCCTTGTGAATCAGCTTCTGAACCCATCAGTGTGATAGATGGCTTCTGGGCACAGCGTCATGAGTTTCGAAAAACGCAATGGGTTATGTTTCTACTGTGGTGATGCCTCTCATGCTATTCAGTCTGCCCTAAGCGGGAAGACGTTTTGCACGCTCAGTTGTCTTGGGTAGTGTTTAGACTAAATTTCTGTTGACTGTTACCCTATTTGCTCCCTGTCCACATTTTTCTGCTCAGGCTTTCGTTGATTTGGGAGCAGCTATTAACCTGATCTATTTGATTTTGCTAAAACGTTGTGGTTTCCCTTGATGCCCCTATGGAAGTCTATTCCCCTACAGGGATTGATTCTACCCCTTTGGCGGAGAATAAACCACAGTTTTTCTACCAGGTGATAATGAGGGTTGAACCTGATCATCAGGAGAGTTGCAAATTTTTGGTGTTGTATAATCCTGCATGACTTATGTGACTAGGTTTCCCTTGGTTACAGTCCATAATCCTGTTTTGGATTGGAAATCTGGTCTGTAACCAGTTGGGGCTGCCAATGTGTTAATGCCAACACTCCTGTTTTTTCTGCCTCTCCCCAGGCTCAGATGTTCCTACTTTTTTGACTGATTTTTCTGAGTGTTTAGCGAAAGTAAATCTGCATCCTTGCCCCCCCATAGCAGATATACTGCGCTATTGAATTAGGCCTGGTAGTAAATTCCCTAAAGGTCGCCTTTTTAACTTGTCTGTACCTGAACATGACGCTATGCGGTCTTATGTCAAGGAGTCATTGGAGAAGAGTCATATCAACCATCCTCTTCACCCTTGGGTGCCGGTTTTTTTCTTTGTGCCAAAAAGGATGGTTCATTAAGGCCGTGTATTGATTATCGTCTCTTGAACAATATCACTGTGAAATTCAATATCCGTTACCCTTGATTTTCTGACCTGTTTTCCAGGGTGAAAAGTGCTACTTTTTACCAAGCTTGCCTCAGGGGGCGTATAACCTTATTCGCATAAGCACGGGATGAATGGAAACGCGTTTAACTAATGCTCCTTCCGTCTTCCAGTCCTTCATGAATACATTTTCAGGGATTTTTGTGGATAAATTTTCTGATTGTTTATTTGGATGATATCTTGATTTTTCCAATGACTGGGACTCTCATGTGAAACATGTTTTGGACTGTGTTTCCAGATTTTGAGAGAGAATCTCTGTATGTGAAGGATCAAAGTTCTTTTTGGCATACAGAGGATCTCATTTCTGGGATTCATTTGTCTCCACTTTTATTGAAATGGACCCAGTCAAGGTTCAGCCATCTGTGATTGGTCCAACCTACTTCATTAAAGGCTCTTCAGAGATTCTTGGTTTTGCCAATTTTTATCGTAAATTTATTGTAATTTCTCTGTTATTGTTAAACCATTGACTGATTTGACCAAAAGGGTTATGAGTGGTGAATTGGCCTTCTGAGGCAACCTCTGCGTTTCAGGAACTTAAACAGAGATTCACTTCTGCTCCTGTTATCTACGGCAGCCTGATGTTTCTCTGCCATTTCAGGTGGAGGTTGATGCCTCTGAAATTGGGGCAGGTGCCGTTTTGTCCCAAAGATCCGGATCTCTAAAAGTAACCCTTGTGCTTTTTTCTCTCGAAAATTTTCTCCAACTGAACGTAATTATGACGTGGTAATCGGAGCTATTGGCCATAAGTGGGCTTTTGAAGAGTGGAGACATTGGCTGGAGGGAGCCAAACATCAGGTGGTGGTCCTCACGGACCTAAGAATCTGGTTTTATCTGGAATCAGCAAGCGACTTAATCCTAGAAGGGCCAGGTGGCCTTGTTTTTCACACGTTTTAATTTTGTGGTTTCCTTCTTCCTGGCCTAAGAATGTTAAGGCGGATGCCCTCTCGAGGAGTTTTCTTGCGGACTCTCCTGATTATCTGATCCTGCTGTTATTTTGAAAGAGGGTGTAGTTTCTTTCCGCCATCTCGCCCAATTTGAGACTGGCTCGGAAGGGTGTCAGGAGGATAAACCCGAGCGCTGCCCTGTTGGAAATTGTTTTCCCAGACCAGTGGAAGAAGAGTGTGATGTCTAGATTCATTTTCCGCGTTGGCCGGCATCCCGGAATTTTTAGTACCAGAGACTTGGTGAGTCGGTCCTTTTGGTGCCTACTTTGCTCGTGACTCAGGGAGTTGTGCAGTCCTGTGGGACTTGCTCTCTGCTCCAAGCCTTGCTCTCGCTCTAGGGTTTGTTGATGCCATTGCCTGTGCCCAAGAGACCATGGACCCATATCTCTATGGATTTTATTTCCGACCTCCCTGTTTCTCAGAGAATGACCATTATCTGGGTGATTTGTGATAGGTTTTCCAAGATGATACATCTGTGCCATTACCTAAGTTGCCTTCCTCCTCCGAATTGTGCCTTTGTTCCTTCAGCACGTGGTTCGGTTTACACGGCATTCCTGAGAACATTGTGTCTGACAGAGGAGTCCATTTGTTTTTCCCAAAAATTTTGGGGAATTTTTGTTTTTAAAATTGGGGTTTAATGTCCCCCCTTTCCCTGCTTTCATCCTCAACCAATGGACAAACTGAGAAAAAAACCCCGACATTGGAGACTTTTCTGAGATGCTTTGTGCTGCGATCAAATACGGGTCTCTTTTTTCCCTTTTTCCGGTTTTTTTTTTTAAAGGGGAACTCTGCCACTTTGATGTCTCCTTTTTTTCTCAATTTTTTTTTCACCCTCGATTTTTTTGGGCAAGAGGTTTGTCTGTCCGGGGGCTGACTCTGTGTGGAGCGTATCGAAATTTGGGGGGCCAGGTAGTGAATTTTTCCTCTCTCAGAGAAGCCCCGTTTGCCCAACCGCATAGGACTGATTTCCCGTTTAAAGTGGGGACTTGGCTGTTTTCCCAAAATATCTGTCAGCTGTATAGCAGAAAATAAATTTGATGTCAAACATACAAAGCAAATACTATAAAATGCGCAAGAATATGGAAAAAAAGAATTCCCCGACAGAATTCCAGGGGGGCAATACGGAATCCGTTAAAAAGCGTCTCCGCTAAGGGTGACCGGGTCTATGCTGACCCTAAACTGGGCCTAACTAACCCCTACCTGGAGACGTTAAAGTACGGGGGGGCCGGGGCCACCACGAAACCCTGTCTCCTATCAATCCCGCCAACTGTAATCACCAAGAAGGACCCTGATTACCCCCAAAAAGGGAAAAAACGGTAAGGTTAATAAACAAAAGACATACAAAAAGACAAAAAAAAAGTAAAAAATTTACATACAACACTCACACACAGTGAACACCTAAGGTCTCAGAATAAACAAAAGCTGTAAGAGAAAAACAACAAAGGGAAAACCAAGCTTAAGTATTTTCAGAACCAACCGTCGCTAGACTACTGAAAAACTTCACCGGCACTAACAACAACGCAGGTAATAAGGAACTAATTAGAACATAATCAAAAGCAGCCGGGGGGGGGCTGGCCTAGTCTTAGCAAAGACTAGAAAATTAACTCCCTCATTACCAAACACAAAGAAACACAACTCACTGTGAAATCAAGTGTGTAATCCGACGATCCCCCCCGTGGCTACCCCATGACAGTACCCCCCCCTACGGGGGCTCCGACCCTCAGGGCCAGGTCTGCCCCGGGGGTTTGTTGAAATGTCCGAACCAATCGATCTCTTAACACAGACGCAGGGACCCACTCCTCCCGCAGGACCATACCCCCTCCAAGAACCAAGTACTGAAGGGGGGCGACTGAGACTGAGTCAATGATTTTCGCCCATAAAATTCACTTTTTTTATTGACCCCACTGAAGGAGGAGGTAGAGGTGACGGATACGGCCACAACTTTTAAATAATGACTTTGAAAACATTATGAATTTTTTAAAAGAGAGGGGTCCAACAAATGCCACAGAAATTTTTTGGAACTACCTGTACGGCCCGATGAACTGACCCAACCCCCAAGGGGAAATTTTTTGTTTTATTTCCCCGGGAAAAACCAAACCAATCGTTCACCTTCAGATCTAGCCCCAAAAAAACTCCCCTATCACCATCCGTTTGTAACGGTTCCCCGAACCTTTTAGTTTTTTAAAAACCCATCGGGGAAATATCATCCCCGGGGAATCCCCAGGGGGTCCCCCGGCCCCCAAAAACCTCCCCCTAACTCAGACATACAGCGACACTACAACTCCCCCCGAGGAATGGGGGCCGATCACCCTCCCCGGCCCCCGGAAAAATACGAATAAGGGAAACGGGGAACCAAATTTTTTTAGCATCATATGCCATGAGGGGGTAATCTTTACACCCCCCCTCTGAAACATCTCCCCAAAGTCCCCAGAAAAGGAACAAAGTCCTGGACAACCGCCCCCTGACCGTGCTCATGCAGTTTTCCCCCAAAATTCACCCCCCCGGCTTACTTTCCGGGGTTTCCAATCAACACGGTTTTTTTAGCCAACCAAGGGGAATCCCCCAAACAATAGGAGTGGGTAACCCCCAACACTAACAAAAAAATTGCTCTTTTTTATTCCCTACCGAAGATCTATGTTATGAACATTTTACAACTACCTTGACCAGAGGTCTAAATCAATAGATACATAGGGACCGGGTTTTTTCCCAAACACCAGTTGCATACCATGCACCGGGAAACCGACGCCCCAATTAGCCCGGACCCACTAACAAAAAAACAGAAATCCTCTCATTTTTGTACCAATCCCCCCCGCGGGGCAAAACTGAAGGATTTGGGGGGGAAATACACACCCCAGGGGTTTAATCCTTTTTTCAAAAAGGCCCGGGATGGGCACCCCCCCCAAAAAATTCCCCTCCCCGCAAAAAAAACACCTTTAGCTTCGTGCACCGCCGATTTTCCCCCTACAAAAAGATGTCCCTCCCAACGCATGGGTTCCTCAGAACAACCAGGGGAAACCCCATTAAGGGGTTTTGTAGTAGGGGGGGTCATCACGGGGGGGGGGGTTACCTCGGTCTTCCCCAATTCCTTCAATGCGAATGCGAGGGGCCTCACCTCCGTGAAGGGGGAATCATACTGAGCCAACAATCTTTTTTTTTGTCAGACAAAACCCTTGACAAAACTGGCTCCTAAGAGCTGGTCATTCCCTGATACTGTCCCATCACGAACTCAAAAATATTCCTCCCCCGACGAT
>JARQOD010000005.1:391534167-391667376 GCA_033576555.1 Oophaga sylvatica | reverse complement strand
GGAAGAAACCAGCTTTCCGTAGACAACCTTTTTACAAAGACACAGATAGAGCTAGTAGGGGATCATATAAAGGTTCCTACACCCAAAACAGAGGAAATAAGAGTTCATTGTTCGGATCTTCATCAAGATCTAGAAAACAATGACGCCAGGCACATAGGGGGCAGACTCCTATTCTCTGCAGAGAACTGGAAGCAGGTTACCAAGAACGAGTGGGTCT
The DNA here is from genome assembly GCA_033576555.1 of Oophaga sylvatica. NCBI lineage: Eukaryota > Metazoa > Chordata > Amphibia > Anura > Dendrobatidae > Oophaga > Oophaga sylvatica. The sequence continues at coordinate 391,667,159 of JARQOD010000005.1, read as the reverse complement.
TACAAACCATAAGAGAAGGCTACAGAATAGAACTGACATCCTATCCGCCCCAAAGATACATATCTCCCACTGTGGTCCAGGCAAATTCAGGGATGTTTCAAGATCTTCAAGATCTAATCTCTTCCCAGGTTATAGTGCCAGTTCCCGGATCAGCGGAAAAGATGGGACATTATTCCTCTCTCTTTCCAATAATGAAACCATCAGGCGAGTCGCGGACAATTCTGAATCTCAAACCATTGAACAAGTTTGTTTTCGGTACAAAAGATTCAGAATGGAGTCTATAAGGTCGGCAATTCCGCTAATAGACAAAAACTCGGTAATGTGCACCCTAGACTTAAAAAGTGCGTACTATCAGGTCCCGATTCATCCAGCCTCGCAGGAACTTCTGAGATTTGCCGTAAGCCTACCGGACTGTACCTGCCACTTCCAGTTCCAAGGCCTTCCGTTCGGGCTGGCTTCTGCTCCCAGAGTTTTTACGAAGCTAATATCAGAAGTCGTAGGCTATCAGAGAAACCAAGGAATTATTGTAATACCGTACTTGGACAACTTTTTGTTAGTGGCTCGAACAGCAGAAGTCCTAAATCATCACACAGAACGAACAATGTCGGTGCTGGAATGTCTCGGTTGGGTGGTGAATCGAAAAAAATCTCATTTAACACCCAGTGCAAGAAAAGTATTTCTAGGGGTATTACTGGATTCCAGATCCAGGACAGCCTTCTTACCAGAAGTCAAGCAACAATCGTTAAAAAAGAAGGTTGCAGAAATGGTGAAGAGCAGAGTTACCATAAGAAGAGCTATGCAGGTTCTGGGAGTGATGACATCATGCATTCCATGCGTCAGATGGGCACAGGCTCATTCAAAACCCCTACAAAAGAAGTTCTATCTTTGTGGGATCGTCATCAGGCATCCTTAGACAAGAAGATCCATCTTTCTGCAAAAGTGAAGAGATCTTTAATTTGGTGGATGCAAAGCAGAAATCTCAGAAGAGGAGTTCTTTGGATTCCATCTCCAGTCATAGTAATAACTACAGACGCAAGCGCTTGGGGATGGGGAGCCCATTTAGAAGGGAAGATTCTTCAGGGAAAATGGCCAGAAAAAATCAGACGAATGTCGTCAAACTATCGAGAGCTGTATGCGATTTGGGAGTCTTTAAGAAGAAACCAAAACCGTTTAAAAGACCAACATGTCAAAATCCTGTCAGACAATATGACAGCAGTAGCCTTCATAAAACATCAGGGAGGCTCTCGATACAGAACTCTGCAGGATCTAGCAGAAAAGATATTCATATGGGCAGAACAGACGGTCCTCTCCATAACCGCAGTACACCTGGAAGGTTCGCAGAACTTAGTAGCAGACTATCTAAGCAGACAGAAGATCTACCCGACCGAGTGGGAGCTGAGCCAGAAGGTCTTCCACTTACTATGCCAACGATGGGGAACGCCTCAGATAGATCTTTTTGCTACAAGGAAAAATTTGAAGCTACCAAGGTTTTATTCACTGAGCCCAGTGGACAATCCAGAAGGTGTAGATGCCTTGAGTCAGAGGTGGAACGAACCTCTAAATTATGCATTCCCACCAATAGCACTGATACCAGCGGTTCTGAGGAAGAGAAGAGAAGACGGAGCGAGAGTCGTACTAATAGTTCCGTTCTGGCCAAGGAGGAGCTGGTTTCCACTTCTAGGCGCCATGACCACAGAAAAACCAATCGAGCTTCCCCGGTGGAAGGACATAATTCACCAGGGACCAGTTCTACACCAGGACCCAGAAAGATTGCACCTGTCAGCCTGGATCCTGAACGGGACATTTTAAAAGCTCGTGGTCTATCAGATCAAGTCATAACAACGATTCAGGCCAGCAGAAAACCGGTAACTTCGGCAATATACTATAAAATCTGGAAGAAGTTCTGTCTGGAAGGTGGCAGGTCTGATGCTGTAGCTGGGGTCCCGGATGTTCCTCGAGTTCTGGATTTCCTCCAGGCAGGATTTAATATGGTCTTAGACCTAGTACACTTAAAGTTCAAATCTCGGCATTAAGTACTTACATGGACTATCCATTGGCCTCTCATCCTTGGGTAGTTAGATTCGTCAAAGCAATCCAGAGATTGCGGCCCACTATAAGACAGTTGTCTCCCCCCTGGGACTTAAATCTAGTTTTGGCGGCTCTTTGTAAAAATCCTTTCACACCAAACAGGGAGTTGCCTGTTTCACTCTTATCGATGAAAACAGCGTTTTTGGTAGCCATCACCACAGCCAAAAGAGTAGGGGAAATTCAAGCACTTTCCATTAAAGACCCATATCTGCAGATCAGAGAGGATCACATAATATTAAAACTTGATCCTGCTTTCTTGCCCAAGGTAGCTTCCTGGCAAAATCGCAATCAAGAAATCATACTCCCGTCTTTTTGTGAAAAACCATTAAACATAAAAGAACAAGCCTTACACTCCCTGGATGTTAGACAGGCAGTGATTAATTACTTGGAGGCCACTAAGCTCTGGAGGAAAGACCCTAACTTGTTTATTTTGTTTGGAGGCAAAAATAGGGGTAAAAAAGCTTCCAAAGCATCCATTGCAAGATGGATTACCACTATAATCTCAAAAACTTACACATCTGAGGGTGTAGTTTGTCCTATAAAGATAAGAGCCCATTCTACCAGAGCATTGTCAGCCTCATGGGCTGAGAGAGCAGGAGCATCATTAGAACAAATTTGTAAGGCAGCCTCTTGGGCTCGGGTAAATACCTTTTGCAAGCACTACAAACTAGATGTGCTAGCAGGACAACATACGGCATATGGTAGAAAAGTATTACAGGCCGTAGTCCCACCCTAGGAGGGTTTCTTTGGTACTCTCCATAGTGCTGTCAGGGGACGTCCTGGAAAATGGGTATTATACCTACCGATAATTCGGTTTCCAGGAGTCCATCCTGACAGCACGGTTAGTTCCCTCCCTTGTCTATCTTGTTATATATGCTAATTCATATGATGTAATATGTTTAAGTAAATTAAAGTGTTATCACTGGCATTGATCCATGGTATGGTACTTGTCAAATCACTGAGGTATTGGGGGAGGAGTGGGACCTTTTAACCTCTCGTGTGCTTCCTGTCCCTGTAAGGAGGAGGAGGAGGACGTCCTCCATAGTGCTGTCAGATGGACTCCTGGAAACCGAATTATCGGTAGGTATAATACCCATTTTTTTCGGTGTGTACATGTATTTTGGGAGTGTCCTGAGCTACTATAGCCCCTCTCACCACTTGGTATAGGGTGTTATGGATAGAAAATAATGGTTTCTGTTCTGATGAGCTTGTCTATATTTCAGAGGGACAAGATAGAATAGTATTGGCTTTGCCAAATACTTGGCTATATAGTTTGGCATGGTAAATACAGCATATAAATAAAGGATTGGGGAAGATCAGATTCTTTAGATATCGACCGATGTCTAGCTGAGAAGGTTATTACATGGAATGTTTCTCGGCCCCGGGGCAGACTATCGCAATTATAGATTTTACATAGACAATGTAAAGCCCCCTAGTTTTTTCTTCGCTTGGAGTTAGAGCAGATTCAAATTGCCCAAGATGCGGCCCCCTCATGCATATGATGTGGTAATGTACGCCTTTGGGGCTATTCTACAACAGGGATTTAAGAGAAAATAGGAAAAAATACATGGTATACCTTTTCAGGATGAGATGAAGTTTTGCATGTTGGTTTACATGTGTGACATTCCTGAGGGAAATCCAATTAGGAATGTGTCATCTTTTTTATAGTTTAGTTTAGCAGTGGATCCAGTCCATCTCTCCTAAATTAACTGAGTTTATCAATCAAATGAACAGTGTAATACTTCTTTGGGTTTTATAAAAAAAAATGTTCTGGCAAAATTCTTGGTTGGCTACTCCTGAGTTACTATCTAATAATCTGATTAATAATGTTGCATTGTTAGTGTCAGTATTCTAATCCATGTAAGGAGTTATGCATAGGAACATTCCTATTTTAGGATCTATTTCTATGAATGGATACTTTATGAAGAAAATCACTGAACTTCCATGTTTTCTGTACTTTAGATCTTGTACTTCATCTGAGTTATCAGATATGTACAATAACCTCTGTTGGGGGGAAGCAGAGGCGTAGCTAGGGTTTTGGTTCTGGGTGCTTGACAAGTGTGACCAACTTTTTACTATTGAAGAATGTTAAAAATAATTAAAAATATGGATATACTCCCTCCTGGCGGCCCCCGACCACCTCAGTGGCGCTGCCGGCAAGTTCCGTTCCCAGGCGTGCTTAGCGAGAATGACCTTTGCGACGTCGCGTAAAGTGAGCTTTTCAATGCAGTCTCATGGCGGCGGAATCGCTGCGATTCCGCTCAAATAATGAACATGCTGCGTATTTTACCGCGATGTGATTACGCTGTGGAAAAAAACACAGCATTAGCACAGCAACTGCAGAATCCCATAGGATTGCATGGGATGCGTTTTCTTAGCGTTTTTATAAGTGTTTCCGCTGCGGAAACGTGGGCACCTAGCCTAATAGTGGATGTAGGAGATGACTGCGCTGTTACTGAAAATAATCTATATATAAAGACCAACATGGATATTACCGCCATATGGTCACTGGTAAATAATAATAATAATCTTTATATAGCGCCAACATATTCCGCAGCGCTTTACAGTTTAACAGTTTCAAAACACAGTCATAAGTAACAACGTTAACAATACAATAATTAAAGCAAAATAAGATGACCCTGCTCGTGAGAGCTTACAATCTACAATGAGGTGGGGGAATACAAAGTACAGGTGTATATATACAATGGTGCATTTACAATGATGGTCCAGCCATCTTGAGGGAGTGAGGGATGGATGGAGGTAGTGAATGGGCTACACATACACACTTACACATAGAATGACTTTGATTAGTGAATGTGATGGGCCGCTCTGAACAAATGTGTTTTGAGGGAGTGCCTGAAACCATGCAAATTGTGGATAGTCCTAATTTCTTGGGGTAGAGCATTCCAGAGGATTGGCGCAGCGCGGGAGAAGTCTTGGAGTCGGGAGTGGGAGGTACGGATTAGTGCAGAGGTTAGTCGAAAGTCGTTTGCAGAGCACAGCAGTCGGTCAGGCCGATAGATAGAAATGAGGGAGGAGATGTAGGGGGGTGCTGCCCTGTGGAGAGCTTTGTGGGTGAGAACCAGTACTTTGAATTGGATCCTATAATGAATGGGCAGCCAGTATAAGGACTGGCGAAGAGCGGACTTGTCCGAGTACCGATTAGCCAGATGGATGACCCTGGCTGCTGCATTAAGGATAGACTGGAGAGGGGATAGTCGAGTAATGGGGAGGCCAAGTAATAGAGCGTTGCAGTAGTCCAGGCGGGAGTGGATCAATGCTACAGTGAGGGTTTTTGTTTCCATGGTTAGAAAAGGGCGGATTCTAGAGATTAGGTGTAAATACCAGTTCTACAAAATATACGTGATTACTGCACAGTTACAGATAATGCCTTACCACTGACGTTCTTTCTGATGGAATCGTTCACTTTTCCCGTCTTTTCCATCTGGCCCAGACCGACATGACAACTTCTCTAGCCAGTACTCTGCTGCAGAGATTACAAGAAAGACACATTTCAGTGCTGCCACCATCTATCCCCAACCTGCACAAACTCCTTATCCTGATGATACCCCAATGCTGAGCCACTGCTGCCTTATGTGTCCCTATTACTGCACCAGCTGGGTGGTTCTGTGTGCCCTTTAAATTCTAAAGCACCCCTCTATAATATAGTAATGCCGGGTGCAAGTTCTCTAGAAAACAGTGCCCACATTTTGTCCCCTAGAATGTAATATTGCCCTCTGTGTGCCCCTTTTAGTTACAGTAACCGGAGTTCCCCTATAAGTGCCCACTTTACATTTAATAATGTCCCTTGTCTCCCCCCTGTACAGCTCCCCTATACACAGCATGATGCTCTTATACACAGTATAATGTCCCCTCACTGCATACATACTGACCCCTTAGTATCCCCCATACTGTTTGATGGCTCCAACACTATGATGGCTCCGTCACTATAATCCCCACTCTGTATGATGGCACCTAGATAGTCCTCAATATACACTGCTCAAAAAAATGAAGGGAACACTCAAATAACACATCCTAGATCTGAATGAATGAAATATTCTCATTGAGTACTTTGTTTTGTACAAAGTTGTATGTGCTATCAGCATAATCACACAAAAATCATCAATGGAAATCAAATTTTTGAACCAATGGAGGCCTGGATTTGGAGAGACCCCCAAAATGAAAGTGGAAACAAGTCAAAATGAAAATTAAAACAAGACAAAATGATGCTCAGTATTGTGTGTGGCCTCCACGTGCCTGTATGACCACCCTACAACGCCTGGGCATGCTCCTGATGAGGTTGCGGATGTTCTCCTGAGGGATCTCCTCCCAGACCTGGACTAAAGCATCCGTCAACTCCTGGACAGTCTGTGGTGCAACGTGAAGTTGGTGGATGGAGCGAGACATGCTTTCCCAGATGTGCTCAATCGGAATCAGGTCGGGGGAACGGGCGGGCCAGTCTATTGCTTCAATGCCTTCATCTTGCAGGAACTGCTGACACACTCCAGCCACATGAGGTCTGGCATTGTCCTGCATTAGGAGTAACCCAGGGCCAACCGCACCAGCATATGGTCTCACAAGGAGTCTGAGGATCTCATCTCGGTACCTAATGGCAGTCAGGCTACCTCTGGTGGGCACATGTAGGGCTGTGCGGCCCTCCAAAGAAATGCCACCCTACACCATTACTGACCCACTGAAGGATCATGCTGAAGGATGTTGCAGGCAGCAGGTTCACACTGAGCACATGTGACAGACGTGACAGAGTCTGGAGACGCCGTGGAGAGGGATCTGCTGCCTGCAACATCCTTCAGCATGACTGGTTTCTTCCCCTCGGTAGCTACGCTATTGGGGGAAAGGGAAGTTTGGCAATGCTTAGGGATGTCTTCCCTTTTAATTTATGTTGTGCCTTGTTGTAATGTGTATTGTTGAAAAAAAGTAATACAAATGATCTGTTTAAAAAATACAAATTCCTTTTTTGATTCAAAGGTATAAAAAATTCAAACCAATACGATCCAATGAATAGAAATCCTTTATTCTGTGGAGCTGACAACACAAGCGTTTGGGAGCTTAAAAAGGTAAATTCAGTCAACATTTTTTTTTCTGTAAAATTCTCATGTTCAGTATTCACACGTCCCATTCCATCAGCCATTATAGTGGTCCATCGCCGCTGCTCTGGAAAGGGAGTATGCCTCCGCCCTTGCTAACATCCATGGCTTTTCTGTTGATTAGCCGGCCTGGCGCAACATCACACATGCGTCACATTACAATAATGATATCGCTCCAGGTTGACTAATCAAAAGAGCCTCTGGTGTCAGCAGGTAAGTAGCGGTACTCCCTCACCTGTGCAGCCACCAAAGACCACTGTCATTGATAATGGAATAGAATATGTGAATCAGTTCACACCTACTATGCTACTGACTGATTTGCCACTTTTTTTTTTTTTTGGCAGGGAAAGCTGAAATCAGTTGTTATTAGAGTCATTCCATGTCAAGTGGACCAGTGGTCCCCACTCGACCTTCTCCGATTTTGCTGAAAATTTATAAGGATGTACATGTATGTTTGAAAAGAGGTTCTGTAAATTTTTAGGGCCAGATCTCAACTACATTGGGCACTGTTGACCTTTCACTGGAGGTTCCACCAAGCCTGCGGCTTCAGCTAAGAGGATTTTGCAAACTTTGGCACATAGCCATTAGAGTTCTATACTGGCTATGATGCTGAAATTTGGCATACTAGCTCAATTTTTGCTGCTAAACACGACAAAATTATTACCGGCTATGACAATACAATATTTCGGCCGCAATTTTGTGTCAAAGTAGCTTGTAAAACGCGTCGCATAAAATTTATGCCAAACTTTGCCCATATATAACTCAAGACCAAAAACCAATAGTAACTGGTGCTTTGCCCTGTACACCAAACATCTACATGACTTTGCATTGCTGCAATATCACGGTCAAACCATATGTATTTGTGGAAATATTCACACCCACATATGATGAAAAACTTAAAAAAAACCGAATTTTACCTATTTTTAGGTCAAATTTCTCAAAAAGGGTACCCCTAAAATATATTAATTCTGATATCATTAGAAAGAGCAGATTTTTCTCTACAAGGATCATTGTTTTGTTTTTTTGGAGTCTCTCAGTTTAAGAAAAGAAAAATGCCACTGAACATGGTGTTATTTATTAATAAGCAATGAATGATAACTGCACTATTCAAACCCTTGCGTTGGTCCATGGTGGTTATACCACAACCAATTCCCTAAGAATTGGTATTATAATCCTATTAAGAATTGTAATAATGCTGTCTTTCGAGAATTGGCAGCCCCATCGCCTAGGAGCCATGGCCGATAGCTGTGCAAGGCCAGCCGCGGGCGGTCTCTTTATCGCAGGTTCCGAAGCCTGAGGGTGGGTGTCTTTGCCTAGGATCCCAAGCCTAATATTGGGTATCTTTTGTTGGTTCCCAAGCCATAATGTTCAGTCTAAGTGGTCTGGAATTGTTGCTGAATTTGCAACATAATCAGTTCAGAGAAGCTGTATTGTCGGCCCACTGCTGGTGCTGGAATTATTGCAATGATTGACTGCTCGGGAATCCAGCATGTATCATTTCTCACAGGCCAGTGAAAGAAGCTAGCTGGTCCATGAGGATGCATAAAATTTATTAATGCATCATGGTCGTCGACTGAAATTTCAGAAATATTTCCAATCCACCAGTTCGTTCCTATCGTAATTGCAGGCAATGTATTGCCCTGGCTGGAGGTTTGCAATTTTCACAAAAGGCATTTCTGATCTGACAGATCTATCTACATGGGCAATGAAAGATGATGGGTCATTTGACACCCTTGAAATGCGAATCTTTTTGTCATCAATTGGCACAAACTGGTGATTTTCTCTTGTTTCAGCTATTGTATGTCCATCTTTGAACCTTTCCTCTTGAACTACCCGTATTTCGTCAATTTTTTCTTTTGGAACAAAAAAAAATTTGATTCCATGCAGTTGCTCGTTGCAAAAGTTGAATAAATACACCGGGGTCAGTATTTGGTTTTCAGTTGGGCGTTGAAGACTGGCACGAGCTGCCAACCTCTTTGCTGTCCCTCCAGTCCCATCACAGGGCGACTTTCCATGACTGGTACCAAAAAAAATTCCATTCAGCGCTGATATTGAAATCAGCATTGTGGTGGCACAAGTTGAGAAAATTTTTGAAATTTTTGTACAGGGCTGCAGATCCATCGCTGAAGTAGTGGATATGACGAATCCCATAGATGAGTCTTGATACTCCACAATTACTGTTAAGAAAGTGTGGACTGCAACTGTGTCATGTCGTGAGCAATCACTGATTATGCACAAGCTGATGTTCTGCGCAGCTTCACCATTTAACTCCTTGAAGTAAATTACAAATGGGTGTACTGTAGCTTGACTATTTTCCAGTGGAAACCTTGAATGGCATCTTGAACAATAAATGAGTAATTTTCAGCAAAGTCCATAAGGATCACAAGCTCTCCAGGTCTCAGATTTTCCTTCAACGATTTCAAATAGCTACTTTGATGCTTGGCGATGTAGTGATGGCTACAAAGTTTAGAAATTTTCAAAACCAATTCTTCAATGAAATCTTCTATAATCAGTTGTTTGGTATCAAGCGTGTCTCGATCAGTGTGAATCCATTGTTTGAACTCAATAATATCTTCAGGGTCACTGTTGACAAACACATTGACTAGAAATTCTTTTAAAACTTCAGGACCCGGGCATTTATCACAACAGCCTAGTATACAGTCCTTGGATTCAATTCCACAGACCATTTTGCATATGAGCTCTTTGTAGTCATCAATGATTGGGCATGCTGCAAGCATTAGTTTGACATTTTGGTGAATGGTACACACACAAACGGAATGTGTTCCAGCAGATCCAACGGTTACGCACCACTTTGGCCGAAGCTCACAAAACTTGGAAAATCCAATTTTAGGGCCTTTCCGATCCCGATAGGCAACAAACATTTCCCTCATATTGCTCTGTAATAGTCGCTTTTGCATCTGCTTTTTTTCTCCTGCTATTCGCACTGATACATAGTCTTTTTTACCAGGGCACATTCGACTGAATTCATCATCCTCAAAAAAAAGCTTGCACCTTTTTCTTCACTTCCTCAGAAACTTTTTTGCCACACTTGATTCTAGGTAAGGCTAAGATCCCATGTTCACATTTAAGCTTTCGAGCTTGTTTGACCATTCGTTCAGAGACACCGAATTCGTCTGATATAGCCTTAATGGACCAACTTTTAGGTGCCAATGTCAAGATTTGGACCTTTTGTGCCCGACTGGACACCTGCAGCTTTTGCTTCAAATCTGCCAAAAGGTGATTGTAATCCAGACACAGTTTGCACTGTGCTGTTTTTGTTTGCTCAATGTCTTTTGGCTCAAGCCCTCCAATTGAAGCAGTCTTGCTAGAAAATGCATTTTGTACCTGGCTTATCTTTCTCCTTGCATATCCAAGTGAATCCCGCTGGCTTACCCGTGGATATTTCAGAGGAGAGATGCCAATGGATGTTAAGCTTGAATTTGGACTTTCAGGAGAACATTCCATTCCATCTAGATCTGATTCAGAGGAAACTGGATCAGCTGATTTTTTTCCTGTTAGCAAATTCTTTTCGACATGATGCACACATCTTCTGGCCAGGCTTCACATCATTCTTTGTAAATTCGTTCAACTGGTCAGCTGCTAACAAATTGATAGCTCGCAAATTCTTTTTGGTGTTATGACCTTTCTTCCCAAAAGGATTGCAACACGATTTTTGCAAATGCTCATATTTGGTCAAGAATGAAGCTTCATGGTGTAAACATATTTGTGAATGTTCGTCAAAATTTAGTCCCACTCGTCGACGCAGCATTTTCTGTTCATCCAATCCAAAACTTGTAAACAATTTCAACTCATCCTTGCTATGGGTGAATGTCTTAGGCTAAGTGCACACGTTCAGGATTATTTGCGTTTTTTTCGCTGGAAAAAACGCGTCAAAAACGCATGATTTAAGCATCCTATCATTTAGAATGATTTCCGCAATTTTTGTGCACATGGTGCGCTTTTTTCCGCGAAAAAAACTCATCTCGGAAAAAGAACCAACATGTTCATTAATTTTGCGGAATTCTAGCGTTTTTCCCGCAATATTATTGACCTAGAAAGTTCAGGAAAAAATCGCGGATAAAGCCCATTTTTGCTCAGGAAAATTCTGCAAACAATCCTGAACGTGTGCACATAGCCTTAAGGTGGCACTTCGAATTGTTCGCAAGGCCGATAGAGCACTGGGCCGATTCTTCATCAATTTCATTCTCCATCGCTAAAAAATAAATAATATATGCATTAAAATGTAACAATAGTCAATAACTTTTCATAAACAAAAAGGTTTATAGGTTTCTTTATCGCTTCATTGGGGGACACAGGTTACTATGGGTGTATGCTGTTGTCACTAGGAGGCTGACACTATGCTAATAAGGCAAAAGGCTGACTCCTCCCCAGCAGTATACACCCACCGACAGGCACAAGGCAACTCAGTTTTTGCTTAGTGTCTGTAGGAGGCGGACCTGGATCTAACACCAGATCCGCAGTTTCTTCCTTACAGGTTTTGTGTTGTTTTATTAACGTTTTCCCTTTGTTTTACAGATACAGCTCTTCGGGTAACAGGGTGCAGACTACTCACCCTGTCTTCCCACACTTTAGCGACCGAGAGAGCAGCGTGCGAATAATCCACACTGCCCACTCTCGGACTCGCTGGCAGGACTCGGTTCTTCTGTCACCCTCACGGGTGCTTCAGAGGACCCTTAGCGGCAAGTCCTTGCCTCTCCCCTCCTCACCCCTCTCCCAGGAGAGGGCTGAGAGGAAGACGGTGGCCACCGGAGGTGGCCTTCTCCCTTACCATAGGGGTTGACGCCGTCTTCTGCACCGTCTGGAGACGGTGCGGGAAGGAGGATCACCACCAGGACCCTCTTCACCAACGAGGGATCCTGAAACATCCTCAGTTCCACTCGGGCAGCACCTAACAACGGAGCACAGGTACAGACGCCACCTACCTCCCCCCATGCCCAACCAGCCCAGGCGCCACCGATCGCTTCGGCCACAGCGCAGCTAGAGAGACAGGGAATTTCCCCCGGTCAAGTTTCGCGCCCCTTTCAAACAATGTAGCGCGCGGCGCCGCCATCTTAAGCCCCCCTTCCTCGCCGCTCTGACCGCAGACACGCCCCCTTCCTGTAGGCGCGCTGAGCTCTTTCCTCCGGCGCCCTGACGTCAGCGCCAGGGCCAGACACCCAGGCCGCTCTAACTCCACCCCCATGTAGCGTCACCAGCGCCGGGCCGTGCCCCCTGCCGGTGCTGGCCCCTCCCATCACAGGCCGCACAGCCAGTGCACGAGGCGTCCCCGTCCCCCAACAACGGCCGGACACACCTCCTTCCGGCGTTCCTTCCCACAGGATGCTGGCTACGCCCACCGCTTCAGAAACAGCGCGTGGTCACAGCTCCCACCACGTGCCTCGCAGCGCCTCCATATCTGGGCCCGCAAAGCTCAAGCAGTGCTTACAGAGCTCTGGGGAAGACCCTGCCCGCCTCAGGGGGACATGGGCACTCTATCGACCGCGGCTGCTACATCGCTGGGTACCGGTAAGCAGGGGGCCCGGTAGGCTCTGCTTCTCACAGACCCTACCAGCCCTCTAGGCACCCCACACTCCCCTCAGCAGTATCCCACCAGCTCACCGTGGTATCCACTCAGCAGCAGTGTCTCTGCAGAGCTTAGCATTTACCCTTACTCAAAAGATACCTATGCCCAACCCAACGGCCCCCGGTCAGAATACCCTGGTGGCCTATTACGCTCGCAACCTCTGCAAGAAAAAGTGGGCTTCAAGCCAATCGTCTCCCCTCTGTTTCGTCCTGCGTCCCCACCACCATGTCTGCCCATCAGGAATCCTCCAACGCCCGGGAGGAGAGCGTACCCACCCCTCCGGAGTGGGCCATCGCTATGTCTCAGTCATTCTCGGACTGGACAAAAATATCGCAGTCCCTTGTGCAGTTCCTGGAGCGTATGCCACAGATAACTGCCGCCACCAGTGCTACGAACGCCACCCACGGTGATTCGCCTGCACCCGACCACGACCCTCACAGAGGCAGGTCAAAGAACAGAACCAGAAAGCGTACTCGTTCTAGTTCCTCGTCCAGCTCACCGGGGCCATCAGCGACCCCCAGTCTGCCCCACTCTACCCGTTCCCCCTCCCCGGAGGCGGACATCGGGTCAGATATACCGTCCCAGTAAGGGTCTGACCCCGAGGACGATCACTCCTCAGGGACACGGGACATGGTCGATAGCCTCATCTCGGCTATTGTACAGACCCTCGAAATCAAAGGGGATGAGACAGTCGCCCAGGACGACTCCGTCATATTTAAAAGGGTCAAACGCCCCTCAAGGTTTTTCCCATATACCCCTTCAGCTCCGATCTGGTAACCAAATGGTCCGAGTCCCCCAAGGTGGACCCGCCTATCTCCCACTTGTCCGCCCATACGGTCCTATCCATCCCTGACGCTGCGGCACTCAAGGACGCCGCGGACAGACAGATAGAAGTCCTGACAAAATCTGCCTCTGAGACATCAGGCGCTTCACACTGCCCCAACTTCGCCTCCACCTGGGTGGCAAAAGCCGTATCGGCCTGGGCGAAAATTCTCAAACGGGGCATCATGTCGGAGGCCCCCACAGAGGACCTTTCCAACGTAGCGGACCAAATCGCTCGCAAGTACCTCCTTAACGCCTCCCTGGATGCCGCGCCTGCTCCGCAAGGGCAAACAGCAACATCCTCGCAATTCGCTGGGTCCTGTGGCGGAAGGCGTGGAACGCGGACCCAGCGTCAAAAAAGGTCCTTAACTAGCCTCCCCTTCCAGGGCTCCAGGCTCTTCGGGTCCCAACTGGACCAGATCATCTCTGACACCACGGGGGGCAAGGGTAATTCTCTGCCCCAATCCAGACCAAGACTACAACAGGAAGGCACCACAGCCTTTTCGCCCCTTCCGTCCGTTCACTGCCTCAGGCGGCTCCACTCAACAGGACCGACCTCCCGCCCATGGAGACAGAAGGAAACCTTCCTTCAAGTCTACCCCCACACTGGAGAAACAAGAGCCGCACCCCTAAGCCATTCAGTAGTAGGAATCATAGATTCCCCCCTAAAGGACGGGTCACCCCAACCCGGGAACCCTCCCAGGGTGGGGGGAAGACTCCCTTTGTTCAGGGACACCTGGCTGTCAGTCGTCGACGACGCCTGGGTAAGGGAGATCATCACGTCCGGATACAAAATAGTTTTCTTCCCACCCAAAGAGACACTTCTTTACCTCCCTATTAGAAGCAGAAGTGATCCCCGTTCCCCTGCACGAACAGTTCTCCGGTTTCTACTCAAACCTCGTAGTCCCGAAAAAGGACTTCTCCCTTCGCCCGATCCTAGACCTCAAATGGCTGAACCGTCATCTTCGGATCCGCCACTTCAAAATGGAGTCCTTACGCTTGGTAATCACATCCATGGAGCCGGGGGAATTTCTTTGCTCCGTGGATATACAGGACGCGTACCTACACATACCTGTCTGCGTCCAACACCAAAAGTACCTCCACTTTGCTGTGTAGGGACACCATTACCAGTTCACAGCTCTCTCGTTCGGCCTGGCCTCCGCCCCCAGGGTCTTCACGAAGGTCATGGCGGCAGTCATGGCCATCCTCCGATCCAAGGGGATCCTCGTAATCCCCTACCTCTATGACCTCCTAGTCAAAGGTCCGTCCGCCAGGAGTGCAACCAAAGCCCCCAGATCACCCTGAGCACCTTATCCCGCCTCGGGTGGCTTGTCAACCGGGAGAATTCTACGCTGATCCCAACCCAACGCCTTCTCTTTCTGGGCATGGAACTCGACACCATTCGTGCTCGAGTCTTCCTCCTGGAGGAAAAATACTACTCAAACAAGGGATCAAAGCCCTAAAGTGACCAGCCTCTCTTCCCCTACGTTTCGGATTCAGAGTCCTGGGGAAGATGGTCGCCTCCATGGAGGCAGTACCATACGCGCAGTTCCACACACGCCCCCTCCAACTTGCCCTCTTGTCGTCCTGGGACAAGAAGCCAGCGTCCCTAGACCGCCCAGTGCTCCTTCCACAACAGTCCCTCACTTGGTGGACGCTGGCCTCCACCATCCTACGTGGAAGGTCATTCCTACCCCTCCGGTGGCAGATCATCACCACCGACGCCAGCCTGCACGGCTGGGGAGCAGTCTACCGGCACCTCACAGCACAGGGCCGCTGGGACGCACACGAAGCCCTCCTGCTGAGAAACCTCCTGGAGATCAGGGCAATCTGCTTGGCCCTCCTCCACTGGCAGCCCCTCCTTGAGAGCAAACCGGTCCGACTTCAGTCAGACAGCGCCACGGCCGTGGCATACATAAGCCATCAGGGCGGGACTCGCAGCAAGCAGATCATGACCGAGATAGCGAAGATCCTACGTTGGGTAGAAAGCCACGTCCCGGCCATCTCCGCTGTACACATTCCAGGGGTGGACAACTGGGTAGCCGACTTTCTCAGTCGTCAGGAGCTGGCAGCCGGCGAGTAGTCACTCAACCCGGCTGTCTTCAGCCAAATTTGCCAGAGGTGGGGCGTCCCAGACGTCGACCTAATGGCATCCAGATCAAACCACAAGGTCCCCCAGTACGTGGCCAGATCCCGGGACCCGATGACACTCGGTTGCGACGCTCTCGTCATCCCGTGGTCTCAGTTCCAAATGCCTTACCTCTTTCCTCCCCACCCCCTGCCTCCACGAGTCATAAAAAAGATAAAGGCGGAAGGAGTCCCCGTCCTACTCGTAGCCCCAGACGGGCTTGGTATGCGGAACTCGCAAACATGCTCACGGACGCCCCCTGGAGACTCCCAGCCCGTCCGGACCTTCTCTCATGGGGACCACTCTTCCACCCGAATTCTCAGTCACGCACTTTAACGGCATGGCCGTTGAGGCCGCGGTTCTAAGGAACGCAGGCTTTTCCGAAAGGGTCACCCAAACGATGATAAGAGCCAGGAAACCAGCGTCTTCCCGCATTTATCATAGGTGCTGGAAGGCCTTTTTCCACTGGTGTGAGGAAAACAATCTCTTCCCGATGACCGTTTCTCTGCCCTCTGTACTCGGTTCTTCTACAGTCGGGACTTGACTCCGGCCTTTCCCTCAGTTCCCTAAAGGGTCAGGTCTCAGCCCTATCTGTGCTATTCCAGATCGAAATGGCCTCCTTGCCCCAGGTGAATACCTTCCTGCAGGGGGTCGCCCATCTAGCTCCCCTCTTACCGTCCTCCGATCGATCCCTGGGATCTCAATCTGGTCCTAAGCGCTCTACAACGTACGCCCTATCCAGGATATCCCCTTCTCGCGACTCTCGTGGAAGGTAGCCTTCCTGGTCTCCATCACCTCCCTCAGAAGGGTATCCGAATTGGCGGCCCTGTCCTGCCGCCCGCCCTTCCTGATCCCACATCAGGATAAGGTGGTCCTCCGGCCTGTCCCTTCCTCCCTTCCGAAGGTAGTCTCGGCCTTCCACATCAACGAGGATATCGTCCTCCCTTCACTGTGCCCCTCACCAGCCCACCCTCAGAAAGGTCTCTCCACAAGCTGGACCTGGTCAGTGCGATCCGGTCCTACCTTGCTAGGACTGCACCCCTTAGTCAGTTGAATTCCCTGTTCATCCTCTATGAGGGCCCCCGCAAAGGGCTCTCAGTCTCAAAATCCACCATCGCCCGCTGGGTTCATTCAGCTATCCTGGAAGCATACCAATCCCAGGACAAACAACCTCCTCCGGGTGAGGGCACACCCCACCCGGGCTGTGGGAGCCTCATGGGCCATTCGTCACCAGGCTTCGGCGACGTAAATCTGCTAAGCCGCAACCTGGCCTTCTCTCAACACCTTCGTTAAAGTCTACAAGGTTAATACACACGTTTCGGCGAACGCGGGACTCGGTAGAAAAGTACTGCAGGTGGCGGTTTCCCACCGGCTGACCTAGTCCCCGCTATCTCCATATTTTACCTATTTACCCACCCTCGGGACTGCTTTAGGACGTCCCATAGTAACCTGTGTCCCCCAATGAAGCGATAAAGAAAGAGGGATTTTTGGTACTTACCGTAAAATCTCTTTCTTGGAGTCTTCATTGGGGGACACAGTACCCTCCCCAAAAATTCACACCACACTGGACCTCAGGCCGTTCCTTGGGGTTGGCACATAGGTCATGTATCTTATTACTATAACAGCTCCTACTGCTTTTGCACCAACTGAGTTGCCTTGTGCCTGTCGGTGGGTGTATACTGCTGGGGAGGAGTCAGCCTTTTGCCTTATTAGCATAGTGTCAGCCTCCTAGTGACAACAGCATACTCCCATAGTAACCTGTGTCCCCCAATGAAGACTCCAAGAAAGAGATTTTACGGTAAGTACCAAAAATCCCTCTTTTTGATTATAATAGACATTGCTAGCAACAATACAAATCTGTAACATGTGATAAGAATCTGAAAATCAAACACAAAATCAATGCATTACGCGCATAAATAACACCATGTTCAGTGGCATTTTTCTTTTCTTAAACTGAGAGACTCCAAAAAAAAAAACCAATGATCCTTGTAGAGAAAAGTGTGCTCTTTCTAATGATATCAGAATTAATATATTTTAGGGGTACCCTTTTTGAGAAATTTGACCTAAAAATAGGTAAAATTCGGTTTTTTTAAGTTTTTCATCATATGTGGGTGTGAATATTTCCACAAATACAAATGGTTTGACCGTGATATTGCAGCAATGCAAAGTCATGTAGATGTTTGGTGTACAGGGCAAAGCACCAGTTACTATTGGTTTTTGGTCTTGAGTTATATATGGGCAAAGTTTGGCATAAATTTTATGTGACGCGTTTTACAAGCTACTTTGACACAAAATTGCGGCCGAAATATTGTTTTGTCATAGCCGGTAATAATTTTATCGTGTTTAGCAGCAAAAGTTGAGCTAGTATGTCAAATTTCATCATCATAGCCAGTATAGAACTCTAATGGCTATGTGCCAAAGTTTGCAAAATCCACTTAGCTGAAGCCGCAGGCTTGGTGGAACCTCCAGTGAAAGGTCAACAGTGCCCAATGTAGTTGAGATCTGGCCCTAAAAATTTACAGAACCTCTTTTGAAACATACATGTACATCCTTATAAATTTTCAGCAAAATCGGAGAAGGTCAAGTGGGGATGATTTTTAAAACTGGTCCACTTGATGTGGAATGACCCTATAGTCAGACATTCTCCACTTACAATATTGACTTTTTTATATTTTTGTCTTGTGAATCTTTTATTGTATAATGCACAGTATATATTATTTTCTAGTAGATATTCATACAAAAATACATTCTGAAATCTTGCACTGTTGATTTATAAAAAAATAACTATACTTGCTCCTTACAGCACCACTCCAGCGTTATGTTTTTGGAATGGTGTCACTAATGTAAGTTCCCTGCACCTAGTATTATGGTCATCAGCCACCATCTTCATCTGTTATTGGCGCCTCTTTGATTGTCTTCTGCGGTTTGTGACCTACCAGATCTCTCCTGTGTTTTGAGTGAGGAGGAGGACTCTTCTCAATGTAAGTGTATGGGAGCCAGAACGAGGCCAGAAGGAGGCTCTTATAGACTTAGGCTGTGGTTCCACGGTCCGGAACCACAGCGCTTTGGATGGAGCGGAAATTCCGCTCCGTCTAAGCCCCGCCCCCTTTATGACGCGCGATCTTTCCGGAGGTGTTCAGGACACCTCCGGAACACCTCCGGAAAGAGCGCAGGGCTGCATAGCCCTGTGTTAATTCTGTTGCGGCGACGCACCGTCGCCGCAATACGCGAGGACATGCTGCGGTCTAAAAAGACGCGCCGCATGTCCGTTTACGCAGGTTTGCCACCTGCGCATTGTTACGCATAGTGGAGACGGGATTTCTTGAAATCCCCTCCACTATGCTGTAACATCTGGACGCTGCGTGTTTGGCGCTGCGCCAGCGCACAGCGCCAAACACGCAGCGTTTCCTGACCGTGGAAACTCACCCTTATACTGAGAGCTTGGTACTGTTGGCTGTGACTTGCAGTCAGTCACGTTAAAGTCACAAGATAGTGGATCGGAATCAGAGTGGCGTCGGGAAGAGCTTAATATGAAGACTGGTGAGTATTACAGGTACCACTCAAGCGATGAAATTAATGAAACTACGTTGGAGTGGTGCTTTTAAGGGCTTTTACATAGCTGTATTGTACAATATTTTCATATTTATTTATTTATTTTAACTCTGTTTCAAATACAGCTCTCTGAACACTTCCATCCTTCTGTTGCATTATTTGCAAAAACCATTCTAGAGGTATGTAATAAGCATAAAGTAATTTTCATCTATTACAGTTAGTAAAATAGCATGAAATAACTTTTCCGCTTAATTATAAAGTGCTGTTGAATATGTTGGCGCTGTATAAATAAAATTATTATTTCTGGAGGACTTTCTTTGTGGAAGTCATGTTAGTACAGTTCCCAAATGCCAGAGACATCTGACCTTTTGGTTGGTCTTATTCTCAGTTCTTACCATTTAGGACATGCCATAGCGCAGGACATGGTTCTCATTTTTTAAAATACTTGTTTTAAGTTGTTGAACTGTGTCCTATTGGTTTTGCATAAACTAATTACCTGCTGCAAATACACTTTTCGAAAAAAATAATAAAGGGAACCCTAAAATACCACATCCTAGATATCACTGAATTAAATATTCCGGTTGCAAATCTTTATTCATTGCATAGTAGTATGTGTTGAGAACAATAAAACATAAAAATTATTAATGTAAATCAAAATTAATATGCCATCGAGGATTTGGAATGATACTCAAAATCAAAGGGGATAATCAAATTACAGGTTGGTCCAACTTCAGTGGAAATGCGTCAAGGCAAGGAAATGATGCTCGGTAGTGTGTGTGGCCTCAATGTGTCTGTATGACCGCCCTACGATGCCTGGGCATGCTCCTGATAAGGCGGCGGATGTTTTCCTGAGGTATCTCCTACTAGACCTGGATTAAAGCATCAGTCAACTCCTGGACAGTCTGTGGTGCAACGTGACGTTGGTGGACGGAATTACAGTCATGGCCAAAAGTTTTGAGAATGACACAAATATTAATTTTTACAAAGTCTGCTGCTTCACTTTTTCTAATGGCAATTTGCATATACTCCAGAATGTTATAAAGAGTGATCAGCTTAACAGCAATTACTTGCAAAGTCAATATTTGGCTAGAAAATGAACTTTATCCCCCAAAACACATTTCAACATCATTGCAGCCCTGCCTTAAAAGGACCAGCTAACCTCTTTTCAGTGATTGCTCCATTAACACAGGTGTGGGTGTTGATGAGGACATGGCTGGAGATCAATCTGTCATGATTAAGTAAGAATGACACCACTGGACACTTTAAAAGGAGGCTGGTGCTTGGCATCATTGTTTCTCTTCTGTTAACCATGGTTATCTCTAAAGAAACACGTGCAGTCATCATTGCAATGCACAAAAATGGCTTAACAGGGAATAGTATCGCAGCTAGAAAGATTGCACCTCAGTCAACAATCTATCGCATCATCAAGAACTTCAAGGAGAGAGGTTCCATTGTTGCCAAAAAGGCTTCAGGGTGCCCAAGAAAGACCAGCAAGCGCCAGGACCGTCTCTTAAAAGTGTTTCAGCTGCGTGATCGGGTTACCAGCAGTGCAGAACTTGCTCAGGAATGGCAGCAGGCAGGTGTGAGTGCATCTGCACGCACTGTGAGGCGGAGACTCTTGGAGCAAGGCCTGGTCTCAAGGAGGGCAGCAAAGAAGCCACTTCTCTCCAGAAAAAACATCATGGACAGACTGATATTCTGCAAAAGGTACAGGCAGTGGACTGCTGAGGACTGGGGTAAAGTTATTTTCTCTGATGAATCCCCTTTTCGATTGTTTGGGACATCAGGAAAACGCCTCATTCGGAGAAGACAAGGTGAGTGCTACCACCAGTCTTGTCTCATGCCAACTGTTAAGCATCCTGAAACCATTCATGTGTGGGGTTGCTTCTCAGCCAAGGGAATTGGCTCTCTCACAGTCTTGCCTAAAAACACAGCCATGAATAAAGAATGGTACCAGAATGTCCTCCAAGAGCAACTTCTCCCAACCCTCCAAGAGCAGTTTGGCGATCAAAAATGTCTTTTCCAGCATGATGGAGCACCTTGCCATAAAGCAAAGGTGATAACTAAATGGCTCAGGGAACAAAACATAGAGATTTTGGGTCCATGGCCTGGAAACTCCCCAGATCTTAATCCCATTGAGAACTTGTGGTCAATCATCAAGAGACGGGTGGACAAACAAAAACCTAAACATTCTGACAAAATGAAAGCATTGATTGTGCAAGAATGGACTGCTATCAGTCAGGATTTGGTCCAGAAGTTGATTGAGAGCATGCCAGGGAGAATTGCAGAGGTCCTGAAGAAGAAGGGTCAACACTGCAAATATTGACTTGCTGCATTAACTCATTCTAACTGTCAATATAAGCTTTTGTTACTCATATGTTTGCAATTATTATATTTCTGTCTGTGATAAAAACATCTGTCAAACACACATAAAAACCAGAGGGCAGTAGATCATGTGAAAATATAATATTTGTGTCATTCTCAAAACTTTTGGCCATGACTGTATGTCCCAGATGTGCTCGATTGGATTCAGATGTGGGGAACGGGCAGGCCAGTTTATAGCTTCAATGCCTTCATCATGCAGGAACTGCTGATACAGTTCAGCCACATGAGGCCTAGCATTGTCATTCATCAGAAGGAACCCAGGGCCCACTGCACCTGCATATGGTCTCACAATGGGTCTGAGGATATTATACTGGTACCTCTGGCTAGCACATGGAGGACTGTGTGGCCCTCCAAAGAAATGCCTCCCCACACCATTACTGACCACTGCCAAACTGGCCATGCTTGGGGATGTTGCAGGCATCAAAATGTTCTCCAGTGTCTCCAGACTCTTGTCACATGTGCTTGGATGGGAACCTGCTCTCATCCGGGAAGAGCACATGGCGCCAGTGTTAAATCTGCCAATCTTGGTGTTCTCTGGCAAATGCCAAGCGCCCTGCACCGTGTTGGGCTGTAAGTGTGGACGTCGGGCCCTCATACCACCCTATTGGTGTTTTTCTGACAGTTTGAGCAGACACATGGATGTTAGTGGCTTCTGAATATCAGTTTGCAGGGCTCTAGCAGTGCTCCTTCTGTTCCACCTTGTACAAAGGAGAAGGTAGCGGTCCTGCTGCTGAGTTCTTGCCCACATACAGCCCCTCCACGTCTCCTGGTGTACTGGCTTGTTTCCTAGTATCTGCTCCATGATCTGGACACTACGCTGATAGACACAGCAAACCTTCTTGCCACAGCTCGCAGTGATGTGCCATCATGGATGATCTGCACTACCTGAGCCACGTCTGTGGGTTGTAGACACCACCTCATGCTACTGTACATTACTTCTAGGGGTGAGAGCTATGACAAAATGCAAGAATGACCAAAACAGCCGCCAAAAAGGATGAGAACAGAGCGATAGTCTGTGGTCACCCCTGTAGAACCACTCCTTCATAGGGGTTGTCTTGCTAATTGCCTATAATTTCTATCTGTTGTCTGTTCCATTTGCACAACAGCAGAAGAAATTCATTTGCAATCAGTGTTGCTCCATTACTGGATGGGTTGATTTCACAGAAGTGTGATTGACTTTGGAGTTACATTGTGTTTGTGTTTCCTTTTATTTTTGCTTTGAGCAGTGTAGTTTGGGTATAGCCTGCAAAGAAGCAGGACACCATTTTTAATTCCATGGGGTCTATGCTCATGTTGCTTTGTCCCCTAATTAATCCAAGAGAAGGATAATTAAATTGAATACAAAAATTCTATCTGTAAAGTATCCCTATTTCCATAATATGCCACTGTAATTAAGATAACACAAGGTATCTCTCATAACGCACGTTATGTTAACGAGAAGGTCCCCACTACTGCACAATCCCAGCTTAATCAATCTAGGACCCTAATTGAAATGAAATCAATGGACCCTCACCTCGTGCAGCAGACGGTTCCAGCGATGTCGCTCGTCACTGACATAACTTGTCATTTTTTTTTTAATTAGGGTCCTGAAATGATTGAGTTGTCCAGTAGTGGACAACCTCTTTCGAGAGTAACTAGGGTTAACAAAAATGTATCTATATTTGACATTTTTCTTGCTGTAGATAAAAGGATAAAATGCGCAAAGGAAAAATAAACTAGGTTGGGGTATATGCACACAGTTTTTGAGGAGTTTTTGGAGTGTAAGCTTTTCCACATCCTTCGCAAAAGCTAAGTTTCTGCTCCAAACATCAGTAAAATGCCCAATATAGACATGCCTATCATTCTTTCGAGAAGATACATGATTGCAGTATGGAACATTTGCCAGAACCCAAGACAGCGGAATGCTTTGAACTTTTTTTTTTTTTTTTACTTTTGCTTCAGGCAAATTCTGTTCAGTACACTGGTGATCCTCTGCAAGATTTCACCCTGATGAGGTTCTTGGATCGATTTGTGTACCGGAATCCAAAACAGCCAAAAATAAAAGGTAATATTTTGTTCACCAAGCCGTGTGCAGCATGAATGTGACAAAGCTCTTATCTGATATTATCCAGTTAAACATACTAGACTACTATTTAATGGGTTATCCTGTGAATCCTTTTACCTCAAAAGTCCTGAAAGGCTATTAGTATCAGTTTAATACTGTGGTGTCTTTAGTAGATAAAAGTACATTTCTCACCCTTTTTTGTCCCTCTTGGTACTTTTGCCAATCTCTGCTGCTTAATCTGGAAAGTCTCATTTCCCTTCTGGCCTCTGATCGGACTGATTTTGATATTGATATGATGTGGAAGCATGCTCCAAAAGCTTCCATCAAAATCACTGAAAATATAAAGTGATCCAGACTAGGTATATATCAGTTGTCAGGATGTAGAGGTGTGTAGTCAGCTATTCTGCCATGTTACTGCAGAAGCTCCTTTCCTGACCAAAGGACATAAAGCCATTCTGACAAGCCCTTTTTTACCAATATTAAAGCTTCGTTGTTGTACGGCTTTTTGCAGCAGTTAAATACATGTATTTTTTACTAACCCCTTAATGACTACCAATACGTCTTTTTACTGACATATCAGACACTAGCATTCCCCGACTGTTGAAAATGCAGCAGCCATCAACTGTACACTATAGCTGACACCTTGCTGCCTTTTAACCCCTTAGATGCTGCTGTCAAGTGTCTATGACTTCTAAATGGTTAACAGTGTGGAGGGATCCCTCTTTGTCCCCATCGGCACCCTGAGATCTTGATCGTGTGATCCTGATCTTTGCCATGGCAATTCATGGCCAAATAACGGCCGTATAGCGGCCTGCTCAGAAGTTAGAAACATTTAGGTGATAAAAACAACATTTTTCCTTCCTGTCATGTCACTTTGAATAAACTACCTGACAGCAGCTTTGAATACATTGAGGTCTGCGGTTTTTCAAATGGTCTCCCTTTTGGGGATTTTACGACATATACGGTAGGTCCACCAAAGTCAAAACTGAATCTGTCCCTGAAAAAGTAAGTTTTGTAAATTTCCTTGAAAAAATGAAAAATTGCTGCTACAATTTTAAACCTAACATGCTAACAGAATAAAAGGATATTTTAAAAATGGGGTTGATAAAAAGAAGACATGAGGGAAATGTTATTTAATGACTATTTTATGTAGTATGACTGTGTGGTTTAAAGGGATAATCCATTCAAAGTGTGAAAATTGCTAATTTTTTTAAAAAAAATTTGGACTAATTTATATTTTCTGCTTTTATTTATAAAAATATCGACACAAATTTACCATTAACTTACAAAGTACCATGTGTCACGAAAAAACAATCTCAAAATCAATGAGATCTGTTGAAGTGTTCTAGAGTTATTACCACATGAAGTGACAGTGGTTAGAATTTGAAAAAAAAAATTGGCCTGGTCACTAAGGGGTTAAAGATAAGCTTTCATTTAAAAAAAACGTTGTTACAGCCTCCATGTATCACAGTACATTGCAGACTACAAAATGAGGTATCTGAGAATCCAGACGAAAACTTAGTGATATCCCCATAATGCAGATTAGAGGACCGATGCTTTACTATGGCAGCTAGAAACCTAACAAAAAATCCCAAGTCTGTCTGTCCGTGTAACAGACTGCAATAATGATTTTAATTACCATGAATACAAGCATTATATAAGGGTTCAGGTCCAGAAAGGGAGAAAAAAAAACAAGTACCGTATTTTCAGACCATAAGACACACTTTTTTTTCCTCAAAATTTGGGAGGAAAGTGTGGGTGCGTCTTATGGTCAGAATGTAACATGTGGGGAGGGGGGCAGGGGGCAGCGGTGGAGTGAGATCGCAGGAGGCAGGAAAATATCCCCTCTGCTGCAGGAATCCAGGGCTGGGGAAACCACTGGTCCCGATACTTAAGTGCAGTGAATATTCATTAGCCGCTTCCCCGTCCACCTATCAGCTGAGCGGGGAGCAGCTAATGACAGAGCCACATGGTTCCCCAGCCCTGATTCCTGCAGCAGCTGGGCAGATCGGTGTCTGAAGGAGAAGGAGGCAGCAGGAGCAGAGTGCAGCAGGAGGCATCGCATACCTGACAGCCTGGGGGCTGTGCTGATGCCATGCTGAATGCTCCTGTGGAGGACCTGTGATGAGGTCATGAAGAGGGCGGGCTGGAGCATCACATGACCACACAAAGCCCTTCCTCTTCATGATGTCATCACAGGTCCTTCAGACACACTGTACAGCAGAGAATTAATTAAAAGGTTAGTAATGACAGCACATAAAAAAACACTGCCATCTGTGGTGGACTATAACTCCCAGCATGCTATAGGATCTGCAGGACATGCTGAGAGTTATAGTTCTCCCATGGGATCTTAAAGCAGCACTCCAGTGTTTATTTTTCAGTGCTGGAGTGGTGCTTTTAAATATAAGCTCTGTGCCCCCATTCATATACTCACCCTCCAGCGTCTTCACATAGTAGTTTACAGACACCACACTGGTCCCGCAGCACCATCTCCTACCCGTAGCTTCCAACATAATAACATACTATTATATATAATAACACGACATATAATAGTATGTTATTTATGTTATTAAATATTTTACCACATTTTTTGCTTCAAATATATTTTTCCCTATTTTCCACCTCTAAAACCTGGGTGCGTCTTATAGTCCGAAAAATACGGTACATTTAAGTTTTAATACAGATTAGATGGCACTTGGTACTGGCATAATTATAAAGATAGAAGAGCAGTTTTTTATTTTATTTTTTGATGGCAAAATGAATCCGTAAATTCTATATGCCTCAAACATCAATAAATGTGTAACCTCTTTCAGCTACAGACAACTTTAATTTTTGTAACTTCTCCTCCCCTATGAGATCTAGTTTTTGTGGGATCAGGTGTAATTTTGAATGATACCAGTCATTTTTTACCAAGCATCTTACTGGAAGACCTGAAAAGAAAAAAAAATCAAAGTTCTATCAATAAAAAAAATCAGGACTTGAAAAGATATGTAATGTATATCTTTGTATATTTTTACATCGATGGATCAGTGTCGGGGGGCCTGTTGGCATTTTTATTATCATTATCCGTCTGATGTTCTTTTTTTGTAGAGAAGGGACAACCAAAACCTTCTGCGAAGTTTACCTTACGGCTTAAGTAATATTCATTGATCGGACTTTTATGGATGCGGCGATACCAAATGTATATATATTTTTGTGTATATCTTTATTTTTATGGGGGGGAAAGGAATTCTAAATTTGAATCTTGAAAATGTTTTTTTTTTTTTTAATTATTTTGTCCCATTTTGTGTTAAATTTGCGATCAGTTGATGGCTTGTACTATATACTTTATATCACTATATACAAAATTATATACAATATACAAAATTTTGTGATTTCTCTGCACTTGGAATTTCTCCCTCATTCCAGTAAATTATATCGTAAAATGAATGGTGGCGTTCAAAACTTCAATTTGTTCCACACACAAATCAATCCTTCATATATAAAATTATATTAAAATAAAAAATCATTATGGCTTTTAGAAGGAAAAAAAAAATAGTGTGTGTCTGGAAGGGGCTTAACCGCATTGTAAGCACAGGAAAACATGCTATAACACAGTGGTGATATTGTGGTCTGTTTTTCCTTTCTGCCCAAGAGATGTTGAACATTCGCAGAAACTCAGTTTACCTCTGTATTTTACTAGGATGTGACAAACAAAATTTCTTGTATATAATCTGGCGCATTTTCAGACCGTCAATTCTTAGCCCCTTTCCGACATCGGGCATAATAGTACGGTGATGTCTGACACCCTCCGTTTGATGTGGGCTCCGGCAGTGAGCCTGGATCTTTTCCAGAACATGTCAGCTGTTTTGAACAGCTGACATGTGCCTCTAACAACCGCTGGTGCTATCGCGACCCACCCGCTGCTGTTAACTAGGTAAATGCCGCTGTTAAACTCTGGCAGTGGCATTTAACACGCGCTTCCGACAGGCACACCGGAAATCCCACCCATCGGTGACCGTCAAGTGATCACGGGTCACTGATGGGTTGGTATGACAACCAGAGGTCTCCAGCAGACCTCTATGATTGGCACCACCAGGCAGCGCTCATAGTTGGTGAGTAATTCTGCTACATACAGGCGATCTGATCTTTGCCTGTATGTAGCAGAGCCGATCAGGTTATGGCAGCTTCTAGTCTCCGGGTATCGGAAAATGGCACAATTTTTTATTTTTTTTTAACAAAGTTTGTAATTTTTGTTCACTGCTTAGATAAAAAAAAAAAAAAAACCCTAGACACGTTTGATGTCTATGAACTCGTAATGACATGGAGAATGATAATGGCAGGTCAATTTTAGCATTTAGTGAACATAGTAAAAAAAAGGAAAACAAAAAACAATTGTGGAATTGCACTTGTTTTGCAATTTCACTGTGCTTGGAACTTTTTTTCCGTTTTCCAGTACATGACTTGGTAAAACCAATTGTGTTGTTCAAAAGTACAACTCGTCCCGCTAAAAACAAGCCCTCACATGGTCATTTTGACTGAAAAATTTAAAAAAGTTATGGCTCTGGGAAGAAGGGGAGTGAAAAACAAACGCAGAAGCGGAAAAAGGGCTCCGTCTCATAGATGTTAAAGGACCTATACATGTTTGGTTTCTACCTCCGGTCATGAAGGGGTTAAAGGGAACCTGTTGTCATGAAATTGCAGTCCAGTCTGCAGGCACCATGTTCTAGAGCAAGGGGAGCTGAGTAGTTTGTTATATAGTTTTGTCATAAAAAAAAATCAGCATAATCTGTGTTTTAATCATTTACCCCTCTGCTCTTTTGGGATTTTCGGTCCAGTAGGCGGTCCAATCAGTGACTGACAGCTGACTCTGTCTGCACACTTATAGAGAGAACTGTCAGTCACTGATAGGATACGCACTGGACTGAAAATCCAGCTAGAGCAGAGGATTAAATGATGAAAGCAGGGATTATACTGAATGTTTTCTCACAGAAGTATATATCGATCATCTCCCCTCCCACTGCCTTGTAAGATAGTGCCTGCAGATTAGAGTGCATTTTCATGGCGACATGTTCTCTTTAAGGCCCACATACACATTAGGTTACAGCGATCACATGATGTGTAGTAGTGTTGGGAGACCCCCTTACACAAGATGATGTTGAGGGAGGATTGGGCAGTTTGAATCTAAATGTCCGATACTGTCTGCCTAAAACGCCATCTATGGAATACGCCCAGAAGTGCAGCGAGCGGCATCACCAGAAACCAGACGGACGAGAACGTGCTCTGCCACTAGGTACACAGAGCCCGACACACACAATGTCCGTACACATACGCACACAGGCCGGCAGCATTCAGACAGTGTTTGCTATGGAAAGCGAGTATTGTCAGTCAGAAGCCCCCAATATGCCTCAATGAGGAGCACCAAACTTTTGGCCACGCCAAGGGTGCTCCAAAGCCCGCTCATTTGTATAGTTATTTTCTCAGACACTATACCAGTAACAGGTACAGAGCTAATATGGTTGTTATAGGGGCTACGTCCCCTACAACAAGGTATAGCCCATTTAAAGTGAATTTTGATGATGACAGACTCCCTTTAATATGGATCATAATATCGAATAAAATTGCCAAAAATTAAAAATAACATTTTAACACAAAAATCTGATTTAAACAATAGGTAATTTTCTGGTTATACATTAGCTATAAAGCTGGGATATGTGTGGATGAGGAGTCAGAATGCATGCAAAATATACTTTTTAATATTTTCCTGTTTGTACAGAAAACAACAGAGGCTATTTAATTCACCAAAAGAAGAAGCTGTACATGAACCAAGAAAGACAGCCAGGTAAATATTTTTCATCCATGACTTGCTAATTCTTCAGTTTTGTTGACTGTCTATCCTTTGTAAAACTAGATAGGACGTGTTCCTCTGGAGAGACTTGTCACTGAATAACAAGCCTCAAAGAATAGAAAACTGATGCAGTCTATAAACCTTATTCTGTTTACTTGCCTTGCACCTGTTTATTAGGCAGGGTTCGCACCTGTTTATTAGGCAGGGTTCACACCTGTGTGCGGGAATTATGCTTCATTTCCGTCTTAGGAACAGCAAAGGGAAGTCATGGCCAACACAAATCTGGTGGAAGCAGAAGAGCCCCATTTATTATGGGATCAGTGTGGGTTCTGGCATGTCAGACTTTTTTTTTTGTTTATTTTTACGTGTTGGAACCAAGACAGACCCCATAATAACACTGGTATTCTGTGACTTTGGTGCCAACAATGTCTAAAAGGCTTTATATTAAGTTTATGGTGCTGCTTGCTTTGGTCTGAGCCATGAGATCGTGCGGTTCTGCACTGTATGCCGCAGGGGGTTATTGTGGCACAGCTGACTGGAGTAGTGCACAATCCTTTTTATGTGTTATTTTTTAGCATTTCGTTTTATTCCGATACATTTTTAGTTTAAACAAACTTAAAGCCCCTAACTCGGTCATGTTGGCTTTTCAGTATATTCAGCATGGCAGTTTGCTCCGTCACTGATACTAATATTTTAGATCCAATTGTCTGAATTACACAAGTATGCATGCTTAACAGATGTTACCAATTTGTGATGTATTCTTATTTTAAAAATTGTTTTTAGTGAACAGTGTTACTTTCCTTGAAAAAGAAGAGAGTGAAATCCCGGTAGATGAAATATTCTTCCACAGGTAAAAACGTTTCAGAATGAAATCTGTCAAAAAAATGTACGTAATTCCTTCATGGTTAACGCAGTCTCTTTGTAAAACCCCTTCCGTTGGCAGTCACTAAGATGTCAGTGGTGTTTTTCATAGGCAAGAGAGTGATCCATTTTCACCAGTGTTTTGGATCATTCTTTCAATAGACTTTAGATAAATTAATAGTACAAGCGAATATAAGAAACTTTTCAATGTAACAAGTGTTTTACTATACATCAAAACTTGATTCAGACCAAGACAGCTCAGCTCTGCTGTGTAATGTCCTCACATGTTGCTGCACCTTATCTGTGAGCTAAAAAGTAGATGAAGAGAAGGCTTTGCAGTCTGTGTGCTTTAAGATCACTGCAGCTATTCTGCTCCCCCAGCTCTGTGAATTGCATGCTACAGGTAGAGCATGGAGAGAGGATAAATGTCACATAACGGTCAGGAGGTGTTATTCCAAAGCTATGCAATGTATATAATATGGTTGGAGAAGAAATTGCTATGTCACACATCTTAGTACATTTCCAATTCTAGATATTTCCATGTGACTAAATATATACAGAGAACCGCTGTAGTTTGCCATACTTGCTATGCCTTATGCCTAGTGCTTTTTTCATATTTTTGTTTTGTTACTGTCCAAAATCTAGATTCTTCAAGAAATTGTCTACAGATAAGCCAAAGCGTATACGTAATGAAGATGAAGAGTGTATTGAAGATGTTGATGATGATGAGTTTGAAAAAATTCTTGGTAAGAGAACAAGCAAGCAGTCTCCTAAATATGAATAATCTTTTGCCTTTGTTACAAATCTGTTAGTATCCTATTGATTTCTCTGCTATAACTGCACACTCGGCTGACCTGCAGCATTTTGGCTCACGATCATGTGTTAAGGGAATTTATTCTGTTACCTCTTAATTTACCACCAGAGTATTATCTATGGGTTGGCTGCTTACACTTGTCATCTAGCCCTACATAATATTGCCTTCAAGTAGCCAAAAAAGAAAATTATTCCATTGAGGAATGGAAATATTGTAACACTGGGTGAATAAAACCTGAATTGCTGTTTTATATCCTGGAGTGCTGCTTCTACTTCTTTGGTTATTTGGATTGGAGATGAGGGTCCGGGCTCCCTAAGCTTCGCACACATGCTGATTTTTTTTTTCTGCATTAACTGTGCTGTTTTATTTCTGAAGTACACATATTGCTTTCATTTCCTTGTATTACAGACTCATTTGAAGGTGACAGTTTTAACAACGTAGGGAAGAATGATCTTGATTTTGCTGGGTAAGTTTGTGAAAGATTATCTCAAAGAAAAATTCAGTTAAACTACTTATGACGCTGTACAGGGGACTTAGTGCTGCTCCGTGTCTTCTCAGCTTCTTGCAAGGCTGAGGATACAACTAAGGCTGGAGTCACACACAACCACAAAAAATCGGTCCGTTTTAGACGGTCGACAATCGGATCAAAATAAAAACATCACACATCCTTCTGGCATCCGATTTTCCTTCAAAGATGCGATTTAATCGCATGTGTGTGTACCTTGTAACATCCGATTTTCATCCGACTTGCAAGATTTTCTCGCAGGCTTGCAAAACTGACATATAATGGATCCAAAAGAATAGTATTTAAATCACAAAAGAAAGAATAGATATATACACATGGAGCACATATATATATATATATATATATATAAATATATATATATATATATATATATATATTTATTTATATTATATATATATATATATATATATATATATACATGTCATTGTGACATGTATATATACATATATTTATAGTTCCTAGACTTCTACATACTGTTATAGCCGCTAATTCAATTGCCGGGTTTTGTGAAATCACAGAAGCCGACATGAAATGATACATTGTTTCCACACATTTAACCATGTCATTTCCTGTATTTTGATATTTGTTTAGAACTTACAATTACATGACTGTATTTGTGCAAAATTTCAGACATGTAGGGGTTAATTAAAGGTGTAATTTCGTTGAAAAAAAATGCGTGGGCTCCCGCTGTATTTTCTCCACCAGACAGACAAAGCAAGCGAGTGGTGGCAGATAATAACAGCCTAGGGAGGGTACATTTTTTGTGCCCCCCCTGGCTACTAACATCTGCCCCCAGACACCCCAGAAAGGGCAAATCTATAATTAGATTCGCCCTTTCTGGCACTTTGCCCGTCTATTCCCATTGCCCTGTAGCGGTGGCGAATGGGTTAATTATCTCACCTTACTGTCACCTTGCTATTGAAAGGTGACCTTAAGGTAGGTTAATAATTGAGAGCTGTCAATTAGACAACTATCAATTATTAATCCTATTGAAGTAAATAAAAAAACACACACTTTAAGAATAAATAATTTTAATGAAATAAAAACACATTTTTTTGACCATATTTTATTTTACACTTAATCCGTGCGAAGCCATTGATCTCCTAAAATAAAGAAAAAAAAATAAAACAACATTATTCTTACCTATTCCGCCGATCTGTCACGTCCCACGCTGTAATCCTTCACAAAGGGTTAACTAGCTTTGAGCCAAGCAGTGCAAGTAATCCTGCATGCTCAGCTCAAAGCTCCTGAATGAATAAGTTCCTCTCCTGGCGACAGGAGAGGATGTGTTTCATGAATGAAGCTTAATTGATTGTGTCCACTTTCCCTTTAGGTCAGGTCACTACAGTTAAATTGGCAATAAATCAATTAAGCTCCATTCATGAATCTATTCCTCTACTTTCGCTGGGAGAGGAACTTATTCATTCAGGGGAATACAGGTCTGAGACAGCATTATTAGCTCTCTGCGACCTGTAACCTGTTAACCCTTTCTGATGGATTACACCGTGGGACCTGACTGTACATCGGATTGGTAAGTATAATTTTGCTTTTTTATTTTATTTTTATTACAGGAAATGGTTTTAGCAGGAAAATAAAATATGGTCAAAAACTGTGTGATTATTTCATTAAACTTATTTTTTATTAAACTGTGTGTGTTTGATTTTTCTTTCATACAATAGGATTAATAATTGATAGTTGTCTAATTGACAGCTCTCAATTATTAACCTACCTTAAGGTCACCTTTCAATAGCAAGGTGACAGTAAGGTGAGATAATTAACTCATTCGCCACCGCTACAGGGCAATGGGAATAGACGGGCAAAGTGCCAGAAAGGGCGAATCTAATTATAGATTTGCCCTTTCTGGGGTGTCTGGGGGCAGATGTTAGTAGCCAGGGGGGGCACAAAAAATGTACCCTCCCTAGGCTGTTATTATCTGCCCCCACTCGCTTGCTTTGTCTGTCTGGTGGAGAAAATACAGCGGGAGCCCACGCATTTTTTTTCAACGAAATTACACCTTTAATTAACCCCTACATGTCTGAAATTTTGCACAAATACAGTCATGTAATTGTAAGTTCTAAACAAATATCAAAATACAGGAAATGACATGGTTAAATGTGTGGAAACAATGTATCATTTCATGTCGGCTTCTGTGATTTCACAAAACCCGGCAATTGAATTAGCGGCTATTACAGTATGTAGAAGAGTAAGAACTATAAATATATATATATAC
Source organism: Oophaga sylvatica (assembly GCA_033576555.1). Lineage (NCBI taxonomy): Eukaryota > Metazoa > Chordata > Amphibia > Anura > Dendrobatidae > Oophaga > Oophaga sylvatica. The sequence goes on along the minus strand of JARQOD010000005.1, from coordinate 391,633,193 downwards.
ATATATATATACATATATATATATATATATATATATATATATATATATATGTCACAATTACATATATATATATATATATATGTGGATTCTATGTGTGGATATGTATTGATTCGATTCTTTATTAAAGCTGTCAGTGTGCTTTTACAGTATAGGCAGGGATGAATTGCCGGCTTTTCTAAAGGACACCGATGCGATTTAATCGCAAGTCACACATGCGGTCCGTTTGTAATCCGATTTTTCATCGCTCCCATAGACTTGCATTGGCGATTGTCGACCGACAATCGGTGACAATCGCAGCATGCTGCGATTGCAGACGGACGTTTAAAACGGACCACAAAAAATCTGATACTGGGAGCTGCTCCATAGATTAACATCGGTCCGACTGCAATGCGATATTTCATCGCATTGCAGTCGTCCGATTTTGTCGCCAGTGTGACGCCGGCCTTAGGCTGCACTCCAAAGCGAGTGTTTATCAGCTAAAGGAGAGGTGTGTAGGATGCAAACTGATGGGCCATGCCAAGGGAAACAGCTCTGGCAAAAATTAAAAGACCACTGCAAAATTTTCAGTTTGTCTGATTTTTCTCTTTATTAGGTATATTTTTGAGTAAAATGTAAATTGCTCTTTTCTATAAACTACGGACAACATGTCTCCGAATTTCCAAGCAATGAATTTTGTATTTATTTTCAGAAAATGAAAAATGGTGAAAACAACAAAAATGCAGTGCTTGCAGACCTCAAATAATGCTAAGAAAACAAGTTCATAATCGTTTAGAAACAACAATAATGTTTTAACTCTGAAGAGTTCAGAAATCAATATTTTGTGGAATAACCATGATTTTTAATCACAGCTTTCATGCGTCTTGGCATGCTTTCCACCAGTCTTTCACACTGCTTTTGGGTGACCTTATGCCACTCGTGGTACAAAAATGTAAGCAGTTATTCTTTGTTTGATGGCTTGTGACTAACCATCTTCCTCTTGATTACATTCCAGAGGTTTTCAATGGGGTTCAGGTGTGGAGATTGGGTTGGCCATGACAGGGATTTGATGTGGTGTTTCTTCATCCACACATTGATTGACCTAGCTGTGTGGCATGGCACATTGTCCTGCTGGAAAAACCAGTCCGTAGAGTTGGGGAACATTACCTGAGCAGAAGGAATCAACTGTTTTTCCAGGATAACCTTGTATGCGGCTTGATTCATATATCCTTTGCAAAGAATAACCTGCCCAATTCCAGCCTCGCTGAAGCATCCCCAGATCATCACTGATCCTCCACCAAATTTCACAGTGGGTGCAAGACACTGTGGCTTGTACTCCACTCCAGGTCTCCGTCTAATCATTAGACGACCAGGTGTTGGGTCAAAGCTGAAAATTAGACTCATCAGAGAAGATTACCTTACTCCAGTCCTCTATGGTCCAGTCCTTATGGTCTTTGGCAAACTTCAGTCTGGCTTTCCTTTGCTTCTCATTGATGAAAGGCTTTTTTCTAGCTTTACATGACTTGAGCCCTGCCTGTTACGATCTTTTGTTGCTGAGTGACATTCGAATAAGATGACGGTCAGTGAAGAGTCGTTTTCTCCCTCTGCCCATCTGTAGCTTTGTTGTCACCAATGTCTGCTGCTTGACCTTGTTGTAATGGACTGCCGTCTTAGAAATTTTAAGGATTAAGGCAACATGACGCTCACAGTATCCCTCTGCTAGTAAAGCCAGAATTGAGCCCTTCTTTTCCTCACAAGACTTTTCTTTTCAACTCCTTTGGCATGGTTAAAAGTTATTTTTTTCATTCCTATTACTTTTGGGATATTAACTAGCACTTTTTCTGCCATCCAGCCTGTCCTATTGCAAGAGGATTGTGAACACCACAGCAGTGTTTTTTATACTTTCCTTCGTTAAATAAGATTTGGTTCAGGTGATCACCTAATCAGAAGCACGTTAAGTAGAATGAGGTGTACTCTGGTTGGAATCCAACTGACACTGGAATGGAATGGCTGTCAGACATGTAGAGAAGCTGATTTATATAAAACTGTGCAGTTATTTATTTATTTTTTTTGCCAGAGCTATATCTATGTATGTGTGTATATGTGTGTATATATATATATATATATATATATATATATATATATATATATATATATATATATATACATACATACATACATACATACATATATATGTGTGTGTGTATATATATATATATATATATATATATATATATATATATATATGGATTATGTCTCGCTTATGTGCGACCGGAGGTAAGCAGGAGAGCGACTTCACTCGATTCTTCAAGCAAGTTTATTCAAACTTCATAAACTGCTCAAAACAGAAAACAAAAACAGCCTTCTCTGGCACAAAGTAACAAAAGGCATATATACAGTCCTTGTACTCTAGCAGAGTAGTCTCCTCAGAGCACACACACTGGAGGTCTCCACACCTCCAGCCACTCACACCTGAGCAGTAGGCTCATTTATATCTCAGACACCCAGCTAACACAGAACACATGACTGGTCATGTGGTAGTGACATCATCCCAGGTCCTCAAACCACATACAAAGGTATAGTGATGCCCTACTCTCCCATCTCTCTGTGTTCATTAATATCGCTACAATATATATATATATATATATGCTACAGGTATGATTTCAATAGGAGTTGAGTGGTTTCATTTGAGTTTTGGTCTGACAATTCTACCTTTTAGGGTATGTGCAGATGTTTAGTAATAGGCAGCTCTTTGGGTGCAGCACATGTCTGCTTTTGAACGCAGATGAATACTCATGTGTTCACTGAACCGTGCAGATTCACGGCGTCCAATACATTGTACGGGTGAAATTCATCTTGTGGAGGCTCGCGTCTCCGCAAGACAAATTGACATGCTACGGTCTGGAGAGACGTGCCGCATGTTCATCTCCGCAGGTAAGCCGCAGGCGTCTGTGCATGCATAGCGGGCATGGGATTTCTTGAAATCCCTTCCACTATGCTTTCACATCCAGACACTGAGGGTTGGACGCTGCGCAAGTACGCAGCGTCTGACCGGCTGTGTTAACGGATAGTGTGCACATACCCTTAATGTTCATACTGAAGCGTGTCTGTCTGCCACAATTGTTAGTGACAGTAGTACTGCAGTTTATTAATCTGACTTTAGCACTAAGAAAATATGGGTGTTTGTACTTTTGCACCCTGTATGCAATTAACAGCAACAGCACTGTTGCAGAAATACTTTTTTTTTTACCACTTCACTAAACTTTAAGGGTATGTTTCCACAGGGCATATTGGCAGCGCTTTGGACGCAGCGGATACCCTGTTCTGGCCAAAGCGCTGCCCCCTTTTGTACACGCGGTGATTCCGCATGTGTTCATTGACCACATGCGGAGTCACCGCATCCTATACATAGACTGTGTTATTTATCTTGCCGAGACTGAGCGTGTCAGCAAGATAGTTAGACATGCTGCAGTCTAGAAACACCGCATGTCCTGTTACGCGGGTATGCCACCTGCATGTTTGTACGTATAGTGGAGATGGGATTTCATAAAATCCCCTCCACTATGCTGTAACTTCTGGATGCTGCAGATTGGACACTGCGGCTGTACGCAGCGTCCAATCCGCAGAAAATCCTTAAGGAATGCGCCCCATGGAAACATACCCTAAGGGTACAGTCACTTCTCTATGGTTGCCTAACACTATAAACTTTTTTCACATGTCTTATTTAACAAAAAAAAACGAATGAAAGTACCCGTTTGAAGAATCTAAAGGACTGGAGTCTCCAGTTGTGGTTGTGTCCGAGCTTCTAGCTTCTGGGTTGTGGGCTGCCAGCTGTCTTAGTAGAAAGCTACAACCCAACATAGAATCATAGAATGGTAGAGTTGGTGTTAGAATGCTGCCTGTATAAGTCACAACCATCGTCTGCCCATTCTGCCTTTTTATTTACACCTTCTGCAGTGTCTAAACCCTGGTTCTGGGCTAGGCTTTTCGGAATATTGTTATTATGGACCCTAGGACATGAACAGTTCCCATGTTTGACAATTAGGGATAAGGTTAATATCCCTAACCATTCCTTCACATTTCTCCAAATCAGAGACAACAGTTCTGTTATTTGATAGCACCACTACTCACCCTATTTGAGCTCCTCAGTGTCAGTTTTCTTCAAGGGGTATTACATGTGAACTGTGTAATTGTTTTCCCACTATAGCAGAAGAGGTGACATTAAACTATATGGCGAAACAGGAGAGATGTTTGGATATTGAGATCTAGGATAACTGGCAATGTCATTTGGAGCAATGCATTAAAATCGTATTAATATTTATTATAAAAAATAAATTGTTATGCACTGGTATTATACTGATAGTTGCCGATCCTGGCTGAATTAAGGTTCCTCATTACATATTTCAGCAGCAGACGAAGGAAGGGAGACACACACTAGTCATTACTAGTGGGTAGGCGGAGCCCAGATGGGATAGACACCTCAGATTAAAAAGTGTTGACCGGCCCCTCCAGCTCGGGCTCCTCCTACTCCAGCTCTCCAGTCTAAAATTTGAGGTCTCAGAGGATAGTCGCTGCTGGTGCAGCTCCTCAGAAGAATTTTTTATTTTTTATCGGACAGAGACTTGGACAGTGGTCTAGAGGCCTCAGGGGTCTCAGCGCTGCTGGACCCCCACCCCTCCCTTGGCGGATCTGCATTACCCTTATGGTGGTCCCTACAGAACCCTGCCGGCCCTGGGGGATGAGGGTTGCTTCCCTGGCGGGGACGCAAACCGCGCTTCTGGGGTCACTGCGTTCCCCGCCCTGGGGGGAAGCTACGGGCACAGCGCCACAAATCCCTGGGGGTCCCTGTGGCGCTCAGCTGGGTGAGTACTCAAAAAATACATTTCTTTATCGCTTCATTGGGGGACACAGTTACCATGGGTGTATGCTGTTGTCACTAGGAGGCTGACACTATGCAAATAAGGAAAAAAGTGGCTCCTCCCCAGCAGTATACACCCCCCGGCAGGCACGAAGCAACTCAGTTTTTGCTTAGTGTCTGTAGGAGGCGGACCTGGATCTAACACCAGATCCGCAGATTTTTCCTTTACAGGTTTTTGTGTTGTGTTATTAACGTTTTCCCTTTGTTTTCCAGATTCATCTTTTCGGGTAACAGGGTGCAGATTACTCACCCTGTTTTACCCACACCTTAGCGACCGAGAGAGCAGCGTGCGAATAATCCACACTGCCCACTCTTGGACCCGCTGGCAGGACTTGGTCCTCTGTCACCCTCACGGGTGCTTCAGAGGACCCTGAGCGGCTAGTCCTTGCCTCTCCCCTCCTCACCCCTCTCCTAGGAGAGGGCTGAGAGGAAGACGGCGGTCACCAGCGGTGACCTTTCCCCCCTTCCTTCACGGGGGTCGACGCCGTCTTCTGCACCGTCCGGAGACGGTGCGGGAAGGAGGATTTCTACCAGGACCCTCTGTACACAACGAGGGATCCTGAAGCATCCTCATCTACAGAAGGGACAACGGATCAAAGGTACCTATCCCTTCTTCCTCCCCAGAGCGCCCCATGCCCCAACCCGTGCCCGCATCCACCCCGGGTGCCTCATAGGTCCGGGCAGCACACAACGACCCCCAGACGCCGCCGCCAAGGGTTATCCCGCGGACCCTCTCCCCCCTCTGCTACCTTCGGTTACCTAGAGGGCCGGTCGCAGCACACAGCGGTCGCAGATGCGCCCCCCCTTTTAAAAATTCGCGCCTTTTTGTACACAAAGAGCGCGTGGCGCCGCCGTTAGGGGAGGGATTCTCTCGGGCACAGGCCATCCCCCCTCCCCACGGAAGCGCCCCTCCGGGATCGCTTACGTGGACGCCGACGTCAGCCTCCTGACCAGGGCACGCCCCCTCGCCAGGCTCTCCTTAACACCGCCCCTGTCTAGGTTGCCGGGACGCGCCCCCTGCCGACGCTTGCCCCGGCGCTGGCTCCGCCCTGCCCACGGGCTGCACACGCCCACAAGCCAAGCTGTCCTATGAGCGCAGCTCTTCCATGCCGGCGGCCAGGACCAATGGCAGGGGCTCTCTCTCTCTCAGGCCATAACCCCGCCCACCGCCTGGCTCTGCAGCGCATGGTCGACAGGCATACAGCACGCCATCCCACAACACATGGCTCCACAAGCGCCTTCAGCTCCCGCCGCCAGCGATCCTCACAGGGTACACTGCTACCGGCTCCAGACGGCCGCCGCTACCGACCGCTAGGCACTGGTAAGCAGGGGCACCATTAGATTCTGCACTCACACAGACTCTACCACCCCTCTATAGCCCCATCCTCACCGCATACTCCTGAGCAGTATTACCCTCCTCAGCAGTATTACCCTCCTCAGCAGTATTACCGCTGAATATCGCCACTCAGGCCCTATCTACGCCCAATCCCACTGCCTGTGGTCAGAACCCCACGGTAACCCATTACGCTTGTGTCCTTCGCAAGAAAAAGCGGGCTTCAGGCCAGCCGTCCCCCACCTGCTTGTCCAGCAGCCCTGCCACCATGTCTGCCCAGCAGGAAACCACTAATGCCAGGGAGGAGAGCACACCCACCCCACCGGAATGGGCTGTTGCTATGGCTCAGTCCGCCTCAGACCTGACAAAAATATTGCAGTCCCTCGTACAGGTCCTGGAACATATGCCGCAGCTAACGGCCACCAGTGCTACGAACGCCCCCCACGGCGATTCGCTTGCACCCGGCCATGAGACTCACAGAGACAGGCCAAAGAAAAGAACCAGAAAGCGAACTCATTCCAGTCCCACATCCAGTTCACCCGGGCCATCGGCAGCTTCCAGCTTACCACGCTCCACCCGTTCCCCCTCCTCGGAGGCGGACGTCGGGTCAGACGTGGCTTCCCAGTCAGAGTCTGACTCGGATGACGATCAGACCTCGGGGACGCAGGACATGGTAGATAGGCTCATTCCGGGCATTGTACAGACCCTCGAAATCAAAGAGGATGATGTGGCCGCCCAGGACGACTCCATTTCATTCAAATGGGTAAAACGCCACAGGGAGTTTGAGGCAACTACCACTCGTCACTGCGATAATCACGGGAAACGATTCCCAGGAAGGAGACGACTCGACGTCCCCTTTAGCTCAGACCTAGTATCCAGATGGTCTGATTCTAAGGTGGACCCAACTATCTCCCGCTGGTCTGCGCAAACTGTCCTGTCCATCCCTGATGCCACGTAGCTCAAGGACGCCACAGACAGACAAACTGAGGCCCTGACAAAATCGGCCTTTGAGGCGTCAGGCGCCTCACCCTGACTTAACTTGACTCCACCTGGGTGGCGAAAGCCATATCGGCCTGGGCCAGAACCCTCCGCCGGGGCATCGCCGCGGAGGCGTCCCCGGAGGACCTTTCAGATTTGGCGGACCAAATCGCCCACGCAGGCAAATACCTCAATGTCTCCCTGGATGCCGCTGCCTACTCCGCAAGAGCAAATGGCAATATCCTCGCAATTCGCCGGGTCCCTTGGCTCAAAGCGTGGAATGCGGATCCAGCAAAAAAAAAAAAAAATATTCCGACTAGCCTCCCCTTCCAGGGCTCTAGGCTCTTCGGATATAAACTGGACCAGATCATCTCTGAGGCCACTGGCGGCAAGAGTACCTCTCTGCCCCAATCCCCCTGCAATCATAGGTTCCCCCCTAAGGTACGGGTCACCCCCACGCGGGGACCCTCCAGGGTGGGAGGCATGCTCCTGTTGTTCAGGGACGCCTGGTTGACAGTGGTCGACGACGCCTGGGTTAGGGAGATCATCAGATCCGGCTACAAAATAGAATTTTCGTCCACCCCAAAGAGACGCTTCTTCGCCTCTCACGTTCCCAAACAGCCGTCACACCTACCAGTGCTTCTCCGCGCCGTCTCCTCCCTGCTAGAATCAGAAGCGATCGTCCCAGGCCCTCGGCACGAATGCTCCTCCGGGCTCTACTCAAACCTCCTTGTAGTCCCCAAGAAAGACGCCCCCTCCACCCGATCCTTGACCTCAAACAGCTTAATCGCCATCTTCGGATCCGCCACTTCAAGAGGGAGTCCCCACGTTCGGTGACCACCTCCATGGAACCGGGGGAATTCCCTTTCTCTGTGGACATACAGGATGCTTACCTACACATCCCTGTCTGCGTTCACCACCAAAAGTTCCTCCGCTTTGCCATTCAGGAACACCATTATCAGTTCACAGCTTCCCCGTTCGGCCTAACCTCCGCCCCCAGAGTCTCACGAAGGTCAGGGCGATGGTCATGGCCATCCTTCGATCCAAGGGGTTCTCATAATCCCCTATCCCGACTATCTCCTGGTCAAGGGACCGTCCCGCCGGGACTGCAATCAAAGCCTCCAAATCACTCTGGACACACTGCCCCGCCTCAGTTGGCTCATCAATCGGGAAAAGTCAACACTGATACTGGCCCAGCGCCTTCTCTTTCTGGGCATGGAACTCGACATCATTCGTGCTCGAGTTTAGTCTCCCCAAAGAAAAGTCTCCTCTCTCCGGCAGGAGATCAGGGCCCTAAAGCGACCAGCCCCTTTCCCCCTGCGTTTCGGCCTCAGAGTCCTGGGAAAGATGATCGCCTCCATAAAAGCAGTGCCATATGCACAGTTTCACACACGTCACCTCCAGCTGGCTCTCTTGTCGGCCTGGGACAAGAGGACAGCGTCGCTAGACCGCCCAGTGACCCTACCACTCAAGGTGAGACAGCCCCCACTTGGTGGACCCCCCTCCATTCGGCACAGGAAGCCCGTCCTACCCCTCCGGTGGCAGGTCATCACCAAAGACGCCAGCCTGCAAGGATAGGGTGCAGTCTTCCGCCATCCCACAGCACAGGGGCGCTGGGACGCACAGGAAGCCCGCCTCCCCATAAATCTCTTGGAGATCAGGGCAATCTTCTTGGCCATGCTCCACTGGCAGCCCCTCCTTGCGGGCACGCAAGTCCGCCTTCAGTCGGACAACGCCGTGGCCTACATAAATCATCAGGGCGGGACTCGTAGCAAAGATTCTACGTCGGACAGAACGCCACGTCCCTGCCATCTTTGCCGTACACATCCCAGGGGTGGACAACTGGGAAGCCGACTCCCTGAGTCGTCAGGAACTGGTAGCCGGCGAGTAGTCACTCCACCCTGCCGTCTTCAACCAAATTTGCCAAAGGTGGGGCATCCCAGACGCCGATCTAATGGCCTCCCGAACAAACCACAAAGTCCCCCAGTACGTTGCCAGGTTCAGAGACCCGAGGGCAATCGGCTGAGACGCACTCGTTATCCCGTGGTCCTAGTTTCGGATGCCTTACCTTTTTCCCGCCTCTCCCCCTGACCCCTCAAGTCAAAAAAAAAAAAAAAAAAAGTTAAAGGCGGAAGGGGTTCCCGTCCTCCTGCATCTATCACAGGCGTTGGAGGGCCTCTTTCCCGCCGGTGCGAGGAACTCAACATATTCCCTATGACCCTCGCCCTACTCTCCGTCCTCGGATTTTCTACAATTGGGCCTTGACTTCGGCCTTTCCTCCAGTTCGCTAAAGGGTCAGGTCTCCGCCCTATCCGAGTTATTCCTGAGCGGCCGAGCCTCCTTGTCTCAGGTAAAGACCTTCCTACAGGGGTCGCCCACCTAGTACCCTCTTACCGTCCTCCGATCGACCCCTTGGACCTCAATCTGGTCCTGGGCTCCCTCCAGCGCTCGCCCCTTGAGCCGATCCAGGAAATCCCATTCTCCCTTCTCTTGCGGAAGGTAGCCTTCCTAGTGGCCATCACCTCTCGTAGAAGGGTATCCGAGATGGTGGCATTGTCCTGCCGCCCACCCCTTTTTTAATCCTGCATCAGGATAAAGTGGTCGCCCGGCCGCCCCTCCCTTTCTTCCGAAAGTAGTCTCGGCCTTCCACATCAACGAGGACATCGCCCTTCCTTCACTGTGCCCTTCCCCAGCTTATCTCTTAGAGAAATCTCTCCACAAGCTGGACTTGGTCAGGTCTATACGAACCTATCTCTCCAGAAGCGTTCCTCTTCAACAGTCCGATTCCCTATTTGTCATCTATGAAGGCCATCGCAAGGGACTCCCAGCTTCAAAATCTACCATCGCTCATTGGATTCACTCGGCGATACTAGAGGCATACCGAACCCAGGACAAACAGTCCCCTCCTGGGGTGAAGGCTCACTCTAACCGGGTTCTGGGAGCCTCCTGGGCCATTCGTCACCATGCTTCAGCTGCGCAGATCTGCAAAGCCGCAACCTGGGCTTCCCTTCACACATTCACGAAATTCTACAAGGTGAAGTTCTACAAAGGCTTCTGCGGACGCAGGCCTGGGTAGAAAGATACTGTAGGCGGCGGTTTCCCACCGGCCGACCTAAGTCCCATTGTCTCTCTATTATTCCTACTTACCCACCCTGGGGACTGCTTTTGGACGTCCCATGGTAACTGTGTCCCCCAATGAAGCGATAAAGAAAGAGGGATTTTTGGTACTTACCGTAAAATCTCTTTCTTGGAGCCTTCATTGGGGGACACAGCACCCTCCCTAAAATTGGTACCGTGTTGGGCCCTTAGGCCGTTGGCTTTGGGTTGGCCCATAAGTTGAGTTTCTGATCACCATTTTGGCTCCTACCACTGCTTTTGCACCAACTGAGTTGCTTCGTGCCTGCCGGGGGGTGTATACTGCTGGGGAGGAGCCACCTTTTTCCTTATTTGCATAGTGTCAGCCTCCTAGTGACAACAGCATACACCAGCATACACCCATGGTAACTGTGTCCCCCAATGAAGGCTCCAAGAAAGAGATTTTACGGTAAGTACCAAAAATCCCTCTTTTTTATTAATGTGTTTTGAGTGCTTCAGCGGCTGCTGCGGCAGCCGCTGGTACATGTGTCAGTGTGATGACTTTCACTTTTGTCCACAGGTGGATGCCTGCAGGACATAGGATCGCTCCGTTGTGGACGGGGCAGGAGGAGAGCGGGGGAGTCGCGCGCTTCTTTTTTGAAACCGGGGGGGCGTGGCCTCGCGCTTCCCGCTCTCTCGCGGACAGGAAGCGATCTGAGCCCGCGATTCGCCGGCTCTTTCTCTTCCGGCTTTATCCTCCAGCGCGGCGGCCATTATTTTAGGCATCTCTGGGCTCCTCACTCTCCTCCCCTCCCGAACAGAAGCTAAGACACAGCGGTACACCGCGGACCAGCTGGGTGAGTCGCTTCTGCCTGTCAGGGCAGAAGCTTAATTTTCTCACCCCCACAGCGCAGGCACCCTTCTTCAGCACAATAAGAAGGCGCTGTCCCGCAGCTTTTCCTCATAAGAGGCACCCTGTCTGGGGCTCGCACACCTTTTTAACTTAACAAAAGGTTGTGGGGAGTCTGCGACATTAACCCCTTCAAGGCGGCTAACCATTAATGGGAGACAGCTGGGGTAGCTCTCTAAGAGCTTTAACCCTTCAGCGTTCGGTTTTTTTCTTTAAAAAAAAAAAAAAGACCACACTGTCCTAGTTACTGACAGGTTTAACCTGCCATATACTGCGTGAGGGCATGTCAGATCAAGAGCCAAGAGGTGCGGACAGTCTCCCAGATCCGCTACAGGATCAATCTCGCGTATCTGACACGCAGACCTCGACGGCATCAAGCGCAGCGGTCGGAGGTGTCAGTGATGTCAAAATGGAGGCCCTCGCTCGTTCCATTGATGGCCTGTCTGAACTTCTAGGTCGTTGGGTGTCAGCTAGACCTTCTCATGGTAGGAAGCGACACAGGCCGGTGCCATCCTCCCCACGTAGCGACTCGGAGATATCGGGCTTGGAGGGTTCCCCTTCAAACTCGGATGGGGAGTTGTCGGTTTTAGATAAGGAGGATCGGCAGGGACACTCTGCCTCTCTTTTGGGCCGTACAGAGGCTTTTATTGGAGCCATGAGGGAGGCGTTGCAGTTACCGGAGGAGGTAACTAGACGTCCTGGTAAGTCGGGCTGGATGTTTCAGGATTCGCATAGGTCGCGATCAACTTTACCATCTCTGGATGAACTTAACGAGGCAGTGGAGCAGGAACGTCTGTGTCCAGATAAACGTTTTCAGGGGACACGATTGTTTGAGACGCTCTATCCGTGTACAACGGAGTTGGTGGATAATTGGATTCCTTCTCCTGAAGTGGATGTCCCTTTATCCCAGCTTAGCAAATCTTCGTTACTTCCTGTTAAAGGGAAGGCGAGTCTACAGGATCCGCTGGACAGAAAAACGGAGATGGCGGCAAAATCCATCTACGAGGCCGCGGGTCATGGATTCAGAGCAGTACTAGGGTCCATGGGTGCTTGTAAAGCTTCCCTAAGCTGGTTAGACCGTCTAAGGACGGCGTGGCAAGATGGATCCCCTCTATCCGAGGTAGATGGGCTTTTCAAGTTGTTGGAGGATGCATCCCGATATGGCTATGATGCTGCGTCACTGCTGTCCAGGGCGCAATCCTCGGCGGTCACAGTCAGAAGAGCACTGTGGCTTAGACAGTGGACCGGAGACGTGGTTTCCAAGCAAGGTTTGCTATCTTTGGCTTACAAGGGTGGTCAGTTATTTGGATCTGACCTCACGGAGCTGATTGCCAAGGCAAAGGCAAAAGAAGCGGCTTTACCGCAGTGAAAAGCTGTGGCTTCTGCGTCTGGCAGACCTAGTGCCGGTAGTGGTCGGCGGTCCTTTCGGTCCACGGGACGGTTCGGTCAGCCCTCTTGGGGGGGATCGGGTCGTCCCTCTTTTTCAGGAAAAAAGACCTCTCAGTTTCCGCACTCCCTGGAAACAAAGTTTCCGTCAAGACAAGCGGGAAGCTGACAAAAAGCCAGCTAAGGCGGACTGACGCCAGGGTTCCACTTGAGGGCTCTCGAGTGGGGGGTCGCCTGCTCCAATTCGAATCGACTTGGGTTTCCCGTGTTCCAGACGTCTGGGTGACGCGGGTTGCGTCGGCAGGCTATTTCATAGAATTTTCTTCTCGACCCCCGGACAGTTTTTGCCAATCTCGCATTCCGTCGGAGCCCCAGCTATTTGCCGCTCTACTGCGAGAGGTCGATTCCCTTCTGCAGAAGGGTGTGGTGGTACCGGTTCCGCCGGAGGACCGGGGAAGAGGGTTTTATTCCAACCTCTTTGTGGTCCCCAAAAAGGAGGACAAATTTCGTCCCATTCTGGATCTCAAGAGATTGAATCGGCATGTCCGCACCCGGAAATTCCGCATGGAGTCACTTCGCTCCGTTGTGGCGGCCCTGTCGCAGAACGATTTTTTGGTGTCAATCGACATTTGCGACGCCTATTTGCATGTTCCCGTCGGAAGGGCCCACCAACGCTTCCTCCGTTTTGCCATAGGTCAGGACCACTACCAATTTGTGGCCCTACCATTCGGGTTGGCCTCAGCACCCAGAGTTTTTACGAAAATTCTAGCACCTCTCATGGCGATTCTTCGAAGACAGGGGGTTACGATTCTTCCCTACCTGGACGACCTTTTGATTGTGGCGTCTTCAAAGGAGGAGGCGATGACTGCTCGCAATCTATCCCTTCAGCTCCTGGAGGACTTCGGGTGGCTGGTCAATTGGGAGAAGTCGTCTCTGGAACCGTCGCAGTCAATCCTGTTTTTGGGGATGCATTTTGACACGGTACGAGCAGTGGTGTCTCTGCCTCCAGACAAGCAAGCATGTCTCCTTCGACATGCACAGGTTATGAAATCTTCGACAGCAATGTCCCTTCGAAGCTGTATGCGCCTTCTGGGTTTGATGGTGGCGTCCATGGAGGCACTTCCGTTTGCCCAGTTTCATTCCAGGGCCCTCCAAAAGCTCATTCTGAGCCGTTGGGATCGATCGCAGGCTTCGCTGGATTGCAGGGTCATCATCTCCCACAGGGTACGAGAGTCGCTAGGATGGTGGTTACGTCCAGAAGCTTTATCCCTGGGGAAGTCTTTCCTCCCTCCAAAGTGGTCGGTCATAACCACCGATGCCAGCCTGACGGGCTGGAGGGGTGTCTGGAACGATCTCTGGATTCAGGGAGAATGGTCGTCGGAAGAGTCTGTCTTGCCGATCAACATCCTGGAATTGAGGGCGATTTTCCTTTGCCTCCAACACTGGACGGTCCCTTTAAGCGGTCGGCCAGTCCGAGTGCAGACAGACAATGCGACGGCGGTCGCATATATCAACCACCAAGGCGGGACAAGGAGTTCCAGGCTCATGGTGGAGGTATCTCGGATCCTGGTATGGGCAGAGACCAGAGTGCCAGCCATCTCTGCGATCCACATTCCAGGAGTTCAGAATATCACAGCGGACTTTCTCAGTCGCGAAAAGATGGATCCCGGAGAATGGAGTCTTCATCCGGAAATTTTTGCACTGCTGTGCTCCCGTTGGGGAACTCCCCAAGTGGATTTGATGGCATCCAGGTTCAATGCCAAGTTACCGACTTTCATGTCCAGGCACAAGGATCCGAAGGCTGTGGCAGTGGATGCTCTGGTGGCTCCGTTGGACCATTTCGAGCTGATCTATGTGTTCCCGCCGATATCCTTACTTCCTCTGGTGTTGCGTCGGATCAGGCTGGAGAGAATCCCGGCTATGTTGATAGCCCCGGATTGGCCAAGGAGGACGTGGTTTTCGACTCTGGTGTTGCTTCTGGCAGCACCTCCATTTCCACTTCCTCTTCGCCCGGACCTGTTAACCCAAGGGCCGTTCGTCATCCGGACCTGAAGTCTCTGCGTTTGACGGCGTGGCTCTTGAGACCGAAATTTTGACCCATCGAGGTTTTTCAGCCGAAGTCATTGCCACTTTGCGAGCTGCCAGAGGTCCGGCTACTACTAGGATTTACCACAAGACTTGGGAAGCCTTCTTTTCGTGGTGTTCGGGTTCTTCAAGGAACCCGAGGATTTTTTCCGTTCCCAATTTGTTGGCCTTTCTGCAATTCGGGCTGGACAAGGGTTTGGCAGTTAGCACCCTGAAAGGTCAGGTTTCTGCTCTGTCCTTGCTGTTTCGGAAGGCTATCGCCTCGCGTAGGGACGTACGTTCCTTTTTTCGCGGAGTAACCCGTCAGTTTCCGCCACGGAAGGCGCCTGTGTCTCCTTGGCGGCTCAATCTTGTTTTGGAGGCTCTCCAACATGGACCTTTTGAGCCTATGGACTCTGTTAACCTTTCTTTGCTTTCTTGGAAGGTTGCCTTCCTAGTGGCGGTCACCTCTTTGAGAAGGGTTTCCGAGTTGGCGGCTCTTTCTTGTTTGCCTCCTTTCCTGGAGTTTCACCCGGATCGTGTAGTGCTTCGCACACGGGGCGACTTCCTACCTAAGGTTGTGTTGCAATTTCATGTTAACCAGGATATTGTGTTGCCCTCGCTCTGTCCGGTGCCGAGGAATGCAAAGGAACGGGCCTTGTACACATTGGATCTGGTGCTGGCTTTGAAGTTCTATTTGTCTATTACTCAAAGTTTTCGGAAGTCGGACTCTCTGTTTGTGATTCCAGCAGGTCGTCGGCGTGGTCAACGAGCTTCCAAAGACACTATAGCTCGTTGGATTCGGCCATTTTAGAGGCTTACCGACTTAAGGGCGAACCTTGCCCGGTTAAGATTCGAGCTCACTCAACGAGAGCTGTGGGTTCATCATGGGCCTTTCATCAAGGGGCCTCGGCAGCTCAGCTCTGCCGGGCGGCGACCTGGCGTTCCGTCCACACGTTTACAAAATTTTATAAGGTGGACGTCAGTGCTTCCGCTGATGCGGCCTTAGGACGAAGGGTCCTACAGGCGGCTGCAGTTTAAAGTTTTTTCCGTTAACTTGTAGTTAGCGCTGGTTGCGCATTTATTTAGGTTGTTGGGTTTCTGCCTCTGTTGGTTTTTTCCCACCCTTATTTTTGGACTGCTTTGGGACGTCCCACTAGTAATGACTAGTGTGTGTCTCCCTTCCTTCTTTTCTGAAAAGGATTTTACAGGTAAGTTCTTACCAAAATCCGTCTTTTTTGGTTCTTGTCCTCTTATTCAACGTTCCTGGCTGATGGTTTAATCATTAATTTCCAAAGAGCTGCACAATAATGTCCCTTTTTTTACTATTGGATGCCAGGCTACTCCTCCAGATGAGATTTCATGCTTCGTAACCTTAGGGCATCATGTTGGCACAGAGATCCTGAAGGACAAGGATGAAGCAGTCCAAAGTGCTTCACAGTAATGTCCATCTTTAACCCCTTTCTGACATTTGTCGTAATAATATGTCCCTGTGCTCTGGGCCTATGAGACATATATTATTACTGCATGGTGATCGCCCGCGCACATGGGCTGTGCGTGGGTGATCACCGCTGGGTGTCAGCTTATTCTCACAGCTGACACCTGGCACTAATCACGATGAGCAGTCAAGCACCGCTCCCGGCACTTTATCCCTCCGGGAGACTTTAGATTGGAGACCCCGCAGCGTGATGCGGGGTCGCGATTGTTGCCATGGTGAGCGGATGTCATCATGACGACATCCGGGTCACCAGAGCTAGTAAACTTGCTGATCATGCGCAGTGTATGATCAGCAACTTTCTCTGTCAGTGCAGAGCTGACCGTTTCTACAGCATGGGGATATTCATGACTTTAATGAGCGGTACCACATGACCGCTGAACACAGGCGCCAGAGACCATGGGAGAAGCAAGGGGGCTGCAGAGACTGTGCCAGGAGGGGGTGAGTATATGTGACAGCCGTGCTCCCCCTCCCCTGCCGAGCCCCTGGTATATGACTCGAATATAAGCCGAGAGGGGCACTTTCAGCCCTAAAAAATGGGCTGAAATCCTCGGCTTATACTCGAGTATATACGGTAATTGGGGAGTGTAGTTTGTAAAACTAGTTCACATATAGGGGGTTTCTGTTCTGGCACCTCAGGGGCTCTGCCAATGTGACATGGCACCCTCAAACCATTCCAGCAAAATCTGAACTACAATATGGAGCCTCTTCCCTTCTTAGCTTTGCACTATTCCTCAAAAGTAGTGTTCCTCCACATATGGGATAGCTGCATACTAAGGAGGAATTGCACAACAAATTGTATGGTGCAATTTTTCCTGTTATCTTCGTAAAAATGCAAAATTTGGGGCCACAATAAATTTTTTGTGGGGAAAATGTGATTTTATTATTTTCATGGCTCAACGTTATAAACTTCTATGAAGCAATGGGGATTCAAGATGCTCACCACGCATCTAAATACATTCCTTGAGGGGTCTAGTTTCCAAAATGGGGTCACTTGTGAGGGGTTTCCACTGTTTAGGCACATCAGGGGCTCTCCAAATGAGACATGACATCCGCTAATGATTCCTGGAAATATTACATTGAAAAAGTTAAATGACTCTCCTTCCTTTCTGAGCCCTGCCATGCACCCAAACAGTAGTTTTCTCCCTCATATGGGGTATTGGCGTACTCAGTATAAATTGCACTACAAATTGTATGGTGCAATGTCTCCTGTTACCCTTATGAAAATGCAATATTTTGTGCTGAAAACGTATTTGTGGGGAAAATTACATTTTTTTTTTTTTAAATTTTCATTGCTCAACGTTATAAACTTCTGTGAAGCACCTGAGGTGAGGGTTCAATGTGCTGACCACACATGTATCTCAGTTCCCTGAGGCGTCTATTTTCCAAAATGGTGTCACTTGTGGGCGATTTTCACTGTTTTAGGCACATCAGAGGCTCTCCAAACACGACATGGCATCCTCCAATTGTTACAGGAAATTTTGCATTCAAAAAATCAAATTACACTCCTTCCCTTCTGAGCTCTGCCGCGCGCCCAAAAAGGGGTGTTCTCCCTCTTATGAGTTATCAGCATGCCCAGGAGAAATTGCACGACAAATTTTGGGTTTCATTTTTTTCCTGTTGCCCTAGTCAAAATAAAAAAAAATTGGATCTGAAGTAAATTTATGATGAAAAAAAGTTAAATGTTCATTTACCTTTTCTGCATTCCAAAAATTCCTGTGAAGCACCTCAAGGGTTAATAAACTTCTGAATGTAGTTTTGAGCTCCTTGAGGGGTGCAGATTTTAGAATGGTGTCACTTTTGGGTTTCTTCTATCCTATAGATCTCTCAAAGTGACTTCAAATGTGATGTGATCCCTAAAAAAAAATAAATGGTGTTGTAAAAATGAGAAATTGCTGGTCAACTTTTTTTTTTTTTTTTTTTTTTTTTTTAAACTCTTAGGGTATGTTTCCACAGTCAAGAAACGTTCAGGATTTGCTGCGGATTGAACGCTGCGTATAGTCGCAGCGTCCAATCCGCAGCGTCCAGATGTTACAGCATAGTGGAGGGGATCATTTATGAAATCCCGTCTTCACTATGCGTGCAGGGATGCATCCGGTGGCCCTGTGTAACCGGACATGCAAGCGCGTCTTTCCATCTCCGCAAGATAACCCTGTCTATGGATAGGATGCGGTGATTCCGTTCAATGAACACATGCAGTATCACTGTGCGTACAACGGGGCAGCGCTTTGGGCGGAGTGTTAGAATAAATTCTATTTATCTAATAATGGTCTCACACTACATATTATACTGTTTGGATACTGGTCATGAAACCATTTACCATTGGCACATGCATTTCTAATACTGCTTCAGTGAGCCCACCCAGCAAGTCAGATGGAATTACCTGGAAATCGTCTGCATTGATCCCATTGTATGCGCAAAAATTCTCACCCCCCTCTGGGAGCAGAGCAGTGGTGGAAACTCCGTACTGGAGACAGTGTGTTATTGTCCACAATGTTTATGGATTGTAAGCTTGTGCGCAGGAACCTCACTCCTCCTGATATCTGTTGAATTCTGTTACTCTGTAATGTCTTTATCTTTACAAGTGCCCTCTGAAATGTAAAGTGCAGTGGAATATATTGGCGCTATAGAAATAAAAATATTTATTATTAATGCTGATATGTCTACAGTATTGTAGACTACCCTAGCTGAGTGTCTGTGCTGTCAGATCAAGAAGAGCAGTTAATCAGTTATAGGCTGCATTGACAGACACCGGATAAGTGACGGAAGCTCAGCAGTGGACCCAGGAAGGGTGAATAAAGTACTGTTTGTGGGTTTTTTTGTTTAAACGTACTGCAGCTGGGGTACAAAAGTTTTTCTAAACCCAGAACCCCTTTAAGCTTGTTGCAAGTGCAGTATAGAACATGTGCAGCAATAACTGCATCTTTGCTAAAGTGCTGCTATTTGCATACTAGTCCCCAAAATGTTCCGGCTTTTAAATTTTAATTTTATTACTCGATTTTGGTACACAATTTTTAGTGTTCAATGGTGAACTTTCTGTGGCTACCAAACCAGGTTGCTAATTCTGCTTTTAGAAATAAGGAAGCATAAGGGCCCCGTCACACATAGCGACACACCAGCGATCCCGACAACGATATGCACTTGTCAGGATCGCTGGTGTGTCGCTACACGATCGCTGCTGAGCTGTCAAACAGGCAGCTCAGGCAGTGATCAGGACAGCGACTATGCGGGTAACAAGCGACGCATGTCGCTTAGTTACCCGCAAGTGTACCTTAGATACCAGCGCGCTGGTACAGGGAGCTGGTAACCAAGGTACACATCGGGTTTCCAGGCGCCGCTCGGCGCTTAGTAACCCGCTGTGTACCTTGGTTACCAGCTCCCCTGCACAAGCGCGCTGGTATCTAACGTACACATTGGGTTTTCAGGCACCGCGCGGCGCCTGGAAACACGATGTTTACCTTGGTTACCAGCTTGCTTATCGCTGGTCTTCCCGCCTGTCACACAGCGATGCGCGCAGGCCAGCGGGAGACCAGCGATCAAAAAATGGTCCAGGACATTCAGCGACACCCAGCAGGGGGGCTGATCGTCGCTGAGTGTCACACTAAGTGAGATCGCTGGCTAGGTCACTGCTACGTCACAAAATCGGTGACGTTTGAGCGATCTCGCTAGCGATCTCGCTATGTGTAACGGGGCCTTAAGGGTCATTAGAATTTACTTGAAGTGTAATTTCTACATAACTTCCAGAATTAGTTTACTGTAGTTGTAATATATATATATATATTTTTTTTTTTTTTTTGCACATGTTAGGAACTTAAAACCAAATGCTAAATCTTCTAAAAAGAAAACAGAAGTTGATGATTCTGATTCAGATTGGGATGCTGATCCTGAGGACGAAGATGAAGAAATTTCGTTGGGTAGCATGTGTGAAGAAGACTTTGAAGCTGATGAAACTGGGGGAGTTTTCATGGACACTTCAGAAACCTCTGATACTGAACAAGGTAGTGATGTCAATATGTAGTACTTTGTCATTTCCACAATAATTTATTGTTAGTAGTGATGAGCGAATACATTCAGCACTATTACGCTATTTGGCTATTCGTTAATCGTCAAGTAATTTGGTTTTCGCCTCGGTATATTCAGGTAATCCGCTCGGCATATTTGGCGCTTCATTTGCTTGCCAATTACGGTAATGCCGGCACTATCTTTGGTGTGGCATTACTGTGATTGGCTGCCCGAACACCGGGTGCTTGTCACACTGTCCTCTGCATGACAGCACAGCAAACACCGCTTCTGATCAGCAGTAAAATCATCCCTGCCGGTGATAAAGAACAACAATATACCATACCTGTCCGTTGTTCTGTCCCACACTGCAATCTATGTCTGGGAATAAACCGCTTCCAACCTGGATGGTGCCAAGATGCGACCGTCCAGGCTGATAACCACTGATGAATGATCACAGCGGCATCAGTGACTAGCGGTGACGTCATCGAGGTTAACGCAAGTCACTGAGGCTGCGTTCCCAGCCGGGCCCATGAACTGCGGTGACGGACCTTAGTGAGATCACCGCTAGCACAGTGAGAAAAAATCTTACGGTGTAGACAAGTTCACCACAGAGAAATTCTCCCGGTGAACTCACCTCTGCACCGCAGTTCTAATAGATATGCTTTTTCTGGGTGGCTGTGGGCTGATATTTTTTAGGCTGGGGGGGTAATAGCCAGGTCCCTTACCAGCCTGAGAATGCCAGCCCCCAACTGTCTACTTTAGCGAAGCTGGTTGTCAAAAATGGGGGGACCTGACCCCACACCATTTTTTTAAATTATTCATATAATTAAAAAAAAACAGTGTGCTGAGCCCTCTATTCTTGATAGCCAGCCTTGCAAACCCTGACAGCTAAGGGTTGCTACGCGACAAACATCCGGTGTTCTAGGGGCCGATCAGTAACACGGACTTCCTGGTGAAGTTCGAGTTCGGCTGTCTCTGCTCGTGATGACTCGCGTCATTATCAAGGCGTCCTCTTTTCCAAATTAGCCAATTTTGAAAAATTCAGATTACCTTTGATATCGTGTCTGTCTTTTGGTTGGTTGATTGCTTTTCTATTTAGTCATTCTGGCTAGATTAAACAAATTAATGGTCTCTAGACCTAAAATTTTTTCCTCCTTCTCTTCATTGGTGATTCCTCTCTCCAAACCTGGTCCTTTCTTCCTTACCAGTCTGGTCACTAGTGCTAACTAGCACTTAGCATCTGCCTCATGATGTTTTTGCTTTCCCCTGGATCATCATGTTAGGATTTGTCTTCACTTAACCTTAAGGCTATGTGAACACGTTGCGGATTTAGATGCGGATCCGCAGCGTTTTTGGACGCGTGGAATTGCATCAAATCCGCAGTGTAGTGCACAGCCAATTTGCAGCGTTTTATTTTACGCAGCATGTCAATTCTTTTTGCGGAACTGCAGCTTTTCTGCATCCATTGAGTCAGTAAAATCCGCAGCAAAACCGGAGGGTTAAAAAGATCTGCAGTTTTGCTGTGGAGTTGCGTGCGAGAAACACTGCAGATAGGGAGGAGGAAGATTGTGTGGGCGGAGACTGTGTGCTGGTCTGTGTGCGGTTGTCTGTGTGTATCTATGTCTGTGTGTCTGTGTGCGGGTGTATGCGCGGCTGTGTGTTTATGCGGGTCTGTTTGTAGGCAGGACATCGTCCGATAGGACTACTAGTCTCATCCGGCTATGTTTGCTATAGTGACAGCATTAGCCGATGATGGGACAGTAGTAGTCCCATCATCCAGCTACTGTGTTGACTAGGGAAAAAAAAAACACATACAGTACATGCTCACCATACAGCTAATCCCCCAAGCCCTCGATCACCTGTAAAAAAAAAAAAAAAAAGTCAAATAATAAACAGTATACTGTTCCAACTTAATCCATTTAATAATGACTGTCACAAGACAATCTCCCGTGGACAGCTGTCATATCGGGGGCCTCCAGTGATACAATAACGGAAGGTATCCTTCCGAAGTGTATCACTCCACCATGGTCACAGGAGTTTGTCCTGTCACTTGCGGCACCGCTGCGTGGGAAAATTCTCACACAGCATTGACGTCAAGTGAGAGCACGTACTCCAGTGACCCTGTAGAGCGGTCACATCTACTGATGTGACAGCTGTTTAGGGGAGATCGTCGTGGGACACTCGTTATTACATGGATTACGTTGGAACAGGGAGTATTTGTGTTTTGTTTGTTTTTTGCAGGAGATGGATGGCTTAGGGGAATTAGGAGTACAATAAAGATGGGGAAATGTGTAGTGTTTTTTCATTAAAATACTTTATTCTGGCTGAGTCTTTAATTTACCCATTAACAACTATCGGATTAGTAATGGATCAGTGTCTTATTGACACCTCTCCATTACTAAGTCGGGCTTGATGTCACCTTACAATACACAGGTGACATCAACCCCCAATTACCCCATATGCCACAGCTACAGGGCAGTGGGAAGAGAGAGGCTAAGTGCCGGAATTGGCGCATCTTGATGCGCCATTTCTGGGGCGGCTGCGGGCTGGTGTTTATAGCCGGGGGGGGGGCAATATCCATGGTCCCTTCCTAGGCTATGAATATCAGCCCTCAGCTATCTGCTTAGCCTTTTCTGACTATTAATTATAGGGGGACCCCACGTCATTTTTTTTGGGGGGGGGGCTCCCCTATTTTAATAGCCAGTAAAGGCTATGCAGACAGCTGCGGACTGATATTAATAGCTTGGGAAGATCCATGGGTATTACCCCCTTCCCAGGCTGCAAACATCTGCCCCCAGTCGCTGGTTTTCCCTCTCTGGACTGGAAAATTGGGCGGGAGCCCATGTAATTCTTTTTTACATTTTTAAATAGATATTGAGTTTAAGGCCGGGATCACACTTGCGAGAAACTCGCACGAGTCTCGCACCTCAATACCTGGTACTGCCGCGACACTCGGGACCGGAGTGTGCGGCTGCATGTATTTTCTATGCAGCTGAATGCTGCGGTCCGAGTGCCAGCGGCAGTGCCAGGTATTGAGGTGCGAAACTCGTGCCTTTTCTATCTATAGGTAATCACTTATTTGTTTTGTGTGGGTAAACATTACTTTAGAACATGGTATGTGATGATATTATGGTATTCAATGGAGTATATAAAAGAGGTTGGGCAGAGAAATGACATCACAATTTTTTTTTTTTTTGTAAAATAACATCTTTATTTAGCTTACAAAAACGTATACAAATCCGCATAAAAAAAGTATGGATTTTTACCTGCGTTTTCTGCCAAAAGAGGTAGGATCTGTGCAGAAAATTCCACGGCAAATGCGCAATGTGTTCACATACCCTAAAACTACAATCGTATGAATGCAGTTGTTCCCATATTTCTCTCTTGTGTATCAAAGAAACCTGGCCAAATGAATACAAAATTGATCTTTCCTATTGGAACGAGAACAGAATAATTTTCTACTGATGCCTAACTGTCATTTAATAATTTTACATCTTTATCACACAGATTTTAAAAAAGGAAAGAAGAGACGTTTGAATGAAGATGAGATGTTCGCTGCTGCAGAGGAGGTATTCATTTTTTATCTTCTAGATTTATCAAGTATAAATGATTAAGATTTTTCACAGGAAGATGTATATCTTTGTACCGTGTTAGCCAGTAGATAGAAAAATATTCAGAATTGAGAGTCCTCAGTGGTTGATACCTTTTAATGGCTAACTGAAAAGATGGTAACAAATTGCAAGCTTTCGAGACTACTCAGGTCTCTTCATCAGGCAAACACTAATACAAAATCTGAAGAATCACATATTTATACACAACACAGCACAGAAACAATGCAATAGATAGGACAAGTGACTTGAAGCAGAATTGTCATTATGGGAGATAGCGATGAACATAAATATTTGTTTATCCCTCTCCCATATTGATAATTCTGCTTCACGTCATTTGTCTTACCTATTGCATTTTTTCTGTGCTGTGTTGTGTATAAATATGTGATTCTTCAGATTTTTATTAGTCTTTGCCTGATGAAGAGACCTGAGTAGTCTCGAAAGCTTGCAATTTGTTACCATCTTTTCAGTTAGCCATTAACCCCTTCCTGACCTGTGACACAGCATATGTGTCATGAAAGGATCGCGTTCCTGCGGGTCGGGTGACCGGGGTCACTGAAAGGTCACCCGACCCACCGGCACAAGACCCTTTGTGCTTCACCACAGGGGGGTTGGCTTAACCCCCAAGTGGCTACGATTGCTCTGATTGGCTGTTAAAAGTGAAACAGTGCTCCCTTTATTCCGAGCCCCGACGTGTGCCCAAACAGTGATTTACCCCCACATATGGGGTATCAGCGTACTCAGGAAAAATTGCACAACAACTTTGGGGGTCTAATTTCTCCTGTTACCCTTGGGGAAAAAAATTGGGGACTAAAAAAATGATTTTTGTGGAAAAAAAAAATGATTTTTTATTTTCACAGCTCTGCGTTATAAACTTCTGTGAAGAACTTGGAGATTCAAAGTGCTCACCATACATCTAGAGGAGTTCCGTGCGGTGTCTACTTTCCAAAATGGGGTCACTTGTTGGGAGTTTCTACTGTTTAGGCACATCATGGGCTCGGCAAACGTAACATGACGCCCGCAGACCATTCCATCAAGTCGACTCGTCATTTCAAAACGTCACTACTTCCCTTCCGAGCCCCAACGTGTGCCCAAACAGTGGTTCCCCCCCACATATGGGGTACCAGTGTACTCAGGACAAACTGTACAGCAAATTATGGAGTCAAATTTCTCCTGTTACCCTTGAGAAAATAAAAAATAGCGGGCAAAAAAATGATTTTTGAGAAACCAAAATGATTTTTTTATTTTCACTGCTCTGCGTTTATAAACTTCTGTGAAGCACTTGGGGGTTCAAAGTGCTCACTACACATCTATATAAGCTCCTTGGAGGGGTCTAGTTTCCAAAATGGGGTCACTTGTGGGGGGTTTCTACTGTTTAGGCACATCAGGGGCTCTGCAAACGCAACATGACGCCTGCAGAACATTCCATCAAGTCTGCATTCCAAAATGGCGCTCCTTCCCTTCTGAGCCCTGCTGTGCGCCCAACCAATGGTTTATGACCACATATGAGGTATCTGTGTACTCAGGAGAAATTGCCCAACAAATTTTAGGATCATTTTATCCTGTTGCCCATGCAAAAATGAAAAAATTGATGCTAAAATAAAATTTTTGTTGGAAAAATTAAAATGTCCATTTTTTCCTTCCACGTTGCTTTAGTTCCTGTGAAGCACCTGAAGGGTTAATAATCTTCTTGAATGTAGTTTTGAGTAGCTTGAGGGGTGCAGTTTTTATAATGGTGTCACTTTTGGGTATTTTCTACCATATAGACCCCTTAAAGTGACTTCAAATGTGAGGTGGTCCCAAAAAAAAAAGATTTTGTAAATTTTGCTGTAAAAATGAGAAATCGCTGGTCAACTTTTAACCCTTATAACTTCCTAACAAAAAAAGTTTTGTTTCCAAAATTGTGCTGATGTAAAGTAGACATGTGGGAAATGTTATTTATTAACTATTTTGCATCATAGAACTCTCTGGTTTAACAGAATAAAAATTCAAAATTTGAAAATTGCAAAATTTTCAAAATTTTCGCCAAATTTCCATTTTTTTCACAAATAAACGCAAAAATTATCGACCTAAATTTACCACTAACATGAAGCGCAATATGTCATGAAAAAACATTCTCAGAATCGCTAGGATCCGTTGAAGCGTTCCTGAGTTATTACCTCATAAAGGGACACTGGTCGGAATTGCAAAAAAATGGCAAGGTCATGAAGGGGTTAAAAGGTATCAACCACTGAAGACTCTCAATTCTAAATATTTTTCTAAGATTTTTCAGTCATTAGAAAGTGTTTTCAAGTAAACATTAATGTTTTGGATTTTTTTCAGTTTGGGGATCTATTAGACGACAACACTGGTTCTAAATTTGACAACATTGGAATAAATGCTATGTCAAATAAGGAAAATGCAAGTAAGTATATTATGTGACTGATATCAAAGATTTATGTGGTTTATAGAAAATGTTTACTTATGGATTGACTTCAAACAATACACTACACTGCTCCATGATGTCCGTATGCATGAGTGTATTCCAAGCAGAAACTTGTTATGAGACCTCCACAGAAAGCAGACTAGGGATTAAAAGCGCTCATCAACGATAATCAGTGGCACGTCCTGTATGATCATGACCATGGGTTTTCCCCTCTTGGTTTCTGCTTGAGCATAAATTTGGTGATTGTGTGCTGGACATCAAGTGTAAACGTGGCTTTTCTTGTATATTTAGTTTAAGCAACTGTATGTACGCTACCAGTCAATATATATTGACATATTAGCTGATAAGTATCTGTACAGTAGAATCTGAAAAGACTTGAGGTTGTCCACTACCTAGACTTGGTTACTGTTTTCTCCCTAAATGTATTCCCTTGAAGATCCCCATTTACCTTTTTTTTGCCAATTTCCATGTTATTTTGTAGCTTTCTCCTTAACCTCCTGTGCTCTGGCACACGCTCTGCTGTCAGTTATTCCTTGTGCTGGGCTGCAAGTGATCATACCCCGTCTTTAAGCCCTAACCACTTTTGTCATTAGCTTTATTATTAAATTCCATACATCTCTCATTATCCTGTTATTTCCATTATTTTTTTTTTTTATTTACTTCCTGTGACTTTTCATTTGAGAGAAGTCTCAAATAAGACATTACAGGAGGCTAGGGCTGCACTCACTTCCCTGCAGCGTCTATCACCTCTCCTAAAACAGGACATCCTTGGGGAGGTGAGGGGGGGTTTTGGTTGTACCAGTGTTTGTCCCGTCCATCTACTGATAACGTTTCTAACACTGCAGTCTTTCCCTGAAATTAATTGTCCTCAAGGGACAGTGTTAGAAGCTGTGTGAGTGACAACAGCACCACCACTTGATGACAGTTCATTTAAGTGTGCAGATTGAAGCTGTGGGACAGCATTGCTGTCACTCATCCTGCTTCTACCACCGCCCTCAAGTTAATTGTATTTATGGCAGGTAATGTTCTCATGAAAGGTTTATGAAACGGTGGCCACTCCCTTTAGCTAGGGTTGGTAGCTTTATCTCTTCTATGCCTAGTTTGACAGGCCGGTGTCACACTTGTGAGTGTAATGCGAGAAACTCGTGCGAGTCTCTCGCATCAACACCTGGCACTGCCCCGCCGGCATTCGGTACCAGAGCATTACACTCGCAAGTGTGACATCGTCCTTACGTTGGTTATTATCCTGTATGTAACTGTCATTTTAAGTAAAAGCATTATGTCTTAAAAGAAACAGTATTTGTGGTTCCTGTAATAGTAATAACTCTTATTTCTAAATCAAGGTATCAAGCAACTCAAGTGGGAAGCACAACGAGATGACTGGATTCACAACAGAGATGCTAAAAATATCATCAAGAAAAAAAGAAAATTCAATCAAACAAAAATTCATAAAAAGAGGCGAAATATAAAATAAATACTTTTTGTTGTGTATTTTGTATGTTTCAGACACTTTCAATTTTATGTATTATTAAATCAATTGTGAGAAAAAGAGTAACGGAACTAATGTTTAGTGAATGTTCATTGATTTTTTTGTTTTCCCCTTTACCCCAAGGGTGGTTTGCACGTTAATGACCGGGCCAATTTTTACAATTCTGACCACTGTCACTTTATGAGGTTATAACTCTGGAACGCTTCAACAGATCTTGGCGATTCTGAGTTTGTTTTCTCATGACATATTGTACTTCATGATAGTGGTAAAATTTCTTCGATATAACTTGCATTTATTTATGAAAAAAATTGAAATATGATGCAAATTTTGCAATTTTCAAACTTAGAATTTTCAGCAGCAGATGAAGGAAGGGAGACACACTAGTCATTACTAGTGGGTAGGCGGAGCCCAGATGGGATAGACACCTCAGATTAAAAAGAGTGTTGACCGGCCCCTCCAGCTCGGGCTCCTCCTACTCCAGCTCTCCAGTCTAAAATTTGAGGTCTCGGAGGATAGTCGCTGCTGAAGCAGCTCCTCAGAAGATTTTTTATTTTTATCGGACAGAGACTTGGACTCAGGGTCTAGAGGTCTCAGGGGTCTCAGCGCTGCTGGACCCCCACCTCTCCCTTGGCGGATCTGTATTACCCTGCAAGGTGGTCCCTGCAGAACCCTGCCGGCCCTGGGGGATGAGGATGGCTTCCCTGGCGGGGACGCAAACCGCGCTTCTGGGGTCACTGCGTTCCCCGCCCTGGGGGGAAGCGATGGGCATAGCACCACAAATCCCTGGGGGTCCCTGTGGCGCTCGGCTGGGTGAGTACTCTGCATTGATGTGTGTGAGTGCTTCAGCGACTGCTGCGGCAGCCGCTGCTACATGTACATGATTGGTGACTGTGTGTTTTTTTGTCCGCAGGTGGATGCCTGCAGGACATGGGAACGGGGCAGGAACGGAGGAGTCCCGCACTTTTTTTGAAGCCGGCGGGGGGCGTGGCTTCACGCTTTCCGGACAGGAAGCGACTCTGAGCGCGAGATTCCCTCTGCCTCTTCTCTTCCGGCTCTCTCCTTCAGCGCGGCGGCCATTGCTAGCCTCGGGCTCCTCACTCTCCGCTCCTCCCGTACTAACCGAAGAGAACAGCACCGCGGCCAGCTGGGTGAGTCGCTTCTACCTTCCTGAGGGCAGAAGCTTGACCCCTTCACCCCCACAGCGCAGGCACCTTCCTGGGGTACTGCCACACGGAACGCCCGCTAAAGTTCACGATAACGACGCAATTACTGCGATCGTTTTTTGTGATCGTTGTAAGTCGCTAGTAACTGCCACACTGGACGATCTCTTTAACGTCGCATAAGCGGTTAGCGATCTCCTTGCGTCTGGCGGTCATTGCGATGTGCAAAACAGCGCAATATTTTAGCGATCCTGTTGGCGTTTTTTGTTTAGTGTGGCATACCTTGAGGACTGTACTTTCTACACCTGCTACCTCATAAGAGGCACCTGGGACTCGCACACCTTTTACATTAACAGAGGTTGTGGGGAGTCTGTGACATTAACCCCTTCTTAGGCGGTTAACCCTTAATTGGGGACAGCTGGGGTAGCTCTCTCTTTAAGAGCTTTAACCCTTCAGCGTTCGTTTTTCTTCTTTAAGAAACCACACTGTTCTAGTTACTGACAGGTTTAACCTGACATATACGGTGTGAGGACATGTCAGATCAGGGTCCAGGAGGTGCGGACAGTCTCCCAGATCCGCTACAGGATCAGTCTCGCGTATCTGACACGCAGACCTCGACGGCGTCAAGCGCAGCAGTCGGAGGTCTCAGTGATGTCAAAATGGAGGCCCTCACTCGTTCTATTGATGGCCTGTCTGACCTTATAGGTTATTGGATGTCAGCCAGATCTTCTCATGGCAGGAAGCGACACAGGCCGGTGCCTTCCTTCCCGTGTAGCGATTCGGAGATCTCTGGTATGGAGGGTTCCCCTTCAAGTTCGGATGGAGAGATGTCCGATTCGGATAAGGAGGATCGGCAGGGACACTCTGCCTCTTTTTCGGGCCGTGCAGAAGCTTTTATTGAAGCTATGAGGGAGGCGTTACAGTTACCGGAGGAAGTAACTACACGTCCTGGTAAGTCGGCCCGGATGTTTCAGGAGGCGCATAGGTCGCGTTCGACCTTACCATCCCTGGATGAGCTTAGTAAGGCGGTGGAGAAGGAGCGTCTGTGTCCAGACAAACGTTTTCAGGGGACACGGCTTTTTGAGACACTGTATCCATGTGCTACGGAGTTGATTGATAATTGGATTCCTTCTCCTGAAGTGGATGTCCCTTTATCTCAGCTTAGCAAATCTTCATTACTTCCTGTTAAAGGGAAGGCGAGTCTGCAGGACCCGCTGGACAGAAAAACGGAGATGGCGGCAAAATCCATTTACGAGGCCGCAGGTCATGGGTTCAGAGCAGTACTAGGATCCATGTGTGCTTGTAAAGCTTCCCTGAGCTGGTTGGACCGTCTAAGGACGGCCTGGCAAAATGGATCCCCTTTATCCGAGGTAGAGGGGCTTCTCAATTTTTTGGAAAATGCAGTCCGATATGGCTATGATGCAGGTCTGGACACTGCGTTACTGCTGTCCAGGACACAATCCTCGGCGGTCACAGTCAGAAGAGCTCTGTGGCTTAGACAGTGGACCGGGGACGCGGTTTCCAAGCAAGGTTTGCTTTCTTTAGCTTACAAGGGTGGTCAGCTGTTTGGATCTGACCTCACGGAGCTGATTGCCAAGGCAAAGGCAAAAGAAACGGCTTTACCGCAGAGAAGAGCTGTGGCTTCTGCGTCTGGCAGGCCTAGTACCGGTAGTGGTCGGCGGTCCTTTCAGCCCAGGGGACGGTTCGGTCAGCCCTCTTGGGGATCGGGTCGTCCCTCTTTTTCGGGAAAAAAAGACCGCTCAGAAATCCCGCACTCCCTGGAAACAGAGTTTCCGTCACGACAAGCGGGAAGCGGACAAAAAGCCCGCTAAGGCGGACTGACGCCAGGGTTCCACTCGAGGGCTCTCGAGTGGGGGGTCGCCTGATTCAATTCGAATCGACTTGGGTGTCCCGCGTTTCAGACGCCTGGGTGACGCGGGTTGTGTCGGCAGGTTACTTCATAGAGTTTTCGTCTCGACCCCCAGAGAGCTTTTGCCAATCTCGCATTCCGTCAGAGCCCGAGCTGTTTGCCGCTCTACTACGAGAGGTCGATTCCCTTCTACAGAAGGGTGTGGTGGTACCGGTTCCGCCAGAGGATCGGGGAAGAGGGTTTTATTCCAGCCTCTTTGTGGTCCCCAAAAAGGAGGGCAAATTTCGTCCCATCCTGGATCTCAAAAGATTGAATCGGCATGTCCACACCCGGAAATTCCGCATGGAGTCGCTTCGCTCCGTTGTGGCAGCCTTGTCGCAGAGCAATTTTTTGGTGTCAATCGACATTCGCGACGCTTATTTGCACGTTCCAATCGGAAGGGCCCACCAACGCTTCCTTCGTTTTGCCATAGGTCAGGACCATTACCAGTTTGTGGCTCTGCCATTCGGGTTGGCCTCAGCGCCCAGAGTTTTTAAAAAAATTCTGGCGCCACTCATGGCGATTCTTCGAAGGCAGGGGGTTACGATTCTTCCCTATCTGGACGACCTTCTGATTGTGACATCTTCAAAGGAGGAGGCGATGACTGCTCGCAATCTATCCCTTCAGCTCCTGGAGGACTTCGGGTGGCTGGTCAATTGGGAGAAGTCGTCTCTGGAACCGTTGCAGTCAATCCTGTTTTTGGGGATGCATTTCGACACGGTTCGAGCAGTGGTGTCTCTGCCTCCAGACAAGCAAGCATGTCTCCTTCGACATGCACAGGTTATGAAATTTTCGACAGCAATGTCCCTTCGAAGCTGTATGCGCCTTCTGGGTTTGATGGTGGCGTCCATGGAGGCACTCCCGTTTGCCCAGTTTCATTCCAGGGCCCTCCAAAGGTTCATTCTGAGCCGTTGGGATCGATCGCAGACTTCGCTGGATTGCAGGGTCATCATCTCTCACAGGGTACGAGAGTCGCTAGGATGGTGGTTACGTCCAGAAGCGTTATCCCTGGGGAAGTCTTTCCTCCCTTCGAAGTGGTCGGTCATAACCACCGATGCCAGCCTGACGGGCTGGGGGGGGTGTCTGGAACGATCTCTGGATTCAGGGAGTATGGTCGTCGGAAGAATCTGTCTTGCCGATCAACATCCTGGAATTGAGGGCGATTTTCCTTTGCCTCCAACACTGGACGGTCTCTTTAAGCGGTCGGCCAGTCCGAGTGCAGACAGACAATGCGACGGCGGTCGCATATATCAACCACCAAGGCGGGACACGGAGTTCCAGGCTCATGGTGGAGGTATCTCGGATCCTGGTATGGGCAGAGACCAGAGTGCCGGCCATCTCTGCGATCCACATTCCAGGAGTTCAGAATATCACGGCGGACTTTCTCAGTCGCGAGAAGATGGATCCCGGAGAATGGAGTCTTCATCCGGAAATTTTTGCACTCCTGTGCTCCCGTTGGGGAACTCCCCAAGTGGATTTGATGGCATCCAGGTTCAATGCCAAGTTACCGACTTTCATGTCCAGGTACAAGGACCCGAAGGCTGTGGCAGTGGATGCTCTGGTGGCTCCGTTGGACCATTTCGAGCTGATCCATGTGTTCCCGCCGATATCCTTACTTCCTCTGGTGTTGCGTCGGATCAGGCTGGAGAGAATCCCGGCTATGTTGATAGCCCCAGATTGGCCAAGGAGGACGTGGTTCTCGACACTGGTGTCGCTTCTGGCAGCGCCTCCATTTCCTCTTCGCCCGGACCTGTTAACCCAAGGGCCCGTTCGTCATCCGGACCTGAAGTCTCTGCGTTTGACGGCGTGGCTCTTGAGACCGAAATTTTGACCCGTCAAGGTTTTTCAGCTGAAGTCATTGTCACTTTGCGAGCTGCCAGAGGTCCGGCTACTACTAGGATTTACCACAAGACTTGGGAAGCCTTCTTTTCGTGGTGTTCGGGTTCTTCCAGGAACCCGAGGATTTTTTCCATTCCCAATTTGTTGGCTTTTCTGCAATTCGGGCTGGACAAGGGTTTGGCAGTAAGCACCCTGAAGGGTCAGGTTTCTGCTCTGTCCTTGCTATTTCGGAAGGTTATCGCTTCGCGTAGGGACGTACGTTCCTTTTTTCGCGGAGTAACCCGTCAGTTTCCGCTGCGGAAGGCGCCTGTGTCTCCTTGGTGGCTCAATCTTGTTTTGGAGGCTCTTCAACATGGACCTTTTGAGCCTATGGACTCTTAACCTTTCCTTGCTTTCTTGGAAGGTTGCCTTCCTTGTGGCGGTCACCTCCCTTTCTTGTTCACCTCCCTTCCTGGAGTTTCACCCGGATCGCGTAGTGCTTCGCACACGGGGCGACTTCCTACCTAAGGTTGTGTCACAATTTCATGTTAACCAGGATATTGTGTTGCCCTCGCTCTGTCCGGTGCAGAGGAATGCAAAGGAACGGGCCTTGCACACATTGGATCTGGTGCGGGCTTTGAAGTTCTATTTGTCTATTACTCAAAGTTTTCGGAAGTCGGACTCTCTGTTTGTGATTCCAGCAGGTCGTCGGCGTGGTCAACGAGCTTCCAAGGACACTATAGCTCGTTGGATTCGGTCGGCCATTTTAGAGGCTTACCGACTTAAGGGCGAACCTTGCCCGGTTAAGATTCGAGCTCACTCAACGAGAGCTGTGGGTTCATCATGGGCCTTTCATCAAGGGGCCTCGGCAGCTCAGCTCTGCCGGGCGGCGACCTGGCGCTCCGTCCACACGTTTACAAAATTTTATAAGGTGGACGTCAGTGCTTCCGAAGGGTCCTACAGGCGGCTGCAGTTTAGAGTTTTTCCGTTAACTTGTATTTAGCGCTGGTTGCGCATTTATTTAGGTTGTTGGGTATCTGCCTCTGTTGGTTTTTTTTTCCCACCCTTATTTTTGGACTGCTTTGGGACGTCCCACTAGTAATGACTAGTGTGTCTCCCTTCCTTCATCTGCTGCTGAAAGACGGATTTTGGTAAGAACTTACCTGTAAAATCCTTTTCAGCAAAGAAGGAAGGGAGACACACATCCCTCCCATGGCAGAAGTGTGTTGTTGTGTTTTCAGATGCGGCGTGACCCTTCTCTGATAGCGATTATCTGGGCTGAGGTCGGCGCGCTAAGGCTCTGTTCCAGCATCGCCAGCTCATCGCAGTAGTCAGGTTCAGTGAGTAGTACCTGGAACTGTGTGTTTTTTTCCTGTTACATGCATAACCTGTATTCTTGTCTTTTCTCTGAAGTCCTTCAGAAGGGGTTATGTTGCTCCGCTGGTGATATTTGCTCTTCCTTAGCTTGTGTACGACTGGAGAGCTGGAGTAGGAGGAGCCCGAGCTGGAGGGGCCGGTCAACACTCTTTTTAATCTGAGGTGTCTATCCCATCTGGGCTCCGCCTACCCACTAGTAATGACTAGTGTGTCTCCCTTCCTTCTTTGCTGAAAAGGATTTTACAGGTAAGTTCTTACCAAAATCCGTCTTTTATGCCCTTAAAACAGAAAAATGTCACACAAAATAGTTAATAAATAACGTTTCCCACATGTCTACTTTACATCAGCACAATTTTTAGAACCAATTTTTTTTTTGTTAGGAAGTTAAGGGTTAAAAGTTGACCAGCGATTTCTCATTTTTTATAACACCTTTTCAGCAGCAGATGGAAGGAAGGGAGACACAGTCATTACTAGTGGGTAGGCGGAGCCTACACAGGATAGAGCACCTCAGATTAAAAAAGAGTGTTGACCGGCCCTTCCAGCTTGGGCTCCTCCTACTCCAGCTCTCCAGTCTAAAATTTGAGGTCACAGAGGATAGTCGCTGCTGGAGCAACTCCTCAGAAAATTTTGTTATTTTTATCGGACAGAGACTTGGACCCCCGTGGTCTAGAGGTCTCAGGGGTCTCAGCGCTGCTGGACCCCCACCTCTCCCTTGGTGGATCTGTATTACCCTTTAAGGAGGTCCCTGCAGAACCCTGCCGGCCCCGGGGGATGAGGGTTGCTTCCCTGGCGGGGACGCAAACCGCGCTTCTGGGGTCACTGCGTTCCCCGCCCTGGGGGGAAGCTACGGGCACAGCGCCACAAATCCCTGGGGGTCCCTGTGGCGCTCAGCTGGGTGAGTACTCAACATTTTAATATGTGTTTGAATGCTTCAGCGGCTGCTGCGGCAGCCGCTGCTACATGTTTTCAGTGTGGTGATTGTGTACTTTTGTCCGCAGGTGGATGCCTGCAGGACATGGGAGTGGGGCACTTTTTTTGAAGCCGACGGGGGGCGTGGCTTCGCGCTTTCCCGTTTTTTCGCGGGCAGGAAGCGCTCTGAGCGCGCGCTTTACCCTGCTTTTCCTCTTCCGGCTTCTTTCCTCTAGCGCGGCGGCCATTACTGACGGCTTCCTCGGGCTCCTCACTCTCCGCTCTCCCCGACCGACCAAAGGAACAAAGGACACTGCACCGCGGCCAGCTGGGTGAGTCAATTCTGCCTGTCAGGGCAGAAGCTTAACCCCCTCACCCCCCCAGCGCAGGGCACCTTTCTGAAGGACTGCCACACTGAACGCTCCCGCTAACGATCACGATAACGACGCATACTAATGCGATCGTTTTTGTGATCGTTTTAATGTCGCTAGTAGCTGCAACTGTGGACGTTCTCATTAACGACGCATAAGTGGTTAGCGATCTCCTTAACGACTTTGGCGGTCATTTCGATGTAAAATCAGCGCAATATGTTAGCTATCTTTAGCTTACAAGGGTGGTCAGCTATTTGGATCTGACCTCACGGAGCTGATTGCCAAGGCAAAGGCAAAAGAAACGGCTTTACCGCAGCGAAGAGCTGTGACTTCTGCGTCTGGCAGGCATAGTGCCGGTAGTAGTCGGCGGTCCTTTCGATCCAGGGGACGGTTCGGTCAGCCCTCTTGGGGATCGGGTCGTCCCTCTTTTTCAGGAAAAAACGCTCAGAAATCCCGCACTCCCTGGAAACAGAGCTTCCGCCAAAACAAGCGGGAAGCTGACAAAAAGCCCGCTAAGGCGGACCGACGCCAGGGTCTCACTCGAGGGCTCTCGAGTGGGAGGTCGCCTGCTCCAATTCGAACCGACTCGGGCTTCCCGCGTGTCGGACGCCTGGGTGACGCGGGTTGTGTCGGCAGGCTACTTCATAGAGTTTCTTTCTCGACCCCCAGACAGTTTTTGCCAATCTCGCATTCCGTCAGAGCCCGAGCTATTTGCCGCTCTACTGCGGGAGGTCGATTCCCTTCTGCAGAAGGGTGTGGTGGTACCGGTTCCGCCGGAGGACCGGGGAAGAGGGTTTTATTCCAACCTCTTTGTGGTCCCCAAAAAGGAGGACAAATTTCGCCCCATTCTGGATCTCAAAAGATTGAATCGGCATGTCCGCACCCGGAAATTCCGCATGGAGTCACTTCGCTCCGTTGTGGCGGTCCTGTCGCAGAACGATTTTTTGGTGTCAATCGACATTCGCGACGCTTATTTGCATGTTCCCGTCGGAAGGGCCCACCAACGCTTCCTTTCGTTTTGCCATAGGTCAGGACCATTACCAGTTTGTGGCCCTGCCATTCGGGTTGGCCTCAGCAGCCAGAGTTTTTACGAAAATTCTGGCACCTCTCATGGCGATTCTGCGAAGACAGGGGGTTACGATTCTTCCCTATCTGGACGACCTTTTGATTGTGGCGTACTCAAAGGAGGAGGCGGTGACGGCTCGCAATCTATCCCTTCAGCTCCTGGAGGATTTCGGGTGGCTGGTAGGGTTGAGCATTCCGATACTTCCGATACCTGAAATCCAATGTAAGTCTATGGGAACAAAATATCGGAAGTAAGTATCGGAAGTACTTCCGATATTTTGTTCCCATAGACTTACATTGGATTTCAGGTATCGGAACCGGGTTTCGGTATCGGAATGCTCAACCCTAGTGGCTGGTCAATTGGGAGAAGTCGTCTCTGGAACCGTCGCAGTCAATCCTGTTTTTGGAAATGCATTTCGACACGGTACGAGCAGTGGTGTCTCTGCCTCCAGACAAGCAAGCGAGTCTTCTTCGACATGTACAGGTTATGAAGTCTTCGACAGCAATGTCCCTTCGAAGGTGTATGCGCCTTCTGGGTTTGATGGTGGCGTCGATGGAGGCAATTCCGTTTGCCCAATTTCATTCCAGGGCTCTCCAAATGCTCATCTTGAACCGTTGGGATCGATCGCAGTTTTCACTGGATTACAGTATCATCATCTCTCACAGGGTACGAGAGTCGCTAGGATGGTGGTTACGTCCGGAAGTGTTATCCCTGGGGAAGTCCCTTCCTCCCTCCGAGGTGGTCGATCATAACCACCGATGCCAGCCTGACGTGCTGGGGGGGTGTCTGGAACGATCTCTGGATTCAGGGAGTATGGTCGTCGGAAGAGTCTGTCCTGCCGATCAACATCCTGGAATTGAGGGCAATTTTCCTTTGCCTCCAACACTGGACGGTCCTTTTAAGCGGTCTACCAGTCCGAGTGCAGACAGACAACGCGACGGCGGTCGCATATATCAACCATCAAGGTGGGACGAGGAGCTTCAGGCTCATGATGGAGGTGTCTCGGATCCTGGTATGGGCCGAGGCCAGGGTGCCAGCCATCTCTGCGATTCACATTCCAGGAGTTCAGAATATCACAGCGGACTTCCTCAGTCGTGAAAAGATGGATCCCGGAGAATGGAGTCTTCATCCCGAAATTTTTGCACTGCTGTGCTCCCGTTGGGGGACTCCCCAAGTGGATTTGATGGCATCCAGGTTCAATGCCAAGTTACTGACGTTCATGTCCAGGTACAAGGACCCGAAGGCTGTGGCGGTGGATGCTCTGGTGGCTCCTTGGGACCAATTCGAGCTAATCTATGTGTTCCCGCCGATATCCTTACTTCCTCTGGTGTTGCGTCGGATCAGACTGGAGAGAGTCCCGGCTATGTTGATAGCCCCAGATTGGCCAAGGAGGACGTGGTTCTCGACACTGGTGTTGCTTCTGGCAGCGTCTCCACTTCCACTCCCTCTTCACCTGGACCTGTTAACCCAAGGGCCCGTTCGTCACCCGGACCTGAAGTCTCTGCGTTTGACGGCGTGGCTCTTGAGACCGAAATCTTGATCCGTCAAGGTTTTTCAGCCGAAGTCATTGCCACTCTGCGAGCTGCCAGAGGTCCGGCTACTACTAGGATTTATCACAAGACTTGGGAAGCCTTCTTTTCGTGGTGTTCGGGTTCTTCTACGAACCCGAGGATTTTTTCCATTCCCAATTTGTTGGCCTTTTTGCAGTACGGGCTGGACAAGGGTTTGGCAGTTAGCACTCTGAAGGGGCAGGTTTCTGCTCTGTCCTTGCTGTTTCGGAAGGCTATCGCCTCGCGTAGGGACGTACGTTCCTTTTTTCGCTTGGTAACCCGTCAATTTCCGCCGCGGAAGGCGCTTGTGTCTCCTTGGCGGCTCAATCTTGTCTTGGAGGCTCTTCAACATGGGTCTTTTGAGCCTATGGTCTCTGTTAGCCTTTCTTTGCTCTCTTGGAAGGTTGCCTTCTTAGTGGCGGTCACTTCTTTGAGAAGGGTTTTTGAGTTGGCGGCTCTTTCTTGCTTGCCTCCTTTTCTGGAGTTTCACCCAGATCGCGTAGTGCTTCGCACACGGGGCGACTTTCTACCTAAGGTGGTGTCACAATTTCATGTTAACCAGGATATTGTGTTGCCCTTGCTTTGTCCGGAGCCGAGGAATGCGAAGGAACGGGCCTTGCACACATTGGATTTAGTGCGGGCTTTGAAGTTCTATTTGTCTATTACTCAAAGTTTTCGGAAGTCGGATTCTCTGTTTGTGATTCCAGCAGGTCGTTGACGTGGGCAACGAGCTTCCAAGGATTCTATAGCTCATTGGATTCGGTCGGCCATTTTAGAGGCTTACCGACTTAAGGGCGAACCTTGCCCGATTAAGATTCGAGCTCACTCCACAAGGGCTGTGGGTTCATCGTGGGCCTTTCATCAAGGGGCCTCGGCAGCTCAGCTCTGCCGGGCGGCGACCTGGCGCTCTGTCCACACATTTACGAAATTTTATAAGGTGGACGTCAGTGCTTCTGCTGATGCGGCCTTAGGACGTAGGGTCCTGCAGGCGGCTGTAGTTTAAAGTTCTTGTGAACTTGTATTTAGCGCTAGTTGCGCATTTATTTAAGTTGTTGGGAATCTGCCTCTGTTGGTTTTTTGCCCACCCTTAATTTCTGGACTGCTTTGGGACGTCCCACTAGTAATGACTGTGTCTCCCTTCCTTCCATCTGCTGCTGAAAGACGGATTTTGGTAAGACCTTACCTGTAAAATCCTTTTCAGCGAAGGAAGGAAGGGAGACACAGATCCCTCCCATGGCAGAAGTGTGTTGTGTTTTCAGATGCGGCGTGACCCTTCTCTGATAGCGATTATCTGGGCTGAGGTCGGCGCGCTAAGGCTCTTTTCCAGCATTGCCAGCTTATCGCAGTGGTCCGGTTCAGTGAGTAGTACCTGGGACTGTGTGGTTTTTTCTGTTATATGCATAACCTATCTTCTTGTTTTTTCTCTGAAGATCTTCAGAAGGGGTTATGTTGCTCCGCTTGTGATTTTTGCTCTTCCTTAGCTTGTGTACGGACTGGAGAGCTGGAGTAGGAGAAGCCCAAGCTGGAGGTGCCGGTCAACACTCTTTTTTAATCTGAGGTGTTCTATCCTGTGTGGGCTACGCCTACCCACTAGTAATGACTGTGTCTCCCTTCCTTCCTTCGCTGAAAAGGATTTTACAGGTAAGGTCTTACCAAAATCCGTCTTTTATCTTTTTAGGGACCACCTCACATTTGAAGTCACTTTGAGGGGTCTATATGATAGAAAATACCCAAAAGTGACACCATTCTAAAAACTGCACCCCTGAAGGTGCTCAAAACCACATTCAAGAAGTTTATTAACACTTCAGGTGCTTCACAGGAATTTTTTGAATGTTTAAAAAAAAATAATCATTTAACTTTTTTTCAAAATT
The DNA here is from genome assembly GCA_033576555.1 of Oophaga sylvatica. NCBI lineage: Eukaryota > Metazoa > Chordata > Amphibia > Anura > Dendrobatidae > Oophaga > Oophaga sylvatica. The sequence goes on along the minus strand of JARQOD010000005.1, from coordinate 391,593,503 downwards.
TTTTTACTTCAGATCCAATGTTTTTTATTTTACCAAGGGTAACAGGACAAATTGGACCCCAAAAGTTGTGCAATTTGTCCTGAGTATGATAATACCCCTTATGTGGGGGGAACCACTGTTTGGGCTCATGGCAAAGCTCGGAAGTGAAGGAGTGCCGTTTGACTTTTCAATGCAAAATTGGCTGGAATTGAGATCAGACGTCATGCTGCGTTTGGAGAGCCCCTGATGTGCCTAAGCAGTGGAAACCTCCCAATTCTAATGCCAACCACAAACCTAACCCTAACACACCCCTAAGGCTGGAGTCACACACAACGTCTAAAAAATCGGACCGTTTTAGACGGACGAGAATCGCACAAATGTTTCCTGAACATTGCTCTGTCTGTCATCCAATTGGAATGCGAGGATGCGATTTTTCTCGCATATGAGCGTACGTTTGACATCCGTCTGGCGAGATTTTGTCGCCTAGCAAAACCGACATATAATGGATCCAAATGATAGTTTTTAAATCACAAAAGAAAGAATAGATATATACACATAGAAAATATATATATATATATATATATATATATATATGTCATTGAGACATACCGTATTTTCTGGACTATAAGACGCACAGGACCATAAGACGCACCCCAAATTTTCAGAAGGAAAATCAGGAAAAAAAAAATAATGTGTCAAATGGAGGTCCGTCTTACAGTCTGAATTCAGCTTACCAGCGAAGGCATCAGCACAGGTAGAGGAGTGGTCACTGGGGTCGTTCGGTGGTCCAGGCTGGTGCGGTGGTGGTCCTCTGTGGGGGTGGCTGTGCTCTGTGGGGGTGGCTGTGCTCTGTGGGGGTGGCTGTGCTCTGTGGGGGTGGCTGTGCTCTGTGGGGTGGCTGTGCTCTGTGGGGGTGGCAATATACTCACAAATCCGGTGGCGGTCCCAATGCAGCTTCCCTTTAGTGTCGGGGCAGCAGCGGGTCTCTGGGCTGTGTGGGGGGCTCTGCCTGCATTTCGTGCTAGCCGGAAAGCCCCCGCAGCTGCGACACGGTGCCGTCCTGAAGGATGGCTGCCAGGGGCCTCTGGAAAGATGGCTGCCGCATACTCATTCAAATCTCGGCAACGAGATCTTGTCCTGAGATCTCAGGAAGAGATCTTGTTGCCGAGATTTGAATAAGTATGCGGCGGCCATCTTTCCGGAGACCCCTGGCAGCCATCCTTCAGGACGGCACCGCGTCGCAGCTGCGGGGGGCTTTCCGGCTAGGATGAAATGCCGGTGGAGCCCCCCACGCAGCACAGAGCCCGCTGCTGCCCCGACACCACCACCCACCACAGGGAAGCTGCATTGGGACCGCAACCGCACTTTTAGGTTTGTTGCGACCATAAGATGCACCCCCATTTTCCCCAAAAATTTTTGGAGAAAAGTGCATCTTATGGTCTGAAAAATACGGTATTATATATACATATATTTATAGTTCATACACTTCTACATTGTATAATAGCCGCTAATTCAATTGCCAGTTTCTGTACATTATTACAGAACCCAACATGAAATGACACATGGTTTACAAACAGTTAACTATGTCATTTCATGTAGCTTGATATATGGTTTTCACTAACAATTACATGAGTGCATGTGTGCAAAATTTCATACATGTAGGGGTTAATTAAATGTGTAAATTCGTTGTAAAAAAAATGCGTGGGCTCCCGTGGTATTTTCTCCACCAGACAGGGAAAGCCAGTGCGTGGGGGCAGATAATAGCCTAGGGAGGTGCATTTTTACCCTTCGCCACAACAGCACCTACTTGTAGAGAGGGATCCGCCCATAGGAACAGGAAACCTACAGAGATAAGAGGGCGGTCCACCTCTCCTCCTCAGTTGGTTTCCTGTTCCTAAAGGGAACTGCAGGATTTTCCTACAAAGAAAAATACCTGGTCTAAGTAGCCACCTGTGCAGTCTACATGTGAACGGCAGGGGCTCCGGTCCAGAAACAGCGTCGGGGGAGTGCAGTATTCCGGCTCCCCCCTCGTCTGAAGCGGTGTTCCAGGAACATCGGGTCCAGGGAGGGCCGCCCGCAGTTCCTGTGCCATAGCGTGCGTGGGGTCCGGTTATAGCCGCCCAGACCCGGTGGGAGCGTAGGACCGGAGGGAAGAAGAGAGCCTCTATGTCCTGCAGGAGTGCCGGCAGCAGCACACACCGAAAGACACAGCACACCACGAAAGGAAGTGGTAAGAGGAAACTTCCGGGTCACCGGAGGTTCCCTAGCTGAGGCACACGCGTGCGGTCCCGAGAGTAGCAGGGACTGCGCTTTGCCTGCTGTACGCTCCCCACCCCTGGAAATGGCCATACACAGAAAAAAATTTTAAAAAAATAAAGTCTGTACGGCGTGGAACTTGAATAGGGGTACGTAAATGAACCCTGGTGACATAGAGCGCGCTATCCTCGCGCCACTTCAAAAAAAAAAAGTGCCAGCAACCTTTTATAAAAAAAAAATGTGGCATATGTCTCATACAATGCAGCGTGGTTTCAGAGCCAGATACTGAGCCATGCAGGCATGCCACGCCTACCCCAGGGAGGGGAGTTCCGGGGGGGAGGTACCGGAGAGCAGCACAGGTGTTTGGGGCTAATAAAAAGCCCTGCAAGATAGAATATGGCGTGCAAGCATGTCGTCTCCAAGACAAGGCATGCGTCCCCCGGCAGAGGATACTGCAGCTCTCTAACTCTAATAGAGGTTCCTCGGACGCAAGCCACAGAACTCACGCCACGAAACCTGTTCCGCCGCCTTCTGAATCAGTACCGGCAGCTTCACTGGGTGAGTTTATAACTATTGCCTATAAAGCTGACAACATACTCTCCCTCTATCTCCTGGGTGAATCATCTCAGGCTAAAAAAACAAAACAAAGAATGTGGCCTTTGTAGGTGTCCCCTATCTCAAACCTATACCAAGAGATTGTGCGCAAAATGTATAAAGGAAACGTTGCAGCAAGCGTCTGTTTCAACTTTGGACATTAGAGCTATAATAAGGGAAGAACTACAGGCCCTAAATCAGCTAATGTATCCACACGCAGGTAAACGAAAAAATTAATAAGTTCCAGCTTAGACTCCGATCCGGAAGAGGTGGTAGCATCAGATACTGCAGAGTCATCCGCGTCCTCTTCCTCCTCAGACATAGAGGGACGCTCATGTTTTCCCATAGAAAATATGGACAGTCTGGTAAAATCTGTAAGGAACACTATGGGTTCAGATTTGAAGGGACCGCAAACTACTCAGGAGGTAATGTTTGCAGGTCTAGCGGACAGGAAAAGGAGAGCATTTCCGGTAATTCCGACTATTAAAACCTTAGTTAAGAAGAAGACCAAAGGGGTAATCTTCCTTCAGCCTCAAAGAGAAGGTACCCCTTCAGCGATGAGGAACTGTCAAACTGGTCTAAGGTTCCCAGAGTTGATGCGGCAGTTGCCTCCTCCTCAAAATAATCATCCTTGCCAGTAGAAGACGCAGGAATACTAAAAGATCCCCTTGACCACAAAGCCGAGGCCTCGCTTAAAAGCACGTGGGAAGCAGCTGCAGGCACGTTTAAACCAGCAATAGCCAGTACTTGTACGGGCCGTTCTATGCTGGTTTGGATCGATCAGCTCGACCAGCAGATAGAGCAGAAGATTTCTAGAGACAGAGTACGAGCCGCCATTCCCCTAATCCGAGGAGCGGCCGCTTTTATAGCCGACGCTTCGGCTGATTCCCTGCGCCTGGCGGCCAGAACAGCAGGTCTATTCAGCAACGCCAGATGTAGTCCATGGCTCAAAAGCTGGAGAGGGGACACAGTCCAAGGTAAAACTCTGTGCTATTCCCTGCGATGGTGAGTTTTTGTTTGGAAAGACCTTGGACGACATCCTCACAAAGGCCATAGAGAGAAAAAAGGCCTTCCCTAACCCCCCTCTTCCATCTTATAGGAGGGCGTTTAGGAGACGATCATTTGGTAGAGGAAGATCGACCAAAAACCAAAACCGCTGGCCTACAAAGGAAGGGAAAAACAAAGGTGCTGTGTTTAGAGGACCTACCTTCGGTAAGGACAGATAATGAACAACCAGTTCCTCCAGTAGGGGAAGACTGAGATTTTTCTTCCAGGAATGGGGTAAAATTTCTGCCAGTCTATGGGTCCTGGATATAATTGAACATGGATTAAAAATAAAATTCCATCATGTTCCCCATAGTTCATTCATTATAACATCCCTCAGCTGCCCAGTACAACAACAAGCCCTTGAAAATGAGATTCGGAGCCTGGAAATTAAAAACGTATTGGTCCGTGTACCCGGAGAGCAGGAAGGGAGGGGATTTTACTCCCCTCTCTTCCTGGTTTCTAAACCGGACGGCTCATTTAGAACTATTATCAATCTAAAAAAATAAACTTCTTTTTCCCAACTGTATGATGGCAGGCTTAGATTTAAAGGATGCTTATTATCATCTTCCCATCCATTCCAGATATCAGAAATATCTCAGAGTGGCAGTCTCCTTAGACGGCATCATACATCATTTCCAGTTTGGAGCGATGCCGTTCGGTCTTTCTGTCGCACCACGAGTCTTTACAAAGGTGATGCTAGAAGTAATGGCCTTCCTACGGCAAAAGGCTACCTTAATAATACCTTACCTTGATAATTTTTTGATAGTAGGGAACTCGGTAGCACAATAACCACATGAGTTACTGACGCAATCTTATCCCTACAGGCTCTAAGTTGGCTCATAAACGGCAAGAAATCCAGACTCGAGCCGCAATCCGTTCAGTCCTTCTTAGGCCTCCAGTTAGACTCGACGGTGCAATAATGTCTACTGCCGCAGGTAAAAATGTCAGCAATTAAAACGAAAGTCGGGGCAGCTATAAAGAAACCACGCATGACCCTGAGGGAGGCAATGTCCCTGTTGGAATCCCTCAGTTCGTGTATTGCGGCAGTCAGGTGGGCTCAGTTTCACACCCGAGATCTACAGCACCAAATACTGTCAGAAGAGGCCTATGCTAGAGGTCGTTTAACAGATAAGACTCCTTATCCCAGGTAGTCATGAGTTCCCTAGTGTGGTGGTTAGATGAAACTAAATTATCGTAAGGAGTAGACTGGGTAATAACACCTTCTCGTATCATTACTACTGATGCTAGCCCTACAGGATGGGGAGCTCACATGGGGAAAGCCTTTTCCCAAGGCCGGTGGGGAAGAGAACGGATACACGCCTCTTCAAATTTAAAAGAATTAAATGCGGTGAGTCATGCCCTATATCATTTCCTCCCGCAGCTACAAGGAGAACATGTAAGAATCCTTTCGGATAACACCACAGTAGTGGCATACCTCAACAGACAAATTAATGTCTTCTACAAGAAAATTTTTTTCCTAGCCGAAAAACAATTTGTCTCTCAGCTCTCCACATCAGAGGAGTAGACAATTCAGAAGCGGACTTCCTGAGTCGCCACACCCTATGGCAAGGCGAGTGGTGCCTAAACAGAGCAATATTCAAAGACACTGTGTCACTATGGGGCCTTCCCCAGATAGACCTTTTTGCCACTAGACAGAACAGGCAACTTCGGAGGTTCGCCTCCCTGAACGTGACAGATCGGCCAGAAATCCTAGATGTCCTCCAAAGCCCGTGGCAGTTCAGGCTGGTTATGCCTTTCACCTGATTGGCAAGCATGATATATATGGAGCAGTCAACATATCATAATGGTATATAATACTCCAAATATACAAGGACTACATGAATATGATTCGACTGAAAATTAATTCAAAAAATACCACCACCACAATAACCAGTCATAAAATCAGATATAATTGGTATAAAATAGAATATTTTTTATTGAATCACAAAGGTTAAAATATCAAAACAAAAAGATAAGCCAGGAATCAGGTATAGGTAGAAATACAAATATCACATGAAGGTGAACCCACCAAGACTTACTGGGATATCCAGTGGTGACCCCCCATAAAGTACAATGGTATTAGACATATATAGGAGTATACTGTGGTATGTATAACCACTTTGATCTAACTGATATAGGGAAAGTCATAGAGCACACCGCGGATGCATGAAAACAAAATCAACATATGTGCACATTAGCCAAGTATATTAGACAACATACCGCGATATAAGCAGGGAGACACCACCGGTAATCACCAGCAAAACCCCGACGCACGTTTCGGAGATTGCTCTCCTTCCTCTCCTTTATACCAATTAAATCTGATTCTATGACTGGTTGTTGTGGTGGTGGTATTTTTTGGTTATGCCTTTCCCCTGATCATATTACTACCACAAGTCATCAGAAAAATCAGGGCAAACAAGGCACGAGTAATATCGATAGCTCCATTCTGGCCCAAGAGACCTTGGTTTTCATGCCCACAAACGATGTTGTTGACAGATCCCTGGGTACTTCCCTCAACCCCAGGCTTCTCTCTCAAGGTCCATTCTTCCACCCCCAAGTGGACAGCTTCCACTTGACGGCGTGGAACTTGAGGGGGAAATACTGAGAGCAAGAGGATTCTCATAGGGATTAATCAGCACCCTCTTGCAGAGTAGAAAACCAACTACTACTAGAATTTACACCAAGGGTGGAGGAAGTTCCTAGAGTTCCATACAAGTCCCAACTCTAGACAGATCCCGATAAAGTCTATTTTAGAGTTTCTACAAAAGGGGAAAGTACTGGGATTATCCGTTAATACGCTTAGAGTCCAAATATCCGCGCTTGGGGCCATCTATAGTTATAATCTAGCGGGAAACAGATGGAGATCTAGATTCCTCACGGCCTGTGAACGAATTAGACCAGTCCATATATCTAGAATTCCCCCTTGGGATCTAAACCTGGTTCTGGATGCCCTAACATGTCCGCCATTTGAACCATTAGATTAGATACCCCTTAAAAACATCTTTAAAAACGGTACTTTTAGTGGCGTTAACCTCAGCTAGGAGGGTCAGCGACATGCATGCATTATCTATAGATCCTCCATTCCTACTAAAATTTCAGGATCAGTTAATACTAAAACCTGACCCCTCATATCTGCCAAAAGTGGCCAGGAGATTCCACAGATCGCAGGAAATCCACCTCCCCTCATTTTTTTTTTAGTAACCCTTCTTCTTCATTAGAAGAAAAATTCCACATGTTAGATGTGAAAAGAGTAGTATTGAAGTATATTTAAAGATCCACTAGCTGGAGGAAGAGTAGGGCTCTTTTTATATCCTTCCAGGGCTAGAGGAGGGTATACGGGGTCACGAAAGCTACCCTATCTCGGTGGATCAGAGATGCGATCTGTCTGGCGTATACTACAAGAAATGAAGATCCTCCAGAGGGCATCAGGGCACATTCCACCAGGACTATGGGATCCTCCTGGGCAGAAAGGGGAGACGTCTCGATCGAGTCTATATGTAAGGCCGCAACCTGGTCGTTTCCTTCAACCTTCTACAATCACTACAGTCTCAATTTATCATCCTCCTCTGACCTAGCCTTTGTTAGAGCAGTCCTCAGCATGGTGGTCCCTCCCAGGTGAAGGTCTCTGAAAGTCTCTCCAAGTGGGTGCTGTCGTGGTGAAGGGTAAAAAGCCGGATTACGTACCGGTAATGCTCATTTTTATGAGTCCACTACAGCACCCACTCAGTTCCCTCCCTGAAAGTTAATAGACTGTGTGTATACCTTCTTAAATGTGATGAAGAACATAGAAAAATATAATTGCCTAATATTGGCGGTCCTCCGGGTACTCTGAAATCCAACTGAGGAGGAGAGGCGGACTGCCCTCTTTTATCGCTGTAGGTTTCCTGTTCCTATAGGTGGATCCCTCTCTCCAAGTGGGTGCTGTCGTGGACTCATTAAAGAGCATTACCAGTACGTAATCTGGCTTTTTTTGTGTCCCCCCTGGCTACTAACATCTGCCCCCAGCCACCCCAGAAAAGGCACATCTATGATTAGATGTGCCTTTTCTGGCACTTAGCCCGTCTATTCCCATTGCCCTGTAGCGGTGGCTAATGGGTTAAGGCCACCTTGCTATTGGAAGGTGACTTTAAACCAGGTTAATAATTGAGAATTGTCAATTAGACTACTATCAATTATTAATCCTATTGTATGAAATGAAAAAAAACACACATTAAAAATCATTTTAATGAAATAAATACACAGTTTTTGACCATATTTTATTGTACTGGTAATCCCTCGAGTCCCTTGTTCTGTAAAAAAAAAAATAATAAAACAACATTATTCTTACCTCTCCGGCGCTCAGTCAGGTCCCCCGCTGCAATCCATCTGAAAGGGTTAACATGTTTACAGTGGGGACCGGAGCTAATGCTGCAGCCTCGCTGTAAACCGCCGAATGTATGAGCTCATCTCCCCGGCTGACAGGAGATGAGCTGATTAGTGTGGGAAGCTTGATTGTTTCCCACGGTAATCAGTTCACTTCAGGTCAGCCGGGGACTCCGCACAGCATCAGTGACGTCAGAGGGAGTCCCCGGCTGACCTGAAGTGAACTGATTAGCGTGGGAAACAATCAATTAAGCTTCCCAGCTAATCACTTCTCCTGTCAGCCGGGAGATGAGCTCATTCATTTGGGGGTTTACAGCGAGGCTGCAGCATTAGCTCCGGTCCCCGCTGTAAACATAACCCTTTCAGGTGGATTGCAGTGGGGGACCTGACTGAGCGCCGGAGAGGTAAGAATAATGTTGTATTTTTTTTTATTACAGGAGAACAAGGGAATCGAAGGAATACCAGTACAATAAAATATGGTCAAAAACTGTATTTCATTAAAATGATTTTTAATTAATGTATGTTTTTTTTTTCATTTCATACAATAGGATTAATAATTGATAGTTGTATAATTGACAACTCTCAATTATTAACCTGGCTTACAGTCACCTTCCAATAGCAAGGTGGCCTTAACCCATTATTAACCCATTAGCTACCGCTACAGGGCAATGGGAATAGACGGGCTAAGTGCCAGAAAAGGCGCATCTAATCATAGATGTGCCTTTTCTGGGGTGGCTGGGGGCAGATGTTAGTAGCCAGGGGGGGCACAAATAAAATGCACCCTTCCTAGGCTATTATCTGCCCCCACTGACTGGCTTTCCCTGTCTGGTGGAGAAAATACCACGGGAGCCCACGCATTTTTTTTACTACGAAATTACACATTTAATTAACCCCTACATGTATGAAATTTTGCACACATGCACTCATGTAATTGTTAATCAAAACCATATATCAAACTACATGAAATTACATGGTTAACTGTATGTAAACCATGTGTCATTTCATGTCGGGTTCTGTAATTTTACAGAAGCTGGCAATTGAATTAGCGGCTATTATACTATGTAGAAGTGTATGAACTATAAAATATATATATATATATAATGTCACAATGACGTGTATAAATATATATGTATTCTATGTGTACATGTGTTTTTTCTATTCTTTATTAAACCTGTCAGTGTGATTTTACAGTATAGCCGGGGATGAATTGCTGGCTTTTCTAAAGGACACCGGTGTGATTTCCTCGCAAGTCACACGTGTGGTCCGTTTGTAATCCAATTTTTAATCGCACCAATAGACTTGCATTAGCGATTCTCGCCCAATAATCGGTGACAATCGCAGCATGCTGCGATTTTCTCGGCCCGAAGAAAAAATTGGATGCTGGGAGCTGCCCCATAGATAAACATTGGTACGAGTGCAATGCGATATTTAATCACATTCCACTCGTCCAATTTTGCCGCCAGTGTGACTCCGGCCTAACTCTAATCCCAACCCTAACTTTAGCCCCAACCCTAACCCTAAAGGGAAAATGGAAATAAATACATTTTTTTTTATTTTATTATTTTTCCAGAGCTAACGGGGTGATAAGGGGGGTTTGATTTACTATTTATAGCTGGTATTTATAGGTTTTTATAGCGGGTTTTTATATTTGGCAGCTGTCACACACTAAAAGACGCTTTTTGTTGCAAAAAATAGTTTTTGCATCACGTTTTTAAGAGCTATAATTTTTTCAATATTTTGGCCCACAGAGTCATGTGAGGTCTTATTTTTTGCGGGACGAGTTGACGTTTTTATTGGTGCCACTTTCGGGCACATGACATTTTTAGATTGCTTTCTATTCCGATTTTTGGGAGACAGAATGAGCAAAAACCAGCAGTTCATGAATTTCTTTTGGGGGGGTGTTTATACCGTTCCGCGTGTGGTAAAATTGTTAAGGCAGTTTTATTTTTCGGGTCAGTACAATATTAACGATACCTCATTTTATATCTTTTTTATGTTTTGGTGCTTTTATACAATAAAAACTTTTATATAAAAAAAATTATTTTTGCATCGCTTTATTCTGAGAGCTATAACTTTTTTTATTTTTTCGCTGGTGATGCTGTATGGTGGCTCGTTTTTTTGCGGGACAAGATGACTTTTTCAGCAGTACCATATTTATTCATATCAGTCTTTTTGTTATTCCACTTTTTGTTTGGTGGTATAATGATAAAGCATTGGTTTTTTTGCCTTTTTTTTCTAATGGTGTTCACTAAAGAGGTTAACTAATGAGACAGTTTTATAGGGCGGGTCGTTACGGACACGGGGATACCAAATATGTGTACTTTTATTGTTTAGATTTTTTTTTTCATTAAATTTATTAATGTAAAAATATTTTAAAAAATAAAATTAAAAAAATCAATAATTCCAATTATTTAATTCTTTTTTTTTCAATTCAATTCTTACTTTTACACATTGTTCTTCTATGGGACAATCATTTTGTGCAGGCTAATCGTTTCTATAGCATGCAGAGCTGCATGCTATAGAAGCTGTCAGCGCTGCATGGATTTTACACTGACCTGTGAGATTTCCTGGCATGCACTGCGCATGACAGGAATTCTGAGCACTGGAGACTTGGATGTCGTCATGACGATATTTTGTCTCCATGGCAGCGATCGGGAACCCGCATCATGGCGCTGGGTCTCCGATCCAAAGGCAGAGGGGCTGTCATGTTTGATCGCAGTGTGCAGGGAACCGCTCCTGGCACTTAGTGCAGGGTGTCAGCTGTGAGAATCAGCTGACACTCGGCCGCGCTCCCAACGTGAGCGCGGCCCGATCGCATATGACGTACTGTCCCGTCCAGAGTCAATAATGCCCAGGTCACTTGGACGCGATAGTATGTCAAAGGTCAGAGATGGGTTAAAGATAATAAGGGTACAGTCAGCAGTATTACGTGAGGATCACATCGCAATCCTTGGACTTACTCTTTGCTCCTCTGTCCTGAGTGTGACAGCATGTCTTTAAATGCAGCTATCAGGCTCAGGTTGGGAGAGCTGAGGGCCAGTCCAAGGATTGCAATGTGATCCTCACGTGAGTAATACAGCCATCTGACTACATTCTAAGAGTATAAAAATTCAGGAAAGTCAACCGTAGCTCAATCTATTAGTCCAAAACCAACGAGAAGATGGACCTTTGACCAATTTTTTTTTTTTTAATGTAACGTCCTGCACAGGGATGGACATAATTTTTTTTTCCTTCACTCAATTGTGGAGATACAAGGCACCGACATTACTGGTGCCCTAATGTTTAGTTTGGATCTGTGGGCATTTATTTTTTCAACCCATTATGTCGCTGAACAATCAAATAGGCAGCATCCATAGGTAAGAAAAAGTAGACACCCATAGTTGTAACGTAAACGAAACACACATTGAGGTCAGGAACTGTTCCCCTCCACTTTCTCCCTAACAGTAATAATAATTACCCTCGGTCTTCAGCTGCTCTCATGACATTCCTAGTTCTCGGGAGGGAGGCGTGGTAAGGCAAGACAGTTTTTCACAGGTGGGCAGGAGCAGTTGAGGACTGGTGGTATTATTGTTAGGGAGGGAGAAGGGACATTGTCAGAATTGCACAGTTCCTGACAACAAAGAGCGTTTTGTTTGTCAATAGTGGATGTCTACTTTTTCCTGTCTAAGGAGCTGACTTTATGAATGAACAGTGTCATAGTGGAATGAATGTACACATCCACAGAGCTAAATGAAATGCCCTGCTGAACGATGATAAAAAAGGCTTCAGTAATTTCTATGCCCTGTATCTCCACACCAAAGTTTAAAAATAAAAATATTTTTACGTTCCTGCTAGTACGTGCAGTAAAGTAGTTTATAAGGCAAAAATTGTTAAAGGTCCTCTTTAACTTACAGATAAATATGATGCTTAGACCGGGGTCACACTGGCAACAAAATCGGACGACTGCAAAGCGATGAAATATCGCATTGCAGTCGGACCAATGTTAATCTATGGAGCAGCTCCCACCATCAGATTTTTTGAGGTCCGTTTTATACGTGCGAGTGTCACCGATTGTGGGTCGACAATCACCAATGCAAGGCTATGGGTGCGATGAAAAATCGGATTACAAACGGACCGCACATGTGACTTGCGATAAAATCGCACAACTCCTCCAGGTGACAGGAAATTGCATCAGGAATTGTCAGGAAGGCTTCACATGCTAATTAGGCTTGCAGATATCAAATAAAAACAGAAACAACGCCTCCACGGAGTTCAGAACCATGGCTACCCATATTAACGTGGAAATGCTGATAGTTCTGGTCCACGAGAGGCCAGAACTTTGGGACCAGCCACCTTAAGCACACATGAAATGTGTAGGTCATGTACTTCATCTGTGTCCCTTCTGTTAAGGGCAAAGCTTTGGCTCAAAGTTATGCTACTTCTTACACATACCTCACACACCTATGTTTCTATGCATGTACCCTTCTACTATGATCATGGTAATTTGCCACCCTGAATACCATACAACTTTTGTGTTGTTGTGTAGACATAACACCACAAACACATATAATGTGGATGGTGATAGGTACAGATTTATGAAGTATTTTACAACGCCATATAACTAATTTTATTGTTATTTATTTGTGTAACTTTGCAGTAGCAGATGTGACAAGGCGGTGGCGCAGCTGTCGGGATTGCTATCAAAGAGAGAGGCAGCTGAGGGTGCGTAGTGGGGCCTCAGGAAGCACCAAGAGGAAATATCTGTACTTTGATCGCCTCAATTTTCTTGCGCCTGTGATGGATCTGCGAGCGTAAGTGCATGTCTGTAGAAGGGCTATTACTGCTTTTGATAACAAATATTAATTTTCTTCGTTTTCCTCTATAGCACGGAGTCTAACCTTACCGAGAGGGAGACTGCTTTGGACTCTGAGCCAGTAATAGACCCCGTGGTTGATGTTGCTGAGGAGGCTGGCCCTTCCTCTGCAGCTACCTCATCCAACCAAGCAGCACCACCACCACCAGCAGAGGAGTCCGAAAGCCAGGCTCCACAGCAAGAAGACAATCCCAAGAGCAGCAGCCCTGCTAGGCCTCAGGATGGGTCTCCTCCACCTTCCGTGATTCCACGGCGAGCCAGGCGCAGAAGAGAAGGAGTTGATTCTGGGACAAGGAGGCAGGTGGACAGAGGAGCTCTGGACTATTTGTCCAATGCTGCCCATGATGATGGGGACGAGGCATTTGGATGCAGTCTTGCCCGCTACCTCAGGGGCATTCCCCGTGAGCACAGACTGTGGACCAGAGGTGCTCTCCAAATTGTTCTGGATGCAGGCACCCCACCAAATGATCCCAACACTGTATTTGATTTTCTGGAAAGGTGGCAGCTTTCATCAGAAAATCAACTACAGTTGTTGGTAAGGCAGCGAAGAGAGGGTGCTTCAGCCTCTGAACCTCCTCATTATCATCCTCCTCCTCCTTGTGTCCCACAGATACCAACTCCTCCTCCACAAGCTCCTTCATACCAACATGTACCTCACCAGGTACAACACATGGGACAGAGTGGCCATTCCCAATATGCCCACTTGAACATACCCAATGTTGTAGGCTGGCCACAACATGGGTATGGTCGACATGGGCATATTGGGGGTATACTCAAAGTGGGCAGCCCTATAGTTATGACTACCAACACCAGTTTCCCATGTACCCCTACCCAAACCCCCATCAGGATCCAGCCAGAAACCCACAACACACAGGTCATTCTGCCACCACTCAGGGTGACACACTGGCTAATGATCAAGCAACCCAACCCACCCAACCTGGCCCTCCACCTTCCCCACCCCCAACTACCATAACTTGTAGGTCATATTTATTGACTCATTGTTGGAGTCCTTTTCTAATTTCCTTTATAATGTTTACTGTTTAACCTTTGGACATATTTGTCCAGTACGCTTTATTTGATAGCGACAAAAATAGACACAAATGATTAAAAGTGTTAAGTCGCATTGGTTGTATGTTATTATTATTATTATTATTATATGTAATGCCCTGTGTAACGTATAACCAACAGGAGAGTAAGAACACCACTACAACAACAAGGAGGTAAAGAAAAATTTGTTTATGGTACAACTAAACAAGCACACTACATAGATAAGGCCTCCTCTTGCCAGGGAGTAGCACCCTCAGGGGACACAAAATAATTAGTGAACACATCACATACTTTTAGGCCGGAAGGGGGACGACGGGGTTGGATGAGTGGTCTCATAGGCATAGACATATTACCAGACACAAGGTCAGCCACATCAGGTGAGGAGCATTCATGCATTCTAGTGAAGTAAAGTAGGACCACACATGCTTTTACTACCACATTTACATTAGCTTCACTCAGCTGAATGGCTGATTGGAGTACCTGCCATTTAGCACAAAGAATACCAAAGGTGCACTCCACCAGGCGTCGTGCACGTGAAAGGCGAAAATTAAATATTCTCCGCCGATGGTTCAGATTGCGACTGGGATTTGGCCTCATAACATGATGTGTCAATTGAAACGCCTCATCCGCTACAAGAACATAAGGCACTGGTTCCAGATTGGAGTCTGGAAGTTGACGTGGTGGTGGTAGGTCCAATTGGTTATTGCGTAGCTGCCGACCCATAATGGAAGAATTGAAGACTCTGGAGTCTCCAGTCCTTCCATAGGCCCCAATGTCTACAATTATAAACCTGTACTGACTGTCGACCAAGGCCAACAACACTACAGAAAAAAATTGTTTATAATTGTAGAATTGGGGCCCTGAGTTCGGCGGCTTACACCCACGAATGTGCTTCCCATCCAGGGCTCCAATACAGTGTGAAAACTGGCAAGTTTCTTCAAATCCACGTGCAATCCTCAACCAGTCTGCCATTTCGGGCTCAGGCATGACCTCTTTATTTAGTCTGGACCAAATTTCGACACAAGTACAGCGGACAATGCCTGAAATGGTGGATTTGCCAATTAAGAACTCTAAGTGCAGAGCAGCGTATGACAGGCCAGTGGAAAGGAACCTGCAATACACAAAGAAGAAAAAACATGTACACATCAGCACAGCAAAACACCAAGCACAGCATTCCCAACACTTACAATGGTCAGTTTCTAAAAGCATGCATGCACTAAATGCAATGACATGCCATGCCTTCTGTGGGTTACACACAAGCAAATAATTAAGATGGATAAGCGTGATAAAAACATTCCTGACAATATGTTAACAATAAGTCTGTTACAACACTAGGAAAGTAGCTATGTTGTGGAAAAGATCATCAACATATCGTTGACACACATACCGTAATGTTAGGATAAACCGTTCCTCTGCAGAAATAGCTGGACGCATCCTGGTGTCCTGAAATGTGACCCCAGGGCACACAATCTCCAGCAACTTATCGAAGGTAGCAAGGCTCATTCGACAATATTGGAAAAACTTGTCGGGATGGCTACACAGTGACGAATATAGACGGTGGAAATGCCCTTTACTTATCCTTCGCCTCAAAAGTGGATGAACCCACATTCTTCTGCGGCTTCTGGGATCTGCAATCACAGGATATGGCTCCCCAAACCGTCGGGATATAACCCAATTGAACAGCACACGCTCAGTGGTACTAAATATCAGTCTGTCGCTCATGTTTGTGACAAAGCTGCAAGAAAGCACTAAGCACAAATAACCAAATGAGACCAGTGCAAAGGTGGGAGGGTCACACCTGTTGGAGACACCTTAAATATGGGTAGGCCTGATGATTTAAATTAGTTTCAGGCCTCAAAACCGTTATTTGTCCATTTTGGTAAGCTGCCACAAAAAATCGCAAGTCTGATGTTAAACGTACGCTCAGATGCGACTAAATCGCATCGTCGCCGGAAAATCGATTGACACACGGATCAATGTTCAGGAAATTTTTGTCCGATAATCGATCAACTAAAACGGTCTGATTTTTTTAGACGTTGTGTGTGACCCCGGCCTTATTGATATAGTAGGTCAAGACAAAAAAAAAATCACTGATTCGAATGACTAAAAGTGTTAGGTACAAACCTCAATATGAGATTTGTTCAAAAGTACATGAGAGAAAAAGGGGGCAGGGAGAAAACTGGTGAGCTACCACCAACTCAAATTTGTACTGAAGAAAAAATATCAATCATATGGATCAAAGTGGAGTCTTTAACCCCTTTATTCCATCCGACATACTATTCCGTCCATGTGACCCTGGACCTAATTCCCATGGACGGAATAGTATGTCATGGGCGATCAGCTGCGCTCCCGGGGGAGCGCAGCTGATCGCGGCCGGGTGTCAGCTGTTTATCACAGCTGACACCCAGCACTATGTGTCAGGAGCGGTCAAGGACCGCTCCCGGCACATTAACCCCTGGCACACCGCGATCAAACATGTGTCGCGCTGTTCCGAGGGTCCGTCCTCCCTCCAGGTCCCCGGATCCAAGATGGCGCCGGGGTCCTGCAGGGAGGCGGCTTCCTCAGTGCCTGCTGAGAGCAGGCACTGAGAAGCCTGCAGCGATGCCAGAGCGATCGCTGGTGTGACTGAGTGCTGTGCACACTGTCACACCAGCGATCTGCTAAAATACTGTGAAGTCCTACCCTGGGACAAAGTAAAAAAGTAAAAAAAATAAAAATAAAAAGTGGTAAAAAAAAATCATAAAAAAAAAAAAAATATTCCCCAATAAATTCATTTCTTCCTGTAAATAAAAAAAAACAAAACAATAAAAGTACACATATTTGGTATTGCCGCGTCCGTAACGACCCCCCCTATAAAACTGTCCCACTAGTTAACCCCTTTAGTGAACCCCTTAAAAAAAAAAAAAAAAACTAAGCAAAAAATCAATGCTTTATCATCATACCGCCGAACAAAAAGTGGAATAACACGTGATCATAAAGACCGATATAAATAAACATGGTACCGCTGAAAACGACATCTTGTCCCGCAAAAAACGAGCCATCATACAGCATCGTCAGCGAAAAAATAAAAAGTTATAACTCGCAGAATAAAGCGAAGCAAAAATAATACTTTTTTATATAAAATTGTTTTTATTCTATAAAAGCGCCAAAACATAAAAAAATGATATAAATGAGGTATCACCGTAATCGTACTGACCCAAAGAATAAAACTGCTTTATCAATTTTACCACACGCGGAACGGTATAAACGCCTCCCCCAAAAGAAATTCATGAATTGCTGATTTTTGTTCATTCTAACCTCCCAAAAATCGAAATAAAAAGCGATCAAAAAATGTCACGTGGTCATAAATGGTACCAATAAAAACGTCACCTCGTCCTGCAAAAAATAAGACCTCACATGACTCTGTGGGCCAAAATATGCAAAAATTATAGCTCTCAAAATGTGGTGATGCAAAAAACTACTTTTTGCAATAAAAAGCGTCTTTTAGCGTGACAGCTGCCAATCATAAAAACCCACTATAAATAGTAAATCAAACCCCCCTTTATCACCCCCTCAGTTAGGCAAAAATAATAAAATTAAAAAAAATGTATTTATTTCCATTTTCCCATTAGGGTTAGGGTTGCGGCTAAAGTTAGGGTTAGGGTTGGTGCTAACGCTAGGATTAGGGTTAGGGTTGGGATTAGGGTTAGGGGTGTGTTAGGGTTAGGTTTGTGGTTAGGGTTGGGACTAGGGTTAGGGGTGTGTTGGGGTTAGGGTTGGAGTTAGAATTGGGGGGTTTCTGCTGTTTAGGCACATCAGGGGCTCTCCAAATGTGACATGGCGTCTGATCTCAATTCCAGCCAATTCTGCGTTGAAAAAGTCAAACGGTGCTCCTTCACTTCTGAGCTCTGCCATGCGCCCAAACAGTAGTTTACCCCCGCATATGGGTATCAGCGTACTCTGGACCACAAGAGTTATTGTGCAATTTGTCCTATTTCTTCTGTTACCCTTGGGAAAATAAAAAACTGGGGGCGACAAAATCATTTTTGTAAAAAAAAAATGATTTTTTTGTTTTTACGACTGTATGTTATAAATTTTCTGTGAAGCACTTGGGGCTTCATAGCGCCCACCACACTTCTAGATAAGTTCCTTGTGGGGTCTATTTTCCAAAATGGGGTCACTTGTGGGGGGTTTCCACTGTTTAGGCGCATCAGGGCCTCTCCAAATGCGACATGACGCCCCCAGACCATTCCATCAAAGTCTGCAATCCAAAACGTCACTACTTCCCTTCCGAGCCCAGACGTGCACCCATACAGTCGTTTTCTCACACATGTTGGGTATCAGCGTACTCAGGACAAATTGGACAACAACATTTGGGGTCCAATTTCTCCTGTTACCCTTGTGAAAATAAAATATTGGGGGCGAAAAAATAATTTTTGTAAATAAAAAAGGATTTTTTATTTTTACAGCTGTACGTTATAAACTTCTGTGAAGCACTTCGTGGTTCGAAGTGCTCAACACACTTCTAGATAAGTTCCTTGTGGGGTCTATTTTCCAAAATGGGGTCACTTGTGGGGGGTTTCCACTGTTTAGGCGCATCAGGGGCTCTCCAAATGCGACATGACGCCCTGAGACCATTCCATCAAAGTCTGCAATCCAAAACGTTACTACTTCACTTCCGAGCCCTGACGTGCACCCATACAGTAGTTTTCTCCCACATATTGGGTATCAGCGTACTCAGGACAAATTGGACAACAAATTTTGGGGTCCAATTTCTCCTGTTACCCTTGTGAAAATAGAATATTCGGGGCGAAAAAATCATTTTTGTAAAAAAAAAAGGATTTTTTATTTTTACGGCTGTACGTTATAAACTTCTGTGAAGCACTTCGGGGTTCAAAGTGCTCACCACACATCTAGATAAGTTCCTTGAGGGGTCTAGTTTCCAAAATGGTGTAATTTGTGGGGGGTTTCCACTGTTTAGGCAGATCAGGAGCTCTCCAAACACGACATGGCATCCAGCCAATTCTGCGTTGAAAAAGTCAAACGGCGCTCCTTCCCTTCCAAACTCTGCCATGCACCCAAACAGTGGTTTACCCCTACATATGGGGTATCAGCGTACTCAGGACAAATTGCACAATAACTTTTGTAGTCTTGTTACCCTTGGGAAAATAAAAATTGGGGCGAAAAGATCAATTTTGTGGAAAAAATATGATTTTTTAATTTTACGGCTCTACGTTATAAACTTGTGTGAAGCACTTGGGGGTTAAAATTGCTCACCAAAGATCTAGATAAGTTCCTTAGGGGGTCTAGTTTCCCAAATGGGGTCACTTGTGGGGGGTTTCCACTGTTTAGGCACATCAGGGACTCTCCAAATGCAATATGGCGTCCAATCTCAATTCCAGCCAATTTTGGTTGGAAAAAGTCAAATGGTGCTCCTTCCATTGCGAGCTCTGCCATGCGCCCAAACAGTGGTTCCCCCCCACATATGGGGTATCAGCGTACTCAGGACAAATTGGACAACAACTTTTGAGGTCCAATTTCTCCTGTTACCTATGGGAAAATAAAAAATTAGTGACTAAGAGATAATTTTTGTCGGAAAAAAATAGGATTTTTTATTTTCATGCCCGGGCAATAAAAACTTGTGTGAAGCACTTGGGGGTTCAAAGTGCACACCAAAGATCTAGATAAGTTCCTTAGGGGGTCTAGCTTCCAAAAATGGCGTCACTTGTGGGGGGTTTCCACTGTTTAGGCTCATCTGGGGCACTACAAACGGAACATGACCCCCATCAATGTTTGCATTCCAAAACGTTACTGCTTCCTTTCCAAGCCCTGCCGTGCGCCCAGTTTCCCCCCCCCCCACATATGGGGTATCAGCGTACTCAGGACAAATTGGACAACAACTTTTGGGGTCCAATTTCCTTGGGAAATATCAAAAATTTGGGACTAAAAAATCATTTTTGTGGAAAATTTGTTATTTTTTTTTTCACACCCAGGCATTATAAACTTTTGCGAAACACTTTGGGGTTCAAAGTGCTCACAACAGATCTAGATAAGTTCCTCAGGGGGTCTAGTTTCCAAAATGGTGTCACTTGTGGGGGGTTTCCACTGTTAAGGCGCATCAGGGGCTCTCCAAACACGACATGGCGTCCAATCTCAACTCCAGCCAATTTGAGTTTGAAAAAGTCAAACGGCGCTCCTTCCCTTACGAGCTCTGCCGTGTGCCCAAACAGTGGTTTTCCCCCACATATAGGGTATTGGCGTACTCAGGAGAAATTGCACAACAACTTTATCTGCCCATTTTCTCCTTTTACCCTTGTGAAAATAAAAAAAAGTTTGTAAAAGATCATTTTTGTGGCTAAAAAGTTAAATATTAATTTTTTCCTTCAACGTTGCTTCAGCTCCTGTGAAGCACCTGAAGGGTTATTAAACTTCTTGAATGTGATTTTGAGTACCTTGAGGGGTGCAGTTTTTAGAATGGTGTCACTTTTGGGTATTTTCTGCTATATAGAGCCATCAAAGTGACTTCAAATGTGAGGTGGTCCCTAAAAATATGGCTTTGTAAATTTTGTTGTAAAAATGAGAAATCACTGGTCAACTTTTAACCCTTATAATTTCCTAACAAAAAAAATTTTGGTTCCAAAATTGTGCTGATGTAAAGGAGACATGTGGGAAATGTTATTTTCTCTTCGCCACGACAGCACCCACTGAGAGAGGGGATCCGCCCCTAGGAACAGGAAACCTACAGAGAGATAAAAGGGGCGGCCCCCCCTCGCTCCTCAGTTGGTTTCCTGTTCCTAAGAGAGGAACCTACTGATTATGGAGCTAAGAAGAGGATACCTGGGCTATGGAACCGCCTGCGCAGTGTCTATAAGAGCGGCAGGGGTTCGGGCACCAGAGGCAGCGTCGGGGTTAACTCCCCCTCGACTGAAGTTAACCACCTGACAGAACGCTGTCATGAAGAGAACCGTATGTATATCAGGTGGTGTTTGCGAGGTCAGGAGTGATATAGCTCTGGCTCGCATATATGTGGCATGTGTGAGGCTGCCCTACCTTTAGATTGCTGGGAGCCTTGATGAAAGAAAGACGGCGTGGAAAACCCGCCGCCTTCCTCTGCGATGATGTGGGAGCATGACCGGAGTACCAGGGAGAGAAAAAGCGGCGCAGAACAAGCGCACGCTCCGTAATCACCGGAGATAAGTTCAGACCTCCGAGGATACCACGGAGGCAAATGGGAGTATAGAGCGGTCGCCCAGACCCAGAAGAGGCGGAACCCAGAAGTAGAAGTGTAACACTTCCGGGTCAACGCTATGCAAAAAAAAAAAAAAGTGGGAGGAAATTATGTGGGAGCTGCATAAAAGCACCGGCTATTTGGCCTCCGATGTGCAGCAATGTCAGCGTCTGGTGACCCTGTATCGCACCTCTCTGAAGGCATGGTTAATCCACGCCGTAACAGCAGCAGTAGCAGCAAAAAAGATGAAAGTGGACGCTCCAAGCGAAGTGGTTTCACTAACAGAGATGGAGAAAAAACATCTCACTCCACACCGCAGCCAGATCCTCCAAAGCCGGTACTGTGCTGACAAAGGAGCTTCACTGGGTGAGTGCTTTTATCACACCTGTAAAGCTGATGGCCCTTCCCCCTCTTTTCTGTCTATCTTTAGGGGAAAAAGACGGCCAAATCCAAACACAAGGAATGTGCCCTATGCTCCCAACCCCTCCCAGACACATATGCTAAAAGATTGTGTCAAACATGCATTTGTCATACGCTCCAGGAAGAAAATTCTGTTAGATCAGAGGATATTCGTCTTATGATTAGAGAAGAGCTACAGGCCCTGGGAGGAGCAAGTAGTGTTACGGGAAGGAGATCCCTTAAAGAAATCACCCCGCCTAGGGTAGCATCTTCTTCAGACAGTGGAGAACTGAATTCACAAGCTTCGCAATCTGTATCCTCAGAGGAGGAAGAGGAACATACATGCTTTCCGACAGATAGCGTAAATAATCTGATTAAATCAATAAGAAACACTATGGGGTTGCCGGACGTTAAAGATCCTAAAACTCCCCAGGAAATCATGTTTTCAGGAATCTCCCAACGAAAGGGTAGAGTGTTTCCTTTAATTCCAGCCATAAAAGATCTGGTTAAAAAAGAATGGGAGAAGCAAGGGCAAAGGGGTTTTTTGCCGGCAGCATCTAAAAGACGATACCCTTTTGATGATGATGAGTTGGCCTCTTGGGCAAAAGCACCTAAAGTAGATGCGGCTGTAGCCTCGACTTCTCGCCGGTCCTCTCTGCCAGTGGAAGATTCTGGGATGTTATCAGACCCCCTGGATCGGAAAGCAGACGCACTGCTTAAAAGATCATGGGAATCATGTATAGGGGCATTTAAGCCAGCTATATCGGCTACGTGTACGGGCAGAGCCTTGTTAATATGGTTAGACCAGTTAGAGGACAATATAAAAAATGGTCTATCCAGAGAGAAGCTACGTGCCTCCATTCCACTAATTAGGGGTGCAGCAGCTTTTTTGTCAGATGCTTCATTAGATTCTCTCCGCCTAGCAGCAAGAACAGCGGGTTTAACTAACGCAGCTAGAAGAGCGTTATGGCTAAAAGGCTGGAAGGGGAGACACTCAGATTAAATCTAAACTCTGCGCTATACCCTGCCAGGGTGAGTATCTGTTTGGTGCAGTGCTAGATGACATCCTAACCAAGGCAGCAGAAAGAAAGAAAGGCTTCCCTAATCCATACGTTCCGTCCTACAGGAGGTCATTCAGGAAGCCAGCGTTTGGCAGAAAAAAGGACTTTAAAGCCCAGAACCCTTGGAATAATAAGGACTTCAGGCCGAAAGGAAACTTGTTCGGTAAACGCCCCTTTAGATCAGGAGAAAAATTCCGGTAGTGTTAATCTACCTGTGGGTGGCAGACTGTTATACTTTTGCTGTCACTGGGAAAAGATCACTTCAAACCCCTGGGCCATTAACCCCTTACTGCCATCGGACGTACTATCCCGTCCATGGTACCTGGGCCCGTATGACCGGGGACGGGATAGTACGTCATAGGCGATCAGCTGAGCTCCTGAGGGAGCGCAGCTAATCGCCGCCGGGTGTCAGCTGATTATCACAGCTGACACCCATGACTGTGTGTCAGGAGCGGTCACGGACCGCTCCCGGCACATTAACCCCTTGCACACCGCGATCAAACATGATCGCAGTGTACTGGGGGCACAGGGGAGGATCGCGCAGGGTGGGGGCTCCCTGTGCGCCCCCCTGAGACCCTCAGAGCAGCGCGATGTGATCGCGCTGTTCTGAGGGCTTCCTCCCTCCCAGGACCCGGATCCAAGATGGCGCCGGGGTCCTGGAGGGAGTCGGCTACCTCAGTGCCTGCCGAGAGCAGGCACTGAGAAGCCTGCATCTATGCCTGTGCGATCGCTGGTGTGACAGCGTGCTGTGCACACTGTCACACCAGCGATCTGATAAAATACTGTGATGTCCCACCCTGGGACAAAGTAAAAAAGTTAAAAAAATAAAAATAAACGTGTTATAAAAAAAAATCCAAAATAAATAAAAAAAAAAAAAATATATTCCCCAATAAATTCACTTCTTCCTGTAAATAAAAAAAACAAAGCAATAAAAGTACACATATTTGGTATTGCCGCGTCCGTAACGACCCCCCCTATAAAATTGTCCCACTAGTTAACCCCTTTAGTGAACCCCTTAAAAAAAAAAAAAAAAAACGAAGCAAAAAATCAATGCTTTATCATCATACCGCCGAACAAAAAGTGGAATAACACGCGATCAAAAAGACCGATATAAAAAAACATGGTACCGCTGAAAACGTCATCTTGTCCCGCAAAAAACGAGCTGTCATAAAGCATCATCAGCAAAAAAATAAAAAAGTTATAGCTCGCAGAATAAAGCGATGCAAAAATAATTATTTTTTATATAAAATTGTTTTTATTCTATAAAAGCGCCAAAACATGAAAAAATGATATAAATGAGGTATCGCCATAATCGTACTGACCCGAAGAATAAAACTGCTTTATCAATTTTACCACACGCGGAACGGTATAAACGCCTCCCCCAAAAGAAATTCATGAATTGCTGATTTTTGTTCATTCTAACCTCCCAAAAATCGAAATAAAAAGCGATCAAAAAACGTCACGTGCTCAAAAATCGTACCAATAAAAACGTCAACTCGTCCCGCAAAAAATAAGACCTCACATGACTCTGTGGGCCAAAATATGCAAAAATTATAGCTCTCAAAATGTGATGATGCAAAAACTATTTTTGCAATAAAAAGCGTCTTTTAGCGTGACAGCTGCCAATCATAAAAACCCGCTATAAATAGTAAATCAAACCCCCCTTTATCACCCCTTAGTAAGGGAAAAATAATAAAATTAAAAAAAAGTATTTATTTCCATTTTCCCATTAGGGTTAGGGTTAGGGTTGCGGCTAAAGTTAGGGTTAGGGTTGGCGCTAAAGTTAGGATTAGGGTTAGGGTTGGGATTAGGGGTGTGTTAGGGTTAGGTTTGTGGTTAGGGTTGGGACTAGGGTTAGGGGTGTGTTGGGGTTAGGGTTGGAGTTAGAATTGGGGGGTTTCCGCTGTTTAGGCACATCAGGGGCTCTCCAAATGTGACATGGCGTCTGATCTCAATTCCAGCCAATTCTGCGTTGAAAAAGTCAAACGGTGCTCCTTCACTTCTCAGCTCTGCCATGCGTCCAAACAGTAGTTTATCCCCACATATGGGGTATCAGCGTACTCTGGACCCCAAGAGTTATTGTGCAATTTGTCCTATTTCTTCTGCTACCCTTGGGAAAATAAAAAACTGGGGGCGAAAATATCATTTTTGTACAAAAAAAAATATTTTTTTGTTTTTACGGCTGTACATTATAAACTTCTGTGAAGCACTTGGGGCTTCATAGCGCTCACCACACATCTAGATAAGTTCCTTGTGGGGTCTATTTTCCAAAATGGGGTCACTTGTTGGGGATTTCCACTGTTTAGGCGCATCAGGGGCTCTCCAAATGCGACATGACGCCCCCAGACCATTCCATCAAAGTCTGCAATCCAAAACGTCACTACTTCCCTTCCGAGCCCCAACGTGTACCCATACAGTAGTTTTCTCCCACATATTGGATATCAGCGTACTCAGGACAAATTGGACAACAACTTTTGGGGTCCAATTTCTCCTGTTACCCTTGTAAAAATAAAATATTGGGGCAAAAAAATCATTTTTGCAAAAAAAAAAAGGATTTTTTATTTTTACGGCTGTGCGTTATAAACTTCTGTGAAGCACTTCGGGGTTCAAAGTGCTCACCACACATCTAGACAAGTTCCTTGTGGGGTCTATTTTCCAAAATGGGGTCACTTGTGGGGGGTTTCCACTGTTTAGGCGCATCAGGGGCTCTCCAAATGCGACATGACGCCCCCAGACCATTCCATCAAAGTCTGCAATCCAAAACGTCACTACTTCCCTTCCGAGCCCTGACGTGCGCCCATACAGTAGTTTTCTCCCACATATTGGGTATCAGCGTACTCAGGACAAATTGGACAACAAATTTTGGGGTCCAATTTCTCCTGTTACCCTTGTGAAAATAAAATATTGGGGGCAAAAAAAATCATTTTTGTAAAATAAAAAAAAGGATTTTTTATTTTTACGGCTGTACGTTATAAACTTCTGTGAAGCACTTCGGGGTTCAAAGTGCTCACCACACATCTAGATAAGTTCCTTGTGGGGTCTATTTGCCAAAATGGGGTCACTTGTGGGGGGTTTCCACTGTATGGGTGCATCAGGGGCTCTCCAAATGTGACATGACGCCCCCAGACCATTCCATCAAAGCCTGCAATCCAAAACGTCACTACTTCCCTTCCGAGCCCTGACGTGCGCCCATACAGTAGTTTTCTCCCACATATTGGGTATCAGCGTACTCAGGACAAATTGGACAACAACTTTTGGGTTCCAATTTCTTCTGTTACCCTTGTGAAAATAAAATATTGGGGGCGAAAAAATCATTTTTGTAAAAAAAAAAAAAGATTTTTTATTTTTACGGCTGTACGTTATAAACTTCTGTGAAGCACTTCGGGGTTCAAAGTGCTCACCACACATCTAGATAAGTTCCTTGTGGGGTCTATTTGCCAAAATGGGGTCACTTGTGGGGGGTTTCCACTGTATAGGTGCATCAGGGGCTCTCCAAATGTGACATGACGCCCCCAGACCATTCCATCAAAGTCTGCAATCCAAAACGTCACTACTTCCCTTCCGAGCCCTGACGTGCGCCCATAGAGTAGTTTTCTCCCACATATTGGGTATCAGCGTACTCAGGACAAATTGGACAACAACTTTAGGGTTCCAATTTCTTCTGTTACCCTTGTGAAAATAAAATATTAATAATAAGATTTTTTATTTTACGGCTGTACGTTATAAACTTTAGTGAAACACCTGGGGGTTAAAAGTTCTCACCACACATCTAGATAAGTTCCTTGAGGGGTCTAGTTTCCAAAATGGCGTCATTTATGGGGGTTTCCACTGTTTAGGCAGATCAGGAGCTCTCCAAACACGACATGGCGTCCAGCCAATTCTGCGTTGAAAAAGTCAGACGGCGCTCCTTCCCTTCCAAACGCTGCCATGCACCCAAACAGTGGTTTACCCCCACATATGGGGTATCAGCGCACTCAGGACAAATTGCACAATAACTTTTGGAGTCTTGTTACCCTTGGAAAAATAAAAATTGGGGTGAAAAGATCATTTTTGTGGAAAAAAATATGATTTTTAAATTTTACGGCTCTACGTTATAAACTTGTGTGAAGCACTTGGGGGTTCAAATTGCTCACCAAAGATCTAGAAAAGTTCCTTAGGGGGTCTAGTTTCCAAAATGGGGTCATTTGTGGGGGTTTCCACTGTTTAGGCACATCAGGGGCTCTCCAAATGCAACATGGCATCCAATCTCAATTCCAGCCAATTTTGGTTGGAAAAAGTCAAATGGTGCTCCTTCCATTCCGAGCTCTGCCGTGCGCCCAAACAGTGGTTCCCACCCACATATGGGGTATCAGTGTACTCAGGACAAATTGGACAACAACTTATGTGGTCCAATTTCTCCTGTTACCCTTGAGAAAATAAAAAATTTGTGACTAAAAGATAATTTTTGTGGGAAAAAAATAGGATTTTTTATTTTCATGCCCGGGCATTATAAACTTGTGTGAAGCACTTGGGGGTTCAAAGTGCACACCAAAGATCTAGATAAGTTCCTTAGGGGTATAGTTTCCAAAATGGGGTCACTTGTGGGGGGTTTCCACTGTTTAGGCTCATCTGGGGCACTGCAAACGGAACATGACCCCCATCAACGTCTGCATTCCAAAACGTTACTACTTCCTTTCCAAGCCCTGCCGTGCACCCAAACAGTTCCCCCCCCCACATATGGGGTATCAGCGTACTCAGGACAAATTGGACAACAACTTTTGGGGTCCAATTTCCTTGGGAAAATTCAAAAATTTGGGACTAAAAAATCATTTTTGTGGAAAATTGTTTTTTTTTTTTTTTCACACCCAGGCATTATAAGCTTTTGTGAAACACTTGGGGGTTCAAAGTGCTCACAACAGATCTAGATAAGTACCTTAGGGGGTCTAGTTTCCAAAATGGTGTCACTTCTGGGGGTTTCCACTGTTTAGGCGCATCAGGGGCTCTCCAAACACGACATGGCGTCCAATCTCAATTCCAGCCAATTTTAGTTTGAAAAAGTCAAACGGCGCTCCTTCCCTTACGAGCTCTGCCGTGTGCCCAAACAGTGGTTTTCCCCCACATATTGGGTATTGGCGTACTCAGGAGAAATTGCACAACAACTTTATCTGCCCATTTTCTCCTTTTACCCTTGTGAAAATAAAAAAAAAGTTTGTAAAAGATCATTTTTGTGGCTAAAAAGTTAAATATTCATTTTTTCCTTCCACGTTGCTTTAGTTCCTGTGAAGCACCTGAAGGGTTAATAATCTTCTTGAATGTGGTTTTGAGTACCTTGAGGGGTGCAGTTTTTAGAATGGTGTCACTTTTGGGTATTTTCTGCCATATAGACCCCTCAAAGTGACTTCAAATGAGAGGTGGTCCCTAAAAAAAATGGCTTTGTAAATTTTGTTGTAAAAATGAGAAATCGCTGGTCAACTTTTAACCCTTATAACTTCCTAACAAAAAAAAATTTTGGTTCCAAAATTGTGTTGATGTAAAGTAAACATGTGGGAAATGTTATTTCTTAACTATTTTGTGTGATATATTTCTCTGTTTTAAGGAATAAAAATTCAAAGTTTGAAAATTGCAAAATTTTAAAAATTTTCGCCATATTTGCGTTTTTTTTCAAAAATACACGCAAGTTATATCGAAGAAATTTTACTTCTAACGTGAAGTACAATATGTCACGAGAAAACAATCTCAGAATCGCGAAGATCCGTTGAAGCGTTCTAGAGTTATAACCTCATAAAGAGACAGTGGTCAGAATTGTAAAAATTGGCCCGGTCATTAACGTGCAAACCACCCTTGGGGGTGAAGGGGTTAATATTGTAAGATCAGGTCTAGCATTGGAATTTGTCCGGAATCCTCCGGACTCCTTTCTATTGACTTCTTTAAAGTCTCAGGCTCAACAGGAGTCATTAGAATTGGAAATTAAAGGCCTATTACATAAAAAGGTACTAATAGAGGTTCCGATTCATCAAGAGGGAAAGGCTTTTATTCTCCCTTGTTTCTGGTATCTAAACCAGATGGTTCATTTAGAACCATAATTAATTTAAAAAAGCTGAATACCTTTTTGAAGGCCCGGACTTTTAAAATGGAGTCTATACGGTCAGCCATAAAACTTCTGTTTCCCAGATGCTACATGGCGGTCGTGGACCTCAAGGATGCGTATTACCACCTGCCAATACAGATCTCGCATCAGCAGTTTCTACGAGTAGCAGTTATATTAGAGGGCCGAATTCGTCATCTACAATTCACGGCAATGCCCTTCGGATTATCTATGGCACCCCGCGTCTTCACCAAACTAATGCTGGAGGTGATGTCATACTTGCGAATAAAAGATACCCTGGTAATCCCATATCTGGATGATATTCTAATTGTGGGAAATTCGTATCGGCAGTGTGAGCACAGACTATCTGACGTAATCTCATCTTTGCAGAGCTTAGGTTGGCTGATAAACTGGGAAAAATCCAGGCTACACCCGGTAACCTGTCAGACGTTCCTAGGCCTTCATCTAAATTCAGTAAGTCAGAGATGCCTGCTACCAGAGGCAAAGAAATTAACTGTAATCAATAAAGTACGACTTGTAGTAAATAATCCTGTAATATCACTAAGAGCAGGCATGTCCTTGCTAGGATCGTTGACCTCTTGTATTCCGGCAGTCCAGTGGGCTCAGTTTCATACCAGAACGTTGCAAAGAACCATCCTACAGGAGGAAGAAAAGCTGCAGGGACAATTAGAAAGTATGATATCCCTACCATCGGAAGTAGTCAATTCCCTAAGGTGGTGGCTGGATCCAGATAATCTTTCGGGAGGGGTTCCTTGGGTAGTGGTCCCCTCAAATATAGTAACCACAGATGCCAGTCCCTTGGGATGGGGAGCGCATTTAAAAGATTATATCGTGCAGGGAAAGTGGCCTAGATCTGAGGTAGAAGACTCGTCAAATATGAGAGAATTAAAAGCTGTATATCATGCTATATGTAACTTTCTTCCACAGCTACAAGGATCTCATACAAGGATTCTATCAGACAACACCACCTCTGTAGCATACATAAACCACCAAGGAGGAACACGATCAGCAGCGCTCATGTCTATATCGGGGAAAATTCTAAAAATGGCAGAAGATCATCTCTTGTCCCTATCAGTATTACATGTCAGAGGAGCAGACAATATCAAGGCAGATTTCCTCAGTCGCCATACTCTACATCAGGGAGAATGGATGCTCAGTCGCCAAATCTTCAACATGATAGCAGTCAGATGGGGCAAGCCAGAGATAGACCTGTTTGCCACAAGGGACAACAGACAAGTCGAAAGGTTTGCTTCACTGTTCAGGATGGACAGTCCGGACATACTGGATGCTTTGCAGACTCCGTGGACTTTTCGCCTAGCTTATGCCTTTCCTCCAATGATGTTACTACCAACCGTCATCCGGAAAATCAGGGGGGAAGGAGCGAGAATAATCTTAATAGCTCCGTTCTGGCCCAAGAGGCCATGGTTCTCATGGCTGAGGGCCATGTCGGTCTCAGATCCATGGGTTCTTCCTTGGACCGAGACCTTCTCTCACAAGGGCCATTTCACCACCCTCAGGTCAAAGGTCTTCGCCTCACGGCTTGGAATTTGAAAGGCAGCTATTAAAGCAAAGAGGGTTTTCAGAAGGTCTAATTGATACCTTCTGCATAGTAGGAAAGAGATTACAACCAATATATATGCTAGAACCTGGAAAAAATTCTTATCATTTCATTCAGCACACCTATCTGATGAGGTACCTATCCCGGCTATCCTAGAATTTTTGCAAAAAGGACAGGAGTTAGGTCTATCAGTAAATACGCTTAAAGTCCAAGTGTCAGCTCTAGGAGCCTTATACAGTCAGGATATAGCAGGTAATAAATGGGTGGCTCGATTTATTTCAGCCTGTCATCGAATGCAACCAGTTTATATACCGCAGATGCCATCTTGGGACTTAAACTTAGTTCTAGACGCCTTAACGGAAGGTCCATTTGAACCCATCCATTCAGTTCCAATAAAGTACATTTCATTTAAAACCATTTTATTGGTAGCCTTGGTCTCAGCGAGAAGAGTGAGTGATCTCCAGGCCTTATCGATAGATCCTCCTTTCCTATTGGTATTTCAGGACAAGATAGTCTTAAAGACAGACCCGTCTTATCTTCCTAAGGTGGCGACAAAGTTTCATAGATCCCAGGAGATCTACCTACCTTCCTTTTATGATAGCCCCTCATCACCACAGGAAGAAAGATTCCACACTTTAGATGTTAAAAGGGCCGTCTTAGCATATCTGGACAGAACTAGACCCTGGAGGCAGAGCAGGGCTCTCTTTGTCTCATTCCAGGGCAGCCGTAAAGGTGCAGGAGTGACGAAGAGTACGCTGTCTCGATGGATTAGAGACGCAATATCTCTGGCATATGTGACAAAGGGGAAAGTCCCACCACAGGGCGTGAAAGCACATTCCGCACGAGCCATATCTTCCTCCTGGCAGAAAGAGCAGATGTCCCGATTGACCTTATATGTAAGGCCGCAACCTGGGCTTCACCTTCTACCTTCTATGATCACTATAGATTAGATCTATCTTCCTCAACAGACCTAGTGTTTGGTAGATCAGTCCTTGACACGGTGGTCCCTCCCAGGTGATAGTCTCTGAAAATCTCTCAGTGGGTGCTGTCGTGGCGAAGAGAAAAAGCCGGATTACTTACCGGTAATGCTCTTTTATAGAGCCCACGACAGCACCCACTCACTTCCCTCCCCTAGTTATAGTATGCACGGTGTATTCCATTGGGTGAAGGGCTAAATGTATGTACATAGTCTAGCAGTGTAAATATGTATATATATCTTAAACGTATTACGAAGCAAATTAACTAAAACTTGTGTGGCGGTTCCTCTCATTCTCTGTAATCCAACTGAGGAGCGAGGGGGGCCGCCCCTTTTATCTCTCTGTAGGTTTCCTGTTCCTAGGGGCGGATCCCCTCTCTCAGTGGGTGCTGTCGTGGGCTCTATAAAAGAGCATTACCGGTAAGTAATCCGGCTTTTCTTAACTATTTTGTGTGACATATTTCTCTGTTTTAAGGGAAAAAAAATTCAAAGTTTGAAAATTGCAAAATTTTCAAATTTTCGCCATATTTGCGCTTTTTTCAAAAATAAACGCAAGGTATATCGAATAAATTTTACCACTAACGTGAAGTACAATATGTCACGAGAAAACAATCTCAGAATCGCGAAGATCCGTTGAAGCGTTCCAGAGTTATAACCTCATAAAGAGACAGTGGTCAGAATTGTAAAAATTGGCCCGGTCATTAACGTGCAAACCACCCTTGGGGGTGAAGGGGTTAAAACACTACAGAACCCAGAAATGGGATCCAGAATCCCCAGATTTTTGGGAATTTTTTTTTTTTGTTTATTTTCAGACTATAAATATTTCATACGTTATAGACTGGACATCTCTTGCGGCCACTTATGAGTGGGCTGGTTGGTTGTGGGCTATTAGCCACTGGTTTGTGGTTTAATAACTTTATGCAAAAATGTTTTCCAGGACGACCCTCCTGACAGCACCATGGAGCTCATCTTTCTTATCCTTACAGGGACAGGAAACACAAAAGGTTAAAAGGCCCTTCCCACACTCACCCTTTAGTAATTTTACTGTCCTTATGAGGACAGGCATGAGAGGAGGCGTGCAGGCTACCTTTGGAGTCGGGCTCAGGTGGATGGGGAGGGTCCATTTGCTCCTTCCTCTTGTTAAGCGGTCTGCGGCCGACATTCCCCGAAGGGTGGTTCTTTAGCCATAAGTAGAGCAGGGAGAGCGCCTGGCCTATAAGCCTCTTCCCTCCTGTGGGTGGCTCTCTGCTCCGGCGCTTGCCTCTGGCACACCGCTTGTTCCAGAAAAGCACGCACATCATGTGCAGTGGGTGACGTCATCGAGGCATGCAGTTGGCAGGACGATGATTCGGCTTGCACTTCCAGAGAACTCACAGCTCAGAGTGCGTTCCATGGTGGAACGCATGGGAATTGGGGTCTGCGGTTGAAGACAAGGTAATATGAATTAATTGATTGCGTCTATAGGACTTGTTAGCATAAGCTGAGCGCAAATGGAGGATTAAAGTAGTTCAGCCACCCCATCAGAGCAGACCCTGGTGCATGTGAGTAGTTTGGGGGGTTATTACCCTTAGAAATCCTATATACTTAGTGTTCCACATTCTATATAATTTTAGGACGGGGAACTTCTGCCGCAGCAGTATCAGCACCTAAGAGGGAAACCAGGAAGGCTTCAGGGGAAACCTAGGAGATGTGCCATCTGCAACGTCTAATTACGTGAATCATATGGGAAACAATTTTGTGTAGACTGCTTCTAAGATCGTCAAGGAGGAGCAGTCCTACTTTCTATCAGACATAAGGTCCATGACTGGAGATGTGCAGGCTTCGATCTCCAATCTTGTTTCCCCAGGGACATCTCAACCTGGTCCCCATGCTAAAAGACCGAGATGGGAGATGGAATTAAGTTCCAAAGAGGATATGCTGTCTCTCGGGTCTAATCAGGATGAAGAAGGGGAGATAGTTTCAGATCCCCCAGAAGAAGGGAAGAAATATTACTGCTCATCTAACAATATAGACAAGCTACTACGATCAGTCAGGAACACCATACAGGTGGAGGAGTCTCAGAAGACTTATGCCATTCAGGATGAGATGTTTGGGGGCCTAAGATCTCAGAGGAACAGTTTTTTCCGGTTAATAATCACACTCATGCCATGATTATGGAGGAATGGGAGGATCCCAACAAAAAAAAGTTTTATACCCCAAGACTTAGGATCAATCTACCTTTTGAACAAGAGGATGTAAAAGCACAGGAAGAGAGTCCTTAAGATTGGTGTCCCAGTTGCCAAAAAGACTTTGATCCCATTTGAGGACTCGAGTCTCAGGGAGCCCATGGACATGAAGGTTGACTACCTGCTGAAAAGAGCTTAGGGATGCATTAGCAGCTGTGATGACTGCATATATAGCTGCTACTTCAGTGACAAGACCATGCCTCGGTGGATCCATGATCTGAAGGATCATTTGAGAAATAAAACGTCTAGGGAGATTTTTAGGGTCCCTTCACTTACTCAAATTAGCCACAGGGTTTATGGCAGATGCCCGGAATCGGTTAGATTTGCTGCTAGACATAATGCTCTTTCAAATGCAGCCTGTCGCATCATTTGGTTGAAGACGTGGTCTGGTGATAATTAAAGAACAAGCACTGTTCCACCATCTTCTCAGGATTAAGGGTATTCGGGCCTATGCTGGATTAGATTTTAAAGCAGGCATCAGATAAAAAAGGGTTCCCGGAAGATAGTTCCAAGAGGTTTCAGTCCCTTCTTAGGTCCTACCCCTCTCAAAAGCAAGATTATAAGGGAAAAGGGAAATCTGGCAGATGTAACTACCCAAAAGGAGGTAGAGGTTCCCTATTCAGTTTGGCTCAAAGTCCAGGAATAGGGAGACAATGATGCCATGAGCATAGGGGGGTGGCTCCGGTGGTTCATAGAAGACTGGCAGGCAATAGCTCAGGATCCATGAGATCTAAAAACCATTTCAGCCGGTTACATGATAGCTTGTCCAGTTTTCCCCTGAAAGATTTGTACTAATGGAAGCTGACGTTTCTCCCATGTGGTCAGCCATAGAGGATCTAATAAAATCAAGAGTAATAATTTCAGTCCCCTGGGTAGAAAGATTCTGGGGTCACTATTCAAACCTTTTTTCCATCAAAAAGTCCTCAGACAAGTCCCATACTGTAATAAATTTAAAGCTTTTAAATTGATGGGTGAAATACAAAAAGTTCAAGATGTAGTCGATTAAAATCAACAATTCTCTTGATAGACAAGAACGCGGTAATGTATACTTTAAATAAAAAAAACATGTATTACCATGTGCCCATTCATTCTTGCTGTCAAAAAAGTTCCTAAGATTTGCTGTAAGGTCCTAGGGACGGATTCTCAACTTCTTTCAGTGTCTTCCCTTCGTTCTAGCTTCAGCCCCTCGGGTATTCACAAAGTTGATTGCAGCATTTCTAAGAAAAAAGGATATCATTAAAGTCCCCTAATTAGACAATTTCCTAATAGTAGCCAGCTCCAGAGGGGAGCTACTGAACCATCTGGAAATATCGATCTCAACACTACAGAGGCTGGGCTGGATCATAAATTGGAGAAAGTCAGAGCCGGTGTCAGGGACCTGAAAGATATTCCTCGTGTCCTCCTGGACTCCCGTCTAAGAATTTAATTCCAACCAGTAGAGAAGCGGGAGTGAGGGAAAGACAGAATTTGTCGGTTCCTAAAAAATTGTGGTTCAATCAGGTTGTCAATGAGAATTAGGAGTATAATGACATCTTGTATTCCATGTTCGCTTGAGTCAGTTCCACACGAGGGAACTTTGAAAATGCTGTAATAGCCACATGGGACATATGGCAGGTAACCTAGAGAAGGAAGTGCTCCTGTCTCGTGGTAAGGAGATCTCTGGTCTGGGGAACTATTCCCAAGAACCTTCAAGTGGGTATCCCATGTGTCTCCTCTCCTTGTGTGACAATTACCACTGACGCAAGCCAGTTAGGATGATGGGCCCAGAATGGGGTGAAGGTTTCTACATGGAGTCTGGCCTCCAGAAAATCAATGCAGAACCTCAAGTTACAGGGAGCTTCGCACTGTATGGGAAGCTCTACAGCAGAGCTGGTCTTAAGTCAAGTGCTGGCATATAAAAATTCTGTTCGACAGTATAACAGTATATTTTCTACATCACCAGGGCAGTCTGAGATGTCATACCCTACAGAGTCTGGCCTCAAAGATCTTCCTTTTGGCAGAGAAGACAGTTCTGTCTGTTTCAGCAGTCCATCTAGAGGAGTCTCATAACCAGCTAGCGAATTACCTGAGCAGGCAAAAAATATGGCCTTTGTAGTTGGAATTGAATTGGGAAGTATTCTGGCAACTGTGCCAGTGTTGGGTACTTTCTCAAATAAATCTCTTCCTGACAAGGAAAAATACAAAGGTTATGGGGTTCTACTCCTTGAACCCTCTTGACAGTCCCGAGGGGACTGACGCTCTAACCCAGGATTGGGGTGAGGACCTATCTAGTGCTTTTCCGCCACTTCCTTTGATTTTAAGGGTTCTGAGGATGATTTAGGAGGACCAGGCAAAAGTAATTTTAGTAGTTCCTTTCTGGCCAAAGGGGAGCTGGTTTCCTCTGTTGAACAAGATGGCCCTAGAGCAGCCTATACTGTTCCCCGTAAGGAAAGATATGCTTCATCAGGGTCCTGTTCTTCATCATGACTTAGGGAGGTTTCACCTTTCAGTGTGGATCCTGAAAGGCAGATCTTAAGATCCCGAGATCTTTCTTTGGAAAAAAATCTGTTCAGAATGTGGTGGATCTTCCATGAGTACCTCTTGCCCAGATATCTTTTGAATTTGTCTTTCTACAGGCTGTGTTTAATAAGGGGCTAAGGTCAAGGATGTTAAAACTTAAGATATCAGTCTTCAGTGTCTTCTTTGATTTTTCCCTTAGCCTCTTACCCTTGGGTGGCCAGGTTCTCCAATTAAATTCAGCGCTAAATGCCCTATGCAAACATCCCTACAAGCCAATAAGTAACATAAGCATTAGAAGACTTTCTTTTAAGACAGCGTTTTTAGTATCCATCACCTCCACTAAGAGAATTGGAGAAATGCAAGCCTTGTCTATCCGAGATCCATACCTTTAAAATTTTAGAAGATCGAATAGTGCTATTTGAAATGGCATTTCTTCCTAAGGTGGTATCTACTCCAATCATGAATTAGGAGGTTATCCTGCCCTCATTTTGTAATCATGCCAAAAATCAGAAGGAGCATGACTGCCTACCTATCTGGAGGCCACCCAGGGTTGGAGGCAGGACCCCAACTTTTTTATTCAGTATGGAGGTAGAAATAGGGGGAAGAAAGCATCTAAGGCTATCATAGCAAGATGGATCACATCCTCGATTTGCCTGGCTTACTCATCAGAAGGAAGACCTCCTCCTGAGGTCATTAAAGCTCATTCAAAAAGAGCAGTCTCCACTTCCTGGGCAGAGAGAATCTGAACATAAGATTTGCAGGGCTCCAACTTGGTCCAGCCTGAACACTTTCTATAAATTGGACGTGTTGTCAGAGCAGCAGATTGCTTTAGCTAGGAAGGTTCTCCATACAGTTGTCATGCCCTATTACCATACACTGGTATTCTTCATGGTGCTGTCAGAAGGGACATCCTGGAAAACGGGGATTAGCCCTACTGGTTTCCATGAGTCCATCCTGACAGCAGGGTTAGTTTCTCTCCCTTAAGAATTTGTAATACTCATGTGATTTAATGTTTACATAGAAGATTCAATAAAATAGCGTTGCATCTATCCTGGTGTGGTACTTGGAAAAAAAAACACTAAGGGGTGAGGGTGGGAGGGGCTTTTTAACCTCTCGTGTGTTTCCTGTCCTTATAATGGTATATGCACACGTTGCGGATTCCTGTGTGAATTTTTCCGCTCAGAATCTGCAGAATCCTCAGGTAAAATGACCTGCGTTTTACCTGTGGATTCAGTGCGGAAAAACCTCAGATTTTCTGCGGATTTGCCCTGCGTTTTTACACCTGCGGATTTCCATAATGTAATAGGAGTAAAAATGCTGCGGAATCCGCACAAAGAATTGACATGCTGCGGAAAATAAACCGCTGCGTTTCAGCGCGGAATTTTCCTCAGCATGTGCACAGCGGTTTTTATTTTACATAGGTTTACATGGTACTGTACACTGCATGAGAATCTGCAGTGGATCCGCAGGGCCAAATCCGCTGCTGATCTGCACACAAATCCTCAACGTGTGCATGCACCCTAAGGATAAGAAGGATGACCTCCGTGGTGCTGTCAGGATGGACTCCTGGAAACACAATTACCTGTAGGACTTATCTGTTTTTTTACACATTACCACCAAATGTAAAGCATGGAACTTCTGTTTTCCAATGCCAGCAGGTGTCGGGTACATTTGCTTAGATTGAGTGAAGTCTAGTGACATCACGCCTGCATTATTACAAAACACCAGTGATTGTCTTACCACTGTCTCCAACATAATGTCCTCTCTCTATCTGACACTGAACCTGTCAAAAACTGAACAAAAATTTGTTTCCTCCCTCCACTAACCCACCTATGACCGACTTTGCCATTTCGGTGTGTGGTTCTACCATTACTCCTCAGCAACATGCTCACTGTCTTGGGGTCATAACTGATTCAGATATTTCATTCACCCCCATATCTGATCACTGGTTTGCTTTTGTTATCTACACCTCAAAAACATTTCTAGAATTCAACCTTTTTCTTACTTTCGACTCTGCAAAAACTCTTACAGTTGCTCTTATTCATTCTCGTCTGGACTATTGTAACTCTCTACTAATTGATCTCCTTCTTACCAAACTCTCCCCTGAAACTCTGTCCTGAATGCTGCAGCCAGGATCATATTCCTCACCAACCGTTACACCGATGCCTCTACCTTGCGCCAGTCATTGCACTGGTTACTCATCCACTCCAGAGTTCAATATAAACTTATCACTCTCACCCACAAAGCGCTCCACAGTTCAGCCCCACCATACATCTCCTTCCTCGTCTGTCTACTCCCATATCCGTGTCCTCCATTCTGGTAGTGACCTAAGATTATCATCCTCAATAATCAGAACCTCCCACTCCTCCCATCTCCAGGATTTCTTGCATGCTGCGCCAATTTTTTGGAATGCACTACCCAGGACAATTCAATTAATCCCAAATACCCACAGTTTTAAGTGTGCCCTAAAAACGCATTTCTTCAGACTGGCTTATCGCCTCAACATATTTATCTAACTATCCCTGTGTTGCTCATTCAACATTTTATTCATAACCAGGTTCCTCGTATTATTATCTCACACGCTTTATGCATTTACTAGCCCTCTGTGTCTGTACTCTTATACATACTGGTTGGTTACCAGTTCATGCAGAATTACATAAACACCCGATTTCTTTCATTATGGCTTGTCAGAACAATGAAAGCAATTATTACCATCCACCGTTTGTGTCTCCCCTATTTCCTCATAGATTGTAAGCTTGCGAGCAGGGCCCTCATTCCTCTTGGTATCTGTTGTTTTGTGTGATTATTGTTATTCTGTAATGTCTTTTATTGTATATATAAGTCCCCTCTAAACTGTAAAGTGCTGCAGAATACAATGACGCTGTATAGTTTTTTTTAGTATTAGTTATGCATTGGTGTCGCCTTGTCAAGTTTTGTGTTGATTTTGTTTCTCATGAGCATAAAGTACTTGTGAATCCTTATGTTGAAAAACAGCAGCTCACTTTCTCAGTGACAAAAATAGCAGCTCTCAACTCCTTAACCCAGGCAAAAAAAAACCCTAGTGTTTCCTTTCTTACTCCTGAGACGAGCATAGGGGCTAATTCACACATCCATATTTTTTTTATCAGTATTTCATCAGTATTTGCATTCCATAACCAGGAGTGTCTTCAAAACACAGAATAGGTGTCAATCTTTCAATTATAGTTTTTCTCTGTAAGTTCCACTACTGTCTCTGGCTTACAAGCACTGATGCCAAATACTGATGTGTGAATGAGGCCGAAATGAGTGAAATTGTGTGTGCAGGCAGGGACTCCTACAAGAAGAGGTTCTCAGATGACTGACAAAAAGCATCGCTCACCACCAAAGCATATAGAAGTCTGTAGATGGGGGTATTCCGTCCAAAAGAAAATATACAGTCATGGCCAAAAGTTTTGAGAATGACACAAATATTATATTTTCACATGATCTGCTGCCCTCTGGTTTTTATGTGTGTTTGACAGATGTTTTTTTTATCACAGACAGAAATATAATAATTGCAAACATATGAGTAACAAAAGCTTATATTGACAGTTAGAATGAGTTAATGCAGCAAGTCAATATTTGCAGTGTTGACCCTTCTTCTTCAGGACCTCTGCAATTCTCCCTGGCATGCTCTCAATCAACTTCTGGACCAAATCCTGACTGATAGCAGTCCATTCTTGCACAATCAATGCTTTCATTTTGTCAGAATTTTTAGGTTTTTGTTTGTCCACCCGTCTCTTGATGATTGACCACAAGTTCTCAATGGGATTAAGATCTGGGGAGTTTCCAGGCCATGGACCCAATATCTCTGTTTTGTTCCTTGAGACATTTAGTTATCACCTTTGCTTTATGGCAAGGTGCTCCATCATGCTGGAAAAGGCATTGTTGATCGCCAAACTGCTCTTGGAGGGTTGGGAGAAGTTGCTCTTGGAGGACATTCTGGTACCATTCTTTATTCATGGCTGTGTTTTTAGGCAAGACTGTGAGAGAGCCGATTCCCTTGGCTGAGAACCAACCCCACAAATGAATGGTTTCAGGATGCTTAACAGTTGGAATGAGACAAGACTGGTGGTAGCGCTCACCTTGTCTTCTCCGAATGAGGCGTTTTCCTGATGTCCCAAACAATCGAAAAGGGGATTCATCAGAGAAAATAACTTTACCCCAGTCCTCAGCAGTCCACTGCCTGTACCTTTTGCAGAATATCAGTCTGTCCATGATGTTTTTTCTGGAGAGAAGTGGCTTCTTTGCTGCCCTCCTTTAGACCAGGCCTTGCTCCAAGAGTCTCCGCCTCACAGTGCGCGCAGATGCACTCACACCTGCCTACTGCCATTCCTGAGCAAGCTCTGCACTGCTGGTAGCCCGATCCCGCAGCTGAAACACTTTTAAGAGACGGTCCTGGCGCTTGCTGGTCTTTCTTGGGCGCCCTGGAGCCTTTTTGGCAACAATGGAACCTCTCTCCTTGAAGTTCTTGATGATGCGATAGATTGTTGACTGAGGTGCAATCTTTCTAGCTGCGATACTCTTCCCTGTTAGGCCATTTTTGTGCATTACAATGATGACTGCACGTGTTTCTTTAGAGATAACCATGGTCAACAGAAGAGAAACAATGATGCCAAGCAACAGCCTCCTTTTAAAGTGTCCAGTGGTGTCATTCTTACTTAATCATCTCCAGCCATATCCTCATCAACACCCACACCTGTGTTAATGGAGCAATCACTGAAAAGAGGTTAGCTGGTCCTTTTAAGGCAGGGCTGCAATGATGTTGAAATGTGATTTGGGGGATAAAGTTCATTTTCTAGCCAAATATTGACTTTGCAAGTAATTGCTGTTAAGCTGATCACTCTTTATAACATTCTGGAGTATATGCAAATTGCCATTAGAAAAAGTGAAGCAGTAGACTTTGTAAAAATTAATATTTGTGTCATTCTCAAAACTTTTGGCCATGACTGTACATTGAATTGTGCTGTTTCAATTCTGTAAAGGAAGGTAAGCTAGCTCCTAGCAATGGGGAAAATGGCTTCATCCATTGCTTTACAGATGAGGAATGTCGCTTTAAAGGCCAAACTGAAACGAGTGATTGGAGAACAGCGGAGTGGATTATTGGCCCTTGATCAGTGATTTTATCAAAACTACAGCAAGCAGCCCAGTAAGTGATACATCGCTGAAATAAGGGACTTTGTCCCTACCCTATGTTGCTCTTAGATCTCACTTAAGTGTACTATCTAGGAGAGTTGGATAGCTAAATGTTTATTTGCTATGGTTGGATGGCATGCACCCCCCACCCCCCTGAAAATTTTGATTTCAGATGACTACCACATGAAGGGGAAATTTCTTTGAGTAACCTTCTCTGGGTTACAAAAGATGTCAAAATGGAGCTACACTATTTTTCTAATGTTCTTTTTGGGGGCATAATTGTTTTACAAATCGTCTATAATTTTGCAGCCAAGTTTTGAAGCAGCAAAATTAAACAGTTTTCTTGAGTGTGTAGGGTGTGTTTTTTTTTCTTTATTAATAAAAAATTTTCAGTCTACTTTTGTTCAGTCTTTTAGTCAGTGTTGGAAGCCAAACCCTTAGGTTAAGGCTACATTTGTGCAAATTACTGATGTGCATCTATTTTACCGTTGTATTATCAGGCAAAAAAAAAAAAAGAAAAAAAAACATATAGAGTGCTTTGTGTTTTTTTTTTTTTTCTTTTTTTTTTTCTACTGGCTAACACGGTACCAAACCAATTTTTTTTCGTTTATTATCAGGCAAGTTACAGAAATGTTAGAAGTCCCAGTTGCATACGACTATACTGAAGTTTATGGGAGCAAAGTCATGTGCTTCTTGCAAACAGCAACCAAAAATCCCAATTGGTTTGGATTTGTAGTATTGGTTATGTAGCAGTGACATTAGGTCTTGGGTTGTTTCTTTAAGCAGCTTTGCCATCATGGTTGTGGCATCTCCACTGCTGGCGTCTTTTGCTTTATACTTGCGTATCCATAAACTGGGTCAGCACACTAACATTAATGAATACGTGAATGCTAATATTGGAATATACGTTAAAAATTTTTATCAGTAAGTGCTAAAGCTATCCAATGGACATTAAGGCGTACATTTTAAGCTACGTTCCCACCATGAGCTTTTGATGATGCAGCATTTCTGCACTTAGATCAATTCAACACACAACCTCAAATGATAAATTGAGGAAAGGCGGTTCAATTGCAAAATTTAATCTAAAATTACATTTTTATTAATAAAATTTTTACATTAAAAAAGTGAAATGACACTCCTTCTCTTTCAAGCCCTGCCATGCGCCCAAACAGTGGTTTCCCCCCCACATATGGGGTATTGGCATGGTCAGGAGAAATTACACAAATTTTGGGGTCCATTTTTTCCTTTTACTCTTGCAAACATAAAAAGTGGGTCTAAAATAAAAAAAAATTGTGAAAAATGAAATGTTCATTTTTTCCACATTCTATTAATTCCGGTGAAGCACTGAACAGTTAAACTTTTTGAATGTGGTTTTGAGTACCTTGAGGAGTGCAGTTTTTAGAATGGTGTCACTTTGGAATTTTCTGTTATATAGGCCCCTCAAAGTCACTTCAAATCATATGTTGTCCCTAAAAAAAAAAGGTTTGGTAAATTTTGTTGGAAAAATGAGATTTCACTGATCAACTTTTAATCCTTATAACGTCCTAGCAAAAAAAAAATTAGGTTTCCAAAATTGTACTGATATAAAGTAGACATGTGGGAAATATTATTTAGGAACTATTATGTGTGATGTATCTCTCTGATTTAAGGATATAAGGTTAAAATTTTGAAAATTTTCACCAAATTTCCATTTTTTTCACACACAAGTCATATTCAGCATACGTTACCACTATCACAAAGTACAATATGTCACGAAAAAACATTCTCAGAATCAGTGGGATCTGTCGAAGCGTTCCAGAGTTATGGCCTCCTAAAGTGACAACGGTCAGTATTGCAAAATTTGCTAATTAATTTGCTGATCATTAAGATCAAAATTGGTTTGGTCACTAAGGGGTTAACAAAACTTTACATGTGGATTACATGTGTTTTTTACCTGCCATTTTCTGCATTTAATACAATTCTGAAGAAAATCTGCACATAAAACTCTGCATACCAGTAAGAGAAATTTACATGTTTCAGATTTGAGATGCGCTTCACACGTTAGTTTACATTGAGTAAAAAGAAAAAAAAAAAGCTGGCATGAGATATCCATAAATGCCATCCACCTTGCTAGAACGGTAAGTCGCTGTAGTTTTGTTTTTGCGCAAAAGCTCATCTTAGGAACGGAATCTTGTATGGATGGTTCCTACTACTTGTACGTCACCTCTGTGTGCTAAGCTAGGCCTCACCTGAACTGGGGAAGTAAGAGAAACCAGGCAAGATGTGTGGCTGAGGTGCTCAGCCTTGGATGGGGCCAGACCCCAATGTAAACTACCAAAGAAAAAAATACCTCAAATGCTCAGCCCCCTTAGCCGCACATTTTGCATGGGCAAGGTTTTAATGGCAGTGTCTTGGCGCATCGTGTATGTGTACAGTATATTTGTAATTGGCCACAAGGATATATGTGCCCCTATACACTGACTTAATACTAATGGTCTTCCACACACCCCCTCCTCCCCACCATCTTTTCCTACCAGAGGTGTAGCTAGGGTTTTGATTCAGGGGGGGGCGAAACTTCTG
Source organism: Oophaga sylvatica (assembly GCA_033576555.1). NCBI lineage: Eukaryota > Metazoa > Chordata > Amphibia > Anura > Dendrobatidae > Oophaga > Oophaga sylvatica. The sequence continues at coordinate 391,549,643 of JARQOD010000005.1, read as the reverse complement.
AGTGGGCTCCTAACCAGGTAACCTTGATTACAACTCAGTGACGCACCCTAAGGCCGGCGTCAGACTCACCGTACAAAAATACGGACCGTATTGTACGGCCGTATTACGCCAAAATGTTGCTGGCACACCAATCCGTATTTCATGCATTTTCAGGGTGCGGCTGCGTATTTTGCGCATGTAAGCATCCGTATGCAATCCGTATGGCATCCGTATAGAGGATTTTTCTCGCCGCCTTGCAAAATGGACATTTAACGGTTTTTAGGTCTGAAACTCATTCAAATCATCACCAGCAAGACTTTTTATTGCCTCTGGATCCAGTTAAAACCCCCAATCTTGCCATTTTTGTGGTCTGCTTGTGTTGGAGGGCTGCTGCTTGGTTGCCAACATGTCTGACACTCTTCAGTTCACCCCAAATGATAGAGTGTTGTACAACTGGGTTTAGTCCTGCCGCTTTGGCCAGCCTTACCCAGTGATCGTTGATCCGCGAAGGAGGAGGCGAATGTGGGCTTGTCCGCATTTCAGACAACCACTCAATAAAGCCCATTTTCACCGCCTGTATGCATGTCTGCAGACTCTTCCTTATTATTTTGTCCAGTTTTGTCTGATGACCATTCCCAGATGTTAGGCTTTGTGGGAGATTGTGCGGCCAGGGATCACCTAGCAGGATGCGGAAAGCTATCTGTGCACAGGAGCGACTTCTCCTCACGCAACTGTCTGGATTTATTACCTACATACTGTCTATTGATGATTTATTTTACCACTAGTTGTCTATTGATGATGTGTTTTACTACTAGTTTGCATTTACCCTTATGGCTGTTGCAGAAATATCCTCATAATGTAGCCCATATATGACCTTGAAATACCTGAACAATGATGTGAATATTGACATTAGAGGAAAATGGTACTTGGCGTACATGTAACTTATGATTGTTTTTACATTCATTCATGTAAGGGTTATGTATAGTGTGTTTGATTAATCTTTGTGCATGTGCATTGATTGTTCTCTGTACATTGGGTTACTTGTCGCTTATTAACTACTGGCATATCCTATTCCGCACTCCATCTGCATTTTTGTATTGGCACGTCCAACATCTCTGCCATTGTTTGTGATACATGCTCACAACTGTGTTACATACTTCATCAACTGGTGATGGCTGAACCAAAGATGGAAGAGTGGAAGAGGATTGCCAGGGGATTTGAGGACCAATAAACAAACAAGAAAAAGACATGCAAATAGACAAGGATCACCGACCAAAAATATAATCACATCATATAAAGTTTATTCAAAGATCAAACCATAGTAAACACACAAAATTAAAAACAATTAAAACCACATATATAACACATACAAAAAGAGAAGTCCACAATAATGGATTAAATACTCAAAAAGGGTATAACCACATGCCAACAATTACTTAAATGCTGATGTGTTTTTTTCGTCTAATACAGATCCTGACAAATACAATCTATATTACCATCAGCATATATAAACTAAGGTAACATATATAAATATCCGTAGGGGAATACAAGAAAAGAAGTATAATATGAGAGGTTAAATACCTTAGATATTCAATACAGACCAATACTGAAGCCCAAACAAGTATATATACACAGGGAAATGTGAAAAAACTACCTCAAAGGTTAAAAATTTCAGATTATCAATCCTTAGCATTTAGATAGCAACATATGTCCAATGAAATAGACAAAAGAACCTCAATTAAACCCTATGTATTCAGATACCCTGTAAGGTGCAAAAAAATCCCCCAAAGAGAAAAATATAACAGGCATGTGGGAAACCTAGACCCACGCGTTCCGACCCAAAGTGTCTTTGTCAAGGCAAGGTGTGTCTCGACTAGGGAAAGCGATCTATTTATAATACCAGAAGAAATCATTTAGAACCGACATACCAGCTGTGACAGTCATGGCGTGTTTCACACGATGTTGGAGGCACAGCGTTTCTAAGCGGAAATGGATGTGACGTAAGAATAATACGTCTCTGGGTGCGATAGTTGCCCAGCAACGTTAGAAGCACAGCGTCTCAAAGCGGAAGTGGATGTGAGGTAGGAGTAGTACGTCAATGAGTACAATCGTTGCCCAGCAACGTAATGGACACAGGCGCTGTTTAGGTCCAAATATGTATGCATAGCGTCTGCGCAAAAACCGGTCGTTCTGAAATCTTATACATCAGTCACATGATAAATTATGATAAAGTCATATTTGTCTCACATATATATCATAGAATCCCAAATAAGGATTTATGTCCAAATATGAGATATTAGCGCATGCGCAATGTAAAACATATTATTTCCACTGGTAAACATTAGAGCAAAATGTAGAGAACCCTGCACATATAAATATAGTACCTTTTGCGTTTCAATATGTGCAAATATATGCAGAGTCTCATAGATGTCAAACACACTAAATATATCCCTTGATAAAAGAATGTATCCAAGAGAATGAATATACACAATGTAAAACATATTACTCCTATTACTAATCATTAAGATAAGCAAAAATATATATGAAGCCCCATACACACACCGCCGCTGTTTAAATCTAGATGCATGAGCATAACGTCTGCGCATACTCAAGTTGTTCAAATTCCTCATTATAGAGAGACCTATACACATAGACAAAATGACTTTCGTATTTGTGTTTGTGCATATATATAACAATCTGTAAGTTTAAAATACACTAAAGATATCCAAATATGCAAATATAGGCTATTTCCATTGGCAATAGAGAGGCCCATACATATAGACAAAATGACTTTCGTATTTTAGTTTGTAAATATATATATGACAATCCCTAAATGTGAAATACACTAGGGATGTCCAAATATGCAAATATAGGCTATTCCAGTTGGCAATGGAGAGGCCTAAATACATAGACAAAATGACTTTCGTATTTTGGTTTGAACATATATATATCACAGTCTTTAAGTGTAAAATACACTAAAGATGGCCAAATATGCAAATATAGGCTATTTCCGTTGGCAATCATGAGGAAAAAAAAAGAAAAAAAAACACCTCAGGGTATCTGAAATATTCAAAAATTCCGAAAAAATGCTCTTATAAGTGGGTACATTGTATGAGAAGATGTACAAACCCAAACAGGAAATAGTCAAGAGAAACATATTAGAGATAACATGTTAATCATCTTCCAAACCATTATATATTGATATGTTATATAATTACAAATACATTATCATCAAATAATCCAACTGAGTCCGTGCAAGGGACATGTACAAGAAAGTTGGTGGATCCATGTTCAGAATAAATCTTCATCTGTAACTATCTCCAAGATTATACCTATAAATATAGGCCAAAAAACATCTGAAAGAAAAAAGAAGGAAGACATATATTAGAGGAAGTCTGAAGTATGCACATGTACACAGGACCCACTGGAGACAAAAGTCCAAATTGAACTTAGGTTTTCCTGTAGAACCCCGTGTACAAAAGCTCCTCATTTAGACCCCTTGGTGAGAGGCTGTCAAAATCATAAATCCATTTTGCCTCCTGCCTTAAGAGGGCGTCTATCACATTTCCTCCTCTAATCGTACTTTTGACCCCTTCGAGCACCAAAACCCGCATTGTGGTGTGAGATCCCTCATGGACATCCAGAAAATGCGCCGCCACAGAAGTAATAGGCCTCTCCGTTAATCTATCCTTTCTAGCAGTAGCAATATTGGAAAGGTAACATAGTTATTAAGGTTGAAGGAAGACTTTAAGTCCATCTAGTTCAACCCATATCCTATCCTAACCTGCCCTAACATGTTGATCCAGAGGAAGGCAAAAAATACCCCAAGTGGCAAACAGTAAGCTTCACATTGGGGAAAAAAATTCCTTCCCGACTCCACATACGGCAATCAGACTAGCTCCCTGGATCAACGCTGTATCTAGGAAACTAGTGAATATAGCCTGTAATATTATACTTTTCAAGAAAGGCATCCAGTCCCCTCTTAAATTTTAGTAAGGAATCACTCATTACAACATTAGACGGCAGAGAGTTCCATAGTCTCACTGCTCTTACAGTAAAGAATCTGCGTCTGTGATTATGGCTAAACCTTCTTTCCTCCAGATGTAGAGGATGCCCCCTCGTCCCCGTCACAGGTCTAAGAGTAAAAAGATCATTAGAAAGGTCTTTGTACTGTCCCCTCATATATTTGTACATTGTAATAAGATCACCCCTATGCCTTCGTTTTTCCAAACTAAATAACCCCAAGTGTAATAACCTGTCTTGGTATTGCAGACCCCCCAGTTCTCTAATAACCTTGGTCGCTCTTCTCTGCACCCGCTCCAGTTCAGCTATGTCTTTCTTATACACCGGAGACCAGAACTGCACACAGTATTCTAAGTGTGGTCGCACCAGTGACTTTTATAGAGGTAAAATTATGTTCTCCTCATGAGCATCTATGCCTCGTCTAATGCATCCCATTATTTTATTTGCCTTGGCAGCAGCTGCCTGACATTGGCCACTAAATGTGAGTTTGTCGTCCACCCATACACCCAAGTCTTTTTCAGTGACAGTTTTGCCCAGTGTTTTACAATTAAGCACATAATTATACATCTTATTTGTTCTACCCAAGTGCATGACCTTACATTTATCCCCATTAAAGCTCATTTGCCATTTATCAGCCCAAGCTTCTAGTTTACATAAATCCTCCTGTAATATAAAATTATCCTCCTCTGTATTTATTACCCTGCAGAGTTTAGTGTCATCTGCAAATATTGAAATACTACTCTGTATGCCCCCTACAAGGTCATTAATAAATATGTTAAAGAGAAGCGGCCCCAATACTGACCCCTGTGGTACCCCACTGCTAACCGTGACCCAGTCCGAGTGTGCTCCATTAATAACCACCCTTTGTTTCCTATCCATGAGCCAGTTCTTAACCCACTTACACGTATTTTCCCCTATCCCCATTGTTCTCATTTTATGTATCAACCTTTTGTGTGGCACTGTATCAAAAGCTTTTGAGAAGTCCATGAACACCACGTCCACTGCATTCCCTTGGTCCAGTCCTGAACTTACCCCTTCATAAAAGCTTATCAGATTAGTCTGACAAGAACGGTCCCTCGTAAACCCATGCTGATACTGTGTCATGAGGTTATTCAGCTTCAGATACTCCAATATAGTATCCCTTAAAAAACCCTCCAGGATTTTACCCACAGTAGATGTTAAGCTCACTGGCCTATAATTTCCAGGTTCAGTTTTTGCCCCCTTTTTGAATATTGGCACCACATTTGCTATACGCCAGTCCTGTGGTACAAACCCAGTTATTACGGAATCTTTAAAGATTAAAAATAATGGTCTATCTATAACTGTACTTAATTCCTGCAGTACTCGGGGGTGTATCCCATCCGGACCCGGGGATTTGTCAACTTTAGTGATTTTTAGACGCCGCCGTACTTCCTGCTGGGTTAAGCATGTGACATTTAATGGAGAAATTTTTTTTATCTCTGATCATGTTATCTGTCATGGGATTTTCTTGTGTAAATACAGTTGAAAAAAGTCATTTAGCATATTGGCTTTTTCCTCATCCTCATCCACCATTTCACCCAGACTATTTTTTAAGGGGACCAACACTATCATTTTTTAGTTTCTTGCTATTTATGTAGTTAAAGAATATTTTGGGATTATTTTTACTTTCTCTGGCAATGAGTCTCTTTGCCTCAATCTTTGCTGTCTTGATTTGCTTTTTACAGAATTTATTCAGTCTTCTGTATTTATTTAATGCCTCATCACTACCTACTTGCTTTAATTCCCTAAACGCTTTGTTTTTGTCCCTTATTGCGCCCCTTACAGCTCTATTTAGCCATAGTGGTTTCCTCCTAATTCTAGCATGTTTATTCCCATAGGGTATATACTGTGCACAGGTCCTATTCAGGATACTAATAAACGTCTCCCATTTTCTTTAGGTGTTGTTGTACCCTGCGGCGCAATTCTTGTGTTGTTTGTCCTATGTAGAGTTTCTCACAACCACAAATCAGGGCATAAATTAAATTGCGTGAGCGACAATTGAAAAAACCTTTTGGACAAATAGGGGCAGGGAGATGCTGTAACATAACATTCTTCTTGGCAACCATTAAAGGGCATACAGAACAACCTCCACATGGAAACGAGCCCCTATTTGGATTACCCACCCTCAATTTAGTTGTTGCACGTTTGAAATGACTATGTGTCAGATGATCTTTCAAGTTTTGTGCCCTTTTGGCAACTACCTTGGGGTTCTCATCTATGAAGAGTTTTAGTTTAGGATCACTCCTCAGAATTCCCCAATTCTTTTTCAAAACACGATAAATATCTCCCCATTGGTTGTTGAAAGGGGTAATTAGATTAACTCTATGTATGGGTGTCCTTACCCGTGGTCGTAAGGCATCAGTTCTAGAAGTTTGATGCGCATGTACAAAAGCCCTTGGCACAATCTTCCGTGGATAGCCGCGTTCAATGAATCTGTTGGTCAATAGGCGTGATTCAGATTTGAAATCCTCAGATCGGCTGCAATTCCGTCTGAGTCGTAGAAATTGTCCCTTCGGAATTCCCTTGCGAAGATGTCCAGGGTGGAAGCTTTCATAGTGTAAGAGGCTGTTGGTTGCAGTACTCTTACGATACAAGGTGGTAAGTATTTTGTCATCTTGGATAAATAGATTCAAATCCAGGAAGGTTACCGACCTAGTGGAAAAATTGGAAGTCAATTTAATATTCAAGGAATTCTCGTTGAGTTCCTTTACAAAGTGATTGAATTGATCAGAAGACCCACGCCAAACAATTATAATATCGTCAATAAAGCGATACAATTTTAAGACGTGAGTCTGAAAGGAGGAAAGATTTTGCACTACTGTCTCCTCCCACCACCCCATAAAGAGGTTGGCGTAGGAGGGGGCACATTTGGCTCCCATAGCAGTGCCAGATATCTGTCTGTAGTAAGCTTGATCAAAAACAAAATAATTTTTCTCGAGAACTACTGTCAGTAGTTCCAAGATGAAGGCATCATGACCCCTTTCCCCTGTTGAATTATGTTCCACAAAGTATGATATGGCGGAAATACCTAGAGTATGTCCAATGCTGGTATATAACGCCTCCACATCCAAAGTTGCCAAAGACATATCTTCTGTTAGATTCAAGTCATCCAATAGTTCAATAAGGTGCGTAGAATCACGTAAATACGAATCCAATCTAAAGACAAGGGGTTGTAAGAAGAAATCAAGATATGCGCAAGGTCTTTCATACAAACCCCCTACCCCAGAGACGATTGGACGTCCAGGCGGCTGCGTCATCGACTTGTGCACTTTTGGCAACATATAAAAAGTAGGGACAACAGGATGTCTCGTGGTGAGGAAGTCTTTTTTTTTTTTTTTATTTAGAATCCCTAGCATATGTGCTCTATCCAATTGGGTCTTAAAGGTCTTAGTTGGATCTGAAGGTAAAAGCTGGTAATGCAAAGGGTTATTCAACTGGCGTATGGCCTCCAAAGAATATAAGTCCTTAGACCACAGGAAAATATTGCCGCCCTTATCCGCCTCCTTGATTTCAAAGAGGTCATTATTTTTTAGGCGGATTAGGGCCGGTTCTCGTCCTTCGTTAAGTTGTTATAGCGATGTTTATCAAGTCTAAGGTCTCGTATATCCCTACTGGTGGTATCGAAAAATATTTGGATTGCCGGAAACATAGAAAAAGGAGTGGCTATTGATGGCAATCTGCCACTAAACCGCCTCCTACCTTGGGGCACTTCATTTTCCGTTAGTAAATCCAAAAGGTACTGTAAGGTCTGTCTCTCATCATCTGGCACCATGTCAATGAGTGACGGTTGATGGTATAGCATTTTAAATGTAAGTTGCCTGCAGAAAAGATATAAATCCTTAGAAAGTTCAAACTTATTTAGGCAATTTAAAGGCGAGAATGAGAGACCTTTAGATAGCAATCTCGTTTCAATGGTGAAGGAACATAAGATGACAAATTGATAATCCGTAACACCAGATTCAGATCCTGAAGTAATTGGGACTTCTGATTGTGCTATATACGTTTCCTGTTGTTGAACCGGGTCTCCCGTTTGGAACTGGGTGACCAAGTTCTGAAATTCCTGTTCCTTTTCCCCATGTTTCTTGGATTTCTGTCTCCCCTTCTGGGCCGCTTTCTTGATCGCTGGTATCGGTGGATAAAAAATCACTAGAGGATTGATTTACCCCAGTAGTTTCTCCATCTCTTTTTTTATTTTCTGTCCTCCTCAATTGAAATCTCCTTGCATTACCATGATGTACCCATTTATAAGTCTTATTGTTGTCATAGTCTGCTTTATCACGATTAAATTTATTTTTCTTTCCTTTGATAATATCCTGTTCATATTTGTCAATAGTCTTCTTTAAATTCTCTTTAAATGACTCCACCTGGGTTTTATCAAAAGTGCTCAACTTAATTTCTTTTTCTCTTAAATCCTCCTTGATTTTAGTCAGGAGGGTCTGATCATGTTGAATCAGCATATCAATAATTATGTGTGAACACCTTTGTAAACCCTGCTCCCAAGTGTTCCTAAACTCTCCATCAACCTCCCAGGCCGGAAAAATTTGTATTTTCAAACCACGTGGCGTTATATTCAAATTTTTATAGCTTTCCAAGCTCTTTAAATTCCACCAGGTTTTTGTGAGATGTTTATGTAAATTAGTAATTTCCAAAGATAAATTCTGAAAACCAACATCACCAGATCCAACCGTTGTCACATCATTACCAGTCTGGCCAAAAATATCCGTTGATTGGTCATGCTAAGCTGCCTCTCTGGCATTCAAATCCATAATAACTAATAAAAATATAATAATATCCTCACCAGTGTGCCTCCACCCCAGGAAAATCAACTCAAAATTTGAGAAGAAAGAACAACCATGTAGGTAAATGTTAGGTTGGGCGGGCACCACTCTGGTTATAGTAATATATAAACTGTTGGGATCATGTGGAAAAATGCCAATAAACAAACAAGAAAAAGACACATGCAAATAGACAAGGATCACCGACCAAAAATATAATCACATCATATAAAGTTTATTCAAAGATCAAACCATAGTAAATACACAAAATTAAAAACAATTAAAACCACATATATAAAACATACAAAAAGAGAAGTCCACAATAATGGGTTAAATACTCAAAAAGGGTATAACCACATGCCAACAATTACTTAAATGCTGATGTGTTTTTTTGTCTAATACAGATCATGACAAATACAATCTATGTTACCATCAGCATATATAAACAAAGGTAACATGTATAAATATCCGTAGGGGAATACAAGAAAAGAAGTATAATATGAGAGGTTAAATACCTTAGATATTCAATACAGACCAATACTGAAGCCCAAACAAGTATATATACACAGGGAAATGTGAAAAAACTACCTCAAAGGTTAAAAATTTCAGATTATCAATCCTTAGCATTTAGATAGCAACATATGTCCAATGAAATAGACAAAAGAACCTCAATTAAACCCTATGTATTCAGATACCCTGTAAGGTGCAAAAAAATCCCTCCAAAGAGAAAAATATAACAGGCATGTGGGAAACCTAGACCCACGCGTTCCGACCCAGAGTGTCTTTGTCAAGGCAAGGTGTGTCTCGACTAGGGAAAGCGATCTATTTATAATACCAGAAGAAATCATTTAGAACCGACATACCAGCTGTGACAGTCATGGCGTGTTTCACACGATGTTGGAGGCACAGCGTTTCTAAGCGGAAATGGATGTGACGTAAGAATAATACGTCTCTGGGTGCGATAGTTGCCCAGCAACGTTAGAAGCACAGCGTCTCAAAGCGGAAGTGGATGTGAGGTAGGAGTAGTACGTCAATGAGTACAATCGTTGCCCAGCAACGTAATGGACACAGGCGCTGTTTAGGTCCAAATATGTATGCATAGCGTCTGCGCAAAAACCGGTCGTTCTGAAATCTTATACATCAGTCACATGATAAATTATGATAAAGTCATATTTGTCTCACATATATATCATAGAATCCCAAATAAGGATTTATGTCCAAATATGAGATATTAGCGCATGCGCAATGTAAAACATATTATTTCAGCAGCAGATGAAGGAAGGGAGACACACTAGTCATTACTAGTGGGTAGGCGGAGCCCACATAGGATAGAAACACCTCAGATTAAAAAAGTGTTGACCGGCCCCTCCAGCTTATAGGGCTCCTCCTACTCCAGCTCTCCAGTCTAAAATTTGAGGTCACAGAGGATAGTCGCTGCTGGAAGCAGCTCCTCAGAATTTTTTTTTATTTTAGTCGGACAGAGACTTGGACCGCCAGTGGTCTAGAGGTCTCAGGGGTCTCAGCGCTGCTGGACCCCCACCTCTCCCTTGGCGGATCTGTATTACCCTGTAAGGTGGTCCCTGCAGAAACCCTGCCGGCCCTGGGGGATGAGGATTGCTTCCCTGGCGGGGACGCAAACCGCGCTCCTGGGGTCACTGCATTCCCCGTCCTTGGGGGAAGTTACAGGCACAGCGCCACAAATCTCTGAGGGGTCCCTGTGGCGCTCAGCGGGGTGAGTACTCCACATTTTAATGTGTTTGAGTGCATCAGCGACTGCTGCGGCAGCCGCTGTTACATGTGACATGTTGGTGACTAGTGTCTTTTGTCCGCAGGTGGATGCCTGCAGGACATGGAGAGCGGAGGAGTCGCGTGCCCTTTTTTTTGAATTTTCGCGGCGCTCTGAGCGCGCGCTTTACTACGGTCTTCTTCCGGCTTCTCTCTCAGAAGCACAGCGCGGCGGCCATTACTGGAAGCGGAAGGCTTCCTTCCTCACTCTCCTCTCCTCCCGACAATCGAAGACGCTACACCGCGGCCTACTGGGTGAGTCGCTTCTGCCTGTCAGGGCAGAAGCTTAACCCCCTCACCCCCACAGCGCAGGACACTGAACGCTACCGCTAACGATCATTATAACGACGCATACTAATGCGATCGTTTTTTTGTGATCGTTTTAATGTCGCTAGTAGCTGCCACAGTGGGCGATCTCATTGACGACGCATAAGTGGTTAGCGATCCCCTTAGCGACTTTGGCGGTCATTGCGATGTACAAATCAGCGCAATATTTTAGCGTTCTTGTTTAGTGTGCAAAGGCAAAAGAAGCATACCTTTGAGAGCACTGTCCTGCAGCTGTTACCTCATAAGAGGCACCTGGGGCTCGCACACCCTTTTCATTAAACAAGGGTTGTGGGGAGTCTGCGACATTAACCCCTTCTTTGGCGGTTAACCCTTTATTGGGGGACAGCTGGGGTAGCTCTCTCTTTAAGAGCTTTAACCCTTCAGCGTTCGTTTCTTCTTTAAGAAACCACACTGTCCTAGTTACTGACAGGTTTAACCTGCCATATACTGTGTGAGGACATGTTGGATCAGGGTCCAGGAGGTGCGGACCGTCTCCCAGATCCGCTACAGGATCAGTCTCGCGTATCTGACACGCAGACCTCGACGGCGTCAGGCGCAGCGGTCAGAGGTTTCAGTGATGTCAAAATGGAGACCCTCGCTCGTTCTATTGATGGCCTGTCTGACCTTCTAGGTTATTGGGTGTCAGCTAGATCCTCTCAGAGGAAGCGACACAGGCCGGTGCCTTCATTCCCGCGCAGCGACTCGGAGATCTCGGGCATGGAGGGTTTCCCTTTCAAGCTCAGATGGGGAGGTGTCCGATTCGGATAAGGAGGATCGGCAGGGACTCTGTTTCTCTTTTGGGTCGTACAGAGGCTTTTATTGGAGCCATGAGGAAGGCATTACAGTTACCGGAGGAGGTAACTAGACGTCCTAGTAATTCGGCCCGGATGTTTTCAGGAGTCGCATAGGTCGCGATCGGCATTACCACCCTGAACACGCCCGATCTCATCTGATCTCGGAAGCTAAGCAGGGTTGGGCCTGGTTAGTACTTGGATGGGAGACCACCTGGGAATTCCAGGTGCTGTAGGCTTAAAGGAACGCCTGTTCCAGATAAGTGTTTTCAGCTGTATCCGTGTACGACGGAATTGATTGATAATTGGATTCCTTCTCCTGAAGTGGATGTCCCTTTATCCCAGCTTAGCAAGTCCTCATTACTTCCTGTTAAAAGGGAAGGCGAGTTTGCAGAATCCGCTGGACTGTCATGTACAGTGTACAGTTCCTATAGCGTCTTGTGCTTGGGTGCGAGGAAAACACAGGAGACATAGGTTGAAATGAAATGACTTGTATTACTTCATACAAGCATGCTGAAAAGTTAACACAGTTTGCAGGAACAGCGACAGGAGACACAGCAGGCCAGAGTAACTTCAAGCACTACAATAAATCTCCAAAGCAGGTTCAGGATCTCTTCTCTGTACCGTAATTCCTCTGCAAACATGGATTCACCAAACAGCAGGTTTCCAGAGTCCAAAAGTGTTCCAAGGTTCCTCAGTAGGGAATAGCTGGAGTACAAGTCCAAGGCTTCCAGGAGTCAGGTCACAGACTGACTGAGGCTTGATTCAGGAGCACTGATTGTTCAGCTGAGGCTGCTTAAGAAGCAAGAGGGAAGAATCAGGGCGGGAACATGAAAACTGGAAACTCCATATTAACTGAGGGCAAGAGCTGCAGAAAGACAGAAAGCAAAATGGCCGACGGAAAACTGAGTTTCAAGGAACATGTCAACAGAGACAAAGAACCTTACATTACTCCCCCCTTAGGGACAACCTCCGGATGACCTCAGACCAGGCTTGTCAGGGTACCTCTGATGAAACTGGCGGAGCAGGCGAGGAGCATTTACATTATTGACTGGTTCCCATGAGTTGTCCTCCACTGGGTAGCCCTGCCATTTAATCAAATATTGCAACTGATTTCTGTACAACCTGGAATCTAGAATCCTTTCCACCATAAATTCTTCCTGACCATCGACCAGCACTGGGTCAGGGCAAGGAGAAGAACGTCCAGGAAACGTATTGGGTGTTGCAGCCTTTAGTAGGGATACATGAAAGACAGGGTGGATTCTCATAGTTCTGGGCAGTTGAAGACGACAAGCAACAGCACTTATAATCTTATTGATCTTATAAGGTCCAATGTACTTATGTCCCAATTTAGACGATGGAATCTTTAATTTAAGATTTCTGGTTGACAGCCAGACCAAATCTCCTACCTTGAAAGCTGGTGCAGGTTTACGAAATTTATCTGCTGCTTTCTTGTACCTTTCCTGAGCCAATTCTAGATTTTCCTTTAGAAGATCCATATTCTTTTGTAAAGAAGTGATTCTTTCAGCCACTGCCGGCAAGGGCGTATCTATGGGAAATCGAGGAAGAATGTTAGGATGATAACCTAGATTGGAGTAAAAAGGAGACTGCTTAGTGGAGGCGCTCTGAGAGTTGTTATAAGAGAACTCAGCCAGTGGAAGTAGATCCACCCAATCATCCTGTAGGTGGCAGATAAAACAGCGGAGATACTGCTCCAGGGTCTGATTGGTTCGTTCTGTCTGTCCATTAGTCTGGGGATGAAAAGCAGAAGAAAGGTTTACTTTAATGTCCAATGCTGCACAGAAATTTTGCCAAAACCTTGAAGTGAATTGCACCCCTCGATCCGAAATGACCTCATCCGGTACTCCATGTAAGCGAAACACATTCTTAATCATCAAGTCTGATGTCTGTTTTGCAGTGGGTAAGCCGACACAAGGGATAAAATGAGCTGCCTTTGTTAGACGGTCAACCACCACTAGAATGGTGTTCTTCCCTTGAGAGGTTGGTAACTCCACAATGAAGTCCATAGAAATGGATCCCCACGGGCGGGACGGGGTGGGAAGAGGTTGCAACAGACCAGTTGGTGAGGAGCGAGGTGTTTTGCATCTTGCACAGACTTCACATGAAGTGACATAGTTTAAGACATCTTTCCTGTAAGTGGGCCACCAAAAGAAACGAGAAAGAAATTCTTGTGTCTTTAGAATTCCCCTATGCCCGGCTATCTTGGAATCGTGGATGAGTTGCAATACTCTCAATCTGACTGTTTCAGGTATATACAGACGTTGTCCCTGAATCCACACACCATTCTTAAAGACAAGACTTACGTCCCTTGGGGGTTGAGCCAACAAAGAATCTGCATGGTATGCTTCCTTGATGTCCTTAAGTAGGTCTTGATTATGAATCACTCCCAGGAATCTAGAGTCAGGAAGAATAGTCTTAGGAGGAGTAAGTGGACGTGTCTCTGCTGAACGAATCCTAGAGAGTGCATCAGCCTTTCCATTGCGCGATCCTGGTCTATAAGAAATGACAAAATTAAATTGGTTTAGGAAAAGATTCCAGCGAGCCTGGCGAGGAGTCAGGCACTTAGCCGACCTGATAAATTCAAGGTTACGATGGTCTGTCAGGACGACTACACTGTGTTCCAAATTATTATGCAAAAATTGTTTAGGAGTGATGAGGTAAGAATTTTTTTGTTTGTCAGTTAAACTCATTGATGGTGATGTGTGTCAGGGCTCTTTATATCACTGTAAGCAATTGCAGACACCTGTGCTAATTAGTTTGGCAGTTGTGTCCAATGAAAGGCAAGACTCCTTAAGAAGGCTGTCCCACATTATTAAGCAGCCTACATTTTCTGCCAAAATGGGAAAGAAAAAGGATGTGTCGACTGCTGAGAAGCAACAAATTGTGGAGTGTTTAGGTCAAGGCATGACTACAATCAACATTGCCAAGACACTTCATCGTGATCATCGCACAATCAAGAAGTATGTAGCTGATTCACAGTACACACGTGTGCGTGCTGATAAGGGAAAATTGAGGACTCTTTCCTACAAGCAATTACGGCAGGTTAAAAGAGCAGCGGCAAAAAAGCCTTGTCATAGCAGAAGACAAGTTTTTGAAGCTGCTGGTGCCTCCAACTTCCCCCGTACAACAAGATGCAGGGTCCTTCAGAGGTTTGCAGCTGTGTGTAAGCCATCCTGTCGACCTCCTCTATCCACTGCACACAAGCAGAAACGGCTCCAGTGGGCCAAACAATACATGAAGACTGACTTCAAAACTGTTTTGTTCACCGATGAGTGCCGTGCAACGATCAGTGGTCCAGATGGATGGAGTGGAGGATGGCTGGTTGATGGACACCCCATGCAAACACGGCTACGGCGCCAACAAGGAGGAGATGGAGTTATGTTTTGGGCTGGAATCATGGGGAGAGAGATTGTCGGCCCCTTTAGGATCCCTGAAGGGGTAAAGATGAACTCCATAGTGTATGTTGAGTTTCTCAAACAGCACTTCCTGCCATGGTTCAAGAAGAAGAACCGTGCATTCCGCAGCAAGATCATTTTCATGCATGATAATGCACCGTCTCATGCTGCACATAACACATCTGCATCTCTGGCTGCTATGGACATAAAAGGGGACAAACTTATGGTGTGGCCCCCATGCTCCCCTGACCTCAACCCCATTGAGAACCTTTGGAGCATCATCAAAAGGAGTGTCTATGATGGTGGGAGGCAGTTCATATCTAAGCAACAGCTCTGGGAGGGTATTCTGTCCTCATGCA
>JARQOD010000005.1:391492226-391534067 GCA_033576555.1 Oophaga sylvatica | reverse complement strand
TCAGGAATGCCGTGTAAACGAACCACGTGCTGAAGGAACAACGGCACCAATTCAGAGGAGGAAGGCAACTTAGGTAATGGCACAAGATGTATCATCTTGGAAAACCTATCACAAATTACCCAGATGGTGGTCATTCTCTGAGAAACAGGAAGGTCGGAAATGAAATCCATAGAGATATGTGTCCATGGTCTCTTGGGCACAGGCAATGGCATCAACAAACCACTAGAGCGAGAGCAAGGCTTGGAGCGAGAGCAAGTCCCGCAGGACTGCACAAATTCCCTGACATCACGAGACAAGGTAGGCCACCAAAAGGACCGACTAACCAAGTCTCTGGTACCAAACATTCCGGGATGCCCAGCCAACGCGGAACAATAAATCTCAGACATCACACTCTTTTTCCACTGGTCCGGGACAAACAATTTTCCAACAGGGCAGCACTCGGGCCTATCCTCCTGACACCCCTCCAGAGCAAGTCTCAAATTGGGCGAGATGGCGGAAAGAACTACACCCTCTTTCAAAATAACAGAAGGATCAGATAACTCAGGAGAGTCCGCAAGGAAACTCCTCGAGAGGGCATCCGCCTTAACATTCTTAGTGCCAGGAAGAAAGGAAACCACAAAATTAAAACGTGTGAAAAACAAGGCCCACCTGGCCTGTCTAGGATTGAGTCGCTTGGCAGATTCCAGATAGACCAGATTCTTATGGTCCGTAAGGACCACCACCTGATGTTTGGCTCCCTCCAGCCAATGTCTCCACTCTTCAAAAGCCCACTTCATGGCCAATAACTCCCGATTACCCACGTCATAATTACGTTCAGTAGGAGAAAATTTTCGAGAGAAAAAGGCACAAGGGTTACTTTTAGAGGTCTCTGGATCTTTTTGGGACAAAACGGCACCTGCCCCAATTTCAGAGGCATCAACCTCCACCTGAAATGGCAGAGAAACATCAGGCTGCCGTAGAACAGGAGCAGAAGTGAATCTCTGCTTAAGTTCCTGAAATGCAGAGACTGCCTCAGGAGGCCAATTCACCACATCAGAACCCTTTCTGGTCAAATCAGTTAATGGTTTAACAATAACCGAGAAATTACCAATAAATTTACGATAAAAATTGGCAAAACCCAAAAATCTCTGAAGAGCCTTTAATGAAGTAGGTTGGACCCAATCACAGATGGCCTGAACCTTGACCGGGTCCATTTCAATAACAGATGGGGACAAAATGAATCCCAAAAATGAGATCCTCTGTACGCCAAAAAGACACTTTGATCCCTTCACATACAGAGCATTCTCTCTCAAAATCTGGAATACAGTTCGAACATGTTTCACATGAGAGTCCCAGTCATTAGAAAAAATCAAGATATCATCCAAATAAACAATCAGAAATTTGTCCACAAAATCCCTGAAAATGTCATTCATGAAGGACTGGAAGACGGAAGGAGCATTAGTGAGCCCAAAGGGCATCACCAGGTACTCAAAATGCCCTTCAGGGGTATTGAATGCCGTCTTCCATTCATCCCCGTGCTTAATGCGAATAAGGTTATACGCCCCCCTGAGGTCAAGCTTGGTAAACCAAGTAGCGTTTTTCACCCTGGAAAACAGGTCAGAAATCAAGGGTAACGGGTATTGATATTTCACAGTAATATTGTTCAAGAGACGATAATCAATACACGGCCTTAATGAACCATCCTTTTTGGCCACAAAGAAAAAACCGGCACCTAAGGGTGAAGAGGATGGTCTGATATGACCCTTCTCCAATGATTCCTTGATATAAGACCGCATAGCGTCATGTTCAGGTACAGACAAGTTAAAAAGGCGACCTTTAGGGAATTTACTACCTGGCACTAATTCAATAGCGCAGTCATAGCTCCTATGGGGAGGCAAGGATGCAGATTTACTTTCGCTAAACACATCAGAAAAATCAATCAAAAAGTCAGGAACATCCTGAGCCTGGGGGGAGGTAGAAAAAACAGGAGTGTTGGTATTAACACATTGGCAGCCCCAACTGGTTACAGACACAGATTTCCAATCCAAAACAGGATTATGAGACTGTAACTAAGGAAAACCCAGCACGATAATGTCATGCAGATTATACAGAACCAAAAATTTGCAGCACTCCTGGTGATCAGGTTCAACCCTCATTATCACCTGAGTAGAAAACTGGGGTTTATTCTCAGCCAAAGGGGTAGAATCGATCCCCAGTAGGGGAATAGACTTCTGTAGGGGTATCAAGGGAAATCCACAACGTTTAGCAAAATCATAATCCATCAGGTTAATAGCTGCTCCAGAATCAACGAAAGCCTGAGCAGAAAATGAGGACAGAGAGCATATCAGAGTGACAGTTAATAAAAACTTAGTCTGAACACTACCCAAGACAACTGAGCGTGCAAAACGTCTTCCCCGCTTAGGGCAGACTGAAATAGCATGAGAGGCATCACCACAGTAGAAACATAACCCATTGCGCTTTCGAAACTCATGACGCTGTGCCCCAGACACCACTCTATCACACTGCATGGGTTCAGAAGCTGGTTCACAAGGCAACACCATTCCACGCATACTTCTCCGCTCACGCAAACGTCTGTCAATTTGAATCGCCAATGACATAGAATCATTGAGACCAGAGGGGACAGGGAATCCCACCATAACATCCTTTACATTATCTGACAGACCCTTCCGGAAAAGGGCCGCCAAAGCGTCGTCATTCCATTTGGTCAGGACTGCCCACCTACGGAATCTCTGACAGTATAACTCAGCGTCATCAAGCCCCTGATTTAATGCCAACAAGGCTTTCTCAGCTTGATCAGTGACATTAGGCTCATCGTACAATAACCCCAAAGCCTGAAAAAATGCATCAACATCACTCAAAACAGGATCCCCAGGTGTCAGGGAAAAAGCCCAATCCTGAGGATCGCCGCGCAGGAGAGAGATGACAATTTGAACCTGCTGCGCTGCGTTCCCTGAGGACTTAGATTTTAAGGCAAAAAACAATTTACAATTATTTTTGAAATTCTGAAACTTAGCTCGATCCCCAAAAACAAATCTGGCATGGGAATCCTAGGTTCCACAACAGGCAACCTAGCAAGATAGGTAGCAATACTCCGAACCTCAGTGGCAAGCTGATCCACACGGCCAGACAACCGTGCAAACTCCATTGAGAGAAAAGATCCTCCCCAGCACCCAGAGATACAGAGGGAAAAAAAAAAAAAATGCAACAAACAGAAAAATATCTCTGACAACTCTGACAACCTTTTTTCTTTCACAATATTTTTTCCCTTCTGTGAGTACCATACAATTTTCAATTTTTAGGCCGGTGATACTGTTATGTTTCGGTAGCTGAGGAGTGCAGGTAAAAAAGGCAATACACCAGAGCAGTTGGAATCTATGAGATTGCAGTACCCTAACTAACCACCACAACTAGAGGCAGCCGTGGAGCGTTCCTACGTTGGTCCTAGACGCCTCGTCACAGCCTGAGAAACTAACTACACCTAAAGATAGATATAGGAAAGCTATCTGCCCCGGAGCAGAACCCCAAAGATAATAGAAAGCCCCCAAACATGTAATGGCGGTTAGACAAGATGAAATACTGACATAGAAAGAAAATAGTATGAGCAAACGCTGGGGCCCAAACTAACTAAACAGAAAAGGACAGGAAGGGTACTTACTGCAATCCCAGAAAACCCTGAAAAGCACCAACTTACTAATTTCAAAATCACCTGAGATCACACGACCTCTACCACCTAAATTAGTTCTCTGGTGCAACAAAATCAAAACAGCAGCCACTGAAAAAACTGGAAAAAGCAAAAGTACAAACATCA
The DNA here is from genome assembly GCA_033576555.1 of Oophaga sylvatica. Taxonomy (NCBI): domain Eukaryota; kingdom Metazoa; phylum Chordata; class Amphibia; order Anura; family Dendrobatidae; genus Oophaga; species Oophaga sylvatica. The sequence continues at coordinate 391,530,259 of JARQOD010000005.1, read as the reverse complement.
GTGGCTGAGCAAAACTGAGAGGGCAGAAGCCCCCGGAGGGGACCCTGAAGGCCCCCACAGAAGTGCAGGACAAAATGCAAAAATATAGCACAAACACAAAAGAAGAAAATGTCTTATCTGTTAGCAGGAGATGCAGACACGACACAGCAGGCTACAAGGGAAACTGGAATAAAGGATTCAGACCAGAACAATTGATCACCGGCAACCCTGATGGGAAAATGACTCCCTTATATAAGACCAGTCAGTAACACCTGATTCCCAGTCCTCACAATCTTCACTAGCACCGTTTGTAACCACCAGAGGGAGCCTCCGCTCAGAACTCATCTCAAACCCATTCACAACAGGCTTCATAGCGCTCACCACACATCTAGATAAGTTCCTTGTGGGGTCTATTTTCCAAAATGGGGTCACTTGTTGGGGATTTCCACTGTTTAGGCGCATCAGGGCTCTCCAAATGCGACATGACGCCCCCAGACCATTCCATCAAAGTCTGCAATCCAAAACGTCACTACTTCCCTTCCGAGCCCCAACGTGTACCCATACAGTAGTTTTCTCCCACATATTGGGTATCAGCGTACTCAGGACAAATTGGACAACAACTTTTGGGGTCCAATTTCTCCTGTTACCCTTGTGAAAATAAAATATTGGGGGCGAAAAAATCATTTTTGTAAAAAAAAAAGGATTTTTTATTTTTACGGCTGTACGTTATAAACTTCTGTGAAGCACTTCAGGATCAAAGTGCTCACCACACATCTAGATAAGTTCCTTTTGGGGTCTATTTGCCAAAATGGGGTCACTTGTGGGGGGTTTCCACTGTTTAGGTGCATCAGGGGCTCTCCAAATGCGACATGACGCCCCCAGACCATTCCATCAAAGTCTGCAATCCAAAACGTCACTACTTCCCTTCCGAGCCCCGACGTGTGCCCATACAGTAGTTTTCGCCCACATATTGGGTATCAGCGTACTCAGGACAAATTGGACAACAACTTTTGGGGTCCATTTTCTTCTGTTACCCTTGTGAAAATAAAATATTGGGGGCGAAAAAATCATTTTTGTAAAAAAAAAAAAAAAAAAAAAAAGATTTTTTATTTTACGGCTGTACGTTATAAACTTTAGTGAAACACCTGGGGGTTCAAAGTTCTCACCACACATCTAGATAAGTTCCTTGAGGGGTCTAGTTTCCAAAATGGTGTCATTTATGGGGGTTTCCACTGTTTAGGCAGATCAGGAGCTCTCCAAACACGACATGGCGTCCAGCCAATTCTGCGTTGAAAAAGTCAGACGGCGCTCCTTCCCTTCCAAACTCTGCCATGCACCCAAACAGTGGTTTACTCCCACATATGGGGTATCAGCGCACTCAGGACAAATTGCACAATAACTTTTGTAGTCTTGTTACCCTTGGAAAAATAAGAATTGGGGTGAAAAGATCATTTTTGTGGAAAAAATATGATTTTTAAATTTTACGGCTCTACGTTATAAATTTGTGTGAAGCAATTGAGGGTTCAAATTGCTCACCAAAGATCTAGATAAGTTCCTTAGGGGGTCTAGTTTCCCAAATGGGGTCATTTGTGGGGGGTTTCCACTGTTTAGGCACATCAGGGGCTCTCCAAATGCAACATGGCATCCAATCTCAATTCCAGCCAATTTTGGTTGGAAAAAGTCAAATGGTGCTCCTTCCCTTCCGAGCTCTGCCGTGCGCCCAAACAGTGGTTCCCCCCCACATATGGGGTATCAGCGTACTCAGGACAAATTGGACAACAACTTATGTGGTCCAATTTCTCCTGTTACCCTTGGGAAAATAAAAAATTAGTGACTAAAAGATAATTTTTGTGGGAAAAAAATAGGATTTTTTATTTTCATGCCCGGGCATTATAAACTTGTGTGAAGCACTTGGGGGTTCAAAGTGCTCACCAAAGATCTAGATAAGTTCCTTAGGGGGTCTAGTTTCCAAAATGGGGTCACTTGTGGGGGATTTCCACTGTTTAGGCTCATCTGGGGCACTGCAAACGGAACATGACCCCCATCAACGTCTGCATTCCAAAATGTTACTACTTCCTTTCCAAGCCCTGCCGTGCACCCAAACAGTTCCCCCCCCACATATGGGGTATCAGCGTACTCAGGACAAATTGGACAACAACTTTTGGGATCCAATTTCCTTGGGAAAATTCAAAAATTTGGGACTAAAAAAATCATTTTTGTGGAAAATTGCTTTTTTTTTTTTTCACACCCAGGCATTATAAACTTTTGTGAAACACTTGGGGGTTCAAAGTGCTCACAACAGATCTAGATAAGTACCTTAGGGGGTCTAGTTTCCAAAATGGTGTCACTTGTGGGGGTTTCCACTGTTTAGGCGCATCAGAGGTTCTCCAAGCGCGACATGGCGTCCAATCTCAATTCCAGCCAATTTTAATTTGAAAAAGTCAAACGGCGCTCCTTCCCTTACGAGCTCTGCCGTGTGCCCAAACAGTGGTTTTCCCCCACATATTGGGTATTGGCGTACTCAGGAGAAATTGCATAACAAGCTTATCTGTCTATTTTCTCCTTTTACCCTTGTGAAAATAAAAAAAAAAGTTTGTAAAAGATCATTTTTGTGGCTAAAAAGTTAAATATTAATTTTTTCCTTCCACGTTGCTTTAGTTCCTGTGAAGCACCTGAAGGGTTAATAAACTTCTTGAATGTGGTTTTGAGTACCTTGAGGGGTGCAGTTTTTAGAATGGTGTCACTTTTGGGTATTTTCTGCCATATAGACCCCTCAAAGTGATTTCAAATGTGAGGTGGTCCCTAAAAAAAATGGCATTGTAAATTTTGTTGTAAAAATGAGAAATCGCTGGTCAACTTTTAACCCTTATAACTTCCTAACAAAAAAAAATTTTGGTTCCAAAATTGTGCTGATGTAAAGTAGACATGTGGGAAATGTTATTTCTTAACTATTTTGTGTGACATATTTCTCTGTTTTAAGGGAATAAAAATTCAAATTTGAAAATTGCAAAATTTAAAAATTTTCACCATATTTGCGTTTTTTTCAAAAATAAACGCAAGTTATATCGAAGAAATTTTACTTCTAACGTGAAGTACAATATGTCACGAGAAAACAGTCTCAGAATCGCGAATATCCTTTGAAGCGTTCCAGAGTTATAACCTCATAAAGAGACAGTGGTCAGAATTGTAAAAATTGGCCCGGTCATTAACGTGCAAACCACCCTTGGGGGTGAAGGGGTTAATGAAATAGGTTGGACCCAATCACAGATGGCCTGAACCTTGACCGGGTCCATTTCAATAACAGATGGGGACAAAATGAATCCCAGAAATGAGATCTTCTGTACGCCAAAAAGACACTTTGATCCCTTCACATACAGAGCATTCTCTCTCAAAATCTGGAACACAGTCCGAACATGTTTCACATGAGAGTCCCAGTCATTGGAAAAAATCAAGATATCATCCAAATAAACAATCAGAAATTTATCCACAAAATCCCTGAAAATGTCATTCATGAAGGACTGGAAGACGGAAGGAGCATTAGTGAGCCCAAAGGGCATCACTAGGTACTCAAAATGCCCCTCTGGGGTATTAAACGCCGTCTTCCATTCATCCCCGTACTTAATGCGAATAAGGTTATACGCCCCCCTGAGGTCAAGCTTGGTAAACCAAGTAGCACTTTTCACCCTGGAAAACAGGTCAGAAATCAAGGGTAACGGATATTGATATTTCACAATGATCTTGTTCAAGAGACGATAATCAATACACGGCCTTAATGAACCATCCTTTTTGGCCACAAAGAAAAAACCGGCACCCAAGGGTGAAGAGGATGGTCTGATATGACCCTTCTCCAATGACTCCTTGATATAAGACCGCATAGCGTCATGTTCAGGTACAGACAAGTTAAAAAGGCGACCTTTAGGGAATTTACTACCAGGCACTAATTCAATACCGCAGTCATAGCTCCTATGGGGGGGCAAGGATGCAGATTTACTTTCGCTAAACACATCAGAAAAATCAGTCAAAAAGTCAGGAATATCCTGAGACTGGGGAGAGGCAGAAAAAACAGGAGTGTTGGCATTAACACATTGGCAGCCCCAACTGGTTACAGACACAGATTTCCAATCCAAAACAGGATTATGAGACTGTAACCAAGGGAAACCTAGTACAATAATGTCATGCAGATTATACAATACCAAAAATTTGCAACTCTCCTGATGATCAGGTTCAACCCTCATTATCACCTGAGTAGAAAACTGGGGTTTATTCTCAGCCAAAGGGGTAGAATCAATCCCCAGTAGGGGAATAGACTTCCGTAGGGGTATCAAGGGAAACCCACAACGTTTGGCAAAATCAAAATCCATCAGGTTAATAGCTGCTCCCGAATCAACAAAAGCCTGAGCAGAAAATGTGGACAGGGAGCAAATCAGGGTAACAGTCAACAGAAATTTAGTCTGAACACTACCCAAGACAACTGAGCATGCAAAACGTCTTCCCCGCTTAGGGCAGACAGAAATAGCATGAGAGGCGTCACCACAATAGAAACATAACCCATTGCGTTTTCGAAACTCATGACGCTGTGCCCCAGAAGCCACTCTATCACACTGCATGGTTCAGAAGCTGGCTCACAAGGCAACACTCTTCCACGTATACTTCTGCGCTCACGCAAACGTCTGTCAATTTGAATTGCTAATGACATAGAATCATTAAGACCAGAGGGAGCAGGGAAACCCACCAAAACATCTTTTACATTCTCTGACAGCCCCTTCCGAAAAAGGGCTGACAAAGCATCATCATTCCATTTGGTTATGACTGCCCATTTTCGGAATTTCTGACAGTACAACTCAGCGTCCTCAAGCCCCTGATTTAATGCCAACAAGGTTCTTTCAGCTTGATCAGTGACATTAGGCTCATCGTACAATAACCCCAGAGCCAGAAAAAATGCATCAACATCACTCAAAACAGGGTCCCCAGGTGTCAGGGAAAAAGCCCAATCCTGAGGATCGCCGCACAGGAGAGAGATGACAATTTGAACCTGCTGTGCTGCGTTCCCTGAGGACTTAGGTTTTAAGGCAAAAAACAACTTACAGTTATTTTTGAAATTCAGAAATTTGGCCCGATCTCCCAAAAACAAATCTGGCATGGGAATCCTAGGTTCCACAACCGGCAACCCAGCAAGATAGACAGCAATACTCCGAACCTCAGTGGCAAGCTGATCCACACGGCCAGACAGCTGTGCAAGCTCCATTGAGAGAAACAAAAAAAAAATCCTCCTCAGCATCCAGAGAAAAAGAGGGAAAAAATGCAAGAAACAGAAAAAAAAATAAAAAAAATCTGACAACTCTGACTTTTTTCTTTCCACACTATTTTTCCCTTCTGTGAGTACCATACAATTTTCAGTTTGGCCGGTGATACTGTTATGTTTTGGTAGCTGAGGAGAGCAGGCAAAAACGGCAATACACCAGAGAGGTTGGAATCTTTTGGATTGCAGTACCCTGACTAATCACCACAACTAAAGGCAGCCGTGGAGCGTTCCTACGTTGGTCCTAGACGCCTCGTCACAGCCTGAGAGATTAACTACACCTAAAGATAGAAAGAGGAAAGCTATCTGCCCCGGAGCAGATCCCAAAGAACATAGGAAGCCCCCAAACATGTAATGGTGGTTAGACAAGAGGAAATACAGACACAGACAGAAAATAATATGAGCAAACGCTGGGGCCCAATCTGCCTAGACAGAAAAGGATAGAAAGGATACTCACTGCAATCCAAAAAAACCCAAAAAATGCCAACGCTACTGATTGCAAAAACACCTGAGATCACACGACCTCTACCACCTAAATCAGTTCTCTGGTGTAACAAAACTAAGCCGCAGCCACTGAAAAAACTGGAAAAGGCAAAAGAACAAATAACAGTGGCTCCAACGGAACTGAGAGGAGCCCAAGCCCTCCAGGGGGGAACCTGGCTAACCTCACAGAAAAGCAGAGAAATATGCAAAAGGTAAGCACAAAAACAAAAACAGAAAATATATTATCTGAAAGCAGAAGAAGAGGAAAGACTTCAGCAAGCTTCCAAGTGAACCAGGAACCACAGTTGAGACAAGAACAATTGATCACCGGCAACCATGATGGGAGGGAACCTCCCTTATATCAAGCCAATCTGTGACTCCTGATTGCCAATCCTCATTGAATGGTTCAGTACTGTCTGTAACCACCAGAGGGAGCTTCTGCTCAGAATTCATTTCCAAAACATTCACAACAGGTTCCATCACCAGATCACACACATAGCCAGCAGCTTTTGTTTTGGCCAAAAGATTTTTTAAGCCACCACCACGATAAGGTAGACTCTTTTGGCCGGGCTCTACTCTACTGTAACTTATTAAACATTTGTTAAAATATGCAATACAATTTAGGTATATTTTTATTTATTTTTCAATTTTTAAAATGACCAATAATACCACATACAAGGGACAAATACCACCACACCATGACCAGACACCATATTATCACCACATAGTGACCTATAATACCATCTACAAGGAACAAATGCCGCCACACCATGTCCAGACCACATATTACCACCACAGTGACCGAATAATAGCACATACAAGGAACAAATACCACCACACCATGACCAGACCACATATTACCACCACATGGTGACCAACTACATACAAGGAACAAATACCAACACAACATGACCAGACCACATATTACCACCACACAGTGACCCAATAATAGCACATACTAGGAACAAATACCGCCACACCATGGCTGGACAACATATTACCACCATATTGTGACTGAATAGTACAATACTGATCATTAATTAAAAAAATACTATCACCATAAGTGCCATTATACACAGGAAATCTGTACTTAGTATGCAGTGTCTGTGTACAGGTAATACAGTGATCACCGGTGCCATTATATACAGCAGCTCTGTATATAGTGTCAGTGGACAGGTAAATGATCCCCAGTGACATTATACACAGGAGCTCTGCATATAGTGTGTAGTGTACAGGTAATACAGTGATCACCGGTAACATCATACACAGGACCTCTGTATACAGGATACAGTGTATAGTGTCAGTGTACAGGTAACACACTGACTCACCAGTGATGTCTCTTGCTTAAGTCCTTCATCTTTGTGTTTCTTTTTAATCCAGCGCAGACCGCCATCACTTCTTTCAGCCAGGACTCGTCTCTACATAAAGTAACACCGTTATCTAGAGCACCGCTTCCAGAGCACATTCCCCACTTTTTTCCTTTCTTCTACACTACACATCTAAATACAGATATGCACCCACCATTAATATATAATTGGTTATTATGCAACCCACCATTCCAAATATAAATTATAATCCACCACTGTGCCCCCACTATCTGTACAAAGCCAATTTCCCTATTTAATATATAAATTAATTAGCACCCGTCCTCCTCCCCTAATTCATTATCAGTCATTTTATCCTCAACGACCCCACTTTGTACCTCCCGTTCTAACCTTTACCCCAATTCATTATAGTTACATGCTCTTCTGCCCAAATTCATTGTCATGTCTTCTCTCCCCACCCTCTAATCATTATCAACTGCTCATCCCCATATTCAATACATAATTTACTCCTCCACCCTCAAAATTCATCATTATTTGCACTCCCCACCTTCAATTCATCATTTGCTCTCCCACCCCCACCTTCAATTCAATTGCTGTCCCCGTCCCTCACACTCACTTAATTTGCAGTCCCCATCACCCCCACTTCATCATTTGCAGTCCACCTTACTTCATCATTTACAGTCCCCTATCCCCCTTCACTACATCTGCAGTCTCCCTTACTTCATGATTTGCAACCCCCTATCATTTCATCATGTGCCGAACCCCTCAAACACACTTCATCATCTGCAGTCCCCATCACCCCCACTTCATCATTTGCAGTCCCCATCACCCCACATCATCATTTGCAGTCCCCATCACCCCCGCATCATCATTTGCAGTCCCCATCACCCCACATCATCATTTGCAGTCCCCATCACCCCCACTTCATTTGCAGTCCCCATCACACTCACATCATTATTTGCAGTCCACCTTACTTCATTTACAGTCCCCTATCCCCCTTCACTGCATCTGCAGTCCCCCTTACTTCATGATTTGCAGTCCCCTATCATTTCATCATGTGCAATGCCCCCTCAAACACAATTCATCATTTTCAGTCCCCATCACCCCCACATCATTTGCAGTCCCCATCACCCCACATCATTTGCAGTTCCCATCATCCCCGCATCATTTGCAGTCCCCATCACCCCTACAGCATCATTTTCAATCCCCATCACCCCTATTTGTAGTCCCCATCACCCCACTTCATCATCTGCAGTCCCCGTCACTCCCACTTCATCATTTGCAGTCCCTGTCACCCCACTTCATCATTTGCAGTCCCTGTCACCCCCACTTCATCATCTGCAGTCCCTATCCCCGTCACTTCATCATTTGCAGTCCCCATCACCCCCACATCATCATTTGCAGCCCCATCACCCCCCATCATCACTTACAGTCCCCATCACCCCCACATCATCATTTGCAGCCCCCATCACCACCACTTCATCATTTGCAGTCCCCATCACCCCCACATCATCACTTACAGTCCCCATCACCCCCACATAATCATTTGCAGTCCCCGTCACTCCCACTTCATCATTTGCAGTCCCTGTCACCCCACTTCATCATTTGCAGTCCCTGTCACCCCCACTTCATCATCTGCAGTCCCTATCACCGTCACTTCATCATTTGCAGTCCCCATCACCCCCACATCATCATTTGCAGCCCCCATCACCCCCACATCATCACTTACAGTCCCTATCAACCCACATCATCATTTGCAGCCCCCATCACCACCACTTCATCATTTGCAGTCCCCATCACCCCCACATCATCACTTACAGTCCCCATCACCCCCACATAATCATTTGCAGTCCCCCTTACTTCATCATTTGCAGCCCCCTATCATTTCATCATGTGCTGTCCCCCCTCAAACACACTTCATCATCTGCAGTCTCACTCCACCCACCACAATCCATTTAAAAAAACGGACCGGGTCACCACCGCTGTGACACATCCCTTCAATACACCAGCCCGGCACCGAGTATCCCACTGCCCTGGTGGGCGATCCATCTCCTTGGAGACCCCTGGCACCAAGATGGCAGCGGGTTCCTTCCGGATCATGGATGTAAGGTGGCTTGTGAGCGTCTGCCTCCTTTTCTGCCTGTCAGATCAGCGATCTGATATAATATAGTAATTTCCCATCCTGGGTCAATGTAAAAAAAAGTAAAAAACAAACAAACTACAAAGTGTAAAAATATATTTTTTTAAATCCCTAAATAAAGAAAATATACATATATATATTTTTTTCCAATAAATACATTTATTTATGTAAATAAAAAAAATAAAAGTAGACATATTTGGTATCGCCATGTCCATAAAGACCCACTCTATAAACCTGTCCCACTACTTAACCTCTTCAGTGAACACAGTAAAAAAATAAATAAAAAAAGGCAAAAAACAATGCTTTATCATCATACCGCCGAACAAAAAGTGCAATAAAACACGATCAAAAAGACAAATATAAATAAAAATGGTACCGCTGAAAACGTCATCTTGTCCCACAAAAAACAAGGCTACATACAGCTCCATCAGCAGAAAAATAAAAAAGTTATAGCTCTCAGAATAAAACAATGCAAAATAATTATTTTTTCTATAAAATAGTTTTTATTGTATAAAAGCGCCAAAACATAAAAAAATAAAAATGAGGCATCGCTGTAATCGTACTGACCTGAAGAATAAAGCTGTCTTACCAATTTTATTACACGCGGAACGGTATAAAAAATAAAAGAACAAAAAGCAATTCCTGAATTGCTGGTTTTTGTTCATTCTGTTTCCCCAAAAAATCAGAATATAAAGCGATCAAAAAATGTCATGTACCCAAAAATGGTACCAATAAAAACGTCAGCTCGTCCCGCAAAAAACAAGCCATCACATGACTGTGTCGACCGAAAAATATTATAGCTCTCAAAATATGGTGATGCAAAAACTAGTTTTCGCAATAAAAATCGTCTCTTAGTGTGTGACAGCTGCCAAACATAAAAACCCGATATAAATCGGGTATCGCTGCAATTGCATCAAACCGAAGAATAAAGGCACCTAATCACTTATACCGCACGAGGAACAGCGTAAAAAATAAATAAAACCAATTGATTGGTTGATTTTTTCATTGTGCCTCTCAAAGATCGCAGTAGGGCTCGGCACACATTTATTCTGCGCTGAGGGCATACATCGGGGTTTCCGTGTAAATCTCTGAAATATGTGATTCAGACAGAACCCCCGGCAGAAGATTCCCTATACTGAGGCAGATGGAGGCACTGTGGATGCGTCTGACCTCTGATCTGGCCGTGGCAGTCTTTTATTAGGACTGCATAAAAGTGCCATCGGCCCCAGTTTTGTGCACTTCTGAAAATGACACCGCTGAACAGAGGCCAGACGGAGTCCAGAGTAAATCTGCTGCCTCATTATAGTGAATGGATCCCTCGGGGGTTTCATCTGTCATGTCACTCGGAGATTTAGATGGAAACTCCAAAGTAAGTGCTCAGCGTAGAGTGCCGGATAAATGTGATCCCAAACGTTATATAAAATGTTCCCAATAAAAGCTTCAACTCAATCCACAAGAAAGCAAGTCCTCACTCAGGTCTGTGACCTATTAACGGAAATATAGGGGGCTTCCAGGTTACTGGTAGCACAAATGATCTGGAAAAGCGAAATGGCTCCTCACTCATGAAAAGAAATTCAGCAAATTCTCAGCTCCTAAATCCAAATGCCCCCCTCCCTTCTGAGCCCCATTGTGCCGTCAAGAACATTTAGTGCCCACATGTTTGGAATTTCTGTACTGATGAGAGCCAATCTAATTTACAGGTGCGTGTCTCCAGAAGCATGGGCTGGGTATAACATACTGGTGACTGCAACGTACTGGTCACTACAACGGCAGTTTGCAATTTTCACTCAGCAACATCCATTGCTGCTTGTTTCTGGAAAACACGCATGGAGTTAAAATTGTCACTACATCTGTACGTAGATAAATTCCCAAATGGTTATAATTTCCAAAATGTGGTCACTTGAGGGGGATTCTGTTTTTATAGCACTTGGGGGCTCTTTATATGGAATCCGCAAGCTAGTCTAGGAAAATAGCGCTCTGTCCCTCCCGAGTCTCTCCGTAAGGCAAAGTAGTACTGTACAGCCACATATGGGGTATTTCTACATTCAGCAGAAATTGTGGGACAAATGCTGGTGCCATTTACCAGTGTGAAAATGTAAAACTTGGGGCTAACAACACAATCTTGGTGGTAAAACTGTAAATTATCTTTTCTTCATTGTCCAATGGTATAAAAGTCTGACACACCTGGTGTTCAATATAATCATTGCAACCCTAGATGAATTCATTAAGAGGTTTATTTGGTAAAATGGGGTCACTTATGGGGGGTTCTGCTGTTCTGGCACCTCAGGGGTTCTGCCAATGAGACATGGCACCCTCAAACAAGTGCAGCAAAATCTACACTGTAATATGGCGCTACTTCCCTTCTGAGTTTTGCACGGTTCCTCAAAAGAAGTTTTCGACCACATATGGGGTATCGGTGAACTCAGGAGAAATTGCTCAACAAATTTTGGAGTCCATCTTCTCCTTTTGCTCTTGAGAAAATACAAAATTTGTAGCTAAAACGATTTTTTTTGGAAAAATTTGATTTTTTTGTAATTTTTTTTAATTTTCACGGCTTAACGTTATAAACTTCTGTGAAGCACCTGCGGGTTCAAGGTGCTCAATACACATCTAGATAAGTTCCATAAGGGGTCTAGTTTCCAAAATGGTGTCACTTGTTGGGGGTTTCCACTGTTTAGGCACATCAGTGGCTCTCCAAACATGACATGGCATCCGCTAATTATGCCAGCAAATTTTACATTCAAAAAGTGAAATGGCGCTCCTTCCCTTCCGAGCCCTGCCGTGTGCCCAAACAGTAGATTTTCCCCACATATGGGGTATCAGCATACTCAGGAGAAATTGCACAACAAAATGAATGGTCCATTTTCTCCTGTTACCCATGTGAAAGTAAAAAAAATTAGGTCTAATGGAAACTTTTTGTGAAAGAAAAGTAAATGTTTATTTTTTCTTCCATATTCCAAAAATTCCTGTGAAGCATCTGAAGGCTTAATAAACTTCTTGAATGTGTTTTGAGTACCTTGCAGGGTGCAGTTTTTAGAATGATGTAATTTTTGGGTATTTTCTGTCATATAGGCCCCTCAAAGCCACTTCAAATGTGAGGTGGTCCCTAAAAAAATGTTTTTTGCAAATTTTGTTGTAAAAATTAGAAATCGCTGGTCAAATTTTAACCATTATAACTTCCTAACAAAAAAAAAATTGTGTTTCAAAAATTGTACTGATGTAAAGTAGACATGTGGGAAATGTTATTTATTAACTATTTTGTGCGAAAAATTAAAAGTTTGAAAATTGAGAAATTTTCAACATTTTCGCCAAATTTCCATTTTTTTCACCAATAAACGCAAGTCATATCAAAGAAATTTTACTACTATCATAAAGTACAATATGTCATGAGAAAACATTCTCAGAATCACCAAGATCCGTTGAAGCGGATTAGTTATGACCTCATAAAGTGACAGTGGTCAGAATTGTAAACATTGGCCCGGTCAAGAAGGTGAAAACACGCTTCAGGGTGAAGGGGTTAAACCTGAATTTTCAGGTTTTGGTTATCATTGCACGGATAAATATTTGTCATTTTTTTCCTCTCGTGACATGAAGCAACTTCATGTGACTTTTTAAAGTTTTGTAATAAAGACAGAAAACAGTTGACATCTGTGTTTGCAAATATTGGTATCTACATGATAATAACAGCTTAATACAGACTGAACTTGCATTACTACTCCCTAGGAAACAGATGTGAAGCCTCCTGCTTTTCCAATAACACATGAAGTCTCACTTGTTTGTTTAGGTTTTGTCTTTCTACTTTAATATGAAGCGAAGAGTTCAGCATATGATGAAATGCTTTCTCCCGCCTGGAGTCTGAGTGCAGGTGGGCCATGCTGGTGGCCCTACAAAATGTAAATAAAGAACAGCGAGTGGTCACAGAACATTCTGAACAGAGAGGGGCCCACGCTGATGGGTTAATGAGCAACCGAGGTTATGCAACGGCTGAGATATAATATCTGAAGCAACATCTCTGCTTGATCCAGATTTCAAGAACAAGTCAAAACTGGAGCACGTTACCAAAAGGTAAGCACCGATTTAATATTAAATAAGGTATACTCCAACATGGTATTCGGAGTCTTTAGATCATGCAACATTTATATATGTACAACCACAGTAAGACAGTAGCTCAAAATTGATTAAAATCAGCACTGAGGGGTTTGGGGATCGATATAGTTTAGCAATTTGTAGAAGTCCTATACAAATGACAGCAGCAAGTTCTGGGGTCCCGATGCGGAGATCTGCATTCAGCATTAGAAGGGTTAAGCTGCTGCTAGCGAGGCAAATAATACTATATACATCACAAAGGTTTGGCTGCGCACGGTTAGATGACTCCTGCCGATATAAATGACTACATAGAACATACTTGAACGGAGAAGCCACCCAAGCTTTTGGCCACCGCTGTATTTTATGCCTTTGCTTTGTAAATTGGTTCCTTTGACATTTTTAACTTGTTCTCAGTTAAATTATCAGCCCAACTGTGGAAATGAAAGATGTGAATTCTTTGCTCAACCCTGCAGAGATGATGCTTTGTGGCAAAAAAGTCACATTTCTTATGTCTGCCAGGTGGTTAGTGGCACCTTGCGGGACTGATGGCGTCCCTGGTCCAGGCACAAAGGGGCTGCTGTACTTTGCTAGGCAACTTCAGACGCTTTGGGGGAAATTTGTTAGGCTACTTGCTCCCGTTTTCTGGCAGGAAAAAAAAACTCATTTAGGCAAATCTAATTTGCACAATACCGAGTGATTTTATTATTAATTTTATCTAGTTAATGCCATCATTGTAAACACTGCATGGGACCCTTCATAACCCAAAGACTATAATTACTTCAGCTTTTTTTTTCCCTTTTTTCCCAGAGCCATAAACTTTTATTTTTTGGTCAATATGGTCATGTGACGGCTTGCTTCTTGCTGGATGAATTCTACTATTGAATGACACCATTGATTTTACCATATCGTGTACTTGAAAACGTGAAAAAAATTCCGAGTGCGGTGAAATTGCAAAAAAGTGAAATTCCAGTAGTTTTTTTTTCTTTTTTTTTTTTCTTTTACAATGTTCACCAAATGCTAAAACTGACCTGCCATTATGATTCTCCAGGTCATTACGAGTTCATAGATACCAAATATGTCGAGGTTCTTTTTATTTAAATAGTGAAAAAAAAACAAAGTTTGTTAAAAAGAAAAAAGCGCCATTTTCTGAGACCCATAGTGTCTCCATTTTTCATGATCTGGGGCTGGGTGAGGGATTACCTTTTGAGTGCCAAGCTGACATTTTTACTGATACCATTTTGGGATAGGCACAATAAAAGGCGATCAAAACATCGTATTTTATTGCAATGTTGCAGCGACCAAAAAAAAAAGTAATTCTGGCTCTTGGATTTTTTTTTGCTGTTTACTGATCGCATTAATTCTTTTTATATTTTGAGAAATCGGGCGATTCTGAACGCAATACCAAATATGTTAATTTTTTATTTTTTTTATTGCTTTATTATGAATGGAGTGAAAGGGGGTGATTTGAACTTTTTATGTGTTTTTTTTTTACTTTTACAATAGTCTCTTTAGGAGACTTGAAGCTGCGGTCTTTTCTGATCGCTTGTGCTACACATTGAAGGACTACAGCCAACTATGTGTAGCAGAAATGATCATCTGCTATGAACTCCGGCCACGGGCCAACGCTCATAGCAGATTTGCAATGACAACCACGGGGGTTTCTCACAGGACCTCGGTTGTCATGCCAACCCATCGGGGCCCCATGAGTCCAATTCCAACTTTAAACATAATACTTTACTTGTTTTCAATTGCAGCACTTCCACATCAGTTACAGCTTCAACACAGAGTTCTGCACAGTCCACATCCTTCACTTTCCCTGTGTCTTTCCGCTTTCCTCCCAGGGTGTCCCTGGGACGTACCAACCCGTTTGATACTGCAGCGTCCTCCCTGTTCAGCTTCACTACGTTCAGGAGTTCCCTTGTCCATTTTGCCCCAGACAGAAGGGCATCTGCCCATGTAGTAAGCTGCCACATCTTAGAGTGACCTGCCTGTAGGTACAGTTGGGCTTCTCACTTCCCAACGTTACGTATATGGGCTCTATGGCCCTACTAACTTAGAAAAGGAAAACCCTTTATCTTATCTGCGGTTGACTCCTCCTATGTAAACTGTGTACACCATTGTACCCCTATCTAGTGTCCACATTAAGGTACTGCACTCTTCCTATCTACACAATATATATACATTTATATGTACATAGCAGCATCAAAAACATTATCTAATATATATAATCGTCTTATCCCGTCTGTCTGTCTTTCTGTCCAGGAAATCACGCGTCGCTGATTGGTCCAGCCGCGGCCAATCAGCGATGCAGGATTTCAGAAAAAAGATGGCGGCCATTAGCGGCTTATCTGCCGCAAGGAGGTCAGCGGCGATACAGCTGGGACACCGGTCTTCCATTTAGGCTTTGGCGTCGACAGTTTCCACTAAAACCAGCATTTGCCATGACAATAAACAAGTCACAAGGTCAAACTCTACACCGTGTTGGCATATATTTACCGGAGCCCGTTTTTGGTCATGGACAACTCTATGTTGCATTTTCAAGAGTTAAGATGAGATCCAACGTCAAGGTGCAAGTTTTGGATATCCATTTACAAGGAAAGTTGCTTAGAGATAGTCAAAAAGTATTCACAAAAAATGTAGTGTACAAAAATATTTTGGGTTGATATTGTTAACAAATATATTATAGTGTCGATGTACTTCTTTTGTGCGATTATTTATTTAAATACAGTTAGATATTCATGTAATAGTTTATATATTTTGATGATCTGTTTAATAATTTCGTTCAGTTGTATTAAGTTCTATGAGCAATAACATTTAATGATAATGTACAGTATATATTTTACCCGAAAAATCCTGTGTATTCAATGCATTATTCTTAAATCTTCATAAATAAACTACATACATATTCTAGAATACCCGATGTGTTAGAATCGGGCCACCATCTAGTATATATATATAATTATATACTAACATCAGGAAAGGGAGGGGAGCATCACATGTCCCCGGTACACCCCTTACATACCGACTAGATGTGGGCGACCTTGCTCAATGCAAGTGTATTGAGCAAGGCCAGACAAGTCCAGTCAGAATTAGTGTTGAGCGATACTGCTCGATATCTAAAAATATCGTATCGAAATGGTATCGCCGATATCACTAAATATCGTCGATATCCGATTCTGATACCGGAAGTCCCATGTAAGTCTATGGGAGCAAAATATCGCAACAAAAAAAACCCTTTCTTTCGTTGTAAACACAAAATATACACACATAGAACACATATATATATATATACATGTCATTGTGACATATATATATACATATATTTATAGTTTATACACTTCTACATAGTAAAATAGACTCTGATTCAATTGCCGGGTAAAGCCGTGACATACCCCATAGAAGTCGACGGGCTCGGTGCCGAGTACCCCCAAAACCTCTGGCTCTGTGCGACTCAACTTGGGCGTCACGAACAGGATTCTGTAGCTCGCTATAAGCGAGTCCTGTGTGCCTGAATTGAACTGGTTTTGTGCTTGAGAATTGCTAAAATCATCAGAGAATGTATTTGCCATTTTTCCGCCATATCTGCGTCACGACGAGGCACTGGTGAAGAAGAAGGGCGTGCTCTTCGTGGGTGTACACTCACTCAGTGGGGCGAAAACGATGGCCGACCACTCTAAATGGTACTGCAATGTAAGATCGTGCCCCACAGCTCTTCAGTTCCGCCTCCTCATCCTCCTCAGTGTGCGGAAACTAACACGAAGGTCCTGCCTCCCTACAAAAGAGGGGCCCTCTCCAGATGCTAATGACACATGTGACTTGGCAGAGATGGCTAATGGACACGAGCAGAAGTGTGAAGGGATGGAGCAGTCAGAGCTCTCCCCCCACGGAAGCGACCCGATCGCCACGGAACCACCGTTGGGCACCCGGCCTGGAAACCCTCCTACGCTGCAAGAAGCGGAGGATACCCTAAGAGGCCTGGCCCGGCACCGGGAGGAGGTCGCCAGGATGGAAGCCAGCTAGCGTGCCCTAAAACTAAACTTGGAGCGGCGCCAATCCCTCTTACCTGAAGTGTCTGTACCGGAAGGTGAGGCACCCGTTCTAGTAGAGGAGTCCGTGCGGGCATCCCAGCCCTTGCAATGTGATCCGGTTGACGTTGTCGCAGTGGAGGCACCCGTTCGTGCAAAAAACTCTGCACCGGCAGCACCCCAGATCCCGCTGTCTGCCCCCATCGCTGAGACAGAAGAAGCGACACCCGTCCTCATGGAGGAGGCCGCGCAGGCACCAGAGCACTACCTGCCTGTACCGGAGCCCCGACTGTCATCTATTCCAGAGCCGGCTGCTTCCTCCGCAGGTGAGCGCCGCCAGGACTGGGGGGCGCCAGGAGAGCTGCCGCAAACCGGACACTGTAAGCTGCAGTTTGATGGTGGAGACATGGAGCTGCTGGTGGAGGAGAATTTCAACCGGCGTCAGGAGGAAGAGTGGAGACGTTGGGAGCGGGAAGCAGAGCGACAAAGGGAGCAGCGAGAAACCCAAAAGCTTCGGCAACGTAACCTGGAGAAGGACCGGGCAGATAAGGACCGGATGAGAAAAGATAAAGGAACCCTGTGGGAGCCGCGGCGTAAGGGTGCAGTACGGAGCTTTAAATTGAAAGGTGGTTGGGGCTTCATCCAGGAGCCTGGACTTTATTTAGAAGTTTTTGTGAACCGGCGGGACGTGGAGGCTCACCTCCCAGAAGGACACCCGGGGAGGGACCTGTTGCCAGGAGACTTGGTGACTTACACCCGACACTGGGGTTACAATGGATGGTACGCCCTAAATGTTACCAGGTGCGACCCCTACTCCCCAGAGTGTCAGGAACCTGTGAGACCCTCAGAGCCTTCAGCCTCCCACATCCAGGCCTCTGCAAAAGTGCCCACCCCACGCCGTAAATCTCCCCAGCCTCCTCAGTGGTCTCCTCAGCAGCCACAGCTATGGACATGATAAGTATAGCTGGCCCGTACCCGGCGCCTGTTAGGCCCCCTGGGGTTCGTTCAGTCCGGGACATAGGGTTCCAGACCCGGAGGGAGATGAAAGAGGTGGCCACACAGACCCAGATAGCGGGTCACGACTTGACTGTACAGGCCACACGACGTCATCAGGTCCTGGTGGTCCTTGGTGTCTCGGATGTTTGGCAAGCATCAGAAGAGTACCAGGTGGTACCTGGAACACCCCTGCCAAAGAATTATAAATAACCCGGACAGGGTCCCTGTATGTAAATAGTTAAATTGTTGATGTACCCGGACGGGTGAATGTTCATAAAAAAGTTTTTTAATTTAATAAAAAAAACAAAACACAGTTTTCATTACTTTTATTACAGTCTCATCCTGCGACGCCATCGATCTCCTGTAAAAAAAATGAAAAAAAAAAAAAAAAAGTATACCACCTGACCGACGCAGTCCATAGTAACGAGTGTCCCACGACGATCCAGCTCTGCTACATCAGAATGACAGACAGAGCCTGTCATCCCGGCGCAGCACAGCTGATTACCTGCTTCCCCGGCGGTGACGTCATCGGACTGCTTTACGGCCGGGATTACCCTGCAGTCACTGCAGTTATCGCGAAAAACTGCATGTGACCGCCAGGGAGAAGATAATGGCGGCCATCAAGCAGTCCAGGACGTGACCGCCGGAGATCTTCTGCCAGGTAAGTGCCGCTGACTCCTGACAGACCCGACCGACGGACACTGACAGTGACAGTGACAAATCCGATTCCGGTATTCGATATGACGAAAATATCGGTATTCGGAATCGAAAGGCCGATAGAGCTAATATCGGCCGATACCCGATATTTGCAGTATCGTATCGCTCAACACTAGTCAGAATGTGGCTGGAAGTATGCAAATCACATACTTGCGGTCTTGTGACCGCATGCTGCCGACAAAGGAGTATCCTCACAGTGGAGTGACTGCAAACTTGTACCGTAAGGCCAATTTTAAATCTAATTGAATTACATGAGACATTGCCGAACAAAAATAATGACCTTGTTTTTAAATTTTGCACCTATTTCATTGTTGCTTTTATAGATGGTCACACTGGTCATAAACATTTCCTTCCTGCATTGTATTCGTAGACAGTAGAGCCAGATATGTGTGCGCTATGTCCGCTGAAAGTTAACTTTCAATGAAATGACACCTGCTATTAATACCCGGGTGTAAGGCTATGTGCACACGTTAGGTAAATGGATGCAGAAATTTCTTCATCTCTTGGCAGGAAAAATGCAGCTGCAAAAATGCGCGTTTTTGATGTGGTTTTGTCCTGCGTTTTTGACTGATTTGAGTGAGGTCAATGGTGAAAAATGCAGGCAAAATTGCACAGAGAATTTATATGCTGCAGATTATTTTCTGCACCAAATCTGCAGGTCAAAAATACACAACGTGTGCATGACACTTCAGGTTTTGCTCGCAAATCTGCATGGCAAAAAGGCACCAAATCTGCAACGTGTGCAAAAGCCCTTAGAGTACATGTCTCCCGCTAGAGCCCAAGTAATGGCAACTGAATACAGAGCCTTGCCTCTGCATGTGTACAGCAGCCATCCTGCCTCCTAGAGACTAACATGGGCACAATAGCTTTCACTAAAATCCTGACTTCTGCTAAACTTGTCCCAGTCAACACAGCATAGCTGATGGGTAAAGTTGAGCAATTTTTTCAAAATTCAGTTCGGGTTAGAAATGGCGGCGAATATTGTATTTGTAATATTCGCCGAACGTCATTGGAGTCAATGGGAGTAGAAATATGTTCAGAATCGATAGTCAAAACATAATTTCGGCACGAATAGGGTACCAATATGGCACGAATATGGCAAATTCAGATTTGGCAACCAATTCCGAACATATTCCCTCAACTCTACTGATGGGAGCTACAAAAACATCTGTCCTATCCTTTTGTTTTCAGGGAGATAAGTCAGTGTCGGAGGGGTTGGGCAGATGGCCGTCTGTCGGTCAATCATTCAGCTCAGATATATGAGTAGGGGGGCTTTATTGTTTGCTTATCAAGATTGCTCTAATGGCCAACAGGAAAGCTACAATGCAGTATTTCATGTGTATTTATAATGTGAAAGTCACAAAATAAAGTTTATAGGGTACTATTTTTTTTTGTGGAGACTGCCAAGATGACATATACTTATAGGGCAAGCAATACTCCCTTGGATAAAGGTATGCAAACTATCCGGACGAAGAATGCTGGATATCTAGTGCCGCATATTGCAAACTCATAGAGTAAAAATGTAGTGGGTAGACTGAAAAGGGATAAAACATTAGTGTGTTGTTGAAAGATGGCCCTATAAGCGCATTTGAATTGCAGAAGAGGATGGACCCATCTTGTCTGTATACAACTGAATAGAAATGTAATATACCTGACGAAGGGCTCAGTCTGACCCAGAAACGAATTTTATTACATCCAATATTGACATAAAACTATGCTCCAGTCCTGGGATTCCTTCACACCAGCAGATCAGCCAAGATATCTCATATCACTAGTATTTCTATACTTATTACAGGTAGGCCTTTTATAAGTAAATGTTAACCCTTTAAAGAAACACACAATTTTTTTCTATTCATTAAATGTGTAAATGTAATGTAGTGTGATGTATTAATATACTCGCCTACCGCTGATTTCTCCAGTGTCCAGAGCCATTCTTCTCTGTGATGTCACTGCTCTGCAGACTGGTCGGTATCACGCTGAGCTCTGCCTGACCCTGAAGTGATTTTTACATTGTAAGCGTATGGAGGATCAGAACATGGCTCTATAGGCTTTCATTGTAAAAGAGACTTCTGGCTCATGCATAGGACACATTTTTTATAAGAAAGTGGATTTTTGGTGACATGTCTACTTAAAAGGGAATCTGTCACATCTAAAATGCTATTAATCTGCCAGTTAATAGCATTCTGAGGTTGCTGAGTGTCCAGACTGAGAGCACGGCTACAAGGACAAAATTAATTTTATTCCTCCCGGAAGGCTCACCATTTCAGCCACGGGGGTGGTACTAGCGCAGGTACAGTCACCGCTCTATGTATAAAAAGTGGCGGCTGTAACAACACCCCGCCACTGACTGACAGCTGGCTCATCATTAGCTTCGACTGTCAGTCAGTGCTGGGGGGCACAGTTACAGCCGTCGCTCAGTGTAAAGAGAGTGGCGGCTGTAACAACACCCCCGCCACTGACTGACAGCTGGCTCATCATTAGCTTCGACTGTCAGTCAGTGCTGGGGGGCACAGTTACAGCCGCCGCTCAGTGTAAAGAGAGTGGCGGCTGTAACAACACCCCCGCCACTGACTGACAGCTGGCTCATCATTAGCTTCGACTGTCAGTCAGTGCTGGGGGGCACAGTTACAGCCGCCGCTCAGTGTAAAGAGAGTGGTGGCTGTAACAACACCCCCGCCACTGACTGACAGCTGGCTCATCATTAGCTTCGACTGTCAGTCAGTGCTGGGGGGCACAGTTACAGCCGTCGCTCAGTGTAAAGAGAGTGGCGGCTGTAACAACACCCCCGCCACTGACTGACAGCTGGCTCATCATTAGCTTCGACTGTCAGTCAGTGCTGGGGGGCACAGTTACAGCCGCTGCTCAGTGTAAAGAGAGTGGCGGCTGTAACAACACTCGCGGCACTGACTGACAGCTGGCTCATCATTAGCTTCGACTGTCAGTCAGTGCTGGGGGGCACAGTTACAGCCACCGCTCAGTGTAAAGAGAGTGGTGGCTGTAACAACACCCCGCCACTGACTGACAGCTGGCTCATCATTAGCTTCGACTGTCAGTCAGTGCTGGGGGGCACAGTTACAGCCGTCGCTCAGTGTAAAGAGAGTGGCGGCTGTAACAACACCCCCGCCACTGACTGACAGCTGGCTCATCATTAGCTTCGACTGTCAGTCAGTGCTGGGAGGCACAGTTACAGCCGCCGCTCAGTGTAAAGAGAGTGGTGGCTGTAACAACACCCCCGCCACTGACTGACAGCTGGCTCATCATTAGCTTCGACTGTCAGTCAGTGCTGGGGGGCACAGTTACAGCCGCCGCTCAGTGTAAAGAGAGTGGCGGCTGTAACAACACTCCTGGCACTGACTGGTAAATTTATTAGCACAAACTTTCTACCGTTGCAATAAACCAATGAGGCAAATAACTGACCGTGACTAATAAAAAAAGTGATTTCTCCAAATTCAACACAAAATGCCACTCAGTAACTACTGCAGTCACAAAATTATTCAACCCTTTCATGACAGATGGGTTTAGTATCTAGTAGTGCCCCTTTGGTTATTATGACCTGCCACAAGCATGATGCATAACCAGATACCAGTTTCTGGTAATGTTACTGAGGAATCTTCACCCTTTCCATATGGGCAATGGCCTTCAGTTCATGAATATTCTTGGGTTGTCAAGAAAGTGGTCCAAAATTTAATAAAATAGATAATTGCCTTGCACAAACATGGAAACGGATATAAAAATTACAAGTGTTAAATAGACTGACCGCGCTCCTGGAGAGAATAGCACAGAGCAACCTAAGTAGATCCAAGAAACAAAGAAATGGACATAATAATTAGATATGGATATAAAAATTAGCAGAGACATTTAATGTTCCTACAAATATAGCTGGACACATAGATCGCAAGTTCATAATTAAAGGAACACTGGCTACACTACCTGGATGTGGCAGACAGAGGATGCCATCACCGGCTGCCACCAGATTATTCAGAAAATAGATAATCAAAAACCCTAAAATTTGCACAGTGAGGAGCATACTAAACGCTGATGAGCTACATGCCCGTAATCCAAGACCTACATATCTACTGATCCGAAAGCACTCAAAATCTCAAACATGCTCCATACCATATAAATAAAACACGGAGGTTTTGGGATTCTGTTATGTGGAGCAGTAAAACAAAACTGGAACTTTTTGTGTCTATGGATTAATGGTATATCTGGAGTAAGAATTATGAATATGCTGAAACATCTCGCCTGCATTAAAGCATGGTGGTGGCTTGGTGATGCTCTGGGGTTGCTTTGCTTCATCTGGCACTTGAAAACCTGCAGCATTTGGAGGTCAATCTTGATATAATCCAGTGTGAGGAAATCCTAGGGGTAAACGTCATGCCTTCTATGAGATAGTTCATGAATGGACATCATTGGATTTTCAAAAGGACAATGGTCCCAAGCATACCTCATCACCAAGCTTGGTTTCAGAAGTCTTGGAAGATTCTTGAGCGGTTATCACAGTCCCCTGAATTGAACCTCCATGAAAACCTATGGTCAATTTGAAGAAACAGTTGCAGCACACAATCCAAAGAATATTCGTGTCCTGAAGGCCATTGTACATGAGGAATGAACTAAGATTTCTCAGGAACATTGCCATAAGATGGTGTCTGGCTATGCATCGTGTTACAGCAGGTCACAACAGCCTGAGGGTTAAAGATGCTTGTGTGAAAGGGATGAATAATTGTGAGAATGGGGTAGTCAATAATAGTGGAATTTTGTGTTGCATTTGTAGAAACATCTTGTAGTCTTAGTTATGCTTATGTATTTACATTTTTCTTGTTTGGTTTTATTGAAAAGATCAATAATTTTGCTAATAAACCTAATTTGTAATGGGGCTTGAGTAAAGTTGACTGCAGCTGTATATAAACACTAATTCCATTTTACCATTTCTACTATGAATGTGACGGTACTTTCCCCTGAAATAAGATGCCTTTGTGCAGCGCTTGCACTGATGAGGCATTGCATCTTTAATGGTCTGTACGCCAGAGGTCATTCTCTATCTAAAACACACAAAACATCCCTAAACGGGATCCAGCAAGGCAATTATTTACTTTACTACTGATCCAACTCAAGCAACTTATGTCATAATTCGCTCAAGGATTTATAATCCATCCCAAAGTGCAAAGGAAGACAAAGAAGTGTGTCTTCATCTATCTGGGTAGCGTTGGTGTAGTAGACTAAGGGCTAAGAATCAGCAATAGGGGTTCCCAAGGTCTAATGTGGGGTACAGTGAGAAGATTCGTCCTGTCAGTCCTGAATAATTCCATTGTGTCCCATGGATACAGGTAAATACTGAAATAAATACAAAATCTTTGGAAAAACAACCAATTGGATGACATCTGCCCCCTCTAGAATATAGAGGGTGAGACCACCTGAAAATATTTGTACTTGAAATTATGTAAGAAACATGCATTTAGCCGTGCCGGTAACTTGAGAACACTCGTTCCTTACTATTGACCCATGTAAACATGCCGACGATCACCGGCCAGACAAGCCTTGGCTCTTTTATGCTGGCAGGGGAAATGTGAGGTCAGCAACATGATGCTGTATGGGGACAAAACAATTATATTACAGGTCAGTAAATGACAACCGGCTGGCACGCGTTAATGGCCGTAGACCGATGTGTCTAAATGCGCCATAGGTGCACCACAAGATCTGTTAATGCTATGTTCACATGCGCCATTTTCACTGTTTTTTGCTACGATTTTTATGCACATAAGAAGCTGCATTTTACAGTACCAGCAAAAGCTACGAGTAGAGAAGAGCGAACCCGAAGCTTAAAGTGTCTGGTGCTGAACTCCGAACACGGACAAGAGAGAGAGATTTTCATGCATCAAAGTTCAGGTCCTCGTTGATTTCAATGGGGTTCGGGTTCAAAAACTTTCTGAGGTCCGCTCATCCCTAGCTATGAAAGTTCAGAAATCACTGGCACAGGACGTTCTTTTTTTCCTTACTGAATTTAACAACCGCAGCGTTTTTAACATATGTAGCATGTCAATTCTTTCAGTGTTTTTTCACCCAGAGAAAGCAATGAGTTGCACAAAGCTGCAAAAAATGCAGCACACTTTTTAAGCATGTACTGTAGACAAAGCATACAGGTAAACATAGACTCTTACCAAAGAATAAAAAGTTGGCCTTGCTGTCCATAAAACATCCCCAATGGCAGCAGGTCACACTACTGCTATGGGGCCCTCACAACCTAATTTACTACTACTGGCAGTGTGCTTTTATGCTGCCGGGACATATAGTGTAAGGAGCGATACAAGTCTTTATAAGGGGGCTACAATTGTTTCCATCATTTATTTAGCCATCTTATTCCCTTCATTTAGCCATCTTTCTTACCAATTTGCTTCCTCATTTATTTTTCTATTGTGTTTATTATAGTATTGTTAATAAATTTTGATATTTTTCTTCATAAATCCTAGCTTTTTTCTTTTTTCTGGGTTCTTTATATGGCATTTATACTTACTTACAGACACCCATGATTGTTCTTGTTTTTTGGGTATATGTCTAGGTCTTTTTTATTTAAGTGGTGAAAAAAAAATCCAAAGTATGTATACAAAAAAAAAAAAAAAAAGGGCCATTTTCCAAGACCTGTAGTGCCTCCATTTTTGGTGATCTGGGGCTGTGCGAGGGCTTATTTTTTGAGTGCCGAGATGACTTTTAGGACTCATACATTCATGGAAATCGTCCGATGCTCGCATGTGAAATCCCAGCTCTGGCATCGGCACTCGGGAGTGGAGCGAGCGGCTGCATAGAAATACATACAGCCGCGCTCTCCACTCCCAAGTGCCGATGCCAGAGCTGGGATTTCACATGCGAGCATCGGACGATTTCCACGCATGTGAGTATGAGCCCTTAGGCTATGTGCACACGTTCAGGATTTTTCGCGTTTTCCACTGCAAAAATGATTAAAAAACGCATGCATTAAGCATCCTATTATTAGAATGCATTCCGCAATTTTTGTGCACATGCTGCGTTTTTTTTCCGCGAAAAAAATGCATCACGGAAAAAAATGCATGTTCATTCTTTTTCCGGAATCGCAGCGATTCTGCCGCCATAGGAATGCATTAAACGGCTTACTTTCCGCATGTGGCTATGCCCACTATGCTCAAAGTAAGCGATTCATGTGCAGATGGTACCCAGGGTCTGGAGGAGAGGAGACTCTCCTCCAGGCCCTGGGCACCATATCCCTGTTAAAACAATAATTAAAATAAAAAATCGTGATATTCTCACCTTCCGGCAGCCCCGCAGCCTTCCCGCCTCTCAGCGACATTCTCCCGGCAGCTCCCGTTCCCAGGGATGCCTTGCGACAAGGACCAGGAAGGCTGTGGGGGACGCCAGAAGGTGAGAATAGCACGATTTTTTATGTTTTTATTATTTTTAACATTAGATCTTTTTACTATTGATGCAGCATAGGCGGCATCAATAGTAAAAAGTTTGGTCACACTTGTCAAACACTATGTTTGACTCGTGTGACCAACCTGTCAATCAGTTTTCCAAGCGATGCTACAGATCGCTTGGAAAACGCTAGCATTCTGCAAGCTAATTACACTTGCAAAATGCTAGTTTTTAGCGGGAATACGCATACCTATAAAATGTGTATTTCCCGCGGCAGGGAGGTGCGCACCAGGGGCCGATACTGACCGCTTGGGGCCCCTGTGCAAGAAATGTGTCAGGGCCCCCCTCCTGCCTGCTACGTTTCTTATGATGAGTACAGTCTGGCAATGGGACCCCTGGAGCCTCAGACTCCGAGAAACGAGGCAGATTGCCCTCAATATTACTGCCCTGCAAGCAGGGGCGTACATAGCAATCACAAGGCCCCACAGCAAAAGTTCTATTTGGGCCCCACACCTCTAAAAAATATATTTATTTACATTTTTTCACTGAGATGGAGATATATATATATACTGTGTGTGTAATACATAAATATATATATATATCCGTTAGCATTCGGTTCTGCTGGCTCCAGTGCAGTCAGACTTGCAGCCAAGTGACAACTAGTGTCCGCTGTCAGTGACTAGAACACTACAGACACGGCTGACACATGACAGCAAGTGTGCAGAGCGCCTCCTCGTGGTTACTTGATAACTGCTGGAACCAGCAGAGCCCGAACATGTATATATTACATTATATGTCTGGTGCATGTATCATCTGGTATCTGCTCTATTCATTGTCTATGGAACGGATGGAAATAGTCAAGCAAAGCGCTCAGCAGCTCTATAGATAATGAATAGAGCTGGGGGGCCCAGTAGTTGAATCCTCAGTAATCAGCAAGTTATCCATGATCTGCTGGATCAGACATACATCGTACCGTACATACACACACACAGATACACACACCGTACATGCATACACATACACACACCATACATACACACATATACCGTACATACCCACACAGATACACATGCATATACCGTACATGCATACACACACATGCACATAACATACATACACCATACATACACACAAACACTTATATACAGTACATACAGACACCATACACACAGATATATCGTACATACACACACATACACATACCACAGATACATACATATACCGTACATACACACACAGATACACATACCGTACATGCATACACATACACACCATACATACACACATATACCGTACATACACACACAGATACACATGCATATACCGTACATGCATACACACAACATACATACACCATACATACACACACTTATATACAGTACATACAGACACCATACACACAGATATATCGTACATACACATACATACACATACCACAGATACATACATACACCGTACATACACACAGATACACATACCTATACTGTACATACATACATATACCGTACATACACACACAGATACACATATATATACCGTATATACATACACACACAACATACATACAGGATACATACACACAGATATACAGTACATCCACATAGATATACCATACATACATATACACAGATATAGCGTACATACTGTACATAAACACATACCATAGATACATACACATATACCGTACATATAAACAGATACACACACATATACCGTACATACACGGATACACACATCTACTGTACATACATACACAGATACATACATATACTGTACGCACAAATATGTACATGTATAAACACACACATACATGCACATAGACATACACCATATATATATACACGCATATACTTTCACACACACACACACACACACACATATACTGTACACACATATATGGATATATACAAACACGCACACTAATCTACGACCTCAGGTGCTTTGTTCAGATGAGCCATGGAGGTCAGCCACATAGTGCAGGGCCCACTGTGGGGGATAGCGACTCAGAGCACAGAGGATTTCAGCTCCCTGCTGCTGCAGAGCTCTCCAATGCAGAGCCTCCCCTTCCCCGACCTCCTCTCTGGGAGATGTTGTGGAGCACAGCTGCGTCTGGATTCATATCTCCCAGAAGGGTGCGCAGAAGGAATTCACCACTAGAGGTCCTCAAACATACACACACCTTCACCCATCCCTAAGACCACCAGAGGGAGCTCCGATAGTGATATAAAAGGAGGGTGAAGACAGGAAAGAGAGCTCAGTTCAGTCAGCTCAGAGTTCAAATTAGAGAGACTGCAGAGCAGTTCAGTTCAGCAAAGTGGAGGCTAGTAAAGTGGAACTGAATCCATCCCAGCCTAGTCAGAGCTGAAACAAGCGAGTAGTCTGCAGACAGAGCAGACGAGTGGAGTTTGCAGTGAGGGACTCCAGAGCTCAAGTTGAGAGCCAGGAGTGTGCCGACGCTCAGAGAGCGGTGAAGAGGCGGCCCACCAACTGCCAGTGTGTGTAATCGTGTGAGGGCCCGAGTAGGCCGAAGGCAAGTGGAAAGAGAAGTAAGAGAGGCGGAGGAGCCTTTCCGGGCTCACCTCAACAAGTATTACCGGACGCCGGGGTCCGAGTCTATAGGGATCTTCAAGACCCATAGGAGAACACCGGAGTTCCTGGAGGACTACAGGTCCCAGGAGCACCACAGAGCTGATACGTAACAGGGGCCAGAAGGACGGAGTTCAGGCAAGCAGGGACACTGTACTTCAAGAAAAGGCCCAATCACAAGGTCAGCCAGGTGCAGGACGGAGACTAAGTTAGGCCCAGCTTCATGCAGGCCAGGACTTTATTACAGTAAGGCAAGGAACAGGAGGCCACACACCTACTCAGTGGGAGAATCTGGATGTGCACCCTTCACCCTACAGTGCTCCGGGGAGTGCCAGCAACATCTTCAGTAAAGGTACCAAAGTGACTTGTGTGTGTGTCCCTCTTCTTACCCCTAACTGCCGGGTCCCCGTCCATCCTGCATCCCTACACATCTAGCTGCCCTGAAGGACTCATCCTCACCTGTGGGAGGCCTAACACCTATAGCTGCACAACACCAACCCTTCAGTGGATCTGCACCGCAGCGCTGGTCACCCTGACCAGGTACCACAGGTGGCGTCACGAATCCCCATACCAACATTCAATTCCCCTGTAAATATCCCACATTTATGGGTGAGCGCCCAGGGCCACGGACCAAGCTGTGTTGCCGTGACATCCCCTTTAGAAGTTATTAGGCTTGGATCTGAGTGCCCCACTGCTCTGGGAGGGCGGCTCAATGTCCCGTGCAGTGAGCCTCCCCTCCCCCGACCTCCTCTCTGGGAGATGTCCAGTGCAGTGAGCCTCCCCTCCCCCGACCTCCTCTCTGGGAGATGTCCTGTGCAGTGAGCCTCTTCCCCTGACCTGTTCTCCGAGATGCTGCAGCCTGCTGGGAATGGCACAGTGGAGGAAGCAGAACAGTACACACTGTAAGTCCTGCTCTTCCTCCACTGCTGTCCCCAGTGTGCAGTGCGGCCCCGGGCCCCTGACAACCGGTGAGCACTCACCACCATTGGGACTCGCCATGCAGGAGGACAGAGACGGCAGCCAGTGAGCACTCTCCTCAGTCTGGTGAAGAAAGCGTTCATTGGTCAGCGTCTCTCCCTTCATGACACGCCCCCTTTCTGAACTCCTCACTCTGCTCGCCGCTCTCTGCCCTGCTCGCCGCTCTCTGCCCTGCTCTGGGTGTGATTACAGCAGGAAGTGAGAGGGGCCCGATGCTGCACAATACTGGTGCGGGCCCCTTACACTCCCACCTGCAATCTAGACTCTGGCCCTGTAGCAGCTGCATACTCTGCCGCTATGGGCAGTAAACCCCTGCCTGCAGGGGCCCCCTTCCCATACCTCCCAACTTTTGTAGATGGGAAAGAGGGACAAAGGTTGCGGCGCGCTGAGCGCGCAGTGGCAAATTTTAGGCCACGCCCCGACCACACCCATTTCCCAACAAGTCACACCCATGTCCACGCCCCAACCACACCCATTTAGGACTGGTGATCACACTGACTGGTACTGAGGGCACAATGACTGGTACTGTGGGCACACTGGTACTGAGTAAAAGAAAGAACAGAGAGAGAAAAAAGAAAACAGAGAAAGGAGAGAGAGAAAGAGGGGAAAGCAAGAAAAAACAGAAAGTAGAGAGAGAAAGAAATAAACAAAGGGGAAAGAGAACAGAGACGGAGAAAGAAAGAGGGAAAGAAAGAACAGAGAGAGAAAGAAAGACGGGAAAGAAAGAACAGAGAGAGAAAGAAAGACGGGAAAGAAAGAACAGAGAGAGAAAGAAAGAAAGACGGAAAAGAAAGAACAGAGAGAGAAAGAAAGAAAGACGGGAAAGAAAGAACAGAGAAAGAAAAGAAAGAGGGGAAAGAAAGAACAGAGAGGGAAAGAAAGACAGATGGGAAAGAAAGAACAGAGAAAGAAACAAAGAGGAAAGCCAGAACAGAGAGAGAAAGAAAGAACAGAGAGGGAGAGATAAAGAGGGGAAAGAAAGAATAGAGAGAGAAAGAAAGAGGGGAAAGAAAGAACAGAGAGAAAGAAAGAGGGGAAAGAAAGAAAGAACAGAGAGAGAGAAAGAAAAAAAGAACAGAGAAAGAAAGAAAGAGGGGAAAGAACAGAGAGAGAGAGAAAGAAAGAAAGAAAGAAAGAAAGAAAGAAAGAAAAGAAAGAAAGAAAGAAAGAAAGAAAGAAAGAAAGAAAGGGGAAAGAAAGAACAGAGAGATAGAGAAAAAGAAACAGAGAGAGAGAAAAAGAAAGAGGGGACAGAAAAAAAGAACAAAAGAAAAAAAGAAAGAAGGTAAAGAAACAACAGAGGGAGAGAGAGAAAGCAGGGAAAGAAAGAACAAAGAGAGAAAGAAAGAAAAAACAGAGATAGAGAGAAAGATGGGAAAGAAAGAACAGAGAGAGAGGAAGAAAGAGAAAGAAAGAACAGAGAGAGAGAAAGAACAGAAAGAAAGAAAGAGGGGAAAGAAAGAGAAAGAAAGAACAGAGAGAAAGAAAGAACAGAGAGAAAAATAAAGTAAGAACAGAGAGATAGAAAGAAAGAGGGGAAAGAAAGAAAAAGAACAGAGAGAGAAAGAAAGATGGGAAAGAAAGAACAGAGAGAAGGAAAGAGGGGAAAGAAAGAACAGAGAGAAAGAGAAAGAAAGAGGGGAAAGAAAGAAGAGAGAGAAAGAAAGAAAGAGAAAAAGAAAGGGGAAAGAAAGAACAGAGAGATAGAAAGAGGGGAAAGAAAGAACAGAGAGAAAGAAAGATGGGAAAGAAAGAACAAAGAGAGAAAGAAAGAACAGAGAGAAAGAAAGAGGGGTAAGAAAAAAAGAATAGAGAGAGAAAGAAAGAAAGAGAAAGGAAAGAGAGAGAGAAAGAACAAAAGAACAGAGAGAAAGAAAGAGGGGAAAGAACAGAGAGAGAGAAGAAGAAAGAGGGGAAAGAAAGAACATAGAGATAGAGAAAAAGAAAGAAACAGAGAAAGAAAGAAAGGAAAGAAAGAACAGAGATAGAAAGAAAGAGGGGAAAGAAAGAACAGAGAGAAAGAAAGAAAAAGAACAGAGAGAAAGAAAGATGGGAAAGAAAGAACAGAGAGAAAGAAAGAACAGAGAGAGAGAGAAAGAAACAGAGAGAGAAAGAAATAAAGATTCTATAAAGATACTATAGCAGTCCGGCTCCCATTGTAGGGCCCACCTGAGCCTCCCAGTGCAGGACATATCATGATCCGCTCACATGCCCGACATCCCCGATTCCAAGGCGAGGACACGGTGATGGATCTGAAGCATTCCCTGAAGTGCCTCGATGGTTCCGTCACAATCTCCTCCCGAAATTACCTAATTTCCGGTCATCTTTCAGCACGTCACTTCTGGTGGAACATCACGTGCGAATTTTAAAGTGCTCCTCGGGGCTCCGGCATGTACTCCTGTGTCCACGGGAAAAGCTCCCGGCCGGGACAGCGGGGCAGACTCCCAAAATCGGGAGTGTCCCGCTGAATTCAGGACGGTTGGGAGGTATGAATGCTCCCCACCATACACCTTGTAGACGCACGGCTCTGCACACCTCATACACACATGGCTCAGCTCCGTCCACCTCGCACACACAAGGCTCCACTCAGTATACACAAGGCTCCACTCCGTACACCTTGTACACACGCAGCCACGCTTTGTACACCTTGTACACATACGACTCCACTCCGTAAACCTTGTACACATGCGGCTTTGCAGCATACACCTCGTACACACGCAGTTCTGCTCCTTACATCTTGTACACACGCGGCTCCGCTACATACACACAAGGCTCCACTCCATACACACACACGGCTCTGCTCCGCTCTGTACACACACGGCTCAAGCACGGAGTCCTGTGTGTATGGAGCTGAGCGGCTCAGCTCCGTACACTTTACACACACAGGGCTCCGTTTCGTACACACACAGCACTGCTACATCCACCTCGTTCACACGGCTCCGCACCGTAAACCTCGTACACACTACAGCACTGCCACATCCACCTCGTACACGTGCGACTCCGCTTCGTGCACCTCGTACACACTACAGCACTGCTACATCCACCTCGTACACGCGTTGCTCTGCTCCGTGCACCTCGTACACGCGTGGCTCCGCTCCGTGCACCTCGTACATGCGCGGCTCCTCTCTGTGCACCTCGTACATGTGCGGCTTAGCTCCGTGCACCTCGTACACGCGCGGCTCCGCTCCATCCAACTCGTACACGCACGGCTCCGCTACATCCAACTCGTACACACACGGCTCTGCTCCGTACACCTCGTACACACTACACCACTGCTACATCCACCTCGTACACATTACATCACTGCTACAACCACCTCGTACACAAATGGCTCCGCTCCGTACACCTCATACACACACGGCTCCGCTCCGTACACCTCGTACACACACGACTCTGCTACATCCAACTTGTACACACTACAGCACTGCTACATCCACACTGTAAACCCGAGTCCCGACCCCCACATACACTTACCCTCATCCAGCACCATGACAACCATCACAGCAGAGTCCTGCACACAACGAGGACACTGATCATGTGACCCCTGACTCCTCCCCTCCTATTACCTCATCACAGGTCCTGTGGGCACAGAAGAGAACAGCATAGCAGCGTCATTGCTAGCTGTGAGCCGCTGAGCTGTAGAGACAGGGAGGGCAGGAAGGGATGCATGGGGGTGTGGCGGCTCATCTCACTGCGGGACACATAGTGTCCTCAGCGGGACGGGGGGGTCAGAATCGGGTCTGTCCTGCTCAATCCAGGACGGTCGGGAGGTATGCCTTCCACGTATGGGCCCCGGTGCAGTTGCACAAGCTGAACCGGCGATATGTCCGCCCCTGGTGTGCACATAGCCTTAATATTGAAACCATTTTGTTGTACAGTCATGGCCAAAAGTTTTGAGAATGACACAAATATTAATTTTTACAAAGTCTACTGGTTCACTTTTTCTAATGGCAATTTGCATATACTCCAGAATGTTATAAAGAGTGATCAGTCTAACTGCAATTACTTGCAAAGTCAATATTTGGCTAGAAAATGAACTTTATCCCCCAAAACACATTTCAACATCATTGCAGCCCTGCCTTAAAAGGACCAGCTAACCTCTTTTCAGTGATTGCTCCATTAACACAGGTGTGGGTGTTGATGAGGACATGGCTGGAGATCAATCTGTCATGATTAAGTAAGAATGACACCAGTGGACACTTTAAAAGGAGGCTGGTGCTTGGCATCATTGTTCTTCTGTTAACCATGGTTATCTCTAAAGAAACTCGTGCAGTCATCATTGCAATGCACAAAAATGGCCTAACAGGGAAGAGTATCGCAGCTAGAAAGATTGCACCTCAGTCAACAATCTATCGCATCATCAACAACTTCAAGGAGAGAGGTTCCATTGTTGCCAAAAAGGCTCCAGGGCGCCCAAGAAAGACCAGCAAGCGCCAGGACCGTCTCTTAAAAGTGTTTCAGCTGCGGGATCGGGCTACCAGCAGTGCAGAGCTTGCTCAGGAATGGCAGCAGGCATGTGTGCGTGCATCTGCATGCACTGTGAGGCGGAGACTCTTGGAGCAAGGCCTGGTCTCAAGGAGGACAGCAAAGAAGCCACTACTCTCCAGAAAAAACATCATGGACAGACTGATATTCTGCAAAAGGTACAGGCAGTGGACTGCTGAGGACTGGGGTAAAGTTATTTTCTCTGATGAATCCCCTTTTCGATTGTTTGGGACATCAGGAAAACGCCTCATTCGGAGAAGACAAGGTGAGCGCTACCACCAGTCTTGTCTCATGCCAACTGTTAAGCATCCTGAAACCATTCATGTGTGGGGTTGCTTCTCAGCCAAGGGAATCGGCTCTCTCACAGCCTTGCCTAAAAACACAGCCATGAATAAAAAATGGTACCAGAATGTCCTCCAAGAGCAACTTCTCCAAACACTCCAAGAGCAGTTTGGCGATCAACAATGCCTTTTAAAGCATGATGGAGCACCTTGCCATAAAGCAAAGGTGATAACTAAATGGCTCAGGGAACAAACATAGAGATTTTGGGTCCATGGCTTGGAAACTCCCCAGATCTTAATCCCATTGAGAACTTGTGGTCAATTATCAAGAGACGGGTGGACAAACAAAAACCTAAAAATTCTGACAAAATGAAAGCATTGATTGTGCAAGAATGGACTGCTCTCAGTCCGGATTTTGTCCAGAAGTTGATTGAGAGCATGCCAGGGAGAATTGCAGAGGTCCTGAAGAAGAAGGGTCAACACTGCAAATATTGACTTGCTGCATTAATTCAATCTAACTGTCAATATAAGCTTTTGTTACTCATATGTTTGCAATTATATTTCTGTCTGTGATAAAAACATCTGTCAAACACACATAAAAATCAGAGGTCAGCAGATCATGTGAAAATATAATATTTGTGTCATTCTCAAAACTTTTGGCCATGACTGTAGATAAAATCTTTTGATCGCCCATTATTGCATTTTAATTTTTAATTCTACCACTTTGATTTTATTCGTGTTACGCCGTTTAACAAGATTAATTCTTTTTATATATTGCTAGATCGGACGTTTCTGAATGCAGCAATGCCAAATATGTGTATTCTTTTTCTTTATTTTGAATGGGGTGAATGGAGGGTGATTTCAATTTTTATTGAATATTTTTAAAAACTTTTTTTGTACTTATTTCTACCTTTAATAGTCTCCATGGGAGACAAGAAGCTGTGATCTTCTGATCTCTTGTGTTACACACAGCAGGGCTTCAAGCCCAACTCTATGTAGCAGAAATGCTCACTTGCTATGAGCGCCGGCCACTGGGCGGTGCTCATAGCTATCTGGAAAGGACAACCACAGGGGTCTCCTGCAGACCTCAGGATGTTATGCCAACCTATTGGCAACCCACAGTCATGTGACATGGGCACCAGTGGGCGAAGTTTGTGACTGACAGTGAAATTTAACATGTTAGCAGCTGCAGGTGGATCGCGATTCAACCTGCGGCTGTTTGGGGCACGTGTGCCGGAAAGTTGGGGGCTCATCGCCAGATCCTTCAGCAAACAGGGGGAGGCGACCTTTGACGTGCCTATAAATCCAAGGTCATAAAGGGGTAAGCAACAAGTGCATTGTGGTGGCCATAATACTGTATGTAGGACTATGGGGTGCTCATTATACTGTATGGACTATGGGTAGTGCATTATACTGTATGGACTATGGGGTGCGCATTATACTGTATGGATTATGGGGCGTGCATTATACTGTATGGACTATGGGGCACGCATTATACTGTATGGACTATGGGGCGTGCATTATAC
The DNA here is from genome assembly GCA_033576555.1 of Oophaga sylvatica. Classification (NCBI taxonomy): domain Eukaryota; kingdom Metazoa; phylum Chordata; class Amphibia; order Anura; family Dendrobatidae; genus Oophaga; species Oophaga sylvatica. The sequence continues at coordinate 391,493,970 of JARQOD010000005.1, read as the reverse complement.
TGTATGGACTATGGGGAGTGCATTGTACTCTATGGAAGACTATGGGGGTGTATTATACTAAATAGAGGACTATGGAGAGTGCATTATACTACATGTTAGATTATGTAGTGCCTTATGCTATATGGAGGACTATGGGGCTCATTGGGCTATGTGGTGGCTATTATAATATATGGAAGTCTATGTGGAGGGCACTATAATATTTTGAGGACTATGTAGGGGGCATTATATTTGGAGGGTTATGTGGAAGCCTTTATACTTTATGGAAGGCTATGTTGGTGCTGCCATTATACTGTATGCAAGCAATTCTGCAGTGTGAAGGTTTGTGTGGGGTCCATCATACTATGTGGAAGCCATTATACTGTATGGAGGACTAGTGGGGGCAATTATACTGTATGTAGGCTCCTTATACTGCATGGACGGCTGTGTGGGGGTCACAGCTATGGGATCATACTGTGTTGGGCTCACAATACTTTGGGGAGTTGAGGGGTGGGGTATAGTAGGGTCATCATACTGTGCGTACGGAGTAATTCACTGTGTGTGTATCATACAGAGTTTGTGGGGCACTTTTGTTGGCATCATACTTTATGGGAGAAATGAAAAGGGAATCTAGCACTTCAGTAGGAGGAAAATTATTTTGTAAAGACTGCAAAGTTGTGAGATATTCAGGAGGGTCACATAAAAGCGTATTAAGCTTTCTTTTTTTTTTTTGGGGGGGGTAGATTAATTAGAACTTCAGCTATGGGGCCCCATGATTTCTATGTACGTCCCTGGTTGCACATCTTTATATATTTTTTCCTTCTTTCTCCTATGGGACTGATCTTTCACTTTCAATACTGGGATAAAATCTGATATCAGTGAACACACGTTCTCCCATTACTGAGATAGAAGATAGCAGTTGGTAATTTTAAATTTCTATGGAGAGGGGAAGAGGAGGGAGAAGCTAAAGGCAGACAGACATTCTTATAAAATGACAGTTACAGTTCTCTATAGAACTTTATGAGCACCAACTGCCATCTTCTGTACCAGTAATGAGAAAATCTGTCTTCAATGAATACAGATTTTACCCATAAATTTAGAATTTTGAGAATGAATGATACATTCAGGAGAGAGAAGCCGATTTCTCTGAAAATATATAACAAACATTTCTTATTGTCATGTGTGATTTGATTTATAAAAAACGAAAAAAAAAATCCAAATGTGTGATTATTCTTTAAATAATGAAATCTGAGCTGAAATTGATTGCTATGTGCAATATAATATTGATAAATGGAATTTTGTGTTGCCTATATAGTTCAGCATTGGATATTGGATATTTTCACCCATTACCAACATTGATGTATAGTCATGTTATGAGGGAGTATATAGAGCAGGTCCAGGAGCTAAACTCGCTCCATACACATAGGGCTTTGGGTGTGTTAAGCGAAAATCCCCACAAAATGGTAGTCAGATTGTGGTCACATGGCACAGCTGTCCATTAGGAAAAGGTTGGATATAAACAGCTGCAGCAGTGTTGGGATGAAACAAACTACACAACCAGGATACTTATTGCATGCAGCTCTTTTACGGCCATGTAATCTGAGGGAATAGAAGGTGCCAAATTCTTTAAGAGGCGCACACCACTTAATGAATTCGGTGCCGCTTCTAAGTGCTGTGCGCCTCCGCGTGCTGTGCCAGAGATGCTAATCCAATCAGGGACTGGGGTAGTATTTCTGGTGTACAAAGTGCCGACATTTGTAATGAATTT
>JARQOD010000005.1:391353134-391492126 GCA_033576555.1 Oophaga sylvatica | reverse complement strand
AACTCTGATAAGTGAACTGTGTCACTTATCAAAGTTCGGCGGCTGCTAGATGTGGCGCAAAGGGAGTGGCGCAAGGAGAGGGTGAAAAAAAAAAGGCAAAACAGCCGGCACGAGATTTGATAAGTGAACTGCATCTGTTATCAAAATTCGGCGGCTGCTAAATATGGAAATGGAGGCGGCGCAAGGGCAGGTGAAAAAAAGGAGAAGGAAAACAGCCGGCGCGAGCTCGGATAAGAGAACTGTGTCACTTATCAAAGTTCGGCGGCTGCTAGATGTGGCGCAAAGGGAGTGGCGCAAGGAGTGGGTAAAAAAAAAGGAAAAAAAAAAAGGAAAAGGGCGGGCGCGAGCTCTGATAACACAGGTCTGCAAAAAAAATTTTTTTCAAGAGCTGTTTTGGTTATTCCACGTATTCTTTATGTTTTTGAGTGCGCTAAATCCGAAAATGACCTCCGTTTTTCATAGGACATCACGTTTTCTGACAATTTAAGTAATTATGTTAAATAAGACAATACCTCAAAATAAATTAAAATAGACTCATAAAATTAATTTTTTTTGACAAACGTTTCATGAAAATCATTTTTTTAAACTGCAATGAGCTCACTAACACATACTAAAATCGATTCTTCTTCCCTGTGAGGCTTCTCTTGGTACATTTACGCTTGTGAGTAGCATCTGTAATGTCTCTCTGAAGCATCCAACAGTATTCTGCCATCATTGTAATGCTCCATCTTCCCTGGTATCTTCTTTCCATCTCTTTAATGTCCTGGTGGAATCGTTCACCTTGCTCTTCACTCACAGCTCCCAAATTTTCAGGAAAGTTGTCAAGGTGGGAATGGAGGAAATGCACTTTCAAACTCATCAGGCAACCTAAAGCTTGAAATGCTTTCAGCATTCATCTGACAAATTTTTTGTAGTCAGGGTCTTTGTTATTGCCTAAAAATTTCTCTACAACCTCTTTAAATGGAATCCACCCTTCTTTTTGAGGATGCGTCATGGTATTGATAAACTCTTGATCAGCTATAAGGCTGTGGTTCCACGGCCGGAACCACAGCGCTTTGGACGGAGCGGAAATTCCGCACTGCCCAAAGCCCCGCCCCCTTTTTGACGCTCGCTCTTTCCGGACGTGTTCCGGACACCTCCGGAACACATCCGGAAAGAACGCAGGGCTGCATAGCCCTGTGTTATTTCCGTTGCGGCGACATGCTGCGGTCTAAAAAGACGCGCCGCATGTCCGGAAACGCAGGTCTTCCGCCTGCGTATTTTTACGCATAGTGGAGACGGGATTTCTTGAAATCCCCTCCACTATGCTGTAACATCTGGACGCTGCGTGTTTGATGCTGCGCCAACGCACAGCGTCAAACACGCAGCTAATCCGGAATGTTTCCTGATCGTGGAAACATACCCTAAGCCTTCTAATGTCTGGTCCGACGAACACACACCTTCCTTCAATTTTGCCTCCGAGAGGCCTGGAAACTTGGTGACCAAGTATTTGAAGCATTCTCCATCTTTTGGAAGTGATTTTACGAATTGCTTCATCAATCCCAATTTTATGTGGAGAGTTGGTAGAAGAACTTTATGGGGAGGAACCAAAGTTTCTCGGAGGACATTTTTTTCACCAACTGTGAGCACCATCGGCTGCCAATTCTTCTTGGTCCAGTGATTTTGTCGGTCTCGACTGTCCCATAGACACAGAAAACAAGGGTATTTGGTATACCCAGCTTGTTGCCCGAGCAGCATGCACAAGACTTTCAAATCCCCGCACACTTGCCAACCGTGGTCTTCATATTTAAGTTTGCGAAGAACCAATTCCAAGTTCTCATAGGTTTCCTTGAGGTGTACAGAATGACCTACAGGGATGGAAGCATAAAAACCGCCGTTGTGGAGTAAAACTGCTTTGAGACTTCTTTTTGAAGAATCTATTAAAAGACGCCACTGCGCTGAATCATATTGGATTTTAAATTGACCCATCAAACCTTCGACATCGATGCAATAAACCAACTTATCTTCCTGGGCAAAGTAAGGAACAAACTCGTTTTCATGATGTCTGAACCATGAAAAAGACACTCCTGGCAACAATAAATTCTTGCTTTTGAGCCTTGACCTGAGTAACTCAGCGGCATCTTTGGGAAGATTCAAGTCTCTTACCAAATCATTCATCTCCTCCTGGGTGTCATGATCCCAGTGCAGGGTTGACCTGCACGCTAGGGGTTAAGGTTTGGATTCCAGTGCAAGCTCTTACCTACACACCTGGGGCTTATTATTGTGGCCTCTCCTTGGTTTGGGGAGAGCTTCTTATAGCCCTAGAAAGCTCCAATCCCTGTCAGTTATACTTTCGCCCTTGGCAGAGTGTGTTGACCCCTGAGTGTGTTTGTGCTGTGTTCTGGTTTGCCTGATACTTTGGTTTTGACTCGGTCTGATCTCTGGATACTGCTTGTTGGATTCTGTTTCTGTACCTTCGCTGTCTGTTTGGTTTTGACCTCTGCCTGGCCCCGACTATCCGTTCTGTCTCATCCTTGGTACTGTACTGTCTTCTCGTGCTTTGACCTTGGCTTGTTCAGTTTTACGTCTCTGTCTGTGCCCCTGGGTAACTTTGTCTCGTAGTTACCTTTCTAGGAGTTTTCCCTCAGCTTCTAGCTCCCTGGAGCTGAAGCCACGCCCCTCAACTGTCAGGTGATTCAGGCCCTGAAACCATCTCTCTCCTGCCTTGCTCACCCTGCGTTCCTAGGAGCCTGAAGCTTTCTTCTGCACTCGTCTTCCAGGAGATTGCACTGGTGAGTTCTCTTGCAATCCTCCCCATGATACTGGGAAAACAATTTTGGTCTTGTATCATCTTCAAAGTCAGAACTTGATTCATCATCTGGTTCAGGTATGATTCCACCTTCATCGGAGCTAGGTATCTCTTCCAAGGTAGCAGGGGCCTTGGGTACTGGTATATCTGTGCCATGGGGGATGGGACGAATTGCTAAATGAATATTGGGGTATGAATTGGAATGCTTCCATTTTGAATTATACCCTTTCACATCGCATGAACAAAAGTAACAATCGTCACTATGGTTCTTTTGCTCTCGCCATACCATAGGAATCCCATAACGGAAAGCTTTTTCCTTACCCTTGAACCAATTTCGAAGGTCCTCAACACACCGTTTGCATACTGTATGAGGCGCCCAAGCTTTATCTTGGTCTCCAAGCTTTAGTTCGAAATAAGCAAAGTATACTTTTTTCACAAAGTCTGTAATATTCAGCTGTTGCTTCAACACAGTATATTCACCACGAATGTAACAGAAACTGCCAGGCGAATTAATACACTTCCGCTGAGCCATAATGCTAATTTTGGGAAACACGGTTGAATATGACGAGCTAACACGAACTGAGATGAAAAAGTGTGAACATGCGAGAACCAAGATAAAACAATTGAAACAAGCCCGGGCATGTCAGAGCCCGCTCGTTCAGCTTGCAACATGTTGATGCTGGTTTCATTAGCTCACTCTGAAAGTTCTTTTCTTTGAAAGTTATATTTTTTTGGCATTGTATATCTTCAATGCATTGATGTGAGTTAATTAATAGTAATTTTGAGTTTCAAAACCCTAAGATAAAAAAATACCAAAAATTTAGAAAAATTTACTAAATTCTATCTTTTTTTCAATATTTTTTTCGGTTTCAGCACACCAAAATACATGGAAATTAGATGAAAATAATCAAACAGCTTTTTAGTCGCAGACCTGTGAGTGAACTGTGTCACTTATCAAAGTTCGGCGGCTGCTAGATGTGGCGCAAAGGGAGTGGCACAAGGAGGGGGTGAAAAAAAAGGAAACTCGCCGGACGCAAGTTCTGATAAGTGAACTGCGTCACTTATCAAAGTTCGGCGGCTGCAGGGTGTGCGCACGGAGGTGGCGCAAAGGGGGCTGAGAGCACGAGTGTTGATCGGTGAACAGCGTCACCAATCAAAGCTCGGTGGCTGCTAAATGTGCGCACGGAGGCGGCGCAAAGGGGGGGTGGAGGGGGTAGGATGAAAGGGGGGAGGAAGAGGGATAGGGATCAACATTTACGGTTGTAGTCTCTCTTCTTTTTTCTATCTTTTCTTTTTTCTTTCTTCTGTCTTCTTTCTTCAGCACTACAAGGCCCAGCACAGGGGGATAGATGTGTTGTATGACCGCTCTGCAGGAATCCTCAGCAAGTGTGAGGACCCCTTCAGAGAGGTCACTCACAGGTCAGAGCCAGGTGAGACAGGTCACAGAGCGGTCAATTCGCTGCTGTGACCTGTGATTGGTGGGATCCATCATAACAAGATCCCACCAATCAGAGCTCTCCTGGTTACCCTGGCAACCTGCCTAGGATCGGAGCTCACAGCTCCGATCCTAGGCAGGTCACAACCAGGGCAGCAGCCAGGTCACCTGCAGGGCACAGCACGGTCACACAGCGGTCAGACCGCTGCTGTGCCCTGTGATTGGCGCGATCGACGATGACATTGATCGCACCAATCAGCTCCTGCAGGCCCTGCTGGGCCTGTCCTGAGCCTCTTTCTGCAGGATCGGTGCTATTACAGCACCAAATCCAGCAAGGATCGGTGCTATTAGAGCACCGATCCCACAAGTCAGTAGCAAGGCACAGCGCTGCTGCGCCGCGGCTGTGCCCTGCGATTGGCACGATTGACGATGACATCGATTGCACCAATCCGCTCCTGCAGGCCCTGCTAGGCCTGTCCTAGGTTCCGGCCTAAGATCGGTGCTATTACAGCACCGATCCGGCAGGAACTGGCAGGGCACAGCGCGGTAATACCGCATCTGTGCCCTGCGATTGGCGCAATCTATATGATCGGCGATCGCGCCAATCCGGTGGGGGTCTGGATTATCCTAGGCCCTGGCCTAGGATCGAGTACATCAGTACTCGATCCTAGCCTGGGATCTCACTGTTTCAGCCAATCTGAATCTTAAGTCGCGATGTCGCATTAAAGGGCATGACGTACTATTCCGTCCCTGGGAATTAAGTACCAGGTCACATGGACGGAATAGTACGTCGGATGGAATAAAGGGGTTAAACACAATTTTTTTTTACTTTTGGCATGCTTCAATAGTCTTCATAGAAGACTAGAAGCTGGCACAACTCGATTGCCTCTACTACATAGAGGCGATGTCAGAATTACGGACTTGCTATGAGAGCCGACCACTGGGTGGTGCTAATAGCCAACTGGCACTGAAAACCATAGAGGTCTCCAGGAGACCTCGGTTTGTCATGACGATGCACCGGTGACCCGCAATCACATGACGCGGGTCACTGGTGTGCCTATTTCTGGCCCGATGGTTAATAGCTATTAGGCGCGGGTGGATCGTGATTCCACTCGTGGCTATTGCGGGCACATGTCAGCTGTTCAAAACAGCTGACATGTCTTGGGAAAGATGTAGGCTCACCGCCGGACCCCACATCAAAGGGAGGGATACCGATGTCGGTAAGGGGTTAATGGTTGTTGAAATGGTCTTTTCTTGAATTCTGTGACTGTTTTTCTCCACATATACGCGTATCTTTGATCATAGTGGCCAAATAATTATATTTTAACCTCATCAGTCCACAGGGCTTGTTTCCAAAATGCATCAAGCTTGTTTAGATGTTGTTTTGCATAATAACGAATAACTTTCATGAAGGCCATATTTCTGTAGGTGTCTCTGAACAGTACAACTCCAGAGTCTGCTAAATCTTTCTTAAGGTCTTTTGCAGTAAAGCAAGGGTTCAGATTTGCCTCTTTAGCAATCCTACTAGCAGCTCTCACTGAAATTTTGCTTGGTCTTTCAGACCTCATCTTTACTAGCGCGAATATTACAATGTTCGGTTCGGATTACGATTGCCAAATATGCAATATTCGCCGATTAATTCGTTGAATATTCGCCGAACATAACCGAACGCCATTCATCTCAATGGGAGGCAAAAACAAACACATGCACAACACATTATAAACAGCCCCAAATGCTGCTAAAACACATCAAATGATGGGCAGACATCAGGAAAGTGGCCTCAATTTACCCACAGTACTAACTGCAGCATGGCACTGCAGCAATCAGCCAGGCATGAGGTATCTGGGTCTGGGACAGCATTTACAGATTTCTGTTGCACGTCACAGTAAGACTAGGTATGTGAGGGATCAGTGTAGGCCTCTTGTGCTGGGAGCCCTGATACCACATGCAACACCTCTACCTGCTTTCATGCTGAGCCACACTTAGGTGGCACAAATATCAGCTTTGTAGACTACCATTCTCAGAAAAATTTAAGGATAGTATTGGGTAGTTGAGTCCAAGGAAGTGGAAGACTGATGGTCTCGGAGGCCTACTGCTACAGGCATCACGCATGAAGGAGACCCAACCAGGCGTTTACACATTTATAAAAATTAGTGGCAGACATCAAAAAATTGGCATCAATTTCAATAAAGTAGAATTAGAATAGCAGCGACTGACACCTCTTCCACTACAGCCAACCCAGTAGATGGAGACAGAAATGGCCAAGGTGGTGGAATCTCTGTTCTGTATCCCTCTGAAAGCCTGGAAGGGGCGTAACTAGGTGACCTACCAAATCCCTACTCAGACAAGTGGCAGCAGGCGAAAACTGAGACCCAAGGCGGTACAAAGAGGTGGCACCAGGTGTTACTCCATGGCTGACCTACAGAATGTGCAGCTGACTCCTTACAGTGGGTAAGCTGCTACGACCCAAAGGAGGGATGAAAAATACAGGCAGACACTGTAGGGACTCTGGAATCACGGGTGCAGATGGGACCGGCTGAGGAACAAAAAAGCACTGGCAGTTGCAGGATGGACTGGGCGTTAGATGGGCGCTGGCAGGTGCGATCTGGACCGGCTGATGGACAGAAGAGCGCAGACAGGTGTGAGCAGATGGGTACAGAAAGGTAAGAGCAGACGGGTACAGGGTAGACAAGCAGACCTGGGAACCTGACAACTTGCAAGCATGCAAGGCAAACTAACAACGTACAGTAGCTCAGGCACCTCCATATTGAAGAAGCCTTAAACAGAAGGTGTCGCCCAGCTACAGGTTGAGAATACCTTTAGGTTGATGCAGGCAGTCCCTTTAAGAGGGAGGTAGCGCACACATGCGCCCTCTAAGCATAGTTCCCGATCTTACAACTGAACCTTGGTGGACACCGACACATAGGGGGCGAGATGAGGAGTTGGTGTGTGAGTGGGAGACACTGAATGCCCTGTCTGTTAGGTAAGAGGAGATCCAACAAAGGGCCAAGTCTGTAATGTCAACAGATCAGAAAGTCTGTAGTAAGAGGGAATGGTCCACTGTGTCAAAGACAGATGCCAGGTCCAGGAGAAGGACAAACACACGTTGCTTTCATTTGGCGATTAGTAGGTCGTTAGTGACTTTAGTCAGGGCAGTTTCAGTGGAATGGTGAGGTCTGAAGTCAGATTGTAAGTGGTCAAAAAGGGAGCAAGAGGAGAGGTGGGAGGACAGTTCAAAATGAATGTGTTGTTCCAGTAGTTTCAAGGCATAGGGGAGAAATGATATGGGTCGATAGGTAGACACAGAGGATGGGTCAAGGGTGGGCTTTTTGAGGATGGGTGCGATTAAGGTATGTTTCAATCAGGATGGAAGACACCAGTTGTTAGTGACAGGTTGAAGAGGTGGGTTATGCTAGTGATGAAGACTGTGGTAAAGTTTGGAATGAGGTGGGACATTATTGTGTCAAGTTCACAGGTGGTGAGGCAAAGTATTCAGCTGAGATGAGAGGGAGGGGGAACTGGTGGATGCAGGAATGAATTGAAAGTTCTGAATAACTGTTTAGGGTTGTGAGACAGGTATGATATGAGGGATGAAAAGTCAGTTGGTTTTGCTGCAGTCAGAATTTGTGCATCATTTTTACATCTTCTGTTATCGGACGGGCAACTCCGCTCTTTCTTTGGCAGCCGTACAAAGGTACTCTTTGCAGATGATGGCCAGAAAGATCATGTGCTCCAGTAGATGGCAAGCGCTGCATCAAGTGGCCTCTGCTCCTCTTCCTCCACCTTAACATCACACACAGTACAGTCCTCAGTGGTGGCACCCCAATTAATCTTTTTTCCCCCACATCACAACTCTCCAAGTGCCCAACTGACTGTTGGGAACCACAGATGACTGAGTCTGTAGATCTATTCACACATTGTATGTCATGGGCATAGGAAGTGTACTGTAAAGATTCAGAGTCAAGAGGAGGAAATCATCTGCACCAATGGCCAAATTTTTTCGGACTTAGATCTATGGCAGGACGAAGTTTTGTCCGAGCATAAACCAAAGCCTTGTCAACAGATGTTAACCTCGTTGGGTGAAGGTGATCCATTTGTGACAAGACTCAGACATTGGAGGAGCCCGTGGACTGTACTGTGCTGTCAAGGCAGGAAGAGGAGGAGGGTAACTCTCAGGGCGAGGAGTGAGAGAACAGAGAGGATGACGATGAGGTAGTAGATCACACTTGGTGTAAACCCAGAGGCATGCAGCTGAGTAGCTCAGCAGAGGAGGAGGAGGAGGAGGAGGAAGACGAGGTTACGTAGACACAGAGTTATGCAACCGTGACAACCAATGCATCCTGAGGCCCAACTCCGGCAGTGGACAGCAGTGTTGGCAGTTCTGCAGTTGCCTAGCTTGGGTCTTTTTTCAGATCGGCAAAAATCTAAAAAATCATGCTGTTAACCTTTTAAAAAACAACCTAGTAGAGTAAGAAAAATTAAATAATTTCACTAGTACATGAATGACCTGGCCCATGCGCGATCAACATGCCTTAATCTGGGAATATCATTGTGCTAAAATACAGACTAGCGGGTCTCGCCAACCACTATACACCCCATCAACCGCATCTTCTGATTCTTCCTCCTCCCTCACCATGGCAAGTTTTATTACACAGGTCTTCGGCCGAAGAACCACTTGTTTACCCCTACAATTTGGGTGATTGAGAGCCTGTCAGCTGATACGGAATTGGACATGCCTGCTCTTTATGACAGATCTTACATACCAAGCACACCTCATCTTTCTGAATCCACCGTAACATCCCCACCTGCACTTCTCTCACAGTCCAGCAGATTGTCGTGTTCACCCTATTCCACCATGTGTCGGCACAGCAGTGTGCAGTTGTGCTCACGTAAAAGATTATGTTCAAAGAAATAGAGAATAAGCTATATACACTGCTCAAAAAAATAAAGGGAACACTCTAACACATCCTATATCTGAATGAATGAAATATTCTCATTGAATACTTTGTTCTGTACAAAGTTGAATATGCTGACAACAATATCACACAAAAATCATCAATGGAAATCAAATTTATTAACCAATGGAGGCCTGGATTTGGATTCACCCACAAAATTAAAGTGGAAATGTAATGTCCTTAAAACAATTCAAAATTATGCTCAGTAGTGTGTGTGGCCTCAACGTGCCTGTATGACCTCCCTACAACGTCTGGGCATGCTCCTGATGAGGCGGTGGATGGTCTCCCGAGGGATCTCCTCCCAGACCTGGACTAAAGCATCCGCCAACTCCTGGACAGTCTGTGGTGCAATGTGACGTTGGTGGATGGAGCGAGACATGATGTCCCAGATGTGCTCAATCGGATTCAGGTCTGGGGAAAGGGAGGGCCAGTCCATAGCTTCACTGCCTTCATCTTGCAGGAACTGCTGACACACTCCAGCCACATGAAGTCTGGCATTGTCCTGCATTAGAAGAACCCAGGGCCAACCGCACCAGAATATGGTCTCATAAGGGGTCTGAGAATCTCATCTCGGTACCTAATGGCAGTCAGGCTACCTCTGGCGAGCACATGGAGGCCTGTGCGGCCCTCCAAAGAAATGCCACCCCACACCATTACTGACCTACTGCCAAACCGGTCATGCTGAAGAATGTTGCAGGCAGATCGCTCTCCACGACTTCTCCAGACTCTGTCATGTCTGTCACATGTGCTCAGTGTGAACCTGCTTTCATCTGTGAAGAGCACAGGGCGCCAGTGGTGAATTTGCCAATCCTGGTGTTCTGTGTAAATGCCAAGCGTCCTGCACGGTGTTGGGCTGAGAGCACAACCACCATCTGTGAATGTCAGGCACTCAGACCATCCTCATGGAGTCGGTTTTTAACCGTTTGTGCAGACACATGCACATTTGTGGCCTGCTGGAGGTCATTTGGCAGGGCTCTGGCAGTGCTCCTGCTCCTCCTTGCACAAAGGCAGAGGTAGCGGTCCTGCTGCTGTGTTGTTGCCCTCCTACGGCCCCCTCAACGTCTCCTGGTAGCACCTCCAGCCTCTGGACACTACGCTGACAGACACAGCAAACTTTCTTGCCACAGCTCGCATTGATGTGCCATCCTGGATAAGCTGCGTTACCTGAGCCACTTGTGTGGGTTGTAGAGTCCGTCTCATACTACCACGAGTGTGAAAGCACAACCAACTTTCAAAAGTGACCAAAACATCAGCCAGAAAGCATTGGTACTGAGATGTGGTCTGTGGTCCCCACCTGCAGAACCACTCTTTTATTGAGTGTGTCTTGATAATTGCCAATAATTTCTATCTGTTGTCTATTCCATTTGCACAACAGCATGTGAAATTGATTGTCAATCAGTGTTGCTTCCTAAGTGGACAGTTTGATTTCCCAGAAGTTTGATTCACTTGGAGTTATATTCTGTTGTTTAAGTGTTCCCTTTATTTTTTTTGAGCAGTGTATACATATCTTTTGTAGATATCAATACACAATATGATAGTACTCCTCTAATGCCACCAGGGACATTTATATTATGTGAATCATGTGATAGTATTCTCATACTTGTCCCTTTCTTTGCCACCGACACTATGATAAAGACCCGAAAGGTCGAAATGCCATGTTACATTTTGTTGTATCTTGCACCAAGCAATTCAATGTGTGCCAATTGTTGAATAAAAACTTTTCATTACTATCCATTGAGAGTGTGCGGTGAAATTTCTCTTGCTTTGGTCTTGGGGTCATGCACCCTATTCCACTAGCACCTTGCTGAATTACCAAGTGCACACCAAAACTCCTCATCTCTGATGGAAGCCAGATAGAGCAAGGTGAGACAGATGAGAAAGGGAGCTCTGCCAGTAGGGAAGGAAACAAGGGGCAACCCTGATTCTTGCCCTGTACTACCCTGAACTCCCCTGGCGTCTATACGTGGGTTGTTTCACCCTGTGTGGTGATCACGTTCCTATCCCTGTCTTACCCAGAGTATAACCTGACTAACTAGTAGGATAGCAGGATCGATAGTCCTCCTCTAACATAAAGACACAAGAGGGAAAACAGACAGGGACAAAAGAAAACTGCAATCATACAAAAATACTCAGTTAGGTTGAACAATAAGAAATGTTCACTAGTTGCCTTCTCCTGGCCTAATGGATATTGATCAAGTGCATGCACTAAATAAATAAATGCCAGACCCACAGTCAGATGTAATCTCTCCTTGTTCAATCTATGGCTCAGCTCCAAGAGAGAGTTTATTTAATATGAACATAGAGTTATATAACCCCTGTAAGGGGGCTCAGTTAGCTCTAAAATGGGAGTGATCGGATGTATTCCATTGGTTAGTGGGTTGGGCAATGAGCGTCATCGTGGGCATTTCCATGAGGTCACCAGGCTGCGTTGGTCCATGAGGTCATCAGGGTGGGCATCATCGTTGGCGGATCTATGAGGTCATCAGGGTGGGCGTCATCTTGGATACCAGCACATGGTGTGTGGTGAAACAGGAAATGGCAGCCATCTTTAATGTCACACTTGGATCTGAGAAAGCTTATGTAAGGTGAAATAATACACTTTATGGGTCGTTTCTCTCAATCGCTTATGTCTTGAGGTTAAGTATTTGATCTTATGGCTCTCCTCAACACTCACAAATGAGTGGGATATAAGAAAGGAGAAGGGGAGGCAATTCTAATGGGATTAAGGAAACACAAACAAACCAACTACAAGTAGATACTTCCTGACTCAACTCCAAACACCTGCTCCAAATTAAGCACACTCCTCCAACTCCTAACCAGTAGCTAGTAAGCCATCACTGGCAACTCCCAAGTGCAAGAAGTGAGCATATATACCAGAGGGGAGTGGCAAAAACAGAACAGCTGAGACAACTCAGGACAGAGAGCACTCCAGATGATGAACCAAACTGATTAACCCTTGCAATAACAGAGCAAGGGAAACGCGGTATCTCCATGACAAATGCTTTCTTATAGATTGTAAATACACTAAGTGACGTTTTAGGCTTGGTATACATCAAATGTCACTTGAAGTACAGAAAAGATTACTATGAGCCATTCTTCTAATCGGATGATTCGATCATGTAGAGATTCCCCTTGGTGCACTTCTTACTGTCAATTAGTCATCATCGTTCTACCAATCACTGGGATAGGCAACAGTGAACAATGCCGACATTGGCCTATGCACGTTGTGATCTGCGGGAGTAATACACTAAGGTCTCCTAGATCAAGGTTTCTACTTTTCTCAGTTTGCAATAATTGACGATAACTGGCCCAATGACAAACAGGAGACATCACACAATGATCCCACAACTTGATTGGATTTTTGAGATTTCATGTGACTAAAGGCACTGCCACACTTAGCGATCGCACTAGCGATCACGACAACGACTTAACATGCCGAGATCGCTAGTGCGATCGCTAGTTAGATTCCAAACACAACTCATCAGTGATCTGTGATTCCAAACACAACTCATCAGCGATCTGTATAACGACCTCTGCGGTCGTTGGGAAAACCTAGTCCCACCTGCAACGCTGAAGTCATTCATAAAGGGTGTCACACTCAGCGATTCAGGCTCACCAGCGGGACACCAACGACCAAAAAACGGCTCAGAATGTTCATAAGCGATCAGCGACATCTCAGCAGGGGCCAAATCGCCGCTACATGTCACACACAGCTAAATCGCTAACGAGATCGCTACTGCGTCATAAATGGTGACGCAGTAGCGATCTCGTTAGCGATCTCGCTTAGTGTGGCATACCCTTAAAGAAAATTTGCTTTCAATGAGGCTTTTGCCACTCCCACATGTCAGAGACTGGAGCTAGTGCTTAAAAATGTAAACATTTGCAGATCTCAGTGTGAGGGCAGGATTTATATATTATCTATCTTGACTTCATTTTAGTTTCTTTCTAAATGTATTTCTTTCCTTCCAAGATGGAGTCCATGATCAGATAAGATGGCTCAGGAATGTCTTGTGTAATAGACTTAGAAAAACATGAAAATTAGAGAAACTAAACTTAGGATGGGAGGTGGGGGGAGGAGTACGACACCAAGACCACAAACTGGGCGTCATCTTAGCCAATTAGGAGTATGTATCCTAATGCCAGCAAATAGTTACAGATAAGATGAGACAATTATATTGTTACACTGCAGGAATACTAATAACCTATAAAACTCCTGACAGAGGTATATAATAAAGATCTGCTTTGATTCTTAATGTATTAGAGTGGCTCTTCTGTGCACATATTTGAATTTTACAATTTAATTTGGAACAGGCACAACGTCTCAAAACGCCCCAAATTATGTGACGACATCGACACCCGATAGCTTCCTTCATTTGCATACTCTTACGAGTTGTTCGTCTTGGTGTTGCAATTTCAGTTTTGATTGTGTAAATCGTATTTTTTTTAAGAATGTATTTTCTTGCAAACAGTTTAAATATATTTTATTTTGATTTTTTAAAAGTAACATTATTTTGCATCATATAAAAACACGGATTTTGGTAAAGACTTACCTGTAAAATCCTTTTCAGCGAAGGAAGGAAGAGAGACACAGTAATTCATTACTGATGGGTAGGCGGAGCCCCAGATCAGGATGTTACCTCAGATCAAAAGAGTGATGACTGGCTGGCCCCTCCAGCTCGGGCTCCTCCTACTCAGCTCCAGTCGTATCAAAGCTTTTAGGAAAAGAGCCAAGATCACCAGCGGAGCAACATAACCCCTTCTGAAGGAACTTCAGAGAAAAAAACAAGGATACAGGTTATGCATGCAAAGAAAGCCAAAAACCACAGAGTTCCAGGTACTACTCACGGAACCTGACTACTGCGATGAGCTGGCGATGCTGGAACAGAGCCTTAGCGCGCTGACCTCAGCCCAGATAATCGCTATCAGATAAGGGTCGCGCAGCATCTGAAAACATCAACACACTTCTGCCGTGGGAGGGTGCTGTGTCTCTCTTCCTTCCTTCGCTGAAAAGGATTTTACAGGTAAGTCTTTACCAAAATCCGTGTTTCAGCTGCAGATGAAGGAAGAGAGCCACAGTAATTCATTACTGATGGGACGTCCCAAAGCAGTTCAAAAATAAGGGTGGGAAAAAACCAATAAAAGGCAGAAACCCAACAACCTTAACAACAAAGCGCAACCAGCGCTAAACACAAGTTCATCCAGAACTTTAAACTACAGCTGCCTGCAGGACCCTACGTCCGAGGGCTGCATCAGCGGAAGCACTGACGTCCACTTTATAAAATCTTGTAAACGTGTGGACAGAGCGCCAAGTCGCCGCTCGGCAAAGCTGCACTGCCGAAGCACCTTGATGAAAAGCCCACGATGAAGCCACAGCTCTCGTGGAATGGGCACGAATCTTAATCGGGCAAGATTCACCCCGAAGACGGTAAGCTTCCAAAATAGCTGACCGGATCCAACGAGCTATAGAACCCTTGGAAGCTCGTTGACCACGCCGACGACCTGCCGGAACCACAAACAGGGAGTCCGTCTTACGAAAACCTTGAGTAATAGATAGATAAAACTTCAAGGCC
Organism: Oophaga sylvatica; assembly: GCA_033576555.1. Lineage (NCBI taxonomy): Eukaryota > Metazoa > Chordata > Amphibia > Anura > Dendrobatidae > Oophaga > Oophaga sylvatica. The sequence continues at coordinate 391,477,378 of JARQOD010000005.1, read as the reverse complement.
CGCACTAAATCCAATGTGTGTAAATCTCGCTCTTTCGCATTCTTCGGATCCGGACAGAGTGAAGGCAACACAATATCCTGGTTAACATGAAATTGTGACACCACTTTAGGCAAAAAATCACCCCGAGTGCGAAGCACTACACGATCCGGAAAAAACTCCAGAAAAGGAGGCGAGCAAGAAAGAGCTGCCAATTCAGAAACTCTCCTCAAGGAAGTGACTGCAACAAGGAAAGCCACCTTCCAAGAAAGTAAAGAAAGGCTAGCAGAAACCATAGGTTCAAAAGGTTTATGCTGAAGAGCCTCCAAAACAAGGTTGAGCCGCCAAGGAGACACAGGTGCCTTCCGCGGCGGAAACTTACGAGAGATACCTCGGAAAAAAGAGATCACGTCTCTATTCGAAGCAATGGTTCTCCGGAATAATAAGGACAGAGCAGAAATCTGACCTTTCAGAGTGCTAACTGCCAAACCCTTGTCTAGCCCATGTTGCAGAAAAGCCAACAGGTTGGGAATGGAAAACTTTCTCGGGTTCCGAGAAGACCCCAAACACCACGAAAAGAAGGTTTCCCAAATTTTGTGGTAAATCCTAGAAGTAGCCGGACATCTTGCAGCACGAAGGGTAGCAATGACCTCGGCTGAAAAACCTCTACGGGTCAAGATCTCGGTCTCAAGAGCCACGCCGTCAAACGCAGGGACATCAAGTCCGGATGACAAATGGGCCCCTGAGTCAACAAGTCCTGTTGAAGAGGGAGTGGAAACGGAGGTGCCGCCAACAGCGACATTATTGTCGAGAACCACACCCTTCTTGGCCAGTCTGGAGCTATCAGAATAGCTGGAATTCTCTCTAGTCTGATCCGACGCAGCACTAGAGGAAGTAAGGATATCGGCGGGAATACATAGATCAGCTTGAACTGATCCCACTGAGCCACTAGAGCATCCACCGCCACCGCCTTCGGGTCCTTGTACCTGGACATGAATGTCGGTAACTTGGCATTGGACCTGGAAGCCATCAAATCCACTTGGGGGGTTCCCCAGCGAGAGCACAGTAGTGCAAAGACTTCCGGGTGGAGGCTCCATTCCCCGGGATCCATCCTTCTGCGACTGAGAAAGTCCGCTGTAATATTCTGGACCCCTGGAATGTGAATCGCCGAAATGGCTGGTACATTGGCCTCTGCCCAAATCAGAATTCGGGACACCTCTACCATGAGTCTGGAACTCCTTGTCCCACCTTGGTGATTGATATACGCGACAGCCGTCGCATTGTCTGTCTGCACACGGACTGGCAGACCGCTCAAAGGGACCGTCCAATGTTGGAGGCAAAGAAAAATCGCCCTCAATTCCAGGATGTTGATCGGAAGCACAGACTCTTCCGGTGACCATACCCCCTGAATCCAGAGATTGGTCCAAACACCCCCCAGCCCGTCAGGCTGGCATCGGTGGTTATGACTGACCACTTCAGAGGGAGGAAAGACTTCCCCAGGGAGAATGCCCCTGGACGTAACCACCATTCTAGAGAATCCCGCACCGCGCGAGAAATGGTGACACTGCAATCTAGCGATTGCGACTGGTTCCATCGACTCAAGATGAACCTTTGAAGAGTCCTGGAGTGGAACTGGGCAAAAGGAATTGCCTCCATGGACGCCACCATCAGTCCCAGAAGACGCATACACTTCCGTAGGGACATTGCCGTTGAGGCTGTCATAATCTGTACATGTCGAAGAAGACATGACTGTTTGTCTGGTGGTAAGGAAACTACCGACCGAAACGTGTCGAGATGCATTCCCAAAAAGAGAATTGTCCTTGATGGTTCCAGGGACGACTTCTCCCAATTGACCAGCCAACCGAAGTCTTTCAGAAACTGAAGAGACAAATCCCGAGCCGTCAATGCCTCCTCCTCCGAGGAAGACACGATCAAAAGATCGTCCAGATAAGGGAGAATCGTAATCCCCTGTCTTCGAAGGAGTGCCATGAGGGGCGCCAGAACTTTTGTAAAGACCCTTGGCGCTGAGGCTAAGCCGAACGGCAGAGCCACGAACTGGTAATGATTCTGACCTATGGCAAATCGAAGAAAGCGCTGATGAGCCTTTCCGATGGGAATATGCAAATAGGCGTCGCGAATGTCGATTGACACCAGAAAATCGTTCTGTGACAGAGCTGCCACAACGGAACGAAGCGACTCCATGCGAAATTTCCGGGTATGGACATGCCGGTTTAATCGCTTGAGATCCAGAATCGGGCGAAATTTGTTCTCCTTTTTGGGAACTATAAAAAGGTTGGAATAAAAACCTTTTCCTCGGTCCTCTGACGGAACCGGTATCACTACACCCTTTTGTAGTAGCGATTCGACCTCTCGCTGTAGAGCGACAACAAGCTCGGGTTCCAACGGAACGCGAGATTGACAAAAAACATTTGGGGGTTGAGAAGCAAACTCTATGAAATAGCCTGCCGACACTATCCGCGTTACCCAGGAATCTGGAACGCGAGCCATCCAAGTCTCCTTGAAAAGAAGCAGGCGACCCCCCACTCGAGAATCCTCGAGTGGACCCCTGGCGTCAATCCGACTTTGCGGGTTTCTTGTCAAGTTCCCGCTTGTTCTGGCGGAAACTCTGCTTCCAGGGAGTACGAGTTTTCTGAGAGGATTTCTTTCCTGAGAAAGAAGGACGACCCGATCCCCACGAGGAGTGACTAGATCGTCCTCGGCCCCGAAAGGACCGCCGACCACTATAAACACCAGGCTTACTGGACACCGAGGCCATGGCCCTTCGCTGTGGTAATGCTGATTCCTTTGCCTTAGCCTTGGAAATCAGCTCTGTGAGGTCGGATCCAAAAAGATGGCCACCCTTGTAAGGTAAGGCCAACAACCCTTGTTTGGAAACTGCGTCCCCGGCCCACTGTCTGAGCCATAAAGCTCTTCTGACTGTGACCGCTGAAGCTTGCGCTTTGGCCAGCAGAGATGCCGTATCCAGACCGGCATCAAAGATATAACAGGCTGCCGTTTCTAACCATTCACAAGTTTCCCGTATCTCAGATAACGGAGATTCATTTTGCAACTCCGTCTTCAGACGTGCCAACCAGCTTAGAGAAGCTCTAGCAGCACACATGGATCCTAGCACTGCTCGAAATCCATGACCCGCAGCCTCATAGCTTGCTTTTGCCGCCAATTCTGCCTTTCTATCCAAAGGCTCCTGTAAGCTCGCTTTTCCCTTAATAGGGAGTAGTGAGGATTTACTAAGCTGAGATAAGGACACATCCACTTCAGGAGCAGAAGTCCAATTAGCCTTTAACTCCGTAGAGCAAGGATAAAGTGTATCAAAGAAATGCGTTCCATGAAAACGCTTATCTGGACATAGACGTTCCTCCTCTATTACACCATTAAGCTCATCCAGAGCTGGCAATGTTGTGCGCGAAGCACGGGACTCCTGGAACATGCGTGCTGTTTTACCAGGACGACTAGTTACCTCCTCCGGTAACTGTAATATCTCTCTCATGGCTTCAATTAATGCCTCCGTACGCTTCGCCATAGAGGAACGCCCCTGCGGCTCGTCCGCATCTGAATCGGATATTTCTCCATCCGAATATAAAGGGGAACTCTGCCCAATATCAGATACATCTGACTCGCTCCGTGTAGAGGCCGGTAACGGCCTGCGTCGCTTCCTCTGAGAGGAATTAGCAGACACATATTGACCTAAAAGGTCAGATAAGTTATTAATCGATCGAGCGATATCATCCAATTTTCCACCGCTGTCGACCGCAGCGCTAGACGCTGTGGAGGTCTGCGTATCTGATTGCCGCAATGGCACTGGGACGTGATCCGCGGCATCTGAACTCTGTTCAGACATGTCTCATCTGAATGAGCAGGTCAAAGCGGTAATACCAGCAAAAAAACTATGCGGTTTTTTTTTTTTTTTTTTTTTTTTCAAACGCTGAAGGGTTAACGCTCCACCAAGCAGAGTTACCCCAGCGGTATTCAGTCAGCAAATTTAGCAGGTAGAAATAACCCTCAAAGGGGTTAATATTGCAAACTCACCAAAATATATATATATTTGTGAGCCCCAGCCAATTTTTATGTCTCTGATGAGACTGCAGCTGCAGGATAGCGATCGCTGCGCTGCGGAGTGAGGAATCCACACTCACCCAGCTGGCCGTGGTGTCTATATGAGGAGGGGAGCGGTCCGAGGAGCCCAGGAGCCTGAGTAATGGCCGCCACAGTGAGGGGGTCGCAGGAGAAAAGCCAGAGCGCGCGTCTTCCTGCTCAAAAGACCGGGATAGATAGGCCACGCCCCCTGCTAGCTCAAATAATGAGCGCGAAATCTCCCCGCTCCTGCTCCCTCTCTGTCCTGCAGCTATCTGCCTGCGGACAAAAGATCACCACATCTTCATGTAGAAGCGCTGTCACAGCAGCGCTGAAGCATACTGACTTTACATGTAGTAGCGCTGTCACAGTAGCGCTGAAGCATACTGACATTACATGTAGTAGCGCTGTCACAGTAGCGCTGAAGCATACTGATATTTACATGTAGTAGCGCTGTCACAGCAGCGCTGAAGCTTACTGACATTACATGTATTAGCGCTGTCACAGCAGCGCTGAAGCTTACTGACATTTACATGTATTAGCGCTGTCACAGCAGCGCTGACGCATACTGACATAGTAACGCTGACATTAATAATAATAGCGCTGCTCATTCAGACGCTAAAGCACTCACACATAATTATTATTAAAATTTGTGTGGAGTACTCACCAGCCAAAGGCGCCACAGGGACCCTCAGGGGTTTCTGGCGCAGTGCCCATGCTTCCCCCCAGGGCGAAGAACGCAGTGACCGCACGTGTGGTTTGCGTTCCCGCCAGAGAAGCTCTCCTCATCCCCCAGGGCCGGCAAGGATTCTGCAGGGACTTTGAGTGAATACAGATCCGCCAAGGGAGAGGTTGGGGTACAGCAGCGCTGATACCCCTGAGACCTCTAGACCAACTAGTGATCCAAGTCTCCTGTCCGAATATTAAAATAATAAAATTTTCTGAGGAGCTGCATTAGCAGCGACCATCCTCTGGACCTCAAATCTTAGACTGGAGCTGAGTAGGAGGAGCCCGAGCTGGAGGGGCCAGCCAGTCATCACTCTTTTGATCTGAGGTAACATCCTGATCTGGGGCTCCGCCTACCCATCAGTAATGAATTACTGTGGCTCTCTTCCTTCATCTGCAGCTGAAATTTACAATAAAATGGATGTTTACATATTAACAAATATAAACTCAGAAAAGCCTATTTGTATATACATATGTATTTGCTCAAAACAATTTATAAACACCAATGTCCTGTATATGGTATAACATGACACAACCAGAGCAAAATAATGCAAATATATTTTTATTTATCAAAAACTTGATCTTATACATATAAAAATTCAACATCAATTAAACATATTAACAATTCAGCAATAGTATGTAATATTCAAAAAGTGCAGGATAAAAAGGGACGGAACAGGCTTCCTAATAATTAAATGTGCTGCAAGGTAAAGACCCTATCAGTATCGACATGCTAGCATAGGCACATTTGAAGCCATGAACAAATAAATGTCCATAGCAGATTAACTAGTAATTAGCACGATAGGATGCAAACTATCAGTGGTGAATAGCAAGGGTATTAACAAAATGTCCACGCCAAGTCTATAACAAGTGTGATTTAAGCTTTGCTCATTAATCACTATATGACCGGAACACAGGATCATAAGTTACCCAGAAACATGTCTGACCACAACCAAATGTAACCCATAGAAGCATGTGAACAAAAAATGAGTCACTACCTGGATCCTAGTAGCTTAGTACCGGGTGATAGGAGCCTCCGTCCCTCTGCCCCGACGTGCACGTTTCGCCCAGCTTCTTCCTGGGCGAAACGTGCACGTCGGGGCAGAGGGACGGAGGCTCCTATCACCCGGTACTAAGCTGCTAGGATCCAGGTAGTGACTCATTTTTTGTTCACATGCTTCTATGGGTTACATTTGGTTGTGGTCAGACACATGTTTCTGGGTAACTTATGATCCTGTGTTCCGGTCATATAGTGATTAATGAGCAAAGCTTAAATCACACTTGTTATAGACTTGGCGTGGACATTTTGTTAATACCCTTGCTATTCACCACTGATAGTTTGCATCCTATCGTGCTAATTACTAGTTAATCTGCTATGGACATTTATTTGTTCATGGCTTCAAATGTGCCTATGCTAGCATGTCGATACTGATAGGGTCTTTACCTTGCAGCACATTTAATTCTTAGGAAGCCTGTTCCGTCCCTTTTTATCCTGCACTTTTTGAATATTACATACTATTGCTGAATTGTTAATATGTTTAATTGATGTTGAATTTTTATATGTATAAGATCAAGTTTTTGATAAATAAAAATATATTTGCATTATTTTGCTCTGGTTGTGTCATGTTATACCATATACAGGACATTGGTGTTTATATATTAACATAAATGTATAAACAGGCGCCTTATACTGTTCATTGCTTTTCAATCCTCTTCTCTTTTTCAAGTGGCTACTGTCAAAATACATAGTTATACAAGAGACAAAGGAAATAGTATGTGATTGCAATAAAGCAGCCTAGTGATTGACATGTTAAAAAAGATAACTGAATGAATACCTAGTGTGCCATGAATCTAAATGGCTTCACCATAGGGCAATGATGCTTTTTCCATTTTAAGAATGGTTTTTCATTCCGTTATGTCTTTCTGAATCTACACTGCTCAAAAAAATAAAGGGAACACTTAAACAACAGAATATAACTCCAAGTAAATCAAACTTCTGTGAAATCAAACTGTCCACTTCGGAAGCAACACCGATTGACAATCAATTTCACATGCTGTTGTGCAAATGGAACAGACAACAGATGGAAATTATTGGCAATTATCAAGACACACTCAATAAAAGAGTGGTTCTGCAGGTGGGGATCACAGACCATATCTCAGTACCAATGCTTTCTGGCTGATGTTTTGGTCACTTTTGAAAGTTGGTTGTGCTTTCACACTCGTGGTAGCATGAGACGGACTCTACAACCCAGACAAGTGGCTCAGGTAGTGCAGTTAATCTAGGATGGCACATCAATGCGGGCTGTGGCAAGAAGGATTGCTGTGTCTGTCAGCGTAGTGTCCAGAAGCTGGAGGCGCTCAGAGGAGACAGGCCAGTACACCAGGAGACGTGGAGGGGCCATAGGAGGGCAACAACCCAGCAGCAGGACCGCTACCTCCGCCTTTGTGCAAGGAGGACCAGGAGGAGTACTGCCAGAGCCCTGCCAAATGACCTCCAGCAGGCCACAAATGTGCATGTATCTGCACAAACGGTTAGAAACCGACTCCATGAGGATGGTCTGAGTGCCCGACGTCCACATATGGGGGTTGTGCTCACAGCCCAACACCGTGCAGGACGCTTGGCAGTTGCTACAGAACACCATGATTGGCAAAGTCGCCACTGGCGCCCTGTGCTCTTCACAGATGAAAGCAGGTTCACACTGAGCACATGTGACAGAGTCTGGAGACGCCGTGGAGAGCGATCTGCTGCCTGCAACATCCTTCAGCATGACCGTTTTGGCAGTGGGTCAGTAATGGTGTGGGGTGGCATTTCTTTGGAGGGCCACACAGCCCTCCATGTGCTCACCAGAGGTAGCCTGACTGCCATTAGGTACCGAGATGAGATCCTCAGACCTCTTGTGAGACCATATGCTGGTGCGGTTGGCCCTGGGTTCCTCCTAATGCAGAACAATGCCAGACCTCATGCGGCTGGAGTGTGTCAGCAGTTCCTGCAAGATGAAGGCATTGAAGCTATGGACTGGCCCGCCCGTTCCCCAGACCTGAATCCGATTGAGCACATGTGGGACATCATGTCTCGCTCCATCCACCAACGTCACGTTGCACCACAGACTGTCCAGGAGTTGACGGATGCTTTAGTCCAGGTCTGGGAGGGATCCCTCAGGAGACCATCCGCCGCCTCATCAGGAGCATGCCAAGGCATTGTAGGGAGGTCATACAGGCACGTGGAGGCCACACACACTACTGAGCATCATTTTGACTTGTTTTAAGGACATTACATTCCACTTTAATTTTGTGGGTGACTCCAAATCCAGGCCTCCATTGGTTAATAAATTTGATTTCCATTGATGATTTTTGTGTGATTTTGTTGTCAGCTCATTCAACTTTGTACAGAACAAAGTATTCAATGAGAATATTTCATTCATTTAGATCTAGGATGTGTTCCCTTTATGCTTTTGAGAGGTATAAATTTACCACCCAACAGATGTTTCATCTGAGAAACTGATGTCTATGCTGGAGTCTCTTGAAATGTTCTTAGGTAAGAATTATTAAAAAATTAACAAAGCAGAGCTTCACCTGCTCTCACTCTGTGGATCCAGCAGGCAGATCCAGTGGTCAGTTGCCTGCAGCAATGAGGGTCTGGAACATGGCATCAGATGTTTCCCATGGTACACTGTTCTAGTCACTTGTCAGTTTCAGACAATTTTGGGCCTCATCAGTACTGTGACATCTGTGCAGCTTCTGGAGCCGGTGTTCTGTGCTGGACCCACAGGGCTGACAACTGGTGAGGATTCCTCTGTTTATTGTATAATAATCAACTGCCGTCTTAGAACACATATATATGATAGTGAGTTTATCTGAGATATCATTTTGAAATTTCCCACCTCCTCCTCTGATGTTTATTATTGGTGAAAAAGGGTTCCTTGTGTAGTCAATAGCACAGACATCTCCCTTAAACTTTGACCAATATTCGTTAATGCACCTATATTTTCACATGCCGTGCCGTAAGTTATTGAGTGGCATATCACATTTAGGACAAAAAGGAACCGTCTGTATGGATTATGTGTCTTCAAACTTTTCAATCTCTTGATTAAACGTACACACTTTCATTACCATGATGTGAATAGTCATTTGTGGTCTAAATTCAAGACATTTTATGTGGAAATGGCTACTTTATGCTTTTTATGACACCTTTTACGCTCATTAAAAAAAAATTAAGAGAATTTATTTTTGAATACAAGCACATTCGGCCTCTATATAGATACAGGATATCTACAAATCATTTAAGAAACACAACAGTCTTTGCAAGAGACAACCTTGTGGACCTGTATGTAGTGTAAGAAGGAGAGTACAATTGCTGGCATATTGACACGTATTGTAAAGGTTAAAACATTTGCCAAAAAAGATACATCATTTTATCCATTATACTAAAGCAAACTTGACTTATGACAAATGTGTGACTGAATGTGCCTTTTTTGATTAAATCTGTCACACTGTAAAAAAATTTCACCATCAATTGCCACATTTTTTATGACTTTTTAAAAAGTTGTATTTTATAAGGCCACTGTACACAAAAATTAGTCCGATCATCATTTCGGGTTTCAGATTTTCTTATCTGTTTTAGCAGTGATTCTCTTGTATGGAAAAAATTTATAAATTGCAAATCTTTTCCGACATATAACAATGTAAAAACAGACAGCACATGGGTGGCAGTGATTTTCCCCAACTTCATAGACTTGTATGGGTAATTTAAATTCATAACTCACATCAAAAGTAGACAGGTCTGAGTGTTTTTGTGGACCGTGGGTTCTCAAAAAACAAACATGTGAATAGATGCATAGAATAGAATGTGTTGCAGCTGTGAGAAACACAATCATGTATTTGATTCACGGACCTCTGAATGAGTTCTGAATGTAAAAAAAAACTGGCCAAGAGGCAAACAGGGCTAACTTTTCTCTACAATTTTACAAATGGACACACATGGCACAAATTCCACTAAATTCAGAGGCATATAGTAATAAATATGTCACACAACAAATAAAACACTATTTTAGAGCAACATGAAACAAAAATGGAAATACATAGAATTGAGGGCCATATTTCTCTCTGTTCTTATGTATTCACACCACACGTGTCTACATGTCACTAAAGGCTTGAGAAAACAGAAGCAAATGTTTAAATTCATTTATTTGAAAAAATATATAAACAGGGGACTCATACACAATAGACAGTTTTGTGTTCCACCAACATTAGTCTAATGTGTATGGGGGCCTTAAAGAGGATATCCGGAAGTTTAGGAAAAAAACGGCATGTTGCTGACAACAGAGGCAACTACCTGTCTGTGGCACCCAGCACTGGTCATTGGCCGTTCCGTCCAGAGTTTCAGCTACTCCCTGTCAACAGAGCAGCAGTTTTTCTTCCTGTTGACAGGGCAGGATTACTGGTGTCATGCTGATTAACAGCTGGCTTCCATTGCCTTATTGGGGGAAGCTGGCTGTCAATCAGCATGACACCAGTAATCCTGCCCTGTCAACAGGAAGAAAAACTGCTGTTTTGTTGACAGGGAGTAGCTGAATCTCTGGCAGGAGCCATCAATGACCGGCGCCAGGTACAACAGGCAGGTAGTTGCCTCTGTCAGCAACTACATGCCTTTTTTAAAGTCCCAGATATCCCCCTTAACATGCAGATTAATATTTATACACAAACCAAAAGGGGTTTCAAGACAAATATTACACGTTCATGTCATAAATGTCTGACTGCAGGAAATACCAATCCCAAGATTAAAAGCACCTCTTAACCCTCTGGCAGAGAGTTGACTATATATAATCAAGGTCACAGACTATGGAAACAGCTTTTCATGCAACTATACATTTATTATTGCTTCACCCTTGATCCATTACATTCAGTAAATATTATTTTATGAATGCAATAAAACTAACATTTCTGTACAGAAAAAAAAGTACTTTACAAGTTTAATAATTTGGTACATTTTTGCTATGGCTACAAAAGGAGTTCTAAACTAAAGACAATATGTGAAGAAAGGCAATGCACTCACCGTCCCATCCAATGTCCTTTATTGTGGTTTACATAAAAACAAAGCAGGGGAGCCCCAATGGATCCGCACTGGACGACGGCCGTTTCATGCAAATATGCGCTTCTAGGGGTCATGGGTGCTAAGAAAAAGACGCACATCAAATACAGATAAAGGGCCCTCCCTCCTACAACGTCATCCAGGGCCCGTCACCTGTATATGAGGTCCGTCATATACACCACAATAAAGGACATTGGATGGGACGGTGAGTGCCTTGCCTTTCTTCGCATATTGGATTTGGACATTTTCTTTGTCATTTCACTGGCTCGGCACCCGTAAGTCCCTGGAGTCGGAGCAGTCTAAATTATCCTGGAACAGCGCAGCTGTGTCGGTCACCTGTGCCTTCTTACAACATTCGTTCTAAACTAAAGAGGTTGTCCACTTTTTGGACAACCACTTCTCAATCACCGTATTTTCTTTATGTACGATGAAAACAGCTATACTCACTTTGTAGGCACCGTTCCAGTGATGTCGGCACCTGCTCTTCAAGGGTTTGCGTGATGTTCTTTTGTTACGCAAGCCCTGCAGGCAATAAGCAACTGCTTCACTCTCACTTCCTTGACATCAGGAGGAATTCACATCCAGGGGAAATCTTAGCAGCAGTTCCCATTTCCTCTGGATGTCAGTTTTGTCCGAAGGAAGTTAAAGTGAAGCAGTCGCCGAATGGCTGCAGGACTCGCGTGAAATTTTACACGAGTCCCGGAAGAACAGACGCCAAAATCGCTGGAACGGCGTCTGCACCAGAGGCGGTTATAGCTATTATTACAAAAACATGGGAGAAGATGGTAATTGAGAAGGGGTTGTTTGAGTAATGGGCAACCTCAAATTAATTTGGAAACTTTAATCACATTAGTTTTGTAATCAGAAACACAAGAAAAAGTAGAAAACTTGTCAAGCATCAAATGACAAGAATATGTAAAATAGATCCCTTTAATTGTTCATTCAAATTATTACTTTATTCCACTACGATTTGCTCTCTGGCAACTTGAACTAACTCTATAAGAGCAGCAAAGCTTTCAAAATCATTTGTAGACAGTCCAAAATTCTGAATCTAAACAGGGAAAAAAGAATACAAAATTGTAGTTAACTGGAGCAAAGGTTACAAAGTAATGCAATAACATATACCAATATAGTTTTGTGCCTAAGAAGTAGACATTTAACTTTTCTTCAATGTTTATGTTCTTAGGTGCAAAAAGCTGACAGTTGGGCCAATTTCACCCGTCAAATTTTTTTCTAGACTGTAGAAAAATGGGATAGCTTTTTAGCAGTAAGCTGGATCAGATTTTCATCAGTGTTTGGTCCATCTGTCAGTTATTACCATTAGTTGTAATTAGTTTTTTCCAGATGCAAAAAAAAAAAAAAAAAAAAATAATGGAAATTTCACATCCCTGTAAGTCAGACAGTGAAAAATGGCAGCAAACAGATGCAATTAAGACAACATCTGTTTGCTGGTTTTTTAAGACCCATTCACCTTGTTCAGAAGTTAGACCAAAGTAGGATGTCTAATTTTTTTATGCCATCAGCCCACGTGTGTTGCCCCTAGAATATAGTGTGCCAGTTTGCAATCAGTGAAAAACAATGATGGCACTCAGACAAAGACTGACATATGAATGAGCTCTTAACCCCTTAGTGACAGCCATTTTGCAGCTTAATGACCGGGCCAATTTTTATAATTCTGACCACTGTCACTTTATGAGGTTATAACTCTGGAACGCTTTAACGAATCCACCTGTTTTTTCGTGACATATTGTACTTCACGTTAGTGGTAAAAAATTTTTTATATGACTTGCGTTTATGAAAAAAACGTAAATATGGCGAAAATTTAGAAATTTTCAAAATTTAAATTTTTATGCCCTTAAATCAGAGAGATGTCACACAAATTTCTTAATACATAACATTTCCCACATGTCTACTTTACATCAGCACAATTTTGGGAACAAAATTTTTTTTGTTACGAAGTTATAAGGGTTAAAAGTTTACCAGCGATTTCTCATTTTTACAACATTATTTTTTTTTTAAGGACCACATCACATTTGAAGTCACTTTGAGGGGTCTATATGATAGAAAATACCCAAAAGTGACACCATTCTAAAAACTGCACTGCTCAAGGTGCTCAAAACCACATTCAAGAAGTTTATTAACCCTTTACTTGCTTCACAGGAACTGAAGCAATGTGGAAGGAAAAAATTAACATTTAACTTTTTTTTTGCAAAAACTTTACTTCAGAACCAATTTTTTTTTATTTCCACAAGTATTAAAAGAGAAAATGAACCACAAAATTTGTTGTGCAATTTCTCCTGAATACGCCGATACCCCATATGTGGGGGTAAACCACTTTTTGGGCGCACGGCAGAGGTCGCAAGGGAAGGAGCGCCGTTTGACTTTTTCAACGCAGAATTGGCTGGACGCCATGTCGCGTTTAGAGAGCCCCTGATGTGCCTAAACAGTGGAAACCCCCACAAGTGACCCCATTTTGGAAACTAGACCCCTTAAGGAACTTATCTAGATGTGTGGTGAGCACTTTGAACCTCCAAGTGCTTCACAGAAGTTTATAACGTAGAGCCGTGGAAATATAAAATAATTTTTTTCCTCAAAAATGATTTTTTGGCCCGCTATTTTTTTATTTTCCTAAGGGTAACAGGAGAAATTGGACCCCAAAAGTTGTTGTGCAATTTTTCCTGAGTACGCTGATACCACATATTTTGGGGTAAACCACTGTTTGGGCGCACGTCAGGGCTCGGAAGGGAGTGAGCGCCATTTGACTTTTTGAACGCCACGTCGTGTTTGGAGACCCCATGATGTGCCTAAATAGTGTAAACCCCTCAATTCTAGCTCCAACCCCAACCATAACACACCCCTAACCCTAATCCTAACCCTAATTCCAACCCTAATTGCATCCCTAACCCTAATTGTATACATAACCCTAATTGTAACCCTAACCCTAGCCCTAACCCTAATGGAAAAATTAAAATAAATACAATTTCTTTATTTTATTATATGTTCCTAACTAAGAGAGTGATAAAGGGGGGGTTTACGTACTATTTTTTTTATTTTGATCAGTGTGATAGTTTATCACAGTGATCAAAATGTACTTTCACTTTATGAATGAATCTATTTTCGGTCACTTTCCTTGCCCCGGAAATGACTGCTTGCCTTGGACGACTTCCGGGGCAAGGAAAGTTACCGAAAATAGTTGCGCATGCGCTGTAATGATTTTATGCTTTGCCCACTGTTGGGCAAAGCACACTGTGCAGGCGCGAGGGGATTTTAAAACGCGCAATCGCGGGAACACTACGCTGTCTATGCACAGACGGACCTACGCAAGAGAAGCCGAGGAGCGGGGGAGAAGAAAAACACAGCCCTCCGGACCGCCCAGATTAGCATACAGAAAGCCGAACTTTACAAAGGTATTTGGGTATGAAAATGGGGGTGTCAGGATATATGATAGATACCGATAGGTTACTTATGGGACGCACTATTCAGGCATATCTTTATCTGATATAGCCAAAATGGGGTGACAGATTCCCTTTAAGCCCGAAAACCTCCATTACCGAGTAACCATATATAATGTATGGCTGTTCCAGGTCTCCCATAGACGGAGCAGCTATGTGTGTCCCCTTTGCAAACTGCCGCTGAACATGGAAGAGCACTCTGTAGTGCCTTTGACTGCCGTTGCACATGGCAGTAAGAAAAACAAATATAGAAATATTATAGGAGATCAGATTTAGTTTTTTTGAAAATTTGATTTAATGTACTTTGAAGAACTGATGTAAAATATAATTTGCATACCTGATTTGCAAAATATTCCACGTCAAGAGCTAACTGTAGCCGGATTTTGTTGTCATCGCTGATCCCACCATTAGTAGTATTACTGGACATTGCAGTTTTCCGTGCTTGTTTGAGTCTTTTCAGACTTTCCTCCATTTTCTTAACAGAGCTGAGAACATCAGACACAGTCTCGTAATACCTGTAGAGCACAAGTGATCCATTTTAAGGTAATACAATAATATCAGAACAGAAGGCAGAATGTACAACCAACCAATTTGTGTAAAAAATCTGCATATACTATAAAGACATCATTTTTGGGAGGGATTGCAGATATTGAGTTAACAAAAAGTATTCCTTCAACTAGTCCCAAAATATTGAAGATTTTTTAACATATCACAATCTGTATTAAAAATAAAAAATAGAAATCTTGCAATTTTCACACTGACCACAAGGCTTTTTTACACTCAACTTCCAGTTTCAGGAAATAACATGTACATAGCCCCAATGGTCAGACCCCGACCCCATCTTTTGCATTCAAGTATCTAAAGAGGCTGTACAAAGGTGAAGGGAGGGGGAGCAGGTGAGCTGTGACATCGCATATGGTGAATACTTTATTAGCTATATACATGGTCGCTGTCATGGTAATCATGCCATACCATTGATAAGAAGCCTTGTGGAAAACTTCTCCCGGAAGAGTCTAAAAATCAGCCGTAGTGGGTAGTGTCAAAACTGAAAAATACCTTTTTTTTTTTAATAAATATCGGGATATGAAACAAAAAAAAAAAAACAACACAAAATTGCCGATTTCTAAAAAAAAAAAAAAAAAAAAAAAGTAAGTAATAAAAACCTGATTTCAACAAAGCTAGTTTTCTAATTATGGCTTCCCTTTAAGCCAAACAGAGACCACAAATGTTTTCTGAGATCTTAACGACCGATGATATGCCTTTTCAGGGTGGTTTACTGCCATGAAGAAGCAGTGCTGAAGATAAGTGGATAGCACACCCACACTAGGCGAAAATGCTGCAGGTGTTGGCTGTTTTGGAACTGATCGGAGCCAATTGACCCCTTAGATGCCACTGTCAATAGCGACAGCATTATATGGTGTAAGATGGCCGCCGGCCAGGTACTTGAGGGGAGATATTCATCATCGAGATTGGTAGCATCGGTGATGTGAGCTCGGAAAGCATGCTCCAGCGCATATAGTGCTGAGAGAGTTAGTAGGGCATTCCAGGGCCGGGTTTTACGAATTCTAAAGAGATGGGTGGGAATGACTTCCCACATATCCCCACCCCAGGGGGGTGGTATGGCAGATAAAATTGAGACCAAGTGTCTCATTCAGTGTCTGTGACTGGATGTGTGGAGGCCTCCAATGTGTTTGCTAAAGACACTGACCTGAGCGGGCAGATCGCAGTACTATATCGACTGGTTATTTTCTGTTTGTTTTCATCTTTTGTTTTGTTTATGCTTAAGCAAGTTTATAGAGTCAATAAACCTGACTGGACGTTTTTCTGAAAAACTGCTTCATGTGTCTACCTCAACTGCAGCAGAGTAAAAACCCTACAATGGTTAAAAGAGGGAGAGGATCCCTGCTAACACCATCGGTCCTCTAAGTTAGACCCTGCTGTAAGCAGTGAAGAGCCTGTGAAGAGTCAGTGAAGAACTAACATGAGAAGGAGACCAGCATTCAAAGTGAAAAATATGCATGTGCCACAGGGAGAGCTAGTAGTGAAAAGGAAAACAATATAAACAAAAAAAACACCACAAACTTAATTGGTATCACTGTGTCTGGACTCACCCAAAGTATAAGACAGCCACATAATTTATTCAATACGGTAAACACAATAAAAATTAAGAAAAAGAACAACAAAAATGTAGCTTTTTCATCATAGTAAACCTAGAAAATATGCTTGTTTGGCTGACATTTGAAATGCAAGCCCAGGACTGGGATCACTAGAGCAGGACATTGCTCCTAGCAACCAGGAAAACGACTGCTGTAGGAAGGAGGGAACTAGGTGTGAAGCAAAGGCCAGACAGATGTTGGTGGTAGGGGACTCTATTAGGGAGACAGACAGGGTCATCTGCCACCAAGACAGTGAATGCCGAACAGTGTGTTGTCTCTGCAGGGTGCTCGCGTTCGGCATATTGCGGACTGGATAGACAGATTGCTGGGTTGGGTAAAACCCAGCGGTCATGGTACACATCGGTACCAATGACAAAGTAAGGCTACTTTCACACTTGTGTTTTTTTGCGCTGTGTTTCGAGCGCACATGAAGCGCATTAAAAAAACGTCTCTATCATCTCTGTCTCTATCATCTATCATTTGTCTCTATCATCTCTGTCTCTATCATCTATCATCTGTCTCTATCATCTCTGTCTCTATCATCTATCATCTGTCTCTATCATCTATCATTTGTCTCTATCATCTCTGTCTCTATAATCTCTGGCTCTATCATCTCTGTCTCTATCATCTATCTCTATCATCTGTCTCTATCACCTATCTCTATCATCTCTGTCTCTATCATCTGTCTCTATCATCTGTCTCTATCATCTGTCATCTATCATCTGTCTCTATCATCTATCATCTGTCTCTATCATCTCTGTCTCTATCATCTATCATTTGTCTCTATCATCTCTGTCTCTATCATCTATCTCTATCATCTGTCTCTATCACCTATCTCTATCATCTCTGTCTCTATCATCTGTCTCTATCATCTGTCATCTATCATCTGTCTCTATCATCTATCATCTGTCTCTATCATCTCTGTCTCTATCATCTATCTCTATCATCTATCATCTGTCTCTATCATCTCTGTCTCTATCATCTATCATTTGTCTCTATCATCTCTGTCTCTATCATCTATCTCTATCATCTATCATCTGTCTCTATCACCTATCTCTATCATCTCTGTCTCTATCATCTGTCATCTATCATCTGTCATCTATCATCTGTCTCTATCATCTGTCTCTATCATCTATCATCTGTCTCTATCATCTCTGTCTCTATCATCTATCATTTGTCTCTATCATCTCTGTCTCTATCATCTATCTCTATCATCTCTGTCATCTATCATCTGTCTCTATCATCTCTGTCTCTATCATCTATCTCTATCATCTGTCTCTATCATCTGTCTCTATCATCTGTCTCTATCATCTGTCTCTATCACCTATCTCTATCATCTATCTCTATCATCTATCATCTCTGTCTCTATCATCTCTGTCTCTATCATCTCTGTCTCTATCATCTCTGTCTCTATCATCTCTGTCTCTATCATCTCTGTCTCTATCATCTCTGTCTCTATCATCTCTGTCTCTATCATCTCTGTCTCTATCATCTCTGTCTCTATCATCTATCTCTATCATCTCTGTCATCTATCATCTGTCTCTATCATCTGTCTCTATCATCTATCATCTGTCTCTATCATCTGTCTCTATCATCTATCATCTGTCTCTATCATCTGTCTCTATCATCTGTCTCTATCATCTCTGTCTCTATCATCTGTCTCTATAATCTCTGGCTCTATCATCTCTGTCTCTATCATCTATCTCTATCATCTATCATCTGTCTCTATCACCTGTCTCTATCATCTCTGTCTCTATCATCTCTGTCTCTATCATCTCTGTCTCTATCATCTCTGTCTCTATCATCTATCATCTGTCTCTATCACCTATCTCTATCATCTCTGTCTCTATCATCTATCTCTATCATCTATCATCTGTCTCTATCACCTATCTCTATCATCTCTGTCTCTATCATCTCTGTCTCTATCATCTCTGTCTCTATCATCTCTGTCTCTATCATCTCTGTCTCTATCATCTGTCTCTATCATCTGTCTCTATCATCTCTGTCTCTATCATCTCTGTCTCTATCATCTCTGTCTCTATCATCTCTGTCTCTATCATCTCTGTCTCTATCATCTCTGTCTCTATCATCTGTCTCTATCATCTCTGTCTCTATCATCTATCTCTATCATCTCTGTCATCTATCATCTGTCTCTATCATCTCTGTCTCTATCATCTGTCTCTATCATCTATCTCTATCATCTGTCTCTATCATCTATCATCTGTCTCTATCATCTGTCTATCATCTCTGTCTCTATCATCTGTCTCTATCATCTCTGTCTCTATCATCTGTCTCTATAATCTCTGGCTCTATCATCTCTGTCTCTATCATCTATCATCTGTCTCTATCACCTGTCTCTATCATCTCTGTCTCTATCATCTCTGTCTCTATCATCTCTGTCTCTATCATCTCTGTCTCTATCATCTCTGTCTCTATCATCTCTGTCTCTATCATCTGTCTATCATCTGTCTATCATCTCTGTCTCTATCATTTGTCTCTATCATCTGTCTCTATAATCTCTGGCTCTATCATCTCTGTCTCTATCATCTATCATCTGTCTCTATCACCTGTCTCTATCATCTCTGTCTCTATCATCTCTGTCTCTATCATCTCTGTCTCTATCATCTCTGTCTCTATCATCTCTGTCTCTATCATCTGTCTATCATCTATCATCTGTCTCTATCATCTATCATCTGTCTCTATCATCTCTGGCTCTATCATCTATCCTCTGGCTCTATCATCTTTGGCTCTATCATCTTTGGCTCTATCATCTATCCTCTGGCTCTATCATCTATCATCTGGCTCTATCATCTCTGTCATCTATCATCTGTCTCTATCATCTTTGTCTCTATCATCTATCATCTGTCTCTATCATCTATCTCTATCATCTGTCTATCATCTGTCTCTATCATCTATCATTTGTCTCTATCATCTTTGTCTCTATCATCTATCTCTATCATCTCTGTCATCTATCATCTGTCTCTATCATCTCTGTCTCTATCATCTATCTCTATCATCTGTCTCTATCATCTATCTCTATCATCTGTCTCTATCATCTGTCTCTATCATCTGTCTCTATCATCTGTCTCTATCATCTGTCTCTATCATCTGTCTATCATCTCTGTCTCTATCATCTCTGTCTCTATCATCTCTGTCTCTATCATCTCTGTCTCTATCATCTGTCTCTATAATCTCTGGCTCTATCATCTCTGTCTCTATCATCTATCTCTATCATCTATCATCTGTCTCTATCACCTGTCTCTATCATCTCTGTCTCTATCATCTCTGTCTCTATCATCTCTGTCTCTATCATCTCTGTCTCTATCATCTCTGTCTCTATCATCTCTGTCTCTATCATCTATCTCTATCATCTGTCTATCATCTATCATCTGTCTCTATCATCTCTGGCTCTATCATCTATCCTCTGGCTCTATCATCTATCATCTGGCTCTATCATCTCTGTCATCTATCATCTGTCTCTATCATCTCTGTCTCTAACATCTATCATCTGTCTCTATCATCTCTGTCTCTATCATCTATCATTTGTCTCTATCATCTTTGTCTCTATCATCTATCTCTATCATCTCTGTCATCTATCATCTGTCTATCATCTCTGTCTCTATCATCTATCTCTATCATCTATCTCTATCATCTGTCTCTATCATCTGTCTCTATCATCTGTCTCTATCATCTGTCTATCATCTCTGTCTCTATCATCTGTCTCTATCATCTATCATCTGTCTCTATCATCTGGCTCTATCATCTCTGGCTCTATCATCTCTGGCTCTATCATCTCTGGCTCTATCATCTCTGTCTCTATCATCTATCATCTGTCTCTATCATCTCTGTCTCTATCATCTCTGTCTCTATCATCTCTGTCTCTATCATCTCTGTCTCTATCATCTCTGTCTCTATCATCTCTGTCTCTATCATCTCTGTCTCTATCATCTCTGTCTCTATCATCTCTGTCTCTATCATCTCTGTCTCTATCATCTCTGTCTCTATCATCTCTGTCTCTATCATCTATCATCTGTCTCTATCATCTCTGTCTCTATCATCTATCTCTATCATCTATCATCTGTCTCTATCATCTGTCTCTATCATCTGTCTCTATCATCTGTCTCTATCATCTCTGTCTCTATCATCTGTCTCTATCATCTCTGTCTCTATCATCTGTCTCTATAATCTCTGTCTCTATAATCTCTGTCTCTATCATCTCTGTCTCTATCATCTATCATCTGTCTCTATCACCTATCTCTATCATCTCTGTCTCTATCATCTCTGTCTCTATCATCTCTGTCTCTATCATCTCTGTCTCTATCATCTCTGTCTCTATCATCTATCATCTGTCTCTATCATCTGTCTATCATCTATCATCTGTCTCTATCATCTATCATCTGTCTCTATCATCTCTGGCTCTATCATCTATCCTCTGGCTCTATCATCTCTGGCTCTATCATCTTTGGCTCTATCATCTTTGGCTCTATCATCTATCATCTGGCTCTAACGCTGCAAACGCTTGTAAACGCTGCGATATTTAGTCGCATCAGCATGCGCATTTCGACAAAAAAACGCAGCGTTTGTCTGCGATTTCATGCGTTTTTTGGCGCATGGGTTGTCTATGTGTCACATTTCTATAATCTGTCTCTATCATCTGTCTCTATCATCTATCATCTGTCTCTATCATCTCTGTCTCTATCATCTATCATTTGTCTCTATCATCTCTGTCTCTATCATCTATCATCTGTCTCTATCATCTCTGTCTCTATCATCTATCATCTCTGTCTCTATCATCTGTCTCTATCATCTATCATCTGTCTCTATCATCTATCATTTGTCTCTATCATCTCTGTCTCTATCATCTGTCATCTATCATCTGTCTCTATCATCTATCATGTCTCTATCATCTCTGTCTCTATCATCTATCATTTGTCTCTATCATCTGTCTCTATCATCTATCTCTATCATCTCTGTCATCTATCATCTGTCTCTATCATCTCTGTCTCTATCATCTATCATCTGTCTCTATCATCTATCATCTGTCTCTATCATCTATCATCTGTCTCTATCATCTGTCTCTATCATCTGTCTATCATCTGTCTATCATCTCTGTCTCTATCATCTGTCTCTATCATCTCTGTCTCTATCATCTGTCTCTATAATCTCTGGCTCTATCATCTCTGTCTCTATCATCTATCTCTATCATCTATCACCTGTCTCTATCATCTCTGTCTCTATCATCTTGTCTCTATCATCTCTGTCTCTATCATCTCTGTCTCTATCATCTCTGTCTCTATCATCTGTCTCTATCATCTCTGTCTCTATCATCTCTGTCTCTATCATCTCTGTCTCTATCATCTCTGTCTCTATCATCTCTGTCTCTATCATCTCTGTCTCTATCATCTGTCTGTATCATCTCTGTCTCTATCATCTCTGTCTCTATCATCTCTGTCTCTATCATCTGTCTCTATCATCTATCATCTGTCTATCATCTCTGTCTCTATCAACTATCATCTGTCTCTATCATCTCTGTCTCTATCATCTGTCTCTATCATCTGTCTATCATCTGTCTATCATCTGTCTCTATCATCTATCATCTGTCTCTATCATCTATCCTCTGGCTCTATCATCTCTGGCTCTATCATCTTTGGCTCTATCATCTTTGGCTCTATCATCTATCCTCTGGCTCTATCATCTATCATCTGGCTCTATCATCTCTGGCTCTATCATCTCTGGCTCTATCATCTATGGCTCTATCATGGTTTAAACAAGTGTTTGACATTATTTACAGAAAAATCACGTGCGTGCAAAAGCGCTGACGAGCGCAAAGCCATGCGCACGCCAGCGCCCCCATAGACTGCAATGTTATTTTTTTTGCGCATAGCATGCGCACATGTGCGCACGCGTTTTTTTAAAGCGGTTGGGCGAAAAAAAAAATGCAACATGTAGCGTCTAGCGCGTATGGGCGCACACCGGGAAAATGCGCAGCGCACGACAAACGCACATGAACGCGTTCAAGCGCTAGACCCTGCGCCCACCATGTTAAAGATAGGGGAACATTGCGCATGCGTCCGATAGCGCACGATGAGCTGCGCGATAAAACGCAAGTGTGAAAGTAGCCTAAGAGATAGGTGGAAGGTCTTTTAAAATGATTACAGTAAACTGGGAGAGAAGCTGAAGGCCAGGACCTCCAAGGTGGTGTTTTCAGAAATACTGCAAGTGCCGCGAGCGACACTAGGAGCGGGAGCTTAGGGAGATAAATAAGTGGCTCAGAAATTGGTGCAGAAAGGAAGGGTTTGAGTTCATGGAAAACTGGACCGACTTCTTTGTCAGCTACAGGGTCAACGGTAAGGACAGGCTGCAGTTCTTAGGGAAAAAATGTTCAGACGGCTTGAGATTTTAAACTAGGATCGGGGGGGAAGGGAGGGTAGATGTGCTAAAAAGGGGATAGATAGAAGTAGACAGAGAGAGAGACAATAAGGGTCAATCAGGATTTAGGGTAGACAGAGACATGCAAGGAACATAGGAAGGTGAGCAGGAGAAATAAATGTGCTAATAGTATTAAATGTCTGCTGGCAAATGAAAGAAGTCTTGCAAACACAATGATTGAACTAGAGACTTATGTCAGCCACAAGATACAATGTGGTGGGCATTACGAAAACCTGGCTAGACGAAAGCCATGACTGGATAACAAACGTAGAGGGTTAGTGCCCCGTCTCACATAGCGACTCACCAGCGATCCCGACAACGATATGAACTTGTCAGGATCGCTGCTGAGTCACTACATGATCGCTGCTGAGCTGCCAAACAGGCAGATCTCAGCAGCGATCAGGACAGCGAGTACGCCAGTAACAAGCGACACACGTCGCTTAGTTACCGGCATACCAGCGCGCTGGTGCAGGGAGCTGGTAACCAAGGTACATATCAGGTTTCTACCAGCGGCGCTTAGTAACCCGCTGTGTACCTTGGTTACCAGCTCCACTGCACCAGCTCGCTGGTATCTAACATACACATCGGGTTTCCTGGCGCCTGGAAACCCGATTTTTACGTTGGTTACCAGCTTCAGCTTGCTGGTCTCCCACCTGTCACACACAGTGATGCGTGCTGGCCAGCGGGAGACCAGCGATCAAAGAAAAGTCCAGGACATTCAGCGACGATCAGCGATACCCAGCAGGAGGCTGATCGTCGCTGCATGTCAAACTTGGCGAGATCGCTTCGGAGATCGCTGTTGCGTCACAAAATTTGTGACTCAGCAGTGATCTCGCTATGTGAGACGGGGCCCTTACACTACATTTATAAAGGAGAGGAAAGACAAAAAAGGTGAAGAGGTGTGTATTTTTATTAAATTCAACTTAAGACCTGTGCTCAATTATGACACTGGTGGAGTCAGTGTGGGTAAAAAGCTGTAAGTTCTTAACCGAAATTCAGGACAATTACCTCAGCCAGCTGGTAGATGAACCAACCATGGGAGATAATCTGCTGGATGTGGTTCTGTCAAAAAGATACAATTTCAGATCTACAGGTAAGGCCGGGATCACACATGCGAGAAACACGGCTGAGTCTCGCATGTGAAATCCCAGCTCTGGCGTCGGCACTCGGGAGTGGAGCGTGCGGCTGCATGTATTTATATGCAGCTGCTCGCTCCACTCCCAAGTGCCGGTGCCAGAGCTGGGATTTCACATGTGAGACTCGGCCGTGTTTCTCGCATGTGTGATCCCGGAATAAGGGAGCATTTGGGATGCAGTGACCATAATATGGCAAGTTTCGAAGTACTTTTCAATCAAACAATCAAAAGGGAAAAAGCAAAAACCTGGAACCTTAGGAAAGCGGATTTCAACAAATTAAAAGGAAGAGTTTAATCGTGTAGACTGGAACCATGTCATGGTAACTGGGGATACGGACCATAAATTGGGCATGTTTAAGGATATACTACAAGAATCCTGTAGAAAGCTTATGCCATTTGGCAATAAAATGTACAGGAATAAAAAAAAAAACCATTACAGATAAATAAGATAGTACAAAGTTTAATAAGACAAAAACAAAAGGCATTCAAAATCTTGAAGGGGCGTGGCCTAGCACGGAATGAAGTAGGAAGCAGCACAGAAACTCCGGCTGAGATTTATAGCTTTTGCCCTGATCTCTGCTCTGAAACACTTATCTAAGGCTAGGCTCACATTTTGTGTATATGTGCGCAGCGTATCATCTTCATACGCAAACGCATGCAACAAACGCATGTTTACGCAGTGTTTTTTTTTATCCGTATCAGCTTAAGCATGACGCCAAAAAAATGCTGCGTGTGAAAACGTTTGTATGCGTTTTTTCATGCGTTTGTGTTGTTTATGCGCATGCGGTCGATAGGACAGACACCAAAAGGGCGTGTCTCATGAAGAACGCATGCGTATTGAATGCATCCGTACGCACGTCCTTGCGTACCAATGCGTTCCCATAGACAGTAATGCGGTTTTTTTATGCAGTCATCTGCATGCGCATGACTGCGCATATTTGATGCTTCAAAAATGCAACATGTGCTCGCTGGACACCGCCGCACACTGCAAAATGACGCATGTGTACTCGTTTGCATGCGAACGCATGTCTCTGCGTACACCATGTTAAAGATATGTAAGCATGATGCATGTGGATCTATGCGAATGAAACGCTGCGCGTACAGACGCAAATGTGAAAACAACCTAACACACCAGGACCAACGGGGATAGTTCCTGGAGGATAAGGATCAATTATCTGAGTGTGCTGGCAGGCAAAATGACCCGAAAATGCAGAAGGATCCTGGGGCCACGGTAAGCACTCAGAATCAAGATGGCGTTGATGCCAAGGCAGGGGCTGCACAAGCTAACGCAGTCCTTGCAAAGAGATTATTGGGGATGTTAACAACATTATGGACTCCCATTGGGATAAAAGGAAATATGACCTCATTAGGAAAGAAGGAAACATAACATCCTTCATTAATTAAAGAGGTTGCGCTGGTAGATTTATGGAGAAATAGATTTCCTGATACCTATCAATACTCGTGTTATTCAGCAACACAATTCCTTGTCACGTATAGATCTGCCACGTTGGAATATGGCTATGGATCACCTGGTGGGAAATGTTCAATATTTTAAAAGTGACTGTAGACCTCAGAGAGTAGTCCACTTTTGGTGGGCCTTAGACCCCTTCGCCATGAAGCCTGTTTTCATTTAAATGACAGACACCCAAATTTTACAATTCTGACCACTTTATGTGTTAATAACTCTGAAACGCTTGAACATATCCCAGTGACTCCGAGACTGTTTTATCGTGACATTGTACTTTATGTCAGTGGTAAATTTAGGTTGAAATTTGTTGCGTTTATTTGTGAAAATATTAGAACTCTTGCAGAAAATTTCGCAATTTTCAAACTTTCAATTTTTATATCCTAACCAGTCAGTCGTGCTGTTTAAAGTAATTTATGAATAACATTTACCACATGTCTACTTTACATTTTCATCATTTTTTTAAACTTTTTTTTGTTAGAAATTTAATGATAAACATTTACCCCTTCTAACTTTTTAATTTTTCCAACTAAATTTACAGAACCGTTTTATTAGGATCACATCACATTTGAAGTAACTTTGAGGGGCAGCATATGACAGAAAATACTCAAGAGTGACACCATTTTAAAAACGCACCCCTCAAAACCACATTCAAGAAGTTTATTAACCCGTTAGGTGCTTCACAGGTATTAACCCCTTTCTGTCATCTGACGTACTATCCCGTCCATGTGCCCTGGCACTTAATTCCCAAGGGCGGGATCGTACGTCATACCCGATCAGCTGCGCTCACGGGGGGGGAGCGCAGCTGATCATGGCCGGGTGTCAGCTGATTATCACGGACCGCTCCCGGTACATTAACCCCCGGCATACTGCGATCAAACATGATCGAAGTGTTCTGGCAGTACAGGGAAGCATCGCGCAGGGAGGGGGCTCCCTGCTTGCTTCCCTGAGACCCTCAGAGCAGCGCAATGTGATCACGCTGTTCCGAGGGCCTCCTCCCTGCAGGACGCTGGATCCAAGATGGCCGTCGGGTCCTTCCGGGTCCAGCAGGGCGGTGGCTTGTCAGTGCCTGCTAAGAGCAGGCGCTGAAAAGTCTCCTGCACTGCCTGTCAGATCGCTGATCTGACAGAGTACTCTGTAAACTGTCAGATTAGCGATCTGACAGTATACAGTGATGTCCCACCCTGGGACAAAGTAAAAAAAAATAAAAATTAACATGTGTAAAAAAAAATTCCTAAATAAAGAAAAAAAAATATTCCCCAATAAATTCATTTCGATGTAAATAAAAAAAAAAGAAAAACAATAAAAGTACACATATTTAGTATCGCCGCGTCCGTAACGCCCCGCCCTATAAAACTGTCCCACTAGTTAACCCCTTTAGTGAATCCCTTTTAAAAAAAAAAGGCAAAAAAACAATGCTTTATCATCATACGAACAAAAAGTGGAATAACACGTGATCAAAAAGACGGATAAAATAAAATGGTACCGCTGAAAACGTCATCTTGTCCCGCAAAAAACGAGCCGCCATACAGCATCATCAGCGAAAAACTAAAAAAAGTTATAGCTCGCAGACTAAACCGATGCAAAAATAATTATTTTTTATACATAATTGTTTTTAGTGTATAAAAGCGCCAAAACATAAAAAAAGATACAACTGAGGTATCGCTGTAATCGTACTGACCCGACGAATAAAACCGCTTTATCAATTTTACCACACGTGGAACGGTATAAACGCCCCACCTAAAAGAAATTCGTGAATTGCTGGTTTTTGTTCATTCTGCCTCCCAAAAATCGAAATAAAAAGCGATCAAAAAATGTCATGTGCCCAAAAATGGTACCAGTAAAAACGTCAACTCGTCCCGCAAAAAATAAGACCTCACATGAGTCTGTGGGCCAAAATATGGAAAAATTATAGCTTTCAAAACGTGGTGATGCAAAAAGTATTTTTTGCAATAAAAAGCGTCTTTTAGCGTGTGACAGCTGCCAAACATAAAAACCCGCTATAAATAGTAAATCAAACCCCTTTTATCACCACCTTAGTTAGGGAAAAATAATAACATTTAAAAAATGTATTTACTTCCATTTTCCCAATAGGGTTAGGGTTGGGGCTAAAGTAAGGATTAGGGTTCGGGTTGGGATTAGGGTTAGGTTTGTGGTTAGGGTTGGGACTAGGGTTAGGAGCATGTTGGGGTTAGGGTTGGAGTTAGAATTGGGGGTTTCCACTGTTTAGGCACATCAGGGGCTCTCCAAACGTGACATGGCTTCTTTTCTCAATTCCAGCCAATTCTGCGTTGAAAAAGTCAAACGGTGCTCCATCCCTTCTGAGCTCTGCCATGCACCCAAACAGTAGTTTACCCCCACATATGGGGTACCAGCGTACTCAGGACAAATTGCACAATAACTCTTGGGGTCCAATTTCTTCTGTTACCCTTGGGAAAATAAAAAATTGTGGCCGAAAATATCATTTTTGTGGAAAAAAAATATGGATTTTTTATTTTTATGGCTCTACGTTATAAACTTCTGTGAAGCACTTGGGGGTTCAAAGTTCTCACCACACATCTAGATAAGTTCCTTGGGGGTCTAGTTTCCAAAATGGGGTCACTTGTGGGGGTTTCTACTGTTTAGGCACATCAGGGGCTAACCAAACGCGACATGACGCCCGGAGACTATTCCATCAAAGTCTGCAATGCAAAACATCACTACTTCCCTTCCGAGCCCCGACGTGTGCCCATACAGTTGTTTACACCCACATATGGGGTATCAGCGTACTCAGCACAAATTGGACAACAACTTTTGGGGTCCAATTTCTCCTGTTACCCATGGGAAAATAAAAACTGGGGACTAAAAGATCAGGTTTGTGGAGAAAATGATTTTTTTTATTTTCACGCCAGGGCGTTATAAACTTCTGTGATGCACTTGGGGTTCAAAGTGCTCACCACACATCTAGATAACTTTCTTTGGGGTCTAGTTTCCAAAATGGGGTCACTTGGGGGGTTTCCACTGTTTAGACACATCAGGGGCTCTCCAAACGCGACATGACACCCGCAGACCATTCCATCAATGTCTGCATTATAAAACGTCCCTACTTCTCTTCCGAGCCCCGACATGCGCCCACACAGTAGTTTTCTCCCACATATGGGGTATCAGTGTACTCAGGACAAATTGACAACTTTTGTGGTCCAATTTCTCCTGTTACCCTTGGGAAAATAAAAAATTGGTGACTAATAGATCGTTTTTGTGGAAATATTTTTTTTTTCCACACGCAGGCATTATAAACTTTAGTGAAACACCTAGGGGTTCAAAGTGCTCACAACAGATCTAGATAAGTTCCTTAGGGGGTCTAGTTTCCAAAATGGTGTCACTTGTGGGGTTTCCCACTGTTTAGGCACATCAGGGGCTCTCAACGCGACATGGCGTCTAATCTCAATTCCAGCCAATTTTGGTTTGAAAAAGTCAAACAGTGCTCCTTCCCTTCCGAGCCCTGTCATGCGCCCAGACAGTGGTTTTCCCCCACATATGGGGTATCGGCGTACTCAGGAAAAATTGCACAACAACTATGTCTGTCCATTTTCTCCTTATACCCTTGTGAAAAAAAAAATTGTTTGTAAAAGGTCATTTTTGTGACTAAAGTTGAATGTTCATTTTTTCCTTCCACGTTGCTTCAGCTCATTTGAAGCACCTGAAGTGTTCATAAACTTCTTGAATGTGGTTCTGAGAACCTTGAGGGGTTCAGTTTTTAGAATGGTGTCACTTTTGGGTATTTTCTGCCATATAGACCCCTCAAAGTGACTTCAAATGTGAGGTGGTCCCTAAAAAAAATGGTTTTGTACATTTTGTTGTAAAAATGAGAAATCGCTGGTTAACTTTTAACCTTTATAACTTCCTAACAAAAAAAAAATTGGTTCCAAAATTGTGCTGATGTAAAGTAGACATGTGGGAAATGTGTTATTTAATGACTATTTTGTGTGACATATTTCTCTGTTTTAAGTGAATAAAAATTCAAAGTTTGAAAATTGCAAAATTTTCAAATATTGCCATATTTCAATTTTTTTTATAAAAAAACGCAAGTTATATCAAAGACATTTGACCACTATCATGAAGTACAATATGTTATGAGAAATCTCAGAATCGTGAACATCTGTTGAAGCGTTCCAGAGTTATAACCTCAAAGAGACAGTGGTCAGAATTGTAAAAATTGGCCCGGTCATTAACGTGCAAACCACCCTCGGGGTTAAGGGGTTAAAGCAATGTGAAAGGAATAAATTAAAATTTTAATTTTCACAAAAAAATGTTGCTTAAGTCCCAATTATTTAATTTCCACAGGGGTAACAGGAGAAAATGGACTGTACAATACCTTGTACAATTTCTCCCGAGTACACAGATACCTTATATGTAGTGGAAAACTACTGTTTGGACACATGCCAAGGCTCGAAGGGAAGGAACGCCAACTGAATTCTGGAGAGCAATTTTGGCTGGAACAAACTGCAGACGCCATGTCACATTTGAAGAGCAGCTCAGATGCCAAAACAGTAGAAATCTCCACAAGAGGCCCCATGGTGGAAACTACACCTCTCTTGAGGAATTCATTTAGTGGTATAGCGAGCATTTCCTGAGTACACCGAAATTCCATATGTGCTTAAAAAATGACTTTTCAGGTACAATGCAAAGCTCAGAAGTGAAGAAGCACCATATCGTAATGCACATTTTACTGAAATGGTTTGAGGGTGACATGTCACATTGGCAGAGCCCCTGAGCTGCCAGAACAGCCAAACCGCCCCCATAAGTGACCTAATTTTACAAACTACACCTCTCTATGAATTTATGTACGGTGCAGTGAGAATATTTTCACCACATGTGCCTTACAGAATTTTATACCACTGGGTGGTGA
This sequence comes from Oophaga sylvatica, assembly GCA_033576555.1. Classification (NCBI taxonomy): domain Eukaryota; kingdom Metazoa; phylum Chordata; class Amphibia; order Anura; family Dendrobatidae; genus Oophaga; species Oophaga sylvatica. Next base: position 391,446,971 of record JARQOD010000005.1, on the reverse strand, counting down.
AGAACAAAAAAGTAAACTTTTACCATAAAAATTTTGTTTTAGCCCCAGATTTTACATTTTCACAAAGGGAAATGGGGGAAAAATGGCACCAAAAATTGTCTCATAATTGCTGCTGAACGTGGTCATACCCCATAAATCTCTTAATGACGTGATTAAGATAAACGCCCCGAGTGATCCATTCACTATAGTGAGACAGCAGAATTATTCTGGACTCTGTTCAGCGTTGTCCTTTTCAAAAGTGCACAAAACTGGCAAACCGCGCTTTTATGCATGCTTAAAAAGATTGACACCCCGATGTAAGTGCTCAGCGCAGCATAAATGTGCGCCAAACCTTACTGCGACCTCTGGGAGGTAAAATTAACAAATCAACAGCAGGTGAAGAATTGGTTTTCATTTTTACTCTGTTCCTCAAGTGGTGTAAGTGATTAGACAAAATATTTATTCTTCAGGTCGGTGCGATTACAGTGATACCAGATTTATATATTTTTTATGTTTGGCTGCTGTCACACACTAAAAGATGCTTTTTTTTGCAAAACAAAGTTTTTGCATCGTCATATTTTGAGAGCTATACATTTTCCATATTTCTGCCAAAAGTCATGTTAAGGTTTGGTTTTGCCGGAAGAGTTGACATTTTATTGGTACATGTATTTTTTGATTGCTTTCTATTCCAATTTTCTTGAGGCAAAATTAACAAAAACGAGAAATCCAGGATTTATTTTTTTAATGCTGTTGACAGTGTGGTAAAAGTAATAAGGAAGCTTTGTTTTTCGGGTCAGTATAATTACAGAGATAACACATTTATATAATTGTTTAATGTTTTTGCATCGCTTTATTCTGAGAGGTATAGTTTTTTATTTTTCTGCTGATGGAGCTGTACGGTGGCTTGTTTTTTGAGGGACAACATGAAATTTTTCAGCTATACCATTTTTTTTTACATTCGACTTTTTCCATGCATTTTATTCCACTTTTTGTTCAGCAGTATGATGAAAAGACGGATTTTGGTAAGAACTTACCTGTAAAATCCTTTTCAGCGAAGGAAGGAAAGGAGACACACTAGTCATAACTAGTGGGTAGGCGGAGCCCAGACGAGATAGACACCTCAGATTAAAAAGAGTGTTGACCGGCCCCTCCAGCTCGGGCTCCTCCTACTCAGCTCTCCAGTTGTACACAAGCTTAAGGAAGAGCAATATCACCAGCGGAGCAACATAACCCCTTCTGAAGGACTTCAGAGGAAAAAAACACAAGAATACAGGTTATGCATGCATGTAGGCAAAAACCACACAGTTCCAGTTATTACTCACTGGACCTGACCACTGCGATGAGCTGGCAATGCTGGAACAGAGCCTTAGCGCGTCGACCTCAGCCCAGATAATCGCTATCAGAAGAGGGTCACGCCGCATCTGAAAACACATCAACACACTTCTGCAATGGGAGGGAGCTGTGTCTCCTTTCCTTCCTTCGCTGAAAAGGATTTTACAGGTAAGTTCTTACCAAAATCCATCTTTCAGCAGCAGAACGGAAGGAAAGGAGACACACTAGTCATAACTAGTGGGACGTCCCAAAGCAGTCCAAAAACTAGGGTGGGAAAAAAACCAAAAGAGGCAGAATCCCGACAACCTAGATAAATGCGCAACAGGCGCCAAATACAAGTTAACTAGAACTTTAAACTACGGCCGCCTGCAGGACCCTACGTCCTAAGGCCGCATCAGCGAAAGCACTGACGTCCACCTTATAAAACTTTATAAACGTGTGGACAGAATGCCAGGTCGCCGCTCAGCAGAGCTGAGCTGCCGAGGTCCCTTGATGAAAGGCCCACGAGGAAGCCACAGCCCTCGTGGAGTGAGTTCGAATCTTAATCGGGCAAGGTTCGCTTTTAAGTCGGTAAGCCTCCAAAAAGGCCGACCGAATCCAACGAGCTATAGAGTCCTTGGAAGCTCGTTTACCAAGTCAACGACCTGCTGGAATCACAAACAGAGAGTTTGACTTCCGAAAACCTTGAGTAACAGTCAAATAGAACTTCAAAGCCCGCACCAAATCCAATGCGTGCAAGGCCCGTTCCTTCGCATTCCTTGGCCTCGGACAAAGAGAGGGCAACACAATATTCTGGTTAACATGAAATTGCGACACCACCTTAGGTAGGAAGTCGCTCCGTGTGCGTAGCACTACACGATCTGGTGAAATCTCCAGGAAGGGAGGCGAGCAAGAAAGAGCCGCCAACTCAGAAACCCTTCTCAAAGAGGTGACCGCCACTAGGAAAGCAACCTTCCAAGAGAGCAAAGAAAGACTAACAGATTCCATAGGCTCAAAAGGCCCATGTTGAAGAGCCTCCAAAACAAGGTTGAGACGCCAAGGAGACACAGACGCCTTCCGCGGTGGAAACTGGCAGGTTACTCCGCGAAAAAAGGAACGCACGTCCTTACGCGAGGCGATAGCCTTTCGGAACAGCAAGGACAGAGCAGAAACCTGACCCCTCAGGGTGCTCACTGCCAAACCCTTGTCCAGCCCGAATTGCAGGAAGGCCAACAAATTGGGAATGGAAAAAATCCTCGGGTTCCTTAAAGAACCCGAACACCACGAAAAGAAGGCTTCCCAAGTCTTGTGGTAAATTCTAGTAGTAGCCGGACCTCTGGCCGCTCGCAAAGTGACAATGACTTCGGCTGAAAAACCTCGACGAGTCAATATTTCGGTCTCAAGAGCCACGCCTTCAAACGGAGACATCAGGTCCGGATGACGAACGGGCCCTTGGGTTAACAGGTCCGGCAAAGAGGAAGTGGAAATGGCGGTGCCGCCAGGAGTGACACCAGTGTCGAGAACCACGTTCTCCTTGGCCAATCTGGGCTATCACTATAGCCGAGATTCTCTCTAGTCTGATCCGACGGAGTACCAGAGGTAGCAAAGAAATGGGCGGGAACACATAGATTAGTGTGAATCGGTCCAACGGAGCCACTAGAGCATCCACCGCTACAGCCTTCGGATCCTTGTACCTGGACATGAATGTCGGTAACTTGGCATTGAACCTGGATGCCATCAGATCCACTTGAGGAGTTCCCCAACGGGAGCACAGTAGTGCAAAAATTTTCGGATGAAGACTCCATTCTCCGGGATCCACCTTCTCGCGACTTAAAAAGTCCGCCGTGATATTCTGAACTCCTGGAATGTGGATCGCAGAGAAGGCTGAAACTCTGGTCTCTGCCCATATCAGGATCCGAGATACCTCCACCATGAGTCTGGAACTCCTTGTCCCGCCTTGGTAATTGATATATGCGACCGCCGTCGCATTGTCTGTCTGCACTCGGACAGGCAGACCGCTTAAAGGGACCGTCCAGTGTTGGAGGCAAAGGAAAATCACCCTCAATTCGAGGATGTTGATCGGCAAGACAGACTCTTCCGACGACCATACTCCCTGAGTCCAGAGATCATTCCAGACACCCCCCCAGCCTGTCAGGCTGGCATCGGTGGTTATGACCGACCACTTCGGAGGGAGGAAGGACTTTCCCAGGGATAACTCTTTCGGACGTATCCACCATCCTAGAGACTCTCGTACCCTGTGGGGGATGATGACACTCTAATCCAGTGAAACCTGCGATCGATCCCAACGGCTCAGAATGAACCTTTGGAGGGCCCTGGAATGAAACCGGGCAAACGGAAGTGCTTCCATGGACGCCACCATCAACCCCAGAAGACGCATACAGCTTCGCAGGGACATTGCTGTCGAAGACTTCCTAACCCGTGCATGTCGAAGGAGACATGCTTGCTTGTCTGGAGGCAGGGACACCACTGCTCGCACCGTGTCGAAATGCATCCCCAAAAACAGGATTGACTGCGACCGTTCCAGAGACGACTTCTCCCAATTGACCAGCCACCCGAAGTCCTCCAGGAGCTGAAGGGATAGATTGCGAGCAGTTACCGCCTCCTCCTTCGAGGACGCCACAATCAGAAGGTCGTCCAGGTAGGGAAGAATCGTAACCCCCTGCCTTCGAAGAATCGCCATGAGAAACGCCAGAATTTTTGTAAAACTCTGGGCGCTGAGGCCAACCCGAATGGCAGAGCCACAAACTGGTAATGGTCCTGACTTATGGCAAAACGAAGGAAGCATTGGTGGGCCCTTCCGATTGGGAAGTGCAAATAAGAGTCGCGAATGTCGTTGACACCAAAAAAGCGTTCTGCGACAGGGCCGCCAAAACGGAGCGAAGCGACTCCATGCGGTATTTCCTGGCGTGGACATGCCGATTCAATCTTTTGAGATCAGAATGGGCTGAAATTTGTCCTTTTTTGGGGACCACAAAGAGGTTAGAATAAAACCCTCTTCCCCGGCCCTCCGGTGGAACCGGCACCACCACACCTTTCTGCAGAAGGGAATCTACCTCCCACAGCAGAGCGGCAAAAAGCTCGGGCTCTGACGGAACGCGAGGTTGACAAAAAAACTGTCTGGGGGTCGAGAAAGAGACTCTATGAAGTAGCCTGCCAACACAACCCGTGTCACCCAGGCGTCCGACATGTGGGAAGCCCAAGTCGGTTTGAATTGGAGTAAACGACCCCCCACTCGAGAGCGCTCGAGTGAGACCCAGGCGTCAGTCCGCCTTAACGGGCTTTTTGCCAGCTTCCCGCTTGTCTGAACGGAAGTTCTGTTTCCAGGGTATGCGGAATTTCTGAGAATTCCCCCTTTTTTTTTTTTCTTTTTTAAAAAGAGAGGGACGACCCGAACCCCAGAGGGCTGACTGGATCATCCCCTGGACCGAAAGGACCGCCGACAACTACCGGCACAAGTCCTGCCAGACGCAGAAGTCACAGCTCTGCGCTGCGGTAAAGCTGTTTCTTTTGCCTTTACCTTGGCAATCAGCTCCGTGAGGTCAGGTCCAAATAACTGACCACCTTGCAAGCTAGCAAACCACTGTTTGGAAACTGCGTCCACTGTCTAAGGCACAGTGCTCTTCTGACTGTGACTGCCGAGGATTGCGCCCTGGATAGCAGTGATGCAGTATCCTCCAAAAACTGGAAAAACCCATCTACCTCGATAGAGGAGATCCACCTTGCCACGCCGTCCGTAGACGGTCCAACCGGCACAGGGAAACTTTACAAGCACACATGGATTCTTAATACTGAATCCATGATCCGCGGCCTCGCAGATGGATTTTTCTGCCATCTACGTTTTTTGTCCAGCGGGTCCTGCAGACTCGCCTACCCCTTAACAGGAGGATTTTGCTAAGCTGGGATAAAGGGACATCCACTTCAGGAGAAGTATCCAATTATCATTAACTCCGTAGAACACGGAAACGGTGTCTCAATTTTCTGGACACAGGCGCTCCTTCTCCACTGCCCCATTAAGCTCATCCAGTGATGGTAAAGCTTGATCGTGATTGAAAACATCCGGGCCGACTTACCAGGACGTCCACATACCTCCTCCGGTAACTGTAACGCCTCCAATAAAAACCTCTTTACGGCCCAAAAGGGAGGCAGAGTGTCCCCGCCGATCCTCCTTGTCCGAATCGGACATTTTCGTTACGCGGGAAGGAAGGCACCGGCTTGTGTCGCTTCCTGACATGAGAGGATCTAGCTGACACTCAATATAGAAAATCAGACAGGCCATCAATAGAAACTAGCGAGGGACCGCTGCGCTTGACATCGTCCAGGTCTGCGCGTCCGATACGCGAGACTGATCCTGTAGCGGATCTGGGAGACGGATGCACAGTATATGGCAGGTTAACACTGTCAGTAACTAGAAAGTGTGGTTTTTCTTAAAGAAAAAACAAAACGCTGAAGGATTAAAGCTCTTAAGGAGAGAGCTACCCCAGCTGTCCCCCATTAAGAGTTAACCGCCTAAGAAGGGGTTAAAGTCGCAGACTCCCCACAACCTTAATAATGAAAAGGGTGTGCGAGCCCCAAGTGCCTCTTATAAGGCAGCAGCTATAGGACAGCTATGCCACACTTAACAAGAAAAAACGTTCACAAGATCGCTAAAAAATTGCGCTGTTTGTAAATCGCAATGACCGCCAAAGTCATTAAGGGGATCGCTAACCGCCTATGCGTTGTTAGTGAGATCGCCCAGATTGGCAGCTACTAGCGACATTAAAAATGGTCACACAAACGATCGCATAGTATGCGTCGTCGTTAGCAGGAACGTATAGTGGCAGTATTACTGTCGCAGACTCCCCACAACCTCTTTATTGAAAAGGTGTGCGAGCTTTGAGATAACAGCTGCAGGCAGCGCAGTCTGCCACCCATTTGTGCCTCAGAAAGGCGCCCGCGCTGTGGGGGTGAAGGGGTTAAGCTTCTGCCCTATGACGGGGAGAAGCGACTCACCCAGCTGGTCGCGGTGCAGCGCTGCCGAGAGGGGAGGAGAGCAATGTCCGAGGGAGCTTTCAGCCTGTCAGTAATGGCCGCCGCGCTGTGCCTCCGTGTGCTTCATGAGAGAAGCCGGAAAAGGAGACTGCCGTAAAGCGCACGCTCAGAGCGGCGCGAAATTCAAATAAAAAAGGCGCGCAGCTCCTCTCTCCCCCGTTCCTATGTCCTGCAGGCATCCACCTGCGGACAAAAAACACACAGTCACCGCATGTACACTGTAACAGCGACTGCCGCAGCAGTCGCTGAAAACACTCAAACACATATTAAATGTGGAGTACTCACCAGCCGAAAGCGCCACCGGGACCCCCAGGGGTTTCTGGCGCTTGCCCATGCTTCCCCCCAGGGCGGGGATCGCAGTGACCCCTGCAGCGGGGTTTGCGTCCCCGCCAGGGAAGCCATCCTCATCCCCCCGGGCCGGCAGGGTTCTGCAGGGACCACCATATAGGGTAATACAGATCCGCCAAGGGAGAGGTGGGGGTCCAGCAGCGCTGAGACCCCTGAGACCTCTAGACCACATTAGGTGATCCAAGTCTCTTGTCCGATAAAAAATAATAAAATCTTCTGAGGAGCTGCTTCCAGCAGCGACTATCTTCTCTGACCTCAAATTGAAAACTGGAGAGCTGAGTAGGAGGAGCCCGAGCTGGAGGGGCCGGTCAACACTCTTTTTAATCTGAGGTGTCTATCTTGTCTGGGCTCCGCCTACCCACTAGTTATGACTAGTGTGTCTCCTTTCCTTCCGTTCTGCTGCTGAAAAGCAAAATTTTAGTGGCAATACCAAATATGTGTACTTTGTTTATTTTGTTTTTACAAATATATGAATTTATTGTATTACTATTATTTTCATTTGTTTTGTTCTTTATTTTGTGATTTTTCTTAAATATCTTTTTTTTTTTACCTTGTCCCAGGATGGGACATCAACTTTCACTGTCCTGATTGTTGATCTAATACTCTGCAATGCTTTTGCAGTCAATCGCACATAGGGAGGAGACCAGTCAGGTCCTGCTCTCTATATATATTCATTCTAGATCTAGAGAGATGTTATTATGTTTGTATTACTGAGTTTTTCCACTTGATAGCAGAGACAGCCATTAGGGCTGGTGAAGTGGAAGAATGTTTTTTATGCTATTACGGTAAGTGCCCACAATAAAGAATAGCAGCATCTTGTAGCAGCATCTTGTAGCAGCATCTTGGATGCAGCGCAAGTAAACGCTGCATTGTACAGTACAAGCATAGTGGATGAGATTTATAGAAATTCTATGCCCAGTGTGCATCTATTTGACGCAACGTAAATTCACCTGCGGCGCGGATTAACGAGCTGCAGCATGTCACTTTCTGTTGCGGAGACGCTAACCTCTGCAACAGAAGCTTACACAATAGATATGTATTGGATGCGGTAAATCTGCACTGTTCACTGAACACACGCGGATGTATCTGTGTGATTAGAACGCAACGAAAATACGCTGCTTCCAAAGCGCTGCTACTTCCTCATCTAGGGAACGTAGCCTAAAGGATTTTAATCGCGTTGTTCTATCTGTTAAGATGTTGAGATTTAGATGTACACACCGTCCACAATATGGTTGCTTGGGGGGGGGGGGGGGAGGCTAGGAGTTTAAAGGCAGCCTAAGTCAATTGATCCCTATTGCTTTGTGACAGACAACCTCAGCTCCCTATCAGTTGGATCTCTTAGAGGGACACTTGCGGACCGTAGGATTTCCTCAGCAGCTGATGAACAGATTCAAAAAGGCCAACGTCAGTTTGTAGAGGCGAATCAGTACATCACTGGTCATGCTTGGATGCAACTTTCCAGGTCAGTGAGGACTACAAGGCCACAAGCATCAAGGTCCCCTGCGCTGGATGGTCTACGGCAGAGGTCTCAAACACGCAGCTCGCGGGCCGCATGCGGCCCCTGAGGCAGGCATCTGCGGCCCGCGGTGCACCACATGTCTCACACTAGAAGAGAGGAGGAGTGCGCAGCTGTGGCACTGGGTGATGACATCCCTCTGGGCGTGACTTTCCCCCCATTGCTGGATTTTGCAAGTGACTGTGGCTGTGCGTGTACATGATCATGCTCACCCTCCCGGCGCGTCTCTGCAGCCCCCCTGCTTCTCCCACGATCTCAGGCTCCTTCCTTTCAGCGGTGACGTGGTACCGCATGTGCATATTCATGACTTTAATGAGCGGTACCACGTCACCGCTAATGGAATAGCTGCCGGAGAAGCAGGGGGGCGGCAGAGACAGCGCCAGGAGGGGGTAAGTATAAGCGATATTCACCTGTCCCCGGTCCACCGCTGCGTGCTGCTCCATCTGCGTCCTCTGGCTGTGATGTTCAGGCAGAGGGCGCGATGACGTAGTTAGTGCACGCCGCATCCTCTGCCTGAACAGTCGCTGACAGAGGACCCGGGCGATGGAGCTGCGCGCAGCGGTGACAGGTGAATATCGCAGGTGCTGGGGGCCTGAGCGAGCGGTGACACCGGCACCTGTCCCCCATAGCGCGCCGCTGTCCCCGCCTGCTCAGGACACCAGCACCTGGCCCCCAGGGACAACAGGTGAGTATGTCATTTTTTTTTTTATTTGCAGCAGCAGCAGCATATGGGGGCATAAAATCTATGGAGCATCATATGGGGGCATAAAATCTATGGAGCATCATATGGGGGCATAATCTATGGAGCATCATATGACGGCATAATCTATGGAGCATCATATGGCGGCATAATCTATGGAGCATCATATGGCGGCATAATCTATGGAGCATTTTATGGGGGCATAATCTATGGAGCATCTTATGAGGGCATAATCTATGGAGCATTTTATGGGGGCATAATCTATGGAGCATTTTATGGGGGCATAATCTATGGAGCATCTTATGGGGGCATAATCTATGGAGCATTTTATGGGGGCATAATCTATGGAGCATCTTATTGGGGCATAATCTATGGGGCATAATCTATGGAGCATTTTATGGGGCATAATCTATGGAGCATCTTATGGGGGCATAATCTATGGAGCATCATGTGGAGGCATAATCTATGGAGCATTTTATGGGGGGCATAATCTATGGAGCATCTTATGGGGCCATAACCTTTATGGAGCAGCATATGGGGCATATTATTCTATGGAGCATCTTATGGGGCCACCATAAACTGTATGGAGCATTATATGGGGCTCCTGATTCAATATGGATATTCAAAAACATTTAACCTACTGATGTCTCGATTAATTTTACTTTTATTGGTATCTCTTTTTATTTTTGAAAATTTAGTAGCTGCTGCATTTTTCACCCTAGGCTTATACGCGAGTCAATAAGTTTTCAGTTTTTTGTGTGGCAAAATTAGGGGGTGTCGGCTTATACTCGGGTAGGCTTATACACGAGTATATATGGTAAGCTGTACATCGCAGCTGACAACTTATTTGAACGGCCACAGAGAGAGGGGGGAGGTTCGGAGGGAGAGAATTGTAATAGTAGTTCAAATAAACAATTGTTTAACAATAATTTTGTACTGTATTAAGTTTGAATGGAAGCTTAAATTTTTTTTTTATGTGCGGCCCCTTTACTCTGCCGAGTTTGAGACCCCTGGTCCAGGGAGAGCCTATCACCAGATCTCAGATACCCGGGGCTCTCGTTGGGCAGTTTTTAGGCTAAGTGCACACGTTCAGGATTATTTGCGTTTTTTCGCGGGAAAAAACGCGTCAAAAATGCATGAATTAAGCATCCTATCATTTAGAATGAATTCCGCAATTTTTGTGCACATGGTGCGTTTTTTTCTGCGAAAAAAAAAACGCATCGCGGAAAATCTAGCAACATGTCCATTAATTTTGCGGATTTCTAGCATTTTTCCCGCTATATTATTGACCTAGAAAGTTCAGGAAAAAATTGCGTTAAAAACGCGTCAAATCCGTGCAAAAACGCGCAAAAAAAAGCGCGTTTTTGCCGCGAAAAAAGTCCGGTTTTGCGCAGGAATATTCTGCAAACATTCCTGAACGTGTGCACTTAGCCTTAGAGCTCGATTTTAAGATGGCTGCTGGATGTGCAGATCAAGCAGGTTCTCGCACTCCTCAGGAGGAATTAAGATGGATGCAGATGGAGTCTCCAGCTAGGGTCACTCAAAAGGGGTCAGCAGTTAAGGTACAGTGCAGGGGCAAATGAGGCCAATCCAGCAAGTGATAGTGGCAGTCACATGAAGCTAAGCAATTTCAAGTGAATCAGTCACCAGGATTTTGCTACCTCATTTCAGAGTAGTATAATAAGGGATAAGAGACCTTCATTCCAGTAATGTATCACTTGGGGTGCTTGCATACTGCATTCAAGCACTCTTTCGGTGGCCCTGTAGGGCTTACGTCCAAATCACCCGCAAAACGAGATGGAAAGTATGTGGCGATGGATAGGGCTTACTATAGGGTTCTGGTGGAGTTATATGCCCGATAGATGATGCAGCAGACATACTGTTGCTTTCATGGAGAAGGGCAAATGTTGTCCCCATCTTCTCTTCAAACAAGGAAAGAGGATGGAGCCAGGAAATTACAGGCCAGTGGGCCTTATTTCTATACCAGAAAAGATCTTTGAACAAATTATTAAATACAATGTATGTAAGTACTTGGAAGAGAACACAGTAATTAACCAGAGCCAGAAAGGGTTTGTAGCAAACAAGTCATGTCACAGTCAGACTAATTAATTTCATTCTATGATGGAATCACTGACTGAGTCAATCAAGGAAATGCGGTAGATATAGCATTTCTCGACTTTAGCAAAACATTTGATAAAGTTGATAAAGTATCTCATACAATCCTTATTGAAACAATGACCAAGTATGGAATTTACAAGGCTACGGTTAGGTGGATTCATAACTGGCTCAGTGATCATACTCAAAGAGTGGTAATAAGTGTCTGCACATCCAATTGGAAGAGTGTTTCAAGTGGGATACTACAAGGCTCTGTCCTGGTCCCAGTGTTCAACATTTTTATAAATGATCTAGGTAAGGAAACTGAAGGTAACCTAATTAAATTTGCAGACGATGCAAAGCTAGAAGGGACATTTAACATAGAAAAGACAGAAAGGTTTCAGACGGATCTAGATAAGCTTGAATAATGGGCAGCGATTAATGGAATGGTATTTAACAGGGAGAAATGCAAGATTCTACATCAGGCAAGAAAAACTAAAATGACATCTATATAATGAGAGCAACAGAACTAAGCAACAGCATGTGTAAAAAGACTTTGCTATACTAATAGATCACAGACTGCACGAGTCAACAGTGTGATGCAGCAGCAAAAAGGCAAACAGTTCTAGCATGTATTAAAAGAAGCATAGAGTCGAGATCACGTGAAGTAATTATCCTCCTCTACTCCTCCTTGATGAGACTTCATCTGGAATACTGTGTCCAAATCTGGGCACCACATTTTAAAAAAGACATTGAAAAACTGGAGCAAATTCAGAGAAGAGCTACTAGGATGGTAAGCGAACAGCAAAGTATGTCCTACGAGGAATGGTTAAAGGATCTGGAAATGTTTAGCTTGCAAAAAAGAAGGCCAAGAGGAGACTTAATAGCGGTCTACAAATATCTGAAGGGATATCACAGTGTGTAGAGGGATCATCCTGATTCTCATTTGCACATGGAAACAAGAGAAGCAATGGAATAAAACTGAAAGGAAGATGATACAGGTTAGATATTAGAAAAAACTTTTTGACAGTGGTGAGTTCTCTTTCAATGGAAGTCTTCAAACAGAGGTTGGACAGACATCTGTCTGAGATGGTTTAGTGAATCCTGCATTGAGCAGGGGGGTTGGACACGATGACCCTTGAGGTCCCTTCCAACTTTAACATTCTATGATTCTATGTGGCTGAAGAGGAATGTGTGAAACAGGAGTGATAAGTCCGGAAAATCACAAGGCACACTAGCTTGCATTCCTTTGTGCAAAAATTACAAAATATTAGTAAGGCAGGTTCACTCACTTGTGTGTACATTCAGAGAGGGTTCCTTTCAGCCATCCTTGACTAGTTGCCATTTTCACTTTGTTCCCATACTCGTGCTGAAGTTGGAACAGTGGCTTGAGAGCATTGTCCACGTAGGAGGACGCTTTGGTAGGCACCTCCTGCAAACAATGTACATTTATTTCTTACAAGATACTGTTTTCACTTAAATGACATCTACCAGAAGAAAAAAAAAAGGTGCAATAAAACTCCTAAATATTTTATGTCCATGGGAGATGTGATCAATAAAATTTACAGTTTTGGTGAAAACTTTACAGCGGTGTGATTTTTATCCTTTATTTTTGAAACTTGTAAATCTCAGATAATACAGTCATGGCCTAAAGTTTTGAGAATGACACAAATATTATATTTTCACATGATCTGCTGCCCTCTGGTTTGTATGTGTGTTTGACAGATGTTTTTATCACAGACAGAAATATAATTGCAAACATATGAGTAACAAAAGCTTATATTGACAGTTAGAATGAGTTAATGCAGCAAGTCAATATTTGCAGTGTTGACCCTTCCTTCTTCAGGACCTCTGCAATTCTCCCTGGTATGCTAAGATCTGGGGAGTTTCCAGGCCATGGACCCAAAATCTCTATGTTTTGTTCCCTGAGCCATTTAGTTATCACCTTTGCTTTATGGCAAGGTGCTCCATCATGCTGGAAAAGGCATTGTTGATCGCCAAACTGCTCTTGGAGGGTTGGGAGAAGTTGCTCTTGGAGGACATTCTGGTACAATTCCTTATTCATGGCTGTGTTTTTAGGCAAGACTGTGAGAGAGCCGATTCACTTGGCTGAGAAGCAACTCCACATATGAATGGTTTCAGGATGCTTAACAGTTGGCATGAGACAAGACTGGTGGTAGCGCTCACCTTGTCTTCTCCGAATGAGGCGTTTTCCTGATGTTCCAAACAATCGAAAAGGGGATTCATCAGAGAAAATAACTTTACCCCAGTCCTCAGCAGTCCACTGCCTGTACCTTTTGCAGAATATCAGTCTGTCTATGATGTTTTTCTGGAGAGATGTGGCTTCTTTGCTGCCCTCCTTGAGACCAGGCCTTGCTCCAAGAGTCTCCGCCTCACAGTGCGTGCAGATGCACTCACACCTGCCTGCTGCCATTCCTGAGCAAGCTGTGCACTGCTGGTAGCCCGATCCCGCAGCTGAAACACTTTTAAGAGACGGTCCTGGCGCTTGCTGGTCTTTCTTGGGCGCCCTGGAGCTTTTTTGGCAACAATGGAACCTCTCTCCTTGAAGTTCTTGATGATGCGATAGATTGTTGACTGAGGTGCAATCTTTCTAGCTGCGATACTCTTCCCTGTTGGGCCATTTTTGTGCATTGCAATGATGACTGCACGTGTTTCTTTAGAGATAACCATGGTTAACAGAAGAGAAACAATGATGCCAAGCACCAGCCTCCTTTTAAAGTGTCCAGTGGTGTCATTCTTACTTAATCATGACAGATTGATCTCCAGCCATGTCCTCATCAACACCCACACCTGTGTTAATGGAGCAATCACTGAAAAGAGGTTAGCTGGTCCTTTTAAGGCAGGGCTGCAATGATGTTGAAATGTGTTTTGGGGGATAAAGTTCATTTTCTAGCCAAATATTGACTTTGCAAGTAATTGCTGTTAAGCTAATCACTCTTTATAACATTCTGGAGTATATGCAAATTGCCATTAGAAAAAGTGAAGTAGTAGACTTTGTAAAAATTAATATTTGTGTCATTCTCAAAACTTTTGTCCATGACTGTATTTTTGCAAACAGAAGATGTTATAAAAGGTTATTTACACACGGACTGTTTATTACCAAAATTATGCTACAAAGCTGGGTATATCAACCACCACAAAAATAAGAGTACTGGCCCCTACACTGATATAAAATGAAACTAGACAGTGCAAAGTTCTGGAGAGTTATATAATGGATGTGGATGTGGATGTATGGAGCATGCCATGTGCCGGCAGTGCTACACAGCAGACACCCCGCTGTAGCTGTTGAGCTTGGTGGTAGTGCAGAGCATTCCTCAGACAGGAAAGCTCCCCTGTTCTCAGTCACTTGATGAAGGGGCATGTGGCGAGACGAGTCAATCAGCTTCCTCCAATTGTAAAGCACATCACATGGGAAAGTTGTAATTTAATAGAGGGCGGCTGCAGGACAGATCTGATTGCATTATGCTACATCAAATGTAATTTTGAGAACAGGAGAGCTGTGCCATCTGTAAGGAAGATTGCAACACTAGGCAAGTGGTGTCTTACAAAGGACGACAACTAAGGCTAGTTTCTCACTAGCGTTGCACTGACCTGCGTCGCTCCTTAGCCCACCATGTTCAGAGATGTAATATGGTTCGTGTGATGGAGAATTTTTATTGCCTCAAAATGTAAAAAGGGGTTGACCACTTTATCTTTAGTTTAAAAAATATGTTGGGAAAGTTTTGTGGCACTTACTAATATATAGGTATTAGGCTGGTTTCACATTAGCGTTGCACTGACCTGCGTCGGTCAGGGCACGGCCGCCGCTAAGCTCCGCCCCAGGCTGCGCCTCCTCTCGATCGCTCCACCTATGGGCACATGACGCTGCATGCGACCTGCGTACCCTATCTTTAGCATTGGGTACGCAGGCCGTGCGCAGGTATACGTTTGCCAGCGCATGCGTCCTTTTGACGGTGCGCTGAGTGCACCAAAATGCAACACGGTGCGTTGTGCGCAGGTCAGCGCACCGTCAAAAGGACGCATGCGCCGGCTAACACATACCTGCGCACGACCTGCATACGGCCTGCGAACCCAATGCTAAAGATAGGGTGCGCAGGTCGCATGCAGCGTCATGCGCCCATAGGTGGAGCGATCGGGAGGAGGCGCGGCCGTGGGCGGAGCTTAGCGGCGGCCGTGCCCTGACCGACGCAGGTCAGTGCAACGCTAATGTGAAACCAGCCTAATACCTATATATTAGTAAGTGCCACAAAACTTTCCCAACATATTTTTTAAACTAAAGATAAAGTGGTCAACCCCTTTTTACATTTTGAGGCAAGAAAAATTCTCCATCACACGAACCATATTACATCTCTGAACATGGTGGGCTAAGGAGCCTGCCATGGGACCATGGGCACTAGTTTTTAAAAGACCACTTGGATTTGTAGTGGTTTTTAAACACAGTCGCATAGTCAATTTGTTTTTCAGTGGATCTGGCCCATTCATTTTCAATATGAAAATACACGTGGCAGACACAGGGGGCTTTGACAAGCCATAGAAACCTATGATCACATCTCAGGGGTGCTGTAAAAGTAACAGAAACTCCTTATGTAATGTGTGCTCGCTGACTACTGCATCTACGGGAATAAAGGGATGAAAGGCTAGCACTGGCGTTATTTCTGATCCTGGCCATTACAGCTGACACCCAATGCTCAGGATGCTGAGCTCCTCACTCACCCCTGTGACATAACTGTGCATTGAGATGCCTGAAGTCATTAAAAACGTGAACGCAGTTATGCTTTTTGTCAGAAAGGAGTTAACAAAAGAGAAGCACTGCCAGGGCCCCCACACTCAGAGAAGTAATATGCACAGAACCTGGACGGCTCTAGATATAAAGGGGCACATTTATAAACGGTAAAAATGAAAAACTACCCTTATGCCCATAGCAACATTTTAGAGACTGAAATGTCCTGTGTAAATAGGATTTTCACATCTCATATAGCGATATCCCCATATATGCCATCAGTTATGATCAGTGGGGAGAATGTCTTAGGAATAATATATAAATATCAGATCATCTATTACTTTTCTGTTCTTGTTAATGTAAGATAAATTGATTTCAACTGCATCATATTCTCTTCAGTCAACATGTAAATAAATCTAGATATGTCCCAAACAAAACACAAAGATTAGATTTAATAGTTTAATGTTACATTCTGAAAGTCAAGAGACTAACTTTGTTTGTCCTTCTGTAAAGCCTAGGGACTTCAACGGCACTTTTAAAGTATATCAGACATGATTCTCCAAGGTCCACTGAGATTTTGCCATTTATAGCGGACAGAGGTGCTGATAAAGAACTGGATATGTCTCCCAGTGCGTCTAGAAAAACATAAAAATGAGAGCATTGAGTATTTCAGAAATAAGTTCCATTTAATTTTTTCATGGGGAGAATAGCTGCACTGCCTCTTTCCAGGGAACGACTGGAGAAACTTGAAACTTGAAATTGAAATCAGAAATTCTCTAATCGCTCCTTTATCCTCTGTTCCAGATAACATCCAAGGCGGCACTATGCCTCTGGTACAAGAAAAACAAGTGGTAAAACCACAAAAAGCGACCATAGATCCATATGAATTACATAAGGGTAAATCTTTATTAGAAAAATGACACACAGATAAAATGTGGTGACAAACACACCAAGGCATAAAAATGGCGGACTAACATGCGGCAGTGGAAGATAACACACTGAAACCCGAGAAACAACCTGGGCGCAGTATATAAGTATATACAAAACAAATATGTCGTATAGATGGAGGCCAATAATATACATATAAGGCAAGTACAACAATTGCTAAAATAACAATTGAACCCCCACCATCAATCAACCATAGAAAGGATTAGCCAGGTAATACCTACAATATAAAGCGCAGTGGCGCATCCAGGGTTCAAGGGATCCGTGCGTCTGTCCCAACGCACGTTTCGGATCTCGTCCTTCGTCAGGGGGCATGACAGACTGAATTACCGGGAGCTATAAGAACCCCATCGGACCGGAAGTGATACATCATGAACCGGAAGCGGCGCATCCAATGCCATAACAACCCTGCACGCCGAGCCGCGCCAGCGTCTAACAACCCGGCGCCTGGACACAAGGTACCATGGCAACCAGGCATAACAGACGCCGGAGGCGGCGCGGCGCACACAGGTACAGCATGCATGCGCTCAGGAACACAAAGATCACTTGCAAAAATGGCCGCTATAAAACTTATAGAAAGAAAACCATAAACCCTACCTGCACGACGTGGGGTTCTTATAGCTCCCGGTTATTCAGTCTGTCATGCCCCCTGACGAAGGACGAGATCTGAAACGTGCGTTGGGACAGACGCACGGATCCCTTGAACCCTGGATGCGCCACTGCGCTTTATATTGTAGGTATTACCTGGCTAATCCTTTCTATGGTTGATTGATGGTGGGGGTTCAATTGTTATTTTAGCAATTGTTGTACTTGCCTTATATGTATATTATTGGCCTCCATCTATACGACATATTTGTTTTGTGTATACTTATATACTGCGCCCAGGTTGTTTCTCGGGTTTCAGTGTGTTATCTTCCACTGCCGCATGTTAGTCCGCCATTTTTATGCCTTGGTGTGTTTGTCACCACATTTTATCTGTGTGTCATTTTTCTAATAAAGATTTACCCTTATATAGTTCATATGGATCTATGGTCGCTTTTTGTGGTTTCACCACTTGTTTTTCTTGTGAATTTTTGCGATTGATCCAGTGAGTCTGCATTTATGGCAACAGCATGACAATATAAATCCTAGGGATATCATGTATTTCACTTTTTTGTTGCTTTTCATAAATCTTGCTTATGATACTCTGGTACAAGAGAAAGTTATGGAAGGCTGCTCATTGACTCTTAGAAGAGGACAAACCAGTATGAAAGTGTGGCGTGTCAAAGGCATAATTCCAATTCACACACATATGGCACATACATATGGATTCATTCTACCGCCAATGATACATTGGTGGAAAAACATGAGGAGAACACAGAAGGTAGGACAAATAGTGAAAAACTTCCTACAGATTACTCAATGATTAAAAGAATTCTTGAATTTCAGAGGACCCCGGAATTTGGATTACATTTCAGGGACATCAATGTGTCCAGGTTAGAAGCATAAGTGATGGTGAATCAATTATACCTACTTTGGTGCAAATGAAAGTGACAACAGGTGAAGTGAAGGGGCAACTGCAAGACAACCCCCAAAAGGGAATCAAGGTGGTGGTTACATATAATTTCTCTCTACTAATTCTTTGTGTGATTCCATCTAGTTTTGCAAATCTCCTTGTCACTAACAGGTAGCATGAGGCCATTAAGGTTGCACATGCAGTCCAGCTCCTCCAGGACTGCACTTTCACATGTGCCATTGCAAAAAGGCTTCCCATGTCAAGGGAAGTAGAAGGGCAGCAGCCCAGGTATCTGCTCCTCTGTGCGAGGAGGAACAGAAGGAAAACCGCCAGAGTCCTATAAAATAACCTCCAATGGGCTACAGGTCTGCATGTTTCCGACTAACCTATTCAAAACAGACTCCATAACGGTGGCCCATATTCTTTACCAGTGCTCACAGTTCAGCACCATGCAGCTCGGATGACATTCACTAGAATTGGGAGGCCTTAATCCCACCCATTCACTTCACATATGAGTGTTGTTCTCACACCGGGCACATTTGACAGATGTTAAAAAGTCTAAAGAGACAGTGTGCTGCCTGCAACATAATCCAGCATGATAAAGCCAGCAAATGTACTCTCATGTACAAATAAAATAAAAATTAATCTTCACTGAAATTCCACATATTAAAAAAAGTTGAACTGCAGAGACAACAGTTAAGTATAAATTCTTTGGTGCTGGTCCCAAGAAATGTCAATCAATCAAAGCTCATTAGAAAAACTTCTATTTAAAGTTAGAAACCAATATGGCGAACAGAGTTTCATTCAAAATTTCAACCTATATATAGAAAAATATTTAGACTTGAGAGTCCTCGGTGGTTGATACCTTTTAATGGCTAACTGAAAAGATGGTAACAAATTGCAAGCTTTCGAGACTACTCAGGTCTCTTCATCAGGCAAAGACTAAAACAAAAACTGAAGAATCACATATTTATATACATATGTGATTCTTCAGTTTTTGTTTTAGTCTTTGCCTGATGAAGAGACCTGAGTAGTCTCGAAAGCTTGCAATTTGTTACCATCTTTTCAGTTAGCCATTAAAAGGTATCAACCACCGAGGACTCTCAAGTCTAAATATTTTTCTATCTACTGGCTAACACGGTACGAAGATACACATCTTTCCTAAACCTATATATAGTCATTTCTAATGAAGAATAGTACAATGTCTCCACCTAGTGATATTCCCCTGAATAAGATGGCGTCCAGCAATCTTAAAAGGCTACAGCATGATGTGCGTGGACAAATGTGACAAAATTGTCTTCAACAAAATGTCGCTTTGCCGGCGCGCACAGATGAAATGTTATTGCAGGTTTCTGCTCTATGCACTATATGTGCACTGCTACTTCCGGAACGCCGCAAATGGGGCAGATATTTTAGTATTGATATGATAACATACACGTAATATATATATATATATATATATATATATATATATATATATATATACCGTATATACCCATGTATAAGCCGAGATTTTCAGCCCATTTTTTAGGGCTGAAAGTCCCCCTCTCGGCTTATACGCGGGTCATATACGGGGGTCGGCGGGGGAGGGGGAGTGGGGTGTCGGATTATACTCACCTCTCCGTGGCCGCGGTCTCTGCAGCCCCCCTGCTTCTCCCACGATCTCCGGCTCCTTCCTACAGCGGTCACATGGCACCGCTCATTAAAGTCATGAATATGCACATATTCATGACTTTAATGAGCGGTAGCACGTGACCGCTGCAGGACAGAAGCGCTGCGGAGAGCGCCGGGAGAAGAGGAGACACTGCAGGGACGCGCGGCGGAGGGGTGAGTATATGCTATATTTACCTTTCCCTCGGTCCACCGCAGCGCACTAATCCCTGGGTCCGACTCCTCTGTGTGTGAATGATCAGGCAGAGGGCGCGATGACGTCGTTAGTGCGCGCCCCGCCCCCTGCCAGATCATTTACACACAGAGGAGTCGGACCGAGGGATTAGTGCGCTGCGGTGGACCGTGGGACAGGTAAATATCTCAGGTGCCGGGGTCCTGAGCGAGCGGTGACACCCCCGCCTGCTCAGGACACCGGCACCTGGCCCCCAGCGACGAGAGGTGAGTATGTCATTTTTTTTTTTTTTTCAGCAGCAGCATATGAGGCCTATACTATGGGGCATAATTGTGCAGAATATGGGGCATAATATGGAGCATATGGGGGCATAATATGGAGCATATGGGGCATAATATGGAGCATATGGGGGCATAATATGGAGCATATGGGGGCATAATATGGAGCATATGGGGGCATAAGCTGTGGAACTTATGGGGCATAATCTGGAGCATATGGGGGCATAATATGGAGCATATGGGGGCATAAGCTGTGGAACATATGGGGCATAATCTGGAGCATATGGGGGCATAATATGGAGCATATGGGGGCATAAACTGTGGAACATATGGGGCATAATCTGGAGCATATGGGGGCATAATATGGAGCATATGGGGGCATAAGCTGTGGAACATATGGGGCATAATCTGGAGCATATGGGGGCATAACATGGAGCATATAGGGGCATAAACTGTGGAACATATGGGGCATAATCTGGAGCATATGGGGGCATAAGCTGTGGAACATATGGGGCATAATCTGGAGCATATGGGGGCATAATATGGGGCATAATATGGAGCATATGGGGGCATAATCTGTGGATCATACGGGGCATAATCTGTGGAATATATGGGGGCATAATCTGGAGCATATGGGGGCATAATCTGTGGAGCATAATGGGCATAATCTGTGGAGCATCATATGGGGGCATAATCATTTTTCACCCTAGGCTTATACGCGAGTCAATAAGTTTTCCCAGTTTTTTGTGGCAAAATTAGGGGGGTCGGCTTATACACGGGTCGGCTTATACATGAGTATATACGGTGTATATATATATATATATATATATATATATATATATTATATAACAAAAATAGATTTAGAGCAGCACAAAAAAGCAAAAAACAAGGAGTCTGGGTGCAAAATCGCTCCCAAAGTCAAGTACCAAACCTTAAATGCAGTAATCAAAAAGCAGGAACAGCACACCGCTTCTTGTGAAGGGTAGAGCTAATCTATTAAGCCCATTGTGGCGACGTTTCAAGCTTGAGAAAGGTCCGTGTTGTTAGGACCGAAAAGTCGCCACTATGGGCTTAATAAATTAGCTCTACCCTTCACAAGAAACTGTGTGCTGTTCCTCCTTTTTGATTGATACACAATATATATATATAGTGCCTACAAGTAGTATTCAACCCCCTGCAGATTTAGCTGGTTGACACATGCGGAATTAACTTGGCATTGTGACATTTGTACTGTAGATCAGCCTGGAAGTGGGAAATGCACTGCTGCAAAAATTTGTGTTTTATTTATTTTTTTTTTTTTAAAAACGTTAAAAGTTAATTCAGAGTGTCATTTATTATTCAACCCCTCAAACCACAAGAATTCTGTTTGGTCCCCCTAAAGTATTAAGAAGTAGTTCAGGCACCAAGAATAATGAGCTTCACATGTGTGGATTAATGATCTCTTTTGCCAGCCTTTTCTGACTATTTAAGACCCTCCCCAAACTTGTGAACAGCACTCATACATGGTCAACATGTGAAAGACAAAGGAGCATTCCAAGGCCATCAGAGACAAGATCGTGGAGGGTCACAAGGCTGGCAAGGGGTACAAAACCCTTTCCAAGGAGTTGGCCCTACCTGTCTCCACTGTTGGGAGCATCATCCGTAAGTGGAAGGCTTATAGAACTACTGTTAGCCTTCCACGGCCTGGACAGCCTTTGAAAGTTTCCTCCCGTGCCGAGTCCAGGCTTGTCCGAAGAGTCAAGGCTAACCCAAGGACAACAAGGAAGGAGCTCCGGGAAGATCTCATGGCAGTGGGGACATTGGTTTCAGTCAATACCATAAGTAACGTACTCCACCGCAATGGTCTCCGTTCCAGACGAGCCCGTAAGGTACCTTTACTTTCAAAGCGTCATGTCAAGGCTTGTCTACAGTTTGCTCATGATCACTTGGAGGACTCTGAGACAGACTGGTTCAAGGTTCTATGGTCTGATGAGACCAAGATCGAGATCTTTGGTGCCAACCACACACGTGACGTTTGGAGACTGGATGGCACTGCATACGACCCCAAGAATACCATCCCTACAGTCAAGCATGGTGGTGGCAGCATCATGCTGTGGGGCTGTTTCTCAGCCAAGGGGCCTGGCCATCTGGTCCGCATCCATGGGAGGATGGATAGCACGGCCTACCTGGAGATTTTGGCCAAGAACCTCCGCTCCTCCATCAAGGATCTTAAGATGGGTCGTAATTTCATCTTCCAACAAGACAACGACCCAAAGCACACAGCCAAGAAAACCAAGGCCTGGTTCAAGAGGGAAAAAGTCAAGGTGTTGGAGTGGCCTAGTCAGTCTCCTGACCTTAACCCAATTGAAAACTTGTGGAAGGAGCTCAAGATTAAAGTCCACATGAGACACCCAAAGAACCTAGATAACTTGGAGAAGATCTGCATGGAGGAGTGGGCCAAGATAACTCCACAGACCTGTGCCGGCCTGATCAGGTCTTATAAAAGACGATTATTAGCTGTAATTGCAAACAAGGGTTATTCCACGAAATATTAAACATAGGGGTTGTATAATAATTGACCCACACTTATGTTTAAAATTTATTAAACTTCAACTGAGCAACATAACTTTTTGTTTTGTAAGATTTATGCTTCTGTTAATAAATCCTACTCTCGTTTGCAGTTTGAAGGCTCTAACTTATTTGCATTTTATCAAACCAGCTAAATCTGCAGGGGGTTGAATACTACTTGTAGGCACTGTATCTGTTTATATACAGATATCTATATATACACACATAAATACACATCTCTTTACCCACTGATATCTGGTCACCTATGTATATCTAAGAGTCTCATTTAGATAATTTATATAACTTTGAACAACGATTTAGGACAATCCTTTGCTCCTCTAAATATGCTATCTGTGGTCTGTAAGAACTTGTGCTTCATTAGTACATTATTGAGATATATTAGATAGATATATATGTGTGTGTGTCTATATATCTTTTAGAGCTTCATACTGACAGATCCATATTGGAATCATCCCTAGGGTAGTTTCACTGAAAAATATATACAATTATTCCCAACACTATACATATGTTTGACCACTAGGTGGAGACAATGTACTAGTCTTCACTAGAAATAACTATATAGATTGACATTTTGAATGCAACTCTGTTCTCCTTTATATAGAAGTTTTTTTAATGAGTTTTGATTTATTTATATTTATCGGGACAGACACCAAATAATTTAAGCATAACGTTATCTCTGCAGTTTGAATTCTTTTAATTGTTTTTATTTGTCTTTGTCTATATGGAATTTCAGTAAAGATTAAATTAATCTTATTTAAACATAGGAGTACATTTGTTAGCGTAAGGATTCTTGTATACTCCCACATACTTATAGGACCTTCTATAGCATCATCCAGCATTTTACCAGTGATTATCTAGCGAGACCTTTCTTTGGAGCATCACACAATAGCTAATGGTATCCTGGCATACTGTTGCTTATGGAGAAAAAATCATTTTTTTCCTCAAAAAGACGGATTTTGGTAAGAACTTACCTGTAAAATCCTTTTCAGCGAAGAAGGAAGGGAGACACAGTCATTACTAGTGGGTAGGCGGAGCCCAGATGAGATAGACACCTCAGATTAAAAAGAGTGTTGACCGGCCCCTCCAGCTCGGGCTCCTCCTACTCAGCTCTCCAGTTGTACACAAGCTTAAGGAAGAGCAATATCACCAGCGGAGCAACATAACCCCTTCTGAAGGAATTCAGAGAAAAAAACACAAGAATACAGGTTATGCATGCATGTAGGCAAAAACCACACAGTTCCAGGTACTACTCACTGGACCTGATCACTGCGATGAGCTGGCGATGCTGGAACAGAGCCTTAGCGCGTCGACCTCAGCCCAGATAATCGCTATCAGAGAAGGGTCACGCCGCATCTGAAAACAACAACACACTTCTGCCATGGGAGGGATCTGTGTCTCCCTTCCTTCTTCGCTGAAAAGGATTTTACAGGTAAGTTCTTACCAAAATCCTTCTTTCAGCTGCAGATGAAGGAAGGGAGACACAGTCATTACTAGTGGGACGTCCCAAAGCAGTCCAAAAATTAAGGGTGGGAAAAAACCAGAAAAGGCAGAATCCCAACAACCTAGATAAAATGCGCAATAGGCGCCAAACACAAGTTAACTAGAACTTTAAGCTACGGCCGCCTGCAGGACCCTATGTCCTAAGGCCGCAGCAGCGGAAGCACTGACGTCCACCTTATAAAATTTTATAAACGTGTGGACGGAACGCCAGGTCGCCGCTCGGCAGAGCTGAGCTGCCGAGGCCCCTTGATGAAAGGCCCACGAGGAAGCCACAGCCCTCGTGGAGTGAGCTTGAATCATAATCGGGCAAGGTTCGCTTTTAAGTCGGTAAGCCTCTAAAAAGGCCGACCGAAACCAACGAGCTATAGAGTCCTTGGAAGCTCGTTGACCACGCTGACGACCTGCTGGAATCACAGAGAGTTCCGACTTCCGAAAATTTTGAGTAATAAACAAATAGAACTTCAAAGCCCGCACCAAATCCAATTTGTGCAAGGCCCGTTCCTTCGCATTCCTCGGCTCCGGACAGAGCGAGGGCACCTTAGGTAGGAAGTCGCCCCGTGTGTGAAGTACTACGTGATCCGGGTGAAACTCCAGGAAAGGAGGCAAGCAAGAAAGGTTTTTCTGAGTTGGCGGCTCTTTCTCAAAAAGGTAACCGCCACTAGAAAGGCAACCTTCCAAGATAGCAAAGAAAAGCTAGCAGAGTCCATAGGCTCAAAAGGCCCATGTTGAAGAGCTTCCAATACAAGATTGAGCCGCCAAGGCGACACAGGTGCCTCCGCGGCGGAAACTGACGGGTTACTCCGCGAAAAAAGGAACGTACGTCCCTACGCGAGGCGATAGCCTTCCGAAAAGCAAAATCAGGGCAGAACCTGACCCTTCAGAGTTCTAACTGCCAAACCCTTGTCCAGCCCGTACTGCAAAAGGCCAACAAATTGGGAATGGAAAGAATCCTCGGGTTCCTTGAAGAACCCGAACACCACAAAAAGAAGGCTTCCCAAGACTTTGTGATAAATCCTAGTAGTAGCCGGACCTCTGGCAGCCCGCAAAGTGGCAATGACTTTGGCTGAAAAACCTTGACGGTCAATATTTCGGTCTCAAGAGCCACGCCGTCAAACGCAGAGACCTCAGGTCCGGATGACGAACGGGCCCTTGGGTTAACAGGTCCGGGCGAAGAGGAAATGGAAAAGGAGGCGCTGTCAGAAGCGACACCAGTGTCGAGAACCACGTCCTCCTTGGCCAATCTGGGGCTATCAACATAGCCGGGATTCTTTCTAGTCTGATCCGACACAACCCCAGAGGAAGTAAGGGTATCGGCAGGAACACATAGATTAGCTCGAATTGGTCCAACGGAGCCACCAGAGCATCCACCGTCACAGCCTTCGGGTCCTTGTACCTGGACATGAAAATCGGTAACTTGGCATTGAACCTGGATGCCATCAAATCCACTTGGGGAGTTCCCCAACGGGAGCACAGCAGTGCAAAAATCTCCGGATGAAGACTCCATTCTCCGGGATCCATCTTCTCGCGAATGAAAAAGTCTGCCGTGATTCTGAACTCCTGAAATGTGGATCGCAGAGAAGGCTGGCACTCTGGTCTCGGCCCATACCAGGATCCGAGAAACCTCCACCATGAGCCTGGAACTCCTTGTCCCGCCTAGATGGTCGATATACACGACCGCCGTCGCATTGTCTGTCTGCACTCGGACTGACAGACCGCTTAAAGGGACCGTCCAGTGTTGGAGGCAAAGGAAAATTGCCCTCAATTCCAGGATGTTGATCGGCAGGAGACTCCTCCGACGACAATACTCCCTGAATCCAGAGATCGTCCAGACACCTCCCCAGCCCGTCAGACTGGCATCGGTGGTTATGACCGACCACCTCGGAGGGAGGAAAGACTTCCCCAGGGATAACGCTTCCGGACGTAACCACCATCCTAGAGACTCTCGCACCCTGTGGGAGATGATGAGACTGCAATCCAGCGAAGTCTGCGATCGATCCCAACGGCTCAGAATGAGCCTTTGGAGGGCCCTGGAATGAAACTGCGCAAACGGAAGTGGCTCCATGGACCACCATCAAACCCAGAAGGCGCATACACCCTCGAAGAGACATCGCTGTCGAAGACTTCATAACCTGTACATGTCGAAGGAGACATGCTTGCTTGTCTGGAGGCAGAGACACCACTGCTCGTACCGTGTCGAAATGCATCCCCAAAGAACAGGATTGACTGCGACGATTCCAGAGACTACTTCTCCCAACTGACCAGCCACCCGAAGTCCTCCAGGAGCTGAAGGGATAGATTGCAAGCAGTCACTGCCTCCTCCTTTGAGGACGCCACAATCAAAAGGTCGTCCAGGTAGGGAAGAATCGAAACCCTCTGTCTTCGAAGAAATGCCATGAGAGGCGCCAGAAATTTTTGTAAAAACTCTGGGCGCTGAGGCCAACCCGAATGGCAGAGCCACAAACTGGTAATGGTCCTGACCTATGGCAAAACGAAGGAAGCGTTGGTGGGCCCTTCCGATTGGGAAGTGCAAATAAGCGTCGCGAATGTCGATTGACACCAAAAAAGCGTTCTGCGACAGGGCCGCCAAAACGGAGCGAAGCGACTCCATGCGGAATTTCCTGGCGTGGACATGCCGATTCAATCTTTTGAGATCAGAATGGGCCGAAATTTGTCTCTTTTTTGGGGACCACAAAGAGGTTAGAATAAAACCCTCTTCCCCGGCCCTCCGGCGGAACCGGCACCACCACACCTTTCTGCAGAAGGGAATCTACCTACCGCAGCAGAGCGGCAAAAAGCTCGGGCTCTGACGGAACGCGAGGTTGACAAAAAAACTGTCTGGGGGTCGAGAAAGAGACTCTATGAAGTAGCCTGCCAACACAACCCGTGTCACCCAGGCGTCCGACATGCGGGAAGCCCAAGTCGGTTTGAATTGGAGTAAACGACCCCCCACTCGAGAGCGCTCGGTGAGACCCAGGCGTCAGTCCGCCTTAGCGGGCTTTCTACCAGCTTCCCGCTTGTCTTTACGGAAGTTCTGTTTCCAGGGTATGCGGAATTTCTGAGAATTCCCCCTTTTTTTTTTTTAAAAGAGAGGGACGACCCGAACCCCAGAGGGCTGACTGAATCATCCCCTGGACCGAAAGGACCGCCGACAACTACCGGCACTAGTCCTGCCAGATGCAGAAGTCACAGCTCTGCGCTGCGGTAAAGCTGTTTCTTTTGCCTTTACCTTGGCAATCAGCTCCGTGAGGTCAGGTCCAAATAGCTGACCACCTTGCAAGCTAAAGATAGCAAACCCGCTTGGAAACCGCGTCCCCGGTCCACTGTCTAAGCCACAGTGCTCTTCTGACTGTGACTGCCGAGGATTGCGCCCTGGATAGCAGTGATGCAGTATCCTCCAACAACGGGAAAAGCCCATCTACCTCGATAGAGGAGATCCACCTTGCCACTCCGTCCGTAGACGGTCCAACCGGCTCAGGGAAACTTTACAAGCACACATGGATCCTTAATACTGAATCCATGATCCGCGGCCTCGCAGATGGATTTTTCTGCCATCTACGTTTTTTGTCCAGCGGGTCCTGCAGACTCGCCTTCCCCTTAACAGGAGGATTTTGCTAAGCTGGGATAAAGGGACATCCACTTCAGGAGAAGGATCCAATTATCATCAACTCCGTAGAACACGGATACGGTGTCTCAATTTTCTGGACACAGGCGCTCCTTCTCCACTGCCCCATTAAGCTCATCCAGTGATGGTAAAGCTTGATCGTGATTGAAAACATCCGGGCCGACTTACCAGGACGTCCAGATACCTCCTCCGGTAACTGTAACGCCTCCAATAAAAACCTCTATACGGCGCAAAAGAGAAGCAGAGTATCCCTGCCGATCCTCCTTGTCCGAATCGGACATTTTCGTTACGCGGGAAGGAAGGCACCGGCTTGTGTCGCTTCCTGACATGAGAGGATCTAGCTGACACTCAATAATAGAAAATCAGACAGGCCATCAATAGAAACTAGCGAGGGCCTCCATTCTGACACCACTGGAACCTCCGACCGCTGCGCTTGACGCCGTCCAGGTCTGCGCGTCAGATACGCGAGACTGATCCTGTAGCGGACCTGGTAGACGGTTGCACAGTATATGGCAGGTTAAACCTGTCAGTAACTAGAAAGTGTGGTTTCTTAAAGAAAAAAACGAACGCTGAAGGGTTAAAGCTCTTAAAGAGAGACTACCCCAGCTGTCCCCCATTAAGAGTTAACCGCCTAAGAAGGGGTTAAAGTCGCAGACTCCCCACAACCTTAATAATGAAAAGGGTGTGCGAGCCCCAAGTGCCTCTTATAAGGCAGCAGCTACAGGACAGCTATGCCACACTTAACAAGAAACGTTCACAAGATCGCTACAAAATTGCGCTGTTAGTAAATCGCAATGACCGCCAGTCATTAAGGGGATCGCTAACCGCTTATGCGTTGTTAATGAAATCGCCCAGATTGGCAGCTACTAGCGACATTAAAAATGGTTACACAAACGATCGCATAGTATGCGTCGTCGTTAGCAGGAACGTATAGTGGCAGTATTACTGTCGCAGACTCCCCACAACCTCTTTATTGAAAAGGTGTGTGAGCCTCCTTATGAGATAACAGCTGCAGGCAGCGCAGTCTGCCACCCATTTGTGCCTCAGAAAGGCGCCCGCGCTGTGGGGGTGAAGGGGTTAAGCTTCTGCCCTAGACGGGAAGAAGTGATGACTCGCACCACAATTGTGGATACCAGGGCTATGGGGTACTCGGAGCCGAGCCCATAGAAGTCTATGGGAGTTGTCACTGGCAGCGGGACTCGGTCTGTGGCCCTGGCAGTCAAGCGATGGGGGGTATTTACAGGGGATTATTAGGATAGGTAGTTCGTGACGCCACCTGCGGTTTCTGGTAAATTGTACCAGCGCTGCTCTAAGGACTTTCACAGGGGATGTTATGGGGCAGCTTGGTAGTAAGTCTCCCACAGGTGAGACGGGTCCCTGGAAGTCTATGGTGACGATGATGCAGGGTGTGGATAATAATTCAGTCGCACACAATACAGCTTCTTTTCATACCTTTTACTGGTAGATGGTTCAAGCAGATCCCGGGGAGCTGGTCGGGGTGGAGAGTGCACATTCGGGTAACAGCTGAGCAGGTTAGAGGCCTCCTTTACTCCATATACATGTGAGTCCAACTTGCGTGAAGCGAAGTTAACTCTGAAACTCCAGCTTTCTCTATAGCTGTACTGCCCGGCCAATGTTGTGGTGGAGCCTTCTAGGTGATGAAACTAAGTCCTTACTTTTGCTGGGCCCAGCTCAAAGTCCCTGTTCCACCTGACTCCGGTTACGTATTGACACTTAGGGCTGCTCTCTGCGACCTGTAGTCCAGATGCCTCCGGTTTTCTTGTTACTAAGCTTGAAACTGTAGCAACGCTTCGGACCCCGGTGTCCGGCAATTTAGTGCAGGCAATCCAATACCTAAAGCACTTCTCTATCTTCTCCACTGTGCCCTTCGCCCTGCTTCACGCTCTTAACATAAGCACTTGTGGTATCTGTGGATATGTCCGTTTCCTCCAGAGCTTGCTGCACAGCTCTCAGTTTCCTCCAAAGTCCCAACTGGACCGAGACTGAATGGCTGCTCTGTCCTTGAACAGAAGCTAACTGGCTGAAGTCCACAAAACACTCTTCCACTGACTGATCTCTCCTCAGACAGGAAAACTATCCAAGGGATGACTCACTCTTGAGCCTCCCGGAGCTTAACTGACTGGCTGTCTCACTAAGCCAGACTAAACTACTCTGTCCTTAGACAGGAAGCTAGACTAGACTGACTGACTACCACGTGTCACTCCCCCTTATATCCCAGATGGGCGTGTCTGAAAGTGTGAGTGAAGTGCATAGATATCAAGCTTTGCTGTTACCTTCCTGTGCACTCTCCTGGACTTTTATGTGTGCCTGCGTAGCTGGGCTACACATCCCCCCTTGGTAAAACACAGCACTCCCGGGCTGTAAAAGACAAAAAGAACATTTTGTTTTGCATTAACAACAACATTATAACTCTTCCCTTCCGGGAGGTAAGGCTTCTTGAACGTTACAATTTGTACATTGAAGAATACAAAAGTATCAAAATATCAAGACATTTCCATATTTACAAGATACTTGTGGAGGACCCGCACCAAAAACCTCCCACGTGGGTCCTGGGTGGGCTGCAGGACTTCTGACTGCAGACCTCACTCTAGGCCCACCATACGGGTTTTTCTTCAGAGGTAGATATTGTAGTGGTTTTATGTAAAACCAAGATAATGCACCGAAGCGCAACTATTTACAGGATAAGTTCTTGGGCTGGCACAGTCCTCAGCCTCACAGTCCATGACATGGTTAAAGACACATATTTGTAACTTCAGAAATTCAGTATTCACATATACTTTAACTGCAATACTCTCATTATAATTTTAACTGTATTTAACTTTTTCAAATTCTCTAACTCTCTTTACCCAGCCAGGTATTCTATTCCAAATATGTAAAACATCAGTATACAATAATACTAAAGTGCAAAAATGGCAATTTCCTTTCAAAACTTTATACATTGCTTAGATGCGGTAAACCCCTGTCTGGGTCCTACCGGTCTTCACTTTTACAAATTTTCACTGACGTCTTCCACTCCTGGAGCTGGAATGACGCGATGCCCTCTGGATCCCATAACAAACAAGTCATGGCCCGATATCTGCGTTTGGGTGGCCACAGTCCTTGTGCGAACCAACGGGGACGCAACGGGTGTCTCAGGCAAATATTTAGATGCAGGCTTGGACTGCGATTCAACGGTAGTCGCATCATCCGGTTGCGATCCAGAATGTGTCGCAGGTTGCGTTGCGGGACACTTTGCTAATTGTGATGTAGGGGGCGATGCCGTGTAGGTCGCCTGTTGCGATGTAGAGCAAGTCGCTGATTGCGATGTAGAGCAGGTCGCTGTTTGCGATTTAGGGGGCGATGCTGGGGCACGGCCTGGTGCGGTGGGAGCTCTGAACTGGGACGCTTCAGTACCGGCGTCGGGGATGGGGTCACTAACAATGGAGACGTTCAGGGCATACCACCCCTTTAAACCCCAGTGACGGGTGTAGCTCACAATGTCCCCATTAATCAGGTCCCTCCCAGGATGACCGATGGGCAGGTGGGATTCTACGTCCCTGCGGCTTACAAAGACCCCTGCGAAGAGGCCTGGCTCGCGGATGAAGCCCCAGCCCTTGCGGAGCTGGAACTCGGTGACGCACCCCTGCCGCCGCTGTTCCTGTAAGGTACCTTTATCCCGGCGGACGGTCTCCTTGTCAGCTATGAACTCTTCATGCTGCTTCTGTCGGGACCGCTGGATGTCTCTCTCTCTCTCCTGCTTCTGGCGTTGCTGCTCCTCCTCACGACGGCGCCACTCACTTTCCCACTGTACAGCGTAGGTGACGTCATCCAATCGCTCCATCTCGTCCCAGTCGACTTCCGGCAACGATGGCTGGGACCCCTCCGGTGACCTTACCGGGGAGCGGTACTCTGCGGTGGCCTCCTGGCCTGGCTGGCACTCCGGTCCGGGCAATACCTCCTCAGCCTCCTTCTCCTCCACCTCCGCATCGGTGGGATCAGGTACAGCACTTTCGGCGGTAACCTCCGGTCGTCTCTCAGCCTTCTCCAGCAGCGATTTCAGGAATTCAGGAGACGGCCCTTGGCTTGTAGGAGAGAACATGGCGTCCCACAGCAGCCGCTGTGTTTGGGTGCGCCAGCGTCTCTCCGTCTCCTGTCGATCAGCACGACCCTGGAGCTTCCTCCTTAGCTCCTCATTCTCCTTCCGCAGCTCCATCATGGCGGGGTCGGTGTCCCTATCTGGGGACAGCTCCGGCACAGGTAGAAAATCTTCCGATCTTTGGCACAGATTCTCCTGTCCTTCCGCCATCTCGTCCCAGGCCAGAGTGTAGTTTCCATCAGGAACAATCTGGTCTCTTCCGTGGAGGCGGGATTTGCGTCTCCTCCTCTTCGCATAGAGGATGAAGAGGAGGCGGATTTCTTTAGCAGAGGGGCAGGACCGCACATTGTAGTAACATTTGGAGAGGGCGGCCATATCTTTCGCGCCTCAGGGGGGGTACACGCCCACGAATGCACGCCCACCTTCTTCACCAGCGCCTGAGGGCGCCAACTTGGCGGCAAAATGGCGGTATTTGGCGCCAAATGCAGCAAACAGTCTTTTTCATGAAATAAACAGTTCAATAGGCACACAGGACTCACAATTGCAAGTTTCGCATCCTGTTCGTGACGCCAAAGTAGTTGACTCGCACCACAATTGTGGATACCAGGGCTATGGGGTACTCGGAGCCGAGCCCATAGAAGTCTATGGGAGTTGTCACTGGCAGCGGGACTCGGTCCGTGGCCCTGGCAGTCAAGCGATGGGGGGTATTTACAGGGATTATTAGGATAGGTAGTTCGTGACGCCACCTGCGGTTTCTGGTAAATTGTACCAGCGCTGCTCTAAGGACTTTCACAGGGGATGTTATGGGGCAGCTTGGTAGTAAGTCTCCCACAGGTGAGACGGGTCCCTGGAAGTCTATGGTGACGATGATGCAGGGTGTGGATAATAATTCAGTCGCACACAATACAGCTTCTTTTCATACCTTTTACTGGTAGATGGTTCAAGCAGATCCCGGGGAGCTGGTCGGGGTGGAGAGTGCACATTCGGGTAACAGCTGAGCAGGTTAGAGGCCTCCTTTACTCCATATACATGTGAGTCCAACTTGCGTGAAGCGAAGTTAACTCTGAAACTCCAGCTTTCTCTATAGCTGTACTGCCCGGCCAATGTTGTGGTGGAGCCTTCTAGGTGATGAAACTAAGTCCTTACTTTTGCTGGGCCCAGCTCAAAGTCCCTGTTCCACCTGACTCCGGTTACGTATTGACACTTAGGGCTGCTCTCTGCGACCTGTAGTCCAGATGCCTCCGGTTTTCTTGTTACTAAGCTTGAAACTGTAGCAACGCTTCGGACCCCGGTGTCCGGCAATTTAGTGCAGGCAATCCAATACCTAAAGCACTTCTCTATCTTCTCCACTGTGCCCTTCGCCCTGCTTCACGCTCTTAACATAAGCACTTGTGGTATCTGTGGATATGTCCGTTTCCTCCAGAGCTCGCTGCACAGATCTCAGTTTCCTCCAAAGTCCCAACTGGACCGAGACTGAATGGCTGCTCTGTCCTTGAACAGAAGCTAACTGGCTGAAGTCCACAAAACACTCTTCCACTGACTGATCTCTCCTCAGACAGGAAAACTATCCAAGGGATGACTCACTCTTGAGCCTCCCGGAGCTTAACTGACTGGCTGTCTCACTAAGCCAGACTAAACTACTCTGTCCTTAGACAGGAAGCTAGACTAGACTGACTGACTACCACGTGTCACTCCCCCTTATATCCCAGATGGGCGTGTCTGAAAGTGTGAGTGAAGTGCATAGATATCAAGCTTTGCTGTTACCTTCCTGTGCACTCTCCTGGACTTTTATGTGTGCCTGCGTAGCTGGGCTACACAGTGACTCACCCAGCTGGTCGCGGTGCAGCGCTGCCGAGAGGGGAGGAGAGCGATCCGAGGGAGCTTTCAGCCTGTCAGTAATGGCCGCCGCGCTGTGCCTCCGTGTGCTTCATGAGAGAAGCCGGAAAAGGAGACTGCCGTAAAGCGCGCGCTCAGAGCGGCGCGAAATTCAAATAAAAAGGCGCGCAGCTCCTCTCTCCCCCGCTCCTATGTCCTGCAGGCATCCACCTGCGGACAAAAAACACACAGTCACCACATGTATACTGTAAAAGCGACTGCCGCAGCAGTCGCTGAAAACACTCAAACACATATTAAAATGTGGAGTACTCACCAGCCGAAGCGCCACAGGGACCCCCAGGGATTTGTGGCGCTATGCCCATGCTTCCCCCCAGGGCGGGGAACGCAGTGACCCCTGCAGCGCGGTTTGCGTCCCCGCCAGGGAAGCCATCCTCATCCCCCCGGGCCAGCAGGGTTCTGCAGGGACCACCATATAGGGTAATACAGATCCGCCAAGGGAGAGGTGGGGGTCCAGCAGCGCTGAGACCCCTGAGACCTCTAGACCACATTTGGTTATCCAAGTCTCTTGTCCGATAAAAAATAATAAAATCTTCTGAGGAGCTGCTTCCAGCAGCGACTGTCTTTTCTGACCTCAAATTGAAAACTGGAGAGCTGAGTAGGAGGAGCCCGAGCTGGAGGGCCGGTCAACACTCTTTTTAATCTGAGGTGTCTCTCTCATCTGGGCTCCGCCTACCCACTAGTAATGACTGTGTCTCCCTTCCTTCATCTGCAGCTGAAATGATTTTTTTAGCCAGCTATTTTTTTTTCCCAAGGGTAACAGGAGAAATTAGAACCTCAAAATTGGTGTGAAATTTGTCCTGAGTGCGCTGATACCCCATATGTTGGGGTAAACCACTGTTTGGGCGCACGGCAGGGCTCGGAAGGGAGGAAGCGCCATTTGACTTTTTTGAACGCCACGTCTTGTTTGGAGACCCCCTGACGTGTCTAAATAGTGGAAACCCCTCAATTCTAGCTCCAACCCTAACCCCAACACACCCCTAACCCTAATTCCAACCCTAACCCCAACCCTAATTGTAACCCTAACCCTAATTGTAACCCTAACCCTAATTGTAACCCTAACCCTAATTCCAACCCTAACCCTAATTATAACCCTAACACTAAGGCTAGGATCATATTGTGTTTTACCAGCCCGTTCAACACATAGCGTTGACGGGCTGGTAATGGTATAGCATAACGTGATCGCGTTATGCTATACCCGCTAGCGCAGAGGAATCAGCAGATGATTCATCTGCGCTAGCGGTGACGGAGCCCAGATGCTGCAGCCCGCGTCCGAGGCTCCGTCACTGAATGACGGCACGTCGTGAACGCATGCCGTTTTACGGCATGCGTCGCGATGCGCCCTCAAATGGGGGTGAATGGCAGCGTTAACGGACTGCGTTACACTGCGGTGTAACACAGTCCGTCTAACGGACTGCCATAACGCAGTATGAACCCAGCCTAACCCTAATGCTAACCCTAACTGTAACCCTAACCCTAATTATAACCCTAACCCTAATGGAAAAATAAAAATAAATAAAATTTCTTTATTTTATTATATGTCCCTAACAAAGGGGCTGATAAAGAGGGGGTTTATGTACTGTTTTTTTTAATTTTGATCACTGTGATAGTTTATCACAGTGATCAAAATGTACTTTTAGAGAATGAATGGAGTCATTCATTTTTTGAATCTGCCGCTAGGCAGAGTCGGCAGGCGCACTGCGCATGAGCCCGCTATTTTTTTTTACAGGATGAAGAGGACTGAGGATCGGACTACTGGGGCGCTGCAGGAGCGCAGAGGGGCCATGGGGGAACACCTACAGGTACTGGGGGGGAGGAATCGGGGGTCCTGGGGACCCTATTTCTCTCCCCTCTGATGTGCGTTCACATCAGAGGGGAGAGAAATTGCAGGCAGGATCGTGTCTTTTTTTCTTTTGCGATCGCCGATATAGGGTTAATAGCGGCGATCGCAAAAGCGGGGGGACCCTAATTATGCTCTCTGGGGTCTCGGCTACCCCTGGTAGCCGAGACCCCGGAGAAAATCCGGCTCGGCGAGCGCAATGCGCCCGCCATTTTCTTTACCGGAAAGACGCTGGGAGCTGCGGGAGCCACAGGAGGACTGGGGGGGACACCGGGAGGCACATCGGGGTCCCGGGGACCCCATTTCTCTCCCCTCTGATGTGCGATCACATCAGAGGAGAGAAATTAAAGGGAAAATAGCTTTTTTGCGAACGCCGTTATAGGGTTAATAATGGCGATCGTAAAAGCGGGGTCGGTAAAAACCGACCCGAATCATGTTCTCTGGGGTCTCAGCTACCCCCGGTAGCCGAGACCCCAGAGAAAATCCGACTCTGGGAGGCGCTATAGGCTTTTAAGTACCCTTAATGACCGCCGTTAAAAGGCGTATCGGCGGTCGTTAAGGGTTATCCCCTACAGTGAAAACCTTGGCAAAAATGTGGCACAAAAATTCGAAAAACAAAGTGATCAAAAAGTCCGATGAGAACAAAGATATCACTGAAAACATACTTTAGGTTTGCAAAAAAACAAACCCTCACGCGGACTGTTTAGACAAAGACCAACGGCTTGAAGCCTATTTGTAAATGTTCAGTGCTAGCTTGGCACTTGCATACAGAATGTCCAGAATTAAAGAACTGAACTTTGTACATCATATGGATGGAAGACTGCCTTACCTTTAATTATTTCCATATTCTTAAGTCCAGTTAAACTAAGTTTGACTTGAATCACATCAATTAATTCCGGTATCTAAAAAAGATTAAAAAAAATTCTATATAAATGGATTGTCATTTGAGAGGCAGTAAGTAGCAAATCTGTCTAATAACACACATCAGTATGTGTGCTAGAAATTATCGTAGCAGAACAATCATGGACCCACTATACCAAAAGTGCTTTTTCTATTTTACATGTACATTAAAAAAAATAAAACAAAAAAAATGACGTGTTCCTTTGATCCATGTTGTGGATCAAACACCACGATTCATTTCAATGACTCTTTGGAAAAAAAAAAAAACCCAAACGATATCCGTATAACTGCTTAATCACTTCCTGGAATTTTTGCAGCGAGTTCCCGCAAATGGATGTACCGGTATTTCCAGATGGTTGTGGGCACAGGAGCTGTGCAAGCACAATCATCGCTAGGAGGTCGGCTTTAGCTGAGCTCCTCCTGTAACAGCCAGGGAAACTGCCAGTACTGCCCATGTGGACTTTAGTCTGCAGTGTGTATTTCATAAGTGTGTATTTTACAAGTGTGAGCTATGAATTAAGCCAGAATTGAACCAGAAGTGAACTGAAGGTAACTGGATACAGTCACTGTAAACAATGTTTCTGTTCACTTTCACTCTGACCCCTATAATCCTTCACTTTCTGCTAACCCCCCTAATTCCTACACCAAATAAAGAACTGTTCATCTCTTCTTCAATCCTCCCCATCCATCTCACCTCTTCCTTAGATCTATTTATCAACATACAATCCTCTGTCTCCAAACACAGACAGCCCTCTCTTGCTTCCACCTGCTAACACTCTCTCTGCTCCTCACTGCCGGTGATATCTCTCCAAATCCTGGTCCTCCTCACCACATTCTCACAGTCATTTCTACCTCCCATCCACGCTCTATCACAAATTTCCGTAACCTCTCCAACCTTATACCCATTCGCCCGGCCCCAGCTTCCCCAGTCCCACTAACAGGAGCTCTGTGGAACGCTTGCTCTGTCTGCAATAAACTTTCCTTCATCCATGATCTTTTTATTACTAACAAACTTTCCTTCCTCGCCATCACTGAAACCTGCTCACCCCCTCTGACACAGCCTCTCCTGCTGCACTCTCCTATGGTGGATTCCACCTTTCCCACACCCCCTGGCCCAGAAGCAAGCATGGTGGAGGAGTTGGTTTTCTCCTGTCAGATAACTGTTCCTTCACCCCAATCCCACCCTCCCTTCCTTTGAGGTGCACTCTGTGCGCATCTACTCCCCCTCCAACTAGCTGTCATTTACCGCCCCCCAGGGCCTGCCACCACCTTCTTGACCACTTCACCACCTGGCTACTTCATTTCCTTTTCACTGACATCCCCACTATCATCTTGGGCGACTACAACATCCCCATCGACACATCCCTCTCAGCTGCCACTAAACTTCTATCTCTCACTTCCTCCTTCAGCCTCACTCAATGGTCTTCTGCAGCCACTCACAAAGATGGCCACACACTAGACCTCATCTTCACCCGCCTCTGCTCCCTATCTAACCTCTCTAACTCACCTCTTCCTCTTTCTGACCACAACCTACTTACATTCTCTTCCCTCTCCTCTCCAGATCCACAATCCCCACCCCACAAACTTGCACACCCTTGCAGAAATCTTAAACATCTTGATCTACACTCACTGTGTGAATCCCTCCTCCCTGTTACAGACATAAGTTCCCTACACAATGCAGATACCACTGCCGCTCTATATAACACCACAATAGCTGCAGCTCTGGAATCGGTTGCCCCTCTCACACATACCAAAGCTCGCAAAATCAACAGACAGCCCTGGCACACCAGCCTGACCAAAGAACTGAGGCGAGCTTCCAGGGCTGCTGAGCGGAGATGGAAAATATCCCACTCCAATGAGGACTTCATCACATTCAAACAGTCCCTCACTACTTTCAAGACCACACTCGCTGCAGCAAAACAAACCTACTTCTCATCTCTCATATCCTCCCTGTCTGGCAACTCTAAACAGTTATTCAACACCTTCAATTCTCTCTTCCGCCCCACAGCACCTCCTCCTTCCCCCTCATCTCAGCTGAAGACTTTGCCTCATTTTTCAAGAAGATTGATAACATCAGACACCGTTTTGGTCAACAACCCCCAGAGCCCTTCCTCCTCCTCCAAAACCAACTTCTCCACCATTACAGAAGATCGACTCTCCACTCTACTTTCAAAATCACATCTCACTACCTGTGCACTTGACCCAATCCCATCCCACTTCATCCCAAACCTCATCACAGTCTTCATCCCAACCCTAACCCATCTCTTCAACCTATCACTAACAACTGGTGTTTTCCCCTCAAGCTTTAAACATGCCTCAATCACATCTATCCTCAAAAAGCCCTCTCTTGACCCATCCTCTGTATCTAGCTATCGCCCTATATCACTTCTCCCCTATGCCTCAAAACTACTGGAACAACACGTCCATCTTGAACTGTCCTCCCACCTCTCTTCTTGCTCCCTCCTCGACCACTTACAATCTGGCTTCCGGCCACACCACTCCACTGAACTGCCCTAACTAAGCTCACCAATGACCTATTAACTGCCAAGACCAAGCGACACTACTCTGTCCTCCTCCACCTGGACCTGTCCTCTGCCTTTGACCCAGTGGACCATTCCCTATTACTACAGACCCTCTCATCTCTTGGTATCACAGACTTGGCCCTATCTTGGATCACGTCATACCTAACAGACCGGACATTCAGCGTCTCCCACTCGCACACCACCTCCTCACCACGCCTCCTATCCGTCGGAGTCCCGCAAGGTTCAATCCTAGGGCCCCTGCTCTTCTCCATTTACACCTTCGGCCTCGGACAGCTCATATAATCTCATGGCTTTGAATATCACCTCTATGCTGATGACACACAGATCTACATCTCTGGACCAGATATCACCTCCCTAATAAACAGAATTCCTCAATGTCTGTCCGCTATTTCATCCTTCTTCTCCGCTAGATTCCTAAAACTAAATATGGACAAAACAGAATTCATCATCTTTCCCCCATCTCACACAACCCCTCCAATGGACCTATCCATTAAAGTAAACGACTGCCCACTCTCTCCAGTCCCACAAGCTCGCTGCGTCTGGGTTATCCTTGACAGATCTCTCTTTTAAACCACATATCCAAGCCCTCTCCACCTCCTGCCGACTTCAACTCAAAAATATTTCACGGATCCGTACATTCCTCAACCAAGAATCTGCAAAAACCCTAGTCCATGCCCTCATCATCTCCCGCCTCGATTACTGCAACCTCCTGCTCTGTGGCCTCCCCTCTAACACTCTCGCACCCCTCCAATCTATTTTAAACTCTGCTGCCCGACTAATCCACCTGTCCCCCTGGTATTCCCCGGCCTCTCCCCTCTGTCAATCGCTGCACTGGCTCCCCATTACACAAAGACTCCAGTTCAAAACCCTAATCATGACATACAAAGCCACCCACAACCTGAGTCCTCCATACACCTGTGACCTCGACTCCCGGTACTTACCTGCATGCAACCTCCGATCCTCACAAAATCTCCTCTCCTCCCCTCTTATCTCCTCTTCCCACAATCGCATACAAGATTTCTCCCGCGCATCCCCCCTACTCTGGAACTCTCTACCACAACATATCAGACTGTCGCCTACCATGGAAACCTTCAAAAAGAACCTGAAGACCTACCTCTTCCGACAAGCCTACAACCTGCAGTAACCACCGATCCACCAAACCGCTGCACGACCAGCTCTACCCTTGCCTACTGTATCCTCACCCATCCATTTAAGATATATATTACACAGATAGATAGACAGATAAAAGAAAATCCGGCAATTCACATGCCGCATAGTGTAAAATCACTGCAGGAGCCGACAGGATGGAAGAGATGGATTACATACAGTGAATACATATAGAATCTACAGTCTACAGATGTCTGTGACAAATATAATTAGTACAGTGTGTGCAGCTTACTGTACATGTATTTAATTAATAAAAATGTTTTCTGAAAAAAAAAAAAAAAAATGGCCTGAGCTCCCGCGTAATCTTCTTACGTAGCAAAGGGAAAGCCGACGGCTGTTGGCTGATGTTTATAGCCTGAGAAGGGGATCATACCCATGGAGCTTCCCAGGCTATTAATATCAGCTCACAACTGTATACTTAGCCTTTACTGGTTAATAAAATGGGGGACCCCAAAAACAGTGATGTTGGGTCCCCCTATATTTAATAACCAGCAAAGGCTATGCAGACAGCTGTGGGCTGATATTAATAGCCTAGGAAGGGGCCATAGATACTGCCCCCCCCCCAGGCTAAAAATATCAGCTCTCAGCCGCCCCAGAAAAGGAGCATCTATAAGATGTGCCAATTCAGGCACTTAGCTTCGCTCTTCCCACTTGCCTAGTAGCAGTGGCATGTGGGGTTCATATCTGTGGGGTTAAGGTCACCTTTGTATTGTCAGGTGACATCAAGCCCCGAGGTTAGTAATAGAGAGGTATCAATAAGACGCCTCCATTACTAACCCCAAAGTTACATTGTATAAAAACACACACACCAAGAATAAAGTCCTTTAATTGAAAAAATGGTAAAGACTCCTTTAATACTCTTAATTAAACCATACTTACAACCTCACATAATTCAACCAAAGCCCTCATTTTCCTGTAATAAACCAAAAATAATAAAATAACAATATCCTTCACCTCTCAGTCTTTCTGTCCCACGCCGTAATCCATGTCTGGGGAAGAAAGTTTTCAACCTGGACGGTGCAAAGATGCGACCGTCCAAGCTGAGAACCACTGGTGAATGAGCTGCTGGGAGAGCAGTTTCAGTGACTAGCGGTGACGTCACTGAGGCTGCGTTCCCAGCCGGGCTGAACAGCAGTGACCTCGGTGAGATCCCCGCTATCACCGTGAGAAAGTCGCACGGTGCAGAGGCGAGTTCACTGGGAGAATTTCACTGCGGTGAAATCTCATAGGCTTTGCTGGTACTTTAAAAAGCAGCTGAAAATTAGCATAAAAACGCAGCAAAAATGCCCAGTATAACCTTACCCTTACGTGACTGTCGGCAGATAAAAAATTAACGCTCTGAAAATATGGCGATGCAAAAATATTTTTTGGGACAAAAAGCAATTTTAGTGTGTGATAGTAGTAAAATACAAAAAAATTATAAAATCTGGTATTGCTGTAATAGCGACCCAAAAATAAAGCCGCCTTAAGTTATCACATATACTGCACGGTGAAGGGAAAAAAAAAAAAAAATCAATCACCTGTTGTGGATTTGATCATTCTGCTTCCAAATATCAAAATAACTCATCTCATATCATCCTGCTCTCTGCGCTGAGCGCTTGCATCAGGGGTTTTCCGTGTAAATCTCTAAAATATGTGATTCAGACGAACCCCAGGTGGAAGATTCCCTATAATGAGGCACTTTGGACTCTGTTTGGTCTCTGTTCCAGCAATGTTCATCTTTTCAGTAGTGCAGAAGACATTTTGGTGGATTTGTTTTTTCAGTTTTACAGCCCAATGTTATGCAATTCTGTGAATCACCTGTAGGTTTAAAATTCTCACTACACCCCTAGATAAATTCCTTGAGGGGTATAGTTTTCAAAACAAGGTCACTTATTTGGAATGGAGGGGGCAGGAGGTGCCGCTTTGGCATTGTAGATGCTCTTCAAATGTGACACGGCAGCCGCAATTTATTATAACAAAAAAATACTCCTCAAAATTCAGATAGAGTTTCTTACTCCCGTTTGCCCAAACAGTAGTTTCTTAAAGCAGAATAC
This sequence comes from Oophaga sylvatica, assembly GCA_033576555.1. Classification (NCBI taxonomy): domain Eukaryota; kingdom Metazoa; phylum Chordata; class Amphibia; order Anura; family Dendrobatidae; genus Oophaga; species Oophaga sylvatica. The sequence goes on along the minus strand of JARQOD010000005.1, from coordinate 391,404,507 downwards.
TTAATTTTCAAAGCTCAATGCTAAAAAAATAAAATAAATCTGTAAATTAATTGCGAGTTTCTAATGCTCACTACACCCTAGGATACATTTCTCGATTGATGCAATTTCCAAAATAAGGTCACCTGTAGAGAGTTCCAGATTTTTTGGCACCTCAGGAGATGAATAAATCCGACATGGTGTCTGCAATCTGTTACAACAAACATTGTGCTCCTTCCCTTGTCTGCTACTTAACCAAATAGTAGTTTCCAACCAAAAGTGAGGATATTGACATAATCGGGACAAAATGGAACCCACAATCTACTGTGCAATTTCTTGTCATCCTTGTGTAAATGAGAAATTCGTAGCTAAAGCTACATTTTCGTGAAGAAAAAAGTAATATGTAATTTCACAACCCAATATTATAGAATTCTGTGAAATTTCTATGATTTCAAGATGGTCATCACACCCATATGTAATGATACCCCATTTTGCCCGCAGTCAAAGTTCATTCCAGAACCTTCCCCACACAATGAGCTCTGCTACAGTCATTAGGTTTGGCAGACTCATGATGTGGGCTTCTGACCCCCTTTCCCTTCTCCTCCAGCTTCTCACACACACTCTGTGTAACAAGATACCAGGCTGCTAGCCCCCACTGAGCAGTTTATAGCCCAAGCTGGCTAAAGGCAGTTGGGACAACATGTGCCCTATTGTCCCTGTAGAAAACTTAATATGAGGGCATATCTTGACACCAGGTTATGTTATGAGTATGAGAAGTACATATTTAGGACATGCAAAGTTTAAGCTACACTCCAGCGCCTTTTTCTAAGGTCTGGCGCCAGCAGAATCCAAGAAATGGATTCCTGCTTAGCCGATCCATCCAGGTACTTTGTGTTTAGACTAAAATGCATGCCAAAGTCCAGCGGAGAAAAATGGTACGCTGTGCATCGCTATAGGAGATTCCATCTCTGAGTTATGTAATTCAGAAGTTTTGTAGCCAAAATGCTCATACTGAGAAAAGAGGAGTGCTTCCACAGCTCCATCCATTTCAGTGATGTCACGACCAAGGCAGGTATAAGGCAGGGCCAGCTCATTTGCTTCAAATTTGCCCTGGGAACCTGACACAGTGAAAGTCTGTGATGCATTATGATGTGTCGCCCTTCCCCCAACCGCATGGTTTGCGTGCAATGATCTAAACAACTAAGGTTTTCTTCCTTTAATCCTTTTATTTAGTAACCGTCTTGTACAGACTTTAATTGTCTCATATTGTAATATCTTTTAGACCTTTTGTAAACACTGCCTACCTTTCTTGGAGTAAAATAAACCAGATTACTTACTGGTAATACCACGACAGCACCCACTGAGAGAGGGGATCCGCCCCTAGGAACAGGAAACCTACAGAGATAAAAGGGGCGGCCCCCCTCGCTCCTCAGTTGGATTACAGAGAATGAGAGGAACCGCCACACAAGTTTCAGTTAATTTGCTCTGTAATGCATTTAAAGTATATATACATAATTACACTCCTAAGTTATGTACAGCCATCTATATACAATTAACCCCTCATCCACCGGAATGCACCGTGTGTACTATAACTAAGGGAGGGAAGTGAGTGGGTGCTGTCGTGGACTACATAAAAGAGCATTACCGGTAAGTAATCCTTTTTTTTCTCTTCGCCACAACAGCACCCATTGAGAGATTTTCAGAGACAATCACCTGGGAGGGACCACTGTGTCAAGAACTGATCTACCAAAGGTTAAGTCTACCGAAGAAGATAGGTCTAGCCTATAGTGGCTATAGAAGGTAGAAGGTGAAGACCAGGTTGCGGCCTTACATAAAAGGTCAATCGGGACATCTGCTCTCTCAGCCCAGGAGGAAGATATGGCTCGTGCGGAATGTGCCTTCACACCCTGCAGTGCGTCTTTCCCTTTTGCCAAATATGCAAGTGCTATTGCGTCTCTGATCCACCGAGACAGCGTACCTTTCATGACCTTTGTTCCCTTCCTGCTGCCCTGAAAAGACACAAAGAGCCCTGCTCTGCCTCCAGGGTCTAGTCCTGTCTAAATATGCCAAGACGGCCCTCTTTACGTCTAAGGCAGGGGTCCCCAACTCCAGTCCTCAAGGCCCACCAACAGGTCATGTCTTCAGGATTTCCTTTGTATTGCACATGTGATGCAATTATCACCCTGGCAATACTAAGGAAATCCTGAAAACATGACCTGTTGGTGGGCCTTAAGGACTAGAGTTGGGGACCCCTGGTCTAAGGTATGAAATCTTTTTTCCCCTGGTGATGTGGGGTTATCATAAAAGGAGGGAAGGTAGATTTCTTGAGACCTATGAAAATTAGTCGCTACCTTAGGGAGATAGGACGGGTCTGTTTTCAACACTATACTGTCAGGGAACACTAAAAAACAAAAGAGATGCAATGCAGTATAGTGTAAAAAATGAAATAATTTTTAAAATAATACAAAATCAATCAATATGTTCACACCACCAATTGAAATCACACCTCAAAGTGCGGATGGATGACCATCCAATTAATTATACTGAACACCCAGGTGCAAAAGAAACAGGGGGAAAAAACACCACCAAGGCAGGATAAGACACAATATGTATTTTTTATTGAAAATATAACATAGAAAATTGAACATACATAATATACCATATAATATAAAAATGATGTTAAAAAGGAAAGCAAAAAACACCACCCTCCAGTACCCAATGTCCGGGATTTATATCCACATAACCAGGTGAATATAAACCTGAAAATAAAGTGTATAAGACAAGGAAAAATGCGTGCTATATGTGTAGCAAAATAGAAACCACAAAGTGCTCAAAATAATATGCCTGTACACAAACTAGTGATAAGGCTAATGAATATATGTGCCCAGTAATATAGTGGATCAAAAAATCCAGCCAAGAAAAACAAAATGTGCAATAAATGAACTGAGTGTAATACACCAATAATAAATGAGCTACCTGGGGCCAAAAAAGTGCAGCAACTAATTAGAAACAAATACAACATGTGCTGCCATAAAGAATAATGGGGCAGAAATCACTGTACCTGGAAAATCCCGGAGGGGAAAGAAAGAGGGTGGATGAAAATGCTTCCTAGAACGCGCCCCGACACGCGTTTCGGAAAATATCCTTCCTGACGAAGGATATTATTTTGAGCACTTTGTGGTTTCTATTTTGCTACACATATAGCACGCATTTTTCCTTGTCTTATACACTTTATTTTCAGGTTTATATTCACCTGGTTATGTGGATATAAATCCCGGACATTGGGTACTGGAGGGTGGTGTTTTTTGCTTTCCTTTTTAACATCATTTTTATATTATATGGTATATTATGTATGTTCAATTTTCTATGTTATATTTTCAATAAAAAATACATATTGTGTCTTATCCTGCCTTGGTGGTGTTTTTTCCCCCTGTTTCTTTTGCACCTGGGTGTTCAGTGTCAGGGAACACTGAAAAGAAGGGAGGATCTATTGATAGGGCCTGGAGAACACTCACTCTTCTTGCTGATACTAAGGTCACTAGTAAAGCGGTTTTTAATGAGGCATATTTGATTGAGACTGAATCAAGGGGCTCGAATGGGGCTTCCGTTAAGGCATCTAAGACTAAGTTTAGGTCCCAAGGTGGTACCTGCGGTATATGGACTGGGTCTGCTAGTTGGCAAGCGGAGATAAACTGAGCTACCCATTTATTGCCCGCTACGTCATGACTATACAAGGCTCCTAGAGCCGAAACTTGGATTTTCAGTGTATTAACTGACAGCCCCAACTCTCGCCCATTCTGCAGGAATTCTAAGATAGCCTGAATAGGCACTTCACTGGATAGACCTGCTGAATGAAAAGATAGAAATTTTTTCCAGACTCTAGTATATATCTTAGTCGTGGACTCCTTTCTGCTATGTAAAAAGAGCATCAATTAAACTGTCAGAAAAACCTCTTCGCTTTAATAGCTGGCCCTCAGCCATGAGAACCACGGCCTCTTGGGCCAGAACGGGGTTATCAAGACTACTCTTGCTCCTTCTTCTCTTATCTTCCGGATGACAATCGGTAAGAGTATCATTGGAGGAAAGGCGTAGGCCTGGCAAAATGTCCACGGGCCTGCAAGGCGTCGAGTATGTCTTGTTTGTCTGTCTTGTATAATGAAGCGAACCTTTTGACTTGCCTATTGTCCCTTGTGGCGAACAGATCTATGTCCGGTATGCTCCACATGACCGTTATCATTTTGAAGACTCGACGGCTGAGCACCCACTCCCCTTGATATAGGGTGTGGCAACTGAGGAAGTCCGCTTTGACGTTGTCTATCCCTCTGACGTGCAGAGCTGACAGGGACAGGAGATGTTTTTCTGCCAATTTTAAATTTTTTTCCGCGATAGACATGAGAGTCACTGATCGTGTGCCTCCTTGGTGGTTTAGGTATGCTACGGAGGTGGTGTTGTCCGACTGAACTCTTGCATGAGTCCCTTGTAACAGCGGAAGAAAGTTACATACAGCGTGATATATAGCTTTTAGTTCCCTCACGTTTGACGAGTCATCCGCCTCTAATCTAGACCACCGCCCTTGAACCATTTTTTCCCCTAAATGAGCTCCCCACCCTAAGGGGCTGGCATCAGTAGTTACTATATTTGAGGGAACCACTACCCAAGGGAACCACTACCCAAGGGACCCCCCCCCCCGAGAGATTGTTTGGATTCAGTCACCAGGTTAGGGAACTAATTACTTCCGACGGTAGGGATATTAAGCTCTCTAACCGTCCCGCTAGTCTCTCTTCTTCTTGTAGGATGGTTCTCTGCAACTTCCTAGTATGAAGCTGGGCCCACTGCACTGCAGGAATACACGAGGTCAAAGAGCCTAGTAAAGACATACCTTCTCTTAGGGATATTATAGGACTATTACTAGACGTACTTTATGGATTATGGTTGATTTTTTCACTTCCGGCAGCAGACATCTTTGACTTACTGAGTCCAGATGAAGGCCTAGGAACGTCTGACAGGTTACCGGGTGTAGCCTGGATTTTTCCCAGTTGACCAGCCAACCTAAAGTCTGTACGGATGAGATAACGTCAGACAGCCTGCGTTCACATTGGAGGAAAGAATTCCCCACTACTAAAAGATCATCGCCGCGAATTGAAGATGACGGATCTGGCCTTCTAATATGACCGCCACTCGGAGGAAGCGCTGATGCGAGATATGTGTCGGCAGATGATAATACGCATCCTTGAGATCCACAACCGCCATGTAGCATCTGGGAAATAAAAGTTTTATGGCTGATCGTATAGATTCCATTTTGAAGGTTCGAGCCCTCAAAAAGGTATTCAGCTTTTTTAGATTAACTATGGTTCTAAATGAGCCATCTGGCTTGGATACCAGAAATAAGGGGGAGTAAAAGCCTTTCCCTTTTTGATCTGCTGGAACCTCCAATAGCACTTTTTTGGACAACCGGCCTTTAATTTCTAACTCTAATGCCTCGTGCTGAGCCTGGGACTTTAAGGAAGTCAATAGAAAGGAGCCCGGAGGACTCCGAATAAATTCTAATGTTAGGCCCGATGTTACAATACCAATGGCCCAGGAGTTAGCCGTGATCGCTCTCCAGTGGTAGCAGAAGTGTGATAATCTGCCACCCACCGGTAGGTTGGAGCTACCAGAATTTGTCTCCCGACTTGAAGTGACGTCTACCAAACAGGTTTCCCTTCTGTTTGAAGTCTCTATTGTTCCAGCGGTCTTGACTCTTATAGTCCTTTTTCCTGTCGAACGACGGCTTTCTGAATGCCCTCCTGTAGGATGGAATGTATGTATTAGGGAACCCTTTGTTTCTTTCTCCTGCTTTGGTCAGGATTTCATCTAATACGGTGCCAAACAGGTACTCACCCTGACAGGGCATAGCGCAGAGTTTAGATTTTGTTTGTGCATCCCCTTTCCATCCTTTCAACCATAAGGCCCTTCGGGCTGCGATGGTTAGTCCCACTGTTCTCGCCGCCAGGCGGAGAGAGTCCACTGACGCGTCTGATAAAAAGGCTGCTGCGCCTATGATTAGAGGGATGGAGGAACGTAGTTTGTCTCTGGATAGGCCATTTTTTATATTTTCCTCCAGCTGGTCTAACCATATAAACATGGACATGCCAGTACACGTGGCCGATATTGCGAGTTTGAATGCCCCTATACACGACTCCCAGGACCTTTTGAGAAGAGCATCTGCCTTCCGATTCAGGGGGTCTGATAGAATTGCAGTGTCTTCTACTGGTAAGGAGGACCGGCGGGAAGTTGAGGCAACAGCCGCATCTACTTTGGGCGCTTTCGCCCAGGAGGCCAGATCTTCATCATTGAAGGGATACCTCCGTTTGGATGCTGCCGGCATAAAGCCTCCCTGCCCCTGCTTTTCCCACTCCTTTCTCACCAAATCCTTTGTGGTTGGGATTATCGCAAATACTCGACCTTTCCGCTGGGAGAGACCCGCAAACATAATTTCTTGGGGAGTTTTGGGGTCTTTTACCTCTGATAACCCAATTGTGTTCCGCACCGATTTAATCAGGTTATTAATACTGTCGGTTGGAAAACAGGTATGTTCTTCCTCTGAGGAAAAAGATTCATGTGAAGCCTCTGTATTAAGTTTTCCGCTGTCCGAAGAGGATCCGGCCCTGGGTGGGGTGACCTCTCTAAAGGGCTTTCTTCCCGTGATACTACTAGCACCCCCTAGGGCCTGTAGTTCTTCCCTAATCATTAGGCGGATGTCCTCAGTTCTTACTGAACTCTCTTCCTGAAGTGTATGGCCAATACAAGTCTGACACAATCTTTTTGGGTAAGTGTCCGGAAGGGGCTGGGAGCATAGGGCACATTCCTTGTGTTTGGATTTGTCCATTTTTTTGGCCTAAGGACACACAGGAAAAGAGGGGAGAGGACCATCAGCTTGACCGGTGTGATCAACAACACTCACCCAGTGAAGCTTTGTCAGCGTGGTAACAGCTTCGGAGACGAAGTGCCCGGCTGCAACGTGGAGCGAGTTGCTTTTCCTCCAGTCCTGTTCGTGGAACCACTCTGCTTAGAGTATCCACTATCACTTTTCCTGCTGCTGCGACGTGGCACCACCAGCTCCTCAGGTGGGCGCGAAACAGGGTCACTTGGGGATGACATTGCTGCGCACCGTTATGTCATATGGCCGGTGCTTTTATGCAGCTTTCCCCATTTTCTCTCTCTTTTTTTTTTTTTTAGTGCCGACCCAGAAGTGTTGTTTTCACTTCCGGGTTCCATACCTCCCTGCGCCTGTGCAGCCACTCTGTACCGCCGCACATCTCTATGGTATCCCCGTAAGTCTAACTACTACTTCCGGGGACCGCTGCACGCGCGCGCCGGTACTGCGCTCCCGTTGCACTAAACCCAAGGGTAGGCGACTCAAGCTGCTACACCGCACTCCTGCGCCTCCTCATGCCACCTCCATAAGTCAGGGCATCTCAGGTGCTTTCTCTCAGCCAAGGGGGGAGTTGAACCCAAACTCCCCCGACACTGCGTCTGGCGCTGGAGCCCCTGCCGCTCTTATAGAAACTGCGCAGGCGGCAATCCAGCCCAGGCATCCTCTTCTCTCAATAGGTTCCTCTTCTAGGAACAGGAAAGCAACTGAGGAGCGAGGGGGGCCGCCCCTTTTATCTCTCTGTAGGTTTCCTGTTCCTAGGGGCGGATCCCCACTCTCACAGTGGGTGCTGTCGTGGCGAAAAGAAAATATAAAATTACTTGTTCCGTTTCTCCTTGCTCTATAACGTACGGTCACGTCCTCCGAAGGGAATTACGCTACTAAATTGGGGTGGCCTCTGCCCCACATTCTAGAACCAGAGGCTGGTGGCAGCAAGTGTGTGCTGGGCATTTGGTATAGCTGGCAGTGACGGAGCGGGTTTTATAAGCGTATTGCCGGGCTGCGGCTAGGAGTAGTTATAATTCCCTCGCTGCAGCTTGCCTAACAGCCAGTACACATCCAAGCAGGCCGGTCGGGCAACTAATTATCCTATGTGCAGTTCCCTGGGTAAGGGGGCCCCGGAGAGCTGCGAGTGCCTAAGTGGAACTGGAAAATGGGATATACATAAATCCCTGTAGTTCATGACATATTGGTGGCAGCGGAGGGATAACTAAGATAAGCTGTGTTTTCATCACATTTGGTCGCAGCGGTGGGATCATAATCCGTGAACCCGTGCCTCCGTCCGGTCCTTTCATCACACCATACATGAACTCCTTGAGGCGCGCAGTTTCCAAAATGGGGTCAATTAAGGGTTGTTGCTGTTTTGGCACCACAGCTCTTAAAATGCAACATGGCGTCAAATGCAATCTAAACCAGCCAAATTTGCGCTCCAAAAATCAAATAGGGTTTCTTTCCTCCTGAGGCCTGCCGTGTGCCCAAGCAATATTCTCTCACATTTGGGGTATTCATATAGCAAGGAGAAAAGGCTAAGCAAACAGTGAGGTCCATTTTGTCCTGTTAACTGTAGTGGAAATGAAATATTTCTGGCTAAACCAACAATTTAACAAAAAAAAATATATATATTTTTTCATTTTTTTTCTTCCAGTTTGCATTAATTCCTGTGAAGTATCTGAAGAGTTAACATACATTCTGAATGCGGTTTTAAATAATTTGAGGAGTGCAGATTTAAAAATTGGATTTTGCTTAAGGGTTTTCCGATAAACAGTATAAGCCCCTCAAAGTCACCTCCAAAGTGAAGTGGTCAGTTAAAAATATAGATTTTGTAAGTTTCATTGAAAAATGCTGCTAAAATTTTAACCATTCTAAAACTTAAAAAAATGACTTTTCAAAAAAAAATGCCAATTTAAAGTAGATATATCGTAAATGTTATTTGCTTTAATTATACATCATGAAAAAAGCAAATTGACTTGCTTTTTGTATCTACTGTCATTCTACAGCAATGACAGCTTTTATCGTTCATAGTAATGCAGATGGTGGTTTCCAAGAAGTTTGGCCACTAGTGCCAGCCCAGATCCAGGCCTGAGTGTACATGTAGTAGCTACAATCCAATCAATTATATGCTCATCTCCCCTTACAGTTCAGATCCTGAATAGTTGACTTTAGAAATCTTTTAAATTCACCAGCACCTACCATTGGCTACTTTCAGAACAGTTCTCCTAGTCATGGCTCACTCTAATATCTGGAGCAGAGTGTTTGTTCAAATGGACTTTTATCTATGTGTGTAGACTTCAGAACAAACCACTGATGGCTGAACGAGTTGCACAGCACGTCCATACAGTTACATTCTGCGGCAGAGCAGGGAGAATCGATCTCTATGCACTGCTGTCCGGCCGCTATGGGGCCCCTGAATAGGCGCGGGGGGCCCGATGCCAGCAGTGGGCCCCCCCCCGCCCGTCATAGCAAGTTCAGCTGTATCGGCATCCAGCTGATATAGCTGACTGCATTGTTGAGAGGAGCGAGCGCGCCTTCTCCTATCATCCCCCTGTCAGCGTCTAACATACACATTGACAGCGAGCGCGATGACGTCACTACCCGGCGCCCACTGTCGGGAGATGAGCGGGAGCAGCGCAAGAGCCAGGAGGAAGAGAGGCGAGTATTGTATTTTTTTTTTTTTTTATGGAGGTGTATCATTATTATGGAGGTCTGAGGGAGGTGCATTATATTAGCGTCTGCCTGGGAGGCTGAATTATATTAGTGTCTACCTGGGGGGCTACATTATATTAGCGTCTGCCTTGGGGGGCTGCATTATATTAGCATCTGCCTGGGGGGCTGCATTATATTAGCGTCTGCCTGGGGGCTGCATTATATTAGGGTCTGCCTGGGTGGCTGCACTATATTAGCATCAGCCTGGGGGGCTGCATTATATTAGAGTCTGCCTGGGGGGCTGCATTATATTAGCGTCTGCCTGGGGGGTCAGCATTATATTAGCGTCTGCCTATGGGGGCTGTATTATATTAGCGTCTGCCTATGGGGAGCTGTATTATATAAGCGTCTGCCTATGAGGGGCTGCATTATATTATCGTCTGCCTGGGGGGCTGCATTATATTAGCGTCTGCCTATGTGAGGCTGCATTATATTAGCATCTGCCTGGGGGGCTGCATTATATTAGCGTCTGCATTATATTAGCGTCTGCCTATTGGGGGTTGCACTATATTAGCCTCTGCCTATGGGGGGCTGCATTATATTAGCGTCCGTCTGTGGGGGCTGCATTATATTAGTGTCCGCCTGGGGGGCTGCATTATATTAGCGTCTGCCTGTGGGGGGGCTGCATTATATTAGCGTCTGCCTGTGGGGGGCTGCCTTATATTAGTCTGCCTATGGGGGGCTGCCTTATATTAGTCAGCCTAGGGGGGCTGCCTTATATTACAGTCTGCCTATGGGGGGCTGCATTATATTACAGTCTGCCTATGGGGGGCTGCATTATATTACAGTCTGCCTATTGGGGGCTGCCTTACATTACAGTCTGCTTATGAGGGGCTGTATTATACACACGCTGACAGAAGTTATGTTGCTTATCCATGTTATGTAAATAAAAGCTTATAACCTGACGTTAAAGTCATCCATTGGTTGTATAAATTATTCTTTTGAAACCTGAAACCCTCCGAAATGTGGTTTAGGTTAAGAAAATAAATTGGCATCAATGCAGAAATATTGATCAGTTAATGGACACAGAATGGTCATATTTTGGCAAGACAAAAGTTTTGTCGCCTGGTCATATAATGCACCCAATCCTAGTTTACATCCTCACCTGTGCTCAGTAAATGATCGGTTAATTAGTGGGTGTGTATAAAAAGAAACCCAGCACCCCAGACCTTCACTTGAACTGCAACTTGAGCTCTGACAACATGGCAAAAATCCACCCTGCGACCAAAGCCTGGATTATCAAGAGGCTGAAGACCAGATCTACGGCAGAGGTGGCTGGCACCTTTAATGTGTCTCAGCGTCAAATACAAAGAATTAAAAAGAAGATTCGAAGAGACTGGAAGATGTGTTTGACAAGCCCAGGTCCGGCAGACCCCGCAAGACAACTGCTCAGGAGGAACGTTTGTTGGTTAGAAAATCCAAAGCAAGCCCCTCTTCCACTGCAGCAGAGCTCCAACAGGCCTGGTCACCTCAAGTCCCTGAGTCAACTAGAACAGTTTGTAGAATTCTGTCTCGAAATGGCCTCCATGGTCGAATCAGTGCCCAGATGCAAGCATTAAACAAAAGGCAGATAAAAAACCGTGTGGCATTTGCAAAGTCCCACAGCCTGCTAAACAGATGGACGATGGAAAAATGGAAGAAGGTGGATTTCTCTGATGAATCCTCAATAGAATTACACCACAGCCGCCGCAAATACTGCAGGAGACCTACTGGAGCCCGTATGGATCCAAAATACACCCAGAAAACAGTTAAATTTGGTGGTGGACAGATCATGGTTTGGGGTTAAATTTAGTATGGGGGTGTGCGAAACAAGGTGGAAGGCAATACCTCTTATATTTCAAATCATAAAAGGGGTCAAATTCTGCAGCAGGATGGTGCTCCATCTCATACATTCATCTCTACAACAAAGCTCATCCAGGCAAAAAAGATCAAGGTGTTCAAGGACTGGCCAGCCCAGTCACCAGACATTATCATTGAGCATGTTTTGGGTAGGATGAAAGAGGAAGCTTGGAAGACAAAACCAAAGATTCTAGAACTCTGGGAGGCATGTAAGAGTGCATTCTTTACTATTCCTAATGACTTCATGAATAAATTGTATGAATCATTGTTGAACCACATGGATGCAGTCCTTGAAGCTCATGGAAGTCACACAAAATATTAAATATGACTAATAGCACCACAACTTCATTCACCAATGTTATGCAACATATATTTGTATTTTAAGTTAATTATTTGTTTGAATATCACATTACTTTCTTTGGGCGACAAAACTTATGTCTTGCCAAAATCTGACCATTCTGTGTCCATTAAAGGGAATCTGTCACCCCATTTTTGCCCTATAAGCTGCGACCGCCGCCATCAGGGGCTTATCTACAGCATTCTGGAATGCTGTAGATAAGCCCCCGATGTCACCTGAAAATGAAGAAAAACTAGTTATAAAATACTCACCCAGGAGTGTTCCGCCGTCCGGTCCGGAGGGCGTCGCGGTCTGGTTCGGCGCCTCCCATCTTGTAGCGAAGCCGGCCTCTTCTTTCCGTCCCGTTGCGGATCCTGCGCAGGCGCACTGCTCTGCCCTTCTGAGGGCAGAGCAGAGTACTGCAGTGCGCAGGCGCCGGACCTCTCTGACCTTTCCCGGCGACTGCGCACTGCAGTACTCTGCTCTGCCCTCACCAGGGCATATCAGTGCGCCTGCGCAGGAGCCGCGATGGGACGGAAAGAAGAGGCCGGATTCGCTACAAGATGGGAGGCGCCGAACCGGACCGCGACTCACGGCGGAACGCCCTGGGTGAGTATTTTATAACTCGTTTTTCTTCACTTTCAGGTGACATCCGGGGCTTATCTACAGCATTCCAGAATGCTGTAGATAAGCCTCTGATGGCGGTGGCCGCATCTTATAGGGCAAAAATGAGGTGACAGATTCCCTTTAAATGATCAATATTTCTGCATTGATACCAATTTATTTTTTTAACCTAAACAACATTTCGGAGGGTTTCAGCTTTCAAAAGAATAATTTACACAACCAATGGATGAATTTAACGTCAGGTTATAAGCTTTTATTTACATAACATGGATAATCGACATAACTTCTGTCAGGGAGTGTACTACAGAGTTTGACGCATGGGGGGACTGCATTATACAATATAGTCTGCCTATGAGGAGTACCTTATACTATATTGAGGCTATCTAGGGGCCATCATACAGTGTGGGGATTATAGTGACGGGGCCATCATACAGTGCTGGAGCCATCAAACAGTTTGGGGGATACTAAGTATGTATGCAGAGAGGGGGCATTATACTGTGTATAGGAGAGCATCATACTGTGTATAGGGGAGCTGTACAGGGGGGAGACACAGGACATTATTAAATGTAAAGTGGGCACTTAGGCCTCTTTCACACTTCAGTCGTGCGACGTCAGTCAAAATCCGTCAAAATGTGAAAAAAACGGATCCGCCATTTTTTTTTGGCGGATCCGTTTTTTTCCCATAGACTTGCATTAGTGACGGATTTTGACGGATGGTCGTCCGTTAGGTCCGTTTTTGGACGGATCCGCCAAAAATTTGGCGTCCGTTATTTCAAAAAAACGTCCAATGCAACGTTTTTTTGGACCGCCAAAATGGCATCGCCATTTTGTACAATGGCCGCCTATGGGCGGCGCATCAGCCAGCATCCGTTTTGACGGAATCCGCCTGCGGATCCATCGCCTCTATTGAAAACCATAGTAAAATGCAGAAAACAGTGTCCGGGGTCTATCTCTCTCTCAGTTTGACCATTGGTCTGAGGATGAAACGCCGAGGAGAAAGACAATTGAACACCAATTTTAGAACAAAAGGTTCTCCAAAATCTGGAAACAAACTGGACTTCTCGGTCAGACACAATGTTCTCAGGAATGCCGTGTAAACGAACCACGTGCTGAAGGAACAAAGGCACCAATTCAGAGGACGAAAGCAACTTAGGTAATGGCACAAGATGTATTCTCTCTCTCTCTCTCTTTCCGGATGAACTCTTCTTGGCGGATCCGTCAGAAAACTAACCAGTTTTGCATCCGTTTTTTTTACTTTTCTGACGGATCCGCCATTTTCACGGATGGGCGGACGTCACACAACGGAAGTGTGAAAGAGGCCTTATAGGGGAACTCAGATTACTGTGACTACACACAGGGCAATATTACATTCTGGAGACAAAACGTGGGCACTGTTTTCTAGAGCACTTGCATCCGGCATTACTATATTATAGAGGGGTGCTTTCGAATTTAAAGGGCACACAGAACCTCCCAGCATGTGCAGTAACAGGGACATATAAGGCAGCAGAGGCTCAGCATTAGGGTATCATCAGGATAAGGAGTTTGTGCAGGTTGGGGATAGATGGTGGCAGTGCTAAAAATATGAGACGTGAAATGTGTCTTTCTTGTAATCTCTGTAGCCGAGTCCTGGCTACAGAAGTTGTCATGTTGGTCTAGGCCAGATGGAAAAGACAGAAAAAGTGAATGATTCCATCAGAAAGAACGTCAGCGGTAAGGCATTATCTGTAACTGTGCAGTAATCACTTATATATTTTGAAGGACTGGTATTTACCACTGACCATATGGCGGTAATATCCATGTTGGTCTTTATATATAGCTTATTTTCAGTAACAGCGCAGTCATCTCCTACATCCACTATTAGGGTGCGTCAATGAGTTGTAATCAATGTTACCTGGTTAGGGGCCCATTCAGGAGTTTCGCCCCCCCAGAACCAAAACCCTAGCTACGCCTCTGATAAAAATGATCGTTGTAGATCAAAATTAATATCCCATGGAGGTCTGGATTTGAAATGATGCTCAAAATCAATCTGGAAAATCAAATGCTTCAAGTCAAGAAAAAACATAGTTACTTACCGATAACGGTGTTTCTCAGAGCACATGACAGCACCACGGAGAGAGGTGATCCGCCCTTCAGGGACAGGAAACCTACAGATAAAAAAGAGATCCCCCTCCCTCGCATCAGTTGGTTTACAGAGCATTGGAGGACCTCCAGGTTAGTGACAACAGAAATATACATTACATTATAGTACTGCTTATCAGAAGAAAAGACCGTGCCTATACAAAAAATATGCTACGAACAGTAAAATGTGCTCACCGCACACGTGATGGGAGGGAGTAAGCGGGTGCTGTCATGGTATCTGAGAAACACCGTTATTGGTAAGTAACTATGTTTCTCTCAGTCTCCCATGACAACACCATAGAGAGAATTACAGAGATTGGAGGCTTAGTGAGGGACCACAGCCTGAAGAACCCTTATTCCGAAGGTCAAGTCAGACGCATAGGTTAGATCTAGCCGATAGTGTTTAAAGAAGGTTGAAGGTGACGACAGGGTGGCCGCCTTACAGATTTGTTTTATTGATACCTCAGACCTCTCTGCCCATGGGGTCGCCATGGCCATTGTGGAATGAGCTTTCAACCCCTCTGGTATGACATTCCTGCTAGATGAATAGGCCAAGGCTATCGCATCTCTGATCCATCTTGCCAGGGTACTCTTGGACATTTTGAGTCCATTTCTAGGCCCCTGGAAACACACAAAGAGATCCTTCCTTCCTTCACCTCTGGGTGGATTCCAGGTACTGAACCTGACATCTTTTAACATCTAGTGTGTGAAATTTTTCCTCTTTCCTATTTCTAGGATTTGGGTAAAAGGAAGGACTACCTCTTGGGACCTATGTAACCGAGATGCTACCTTTGGTAAATAGGCCGGGTCAGGCTTTAGGATAACTATCATCTAAATTTTTTGTAAAGGGAGGTCCCGCAGATAGGGCCTGAATAACGCTTACCCTACGGGCTGATGTTAGAGCTACTAGGAGGACGGTTTTTAAGGATAAGATCTTGAGAGGGGCTACCTCTAAAGGGCTTGACTGGGGGACCCGTTAGCGCGGATAGGACCAGTATGAGATCCCAAGATGGTAGCTTTTGACTAACTATCGGTCTAGATCTTGTTGCAGCTTTAATGAACCACGCTATCCATGGGTTACCTGCAATGTCATGTTTATATAGTGCACCTAAAGCTGCCACCTGTACCTTTAACCCCTTAGTGACAAAGCCATTTTGCAGCTAAATGACCGGGCCAATTTTTACAATTCTGACCACTGTCACTTTATGAGGTTATAACTCAAGAACGCTTTAACGAATCCAGCTGATTTTGAGATTGTTTTTTCGTGACATATTGTACTTCACATTAGTGGTAAAAAATTTTTTATATGACTTGCTTTTATTTATGAAAAAAAACGGAAATATGGCGAAAATTTTGAAAATTTAGCAATTTTCAAACTTTAAATTTTTTTGCCCTTAATTCAGAGAGATATGTCACACAAATTTCTTAATAAATGACATTTCCCACATGTCTACTTTACATCAGCACAATTTTGGGAACAAAATTTTCTTTTGTTACGAAGTTATAAGGGTTAAAAGTTGACCAACGATTTCTCATTTTTACAACACCAATTTTTTTTAGGGACCACATCACATTTGAAGTCACTTTGAGGGTCTATATGATAGAAAATACCCAAAAGTGACACCATTCTAAAAACTGCACCCCTCAAGGTGCTCAAAACCACATTCAAGAAGTTTATTAACCCTTCAGGTGCTTCACAGTAGCTGAAGCAATGTGGAAGGAAAAAATTGACATTTAACTTTTTTTGCAAAAGCTTTACTTCGGAACCAATTTTTTTTATTTTCGCAAGTGTTAAAAGAAAAAATGAACCACAAAATTTGTTGTACAATTTCTCCTGAATACGCCGATACCCCATATGTGGGAGTAAACCACTTTTTGGGCGCATGGCAGAGGTCGCAAGGGAAAGAGCGCCGCTTGACTTTTCAATGCAGAATTGGCTGGATGCCATGTCGCGTTTAGAGAGCCCCTGATGTGCCTAAACAGTGGAAACCCCCAGCAAGTGACCCCATTTTGGAAACTAGACCCTTAAGGAACTTATCTAGATGTGTAATGAGCACTTTGAACCTCCAAGTGCTTCACACAAGTTTATAACGTAGAGCAGTGAAAATAAAAAATCATATTTTTTCCACAAAAATGATCTTTTCACCCCAATTTTTATATTCCCAAGGGTAACAAGACCCCAAAAGTTTTTGTGCAATTTGTCCTGAGCATGCTAATACCCCATATGTGGGGGTAAACCACTGTTTGGGTGCATGGCAGAGCTTGGAAAGTAAGGAGCGCCGTTTAGACTTCTTCAACGCAGAATTGGCTTGACGCCATGTCGCGTTTGTAGAGGCCCTGATGTGTCTAAACAGTGGAAACCCCCCACAAGCGACCCCATTTTGGAAACTAGACCCCGTAAGGAACTTATCTAGATGTGTGGTGAGCACTTTGAACCCCCAAGTGCTTCACAGAAGTTTATAACGCCCGGGCGTGAAAATAAAAAATTATATTTTTTACACAAACCTGATCATTTATTCCCCAATTTTTTATTTTCCCAAGGGTAACAGGAGAAATTAGACCACAAAAGTTGTTGTCCAATTTGTCCTGAGTACGCCGATACCCCATATGTGGGGGGGGGGGGCACCACTGTTTGGGCACATGGCAGGGCTTGGAAAAGAAGCAGCGCTGTTTGACTTTTTCAAACCAAAATTGGCTGGAATTGAGATTGGACACCATGTCGCGTTTGGAGAGCCCCTGATGCGCCTAAACAGTGGAAACCCCCCACAAGTAACACCATTTTGGAAACTAGACCCCCTATGGAACTTATCTAGATCTGTTGTGAGCACTTTGAACCCTCAAGTGTTTCACAAAAGTTTACAATGCCTGGGTGTGAAAAAGACGGATTTTGGTAAGAACTTACGTGTAAAATCCTTTTCAGCGAAGGAAGGAAGAGAGACACAGTCATTACTAGTGGGTAGGCGGAGCCCAGATAGGATTGACACCTCAGATTAAAAAGAGTGTTGACCGGCCCCTCCAGCTCGGGCTCCTCCTACTCAGCTCTTCAGTCGTACCCAAGCTTAAGGAAGAACAATATCACCAGCGAAGCAACATAACCCCTTCTGAAGGACTTCAGAGAAAAAACATAAGAGTACAGGTTATGCATGCATTCGGCAAAAAAATCACACAGTTACAGGTACTACTCACTGAACCTGACTACTGCGATAAGCTGGCAATGCTGGAACAGAGCCGTAGCGCGTCGACCTCAGTCCAGATAATCGCTATCAGAGAAGGGTCACGCTGCATCTGTAAATACAACAACACACTTCTGCCATGGGAGGGAGCTGTGTCTCTCTTCCTTCCTTCGCTAAAAAGGATTTTACAGGTAAGTTCTTACCAAAATCCGTCTTTCAGCTGCAGATGGAAGGAAGAGAGCCACAGTCATTACTAGTGGGACGTCCCAAAGCAGTCCAAAAATTAGGGTGGGAAAAAACCAAAATAGGCAGAAACCCAACAACCTAGATAAATGCGCCACAGGCGCCAAATACAAGTTAACTAAAAACTTTAAATTACCGCTGCCTGCAGGACCCTACGTCCTAAGGCCGCATCAGCGGAAGCACTGACGTCCACCTTATAAAACTTTGTAAATGTGTGGACGAAACGCCAGGTCGCCGCTCGGCAGAGCTGAGCTGCCGAAGCCCTTGATGAAAGGCCCACGATGAAGTCACAGCCCTCGTGGAGCGAGCTCGAATCTTAATCGGGCAAGGTTCGCCATTAAGACGGTAAGCCTCCAAAATGGCCGACCGAATCCAACGAGCTATAGAGTCCTTGAAAACTCGTTGATCACGCCTACGACCTGCTGTAATCAGAAACAGGGAATCTGACTTTCGAAAACCTTGAGTAATAGACAAAATAGAACTTCAAGACCCGAACTAAATCCAATTTGTGCAAGTTCCGTTCCTTTGCATTCCCTGGGCCCGGGCAAAGCGAGGGCAACACAATATCCTGGTTAACATGAAATTGCGACACCACCTTAGGTAGAAAATCGCCCCGTGTGCGAAGCACTACTCGATCCGGGTAAAACTCCAGGAAAGGAGGCGAGCAGGAAAAAGCTGCCAACTCAGAAACCCTTCTTAAAGAGGTTACCGCCACTAAGAAGGTAACCTTCCAAGAAATTAAAGAAAGGCTAGCAGAACCCATAGGCTCAAAAGGTATATGCTGAAGAGCCTCCAAGACAAGGTTGAGCCGCCAAGGAGACACAGGCGCCTTCCGCAGTGGAAACTGACGGGTTACTCCGCGAAAAAAGGAACGTACGTCCCTACGCGAGGCGATAGCCTTCCGAAATAGCAAAGACAGGGCAGAAACCTGACCTTTCAGAGTGCTAACTGCCAAACCTTTTGTCCAGCCCGTACTGTAGCAAAGCCAACAAATTGGGAATGGAAAAAAATCCTCGGATTCCTTGAAGAACCCGAAACCACGAAAAGACCAAGTCTTGTGATAAATCTTAGTAGTAGCCGGACCTCTGGCAGCTCGCAGAGTGGCAATGACTTCGGCTGAAAAACCTCTACGGGTCAAGGTTTCGGTCTCAAGAGCCACGCCGTCAAACGCAGAGACTTCAAGTCCGGATGACGAACGGGCCCCTGGGTTAACAGGTCCGGGCGAGGAGGAAGTGGGAATGGCGGTGCCGCCAAAAACGACACCAGTGTCGAGAACCACGTCCTCCTTGGCCAATCCGGGGCCATCAACATAGCCGGAATTCTCTTCCAGTCTGATCCGACGCAGCACCAGAGGAAGTAAAGATATCGGTGGAAACACATAGACTAGCTCGAAATGGTCCCACGGAGCCACCAGAGCAACCACCGCCACAGCCTTCGGGTCCTTGTACCTGGACATGAAGGTCGGTAGTTTGGCATTTGAACCTGGATGCCATCAAATCCACTTGGGGAGTTCCCCAACGGAAGCACAGCAGCGCAAAAATTTTCGGATGAAGACTCCATTCTCCAGGATCCATCTTCTCGCGACTGAGGAAGTCCGCCGTGGTATTCTGGAATCCTGGAATGTGATCGCAGAGATGGCTGGAACCTTGGTCTCGGCCCATAGCAGGATCCGAGACACCTCCATCATGAGGCTGGAGCTCCTTGTCCCGCCTTGGTGGTTGATATACGCAACGCCGTCGCGTTGTCTGTCTGCACTCGGACTGGTAGACCGCTTAAAGGGACCGTCCAGTGTTGTACAGTCATGGCCAAAAGTTTTGAGAATGACACAAATATTATATTTTCACATGATCTGCTGCCCTCTGTTTTTTATGTGTGTTTGACAGATGTTTTTATCACAGACAGAAATATAATAATTGCAAACATATGAGTAACAAAAGCTTATATTGACAGTTAGAATGAGTTAATGCAGCAAGTCAATATTTGCAGTGTTGACCCTTCTTCTTCAGGACCTCTGCAATTCTCCCTGGCATGCTCTCAATCAACTTCTGGACCAAATCCTGACTGATAGCAGTCCATTCTTGCACAATCAATGCTTTCATTTAGTCAGAATTTTTAGGTTTTTGTTTGTCCACCCGTCTCTTGATGATTGACCACAAGTTCTCAATGGGATTAAGATCTGGGGAGTTTCCAGGCCATGGACCCAAAATCTCTATGTTTTGTTCCCTGAGCCATTTAGTTATCACCTTTGCTTTATGGCAAGGTGCTCCATCATGCTGGAAAAGGCATTGTTGATCGCCAAACTGCTCTTGGAGGGTTGGGAGAAGTTGCTCTTGGAGGACATTCTGGTACCATTCTTTATTCATGGCTGTGTTTTTAGGCAGGACTGTGAGAGAGCCTATTCCCTTGGCTGAGAAGCAACCCCACACATGAATGGTTTCAGGATGCTTAACAGTTGGCATGAGACAAGACTGGCGGTAGCGCTCACCTTGTCTTCTCCAAATGAGGCGTTTTCCTGATGTCTCAAACAATCGAAAAGGGGATTCATCAGAGAAAATAACTTTACCCAGTCCTCAGCAGTCCACTGCCTGTACCTTTTGCAGAATATCAGTCTGTCCATGATGTTTTTTCTGGAGAGAAGTGGCTTCTTTGCTGTCCTCCTTGAGACCAAGCCTTGCTCCAAGAGTCTCCGCCTCACAGTGCGTGCAGATGCACTCACACCTGCCTGCTGCCATTCCTGAGCAAGCACTGCACTGCTGGTAGCCCGATCCCGCAGCTGAAACACTTTTAAGAGATGGTCCTGGCGCTTGCTGGTCTTACTTGGGCGCCCTGGAGCCTTTTTGGCAACAATGGAACCTCTCTCCTTGAAGTTCTTGATGATGCGATAGCTTGTTGACTGAGGTGCAATCTTTCTAGCTGCGATACTCTTCCCTGTTAGGCCATTTTTGTCCATTACAATGATGACTGCACGTGTTTCTTTAGAGATAACCATGGTTTACAGAAGAGAAACAATGATGCCAAGCACCAGCCTCCTTTTAAAGTGTCCACTGGTGTCATTCTTACTTAATCATGACAGATTGATCTCCAGCCATGTCCTCATCAACACCCACACCTGTGTTAATGGAGCAATCACTGAAAAGAGGTTAGCTAGTCCTTTTAAGGCAGGGCTGCAATGATGTTGAAATGTGTTTTGGGGGATAAAGTTCATTTTCTAGCCAAATATTGACTTTGCAAGTAATTGCTGTTAAGCTGATCACTCTTTATAACATTCTGGAGTATATGCAAATTGCCATTAGAAAAAGTGAAGCAGTAGACTTTGTAAAAATTAATATTTGTGTCATTCTCAAAACTTTTGGCCATGACTGTAGGCAAAGGAAAAATTGCCCTCAACTCCAGGATGTTGATCGGTAGAACAGACTCTTCCGATGACCATACTCCCTGGATCCAAAGATCGTTCCAGACACCCCCCCAGCCCGTCAGGCTGGCATCGGTGGTTATGACCGACCACCTCGGAGGGAGGAAAGATTTCCCCAGCAATAACGCTCCTGGACGTAACCACCATCCTAGGGATTCTCGCACCCTGTGAGAGATGATGACGCTGCAATTCAGAGAAGCTTGCGATCGATCCCAACGACTCAGAATGAGCCTTTGGAGGGCCCTGGAATGAAACTGGGCAAACGGAAGTGCCTCCATGGACGTCAAACCCAGAAGGCGCATACACTTCCGAAAGGACATTGCTGCCGTAGACCTCATAATCTGTACATGTCAAAAGAGACATGCCCGCTTGTCTGGAGGAAGGAACACCACCGTCCGTACAGTGTCGAAATGCATTCCCAAAAACAGGATTGACTTCCAGAGACGACTTCTCCCAATTAACCAGCCACCCGAAATCCTCCAGGAGCTGAAGGGATAGATTGCGAGCCGTCCCCGCCTCCTCCTTTGAGGACGCCACAATCAGAAGGTCGTCCAGGTAGGGAAATCGTAACCCCGTCTTCGAAGAATTGCCATGAGGGCGCTAGAATTTTTGTAAAAACTCTGGGCGCCGAGGCCAAGCCGAATGGCAGAGCCATAAACTGGCAATGGTCCTGACCTATGGCAAAACGAAGGAAGCGCCGGTGAGCCCTTCCGACGGGAACATGCAAATAAACGTCGCGAATGTCGATTGACCAAAAAGACGTTCTGCGACAGGGCTGCCACAACGGAGCGAAGCGACTCCATGCGGAATTTTCGGGATGTAAACATGCCGATTCAATCTTTGAAATCCAAAATAGGGCGAAATTTGTCCTCCTTTTTGGGGACCAACCACAAAGAGGTTGGAATAAGAATCCTCTTCCCCGGTCCTCTGCGGAACCGGTATCACCACACCCTTCTGCAGAAGGGAATCGACCTCTCGTAGTAGAGCGGCAAATAGCTCGGCTCTGACGGAATGCGAGATTGGCAAAACCTGTCCGGGGGTCGAGAAAGAAACTCTATGAAGTAGCCTGCCAACACAACCTGTGTTACCCAGGCGTCCGACACACAGGAAACCCAAGTCGGTTTGAATTGGAGTAAACGACCCTCCACTCGAGAGCGCTAGAGTGAGACCCAGACGTCAGACCGTTTTAGCGGGTTTTTTGCCAGCTTCTGTCTTAATGGAAGTTCTGTTTCCAGGGTATGCGGAATTTCTGAGAAATTCCCTTTTTTTTTTTTTTAAAAAAAAGAGAGGAACGACCCAAACCCCCAGAGGGTTGACTGGATCATCCCCTGGACCGAAAGGACCGCCGACAACTACCGGCACTAGTCCTGCCAGACGCAGAAGTCACAGCTCTGCGCTGCGGTAAAGCTGTTTCTTTTGCCTCAGAAATCAGCTCTGTGAGGTCAGATTCAAATAGCTGACCACTTTGTAAGCTAAAGATAGCAAACCCTGCTAGGAAACCGCGTTCCACTGTCTAAGCCACAGTGCTCTTCTGACTGTGACTGCCGAGGATTGCGCCCTGGATAGCAGTGACGCAGAATCCTTCAACTTGAAAAGCCCATCTATCTCGATAGAGGGGATCCATCTTGTCACGCCGTCCGTAGACGGTCCAAACGGCTCAGGGAAACTTTACAAGTACACATAGATCCTTAATACTGAATCCATGACCCGCGGCCTCGCAGATGGATATTGTTGCCATCTCCATTTTTCTGTCCAGCAGGTCCTGCAGACTCGCCTTCCTTTACCAGGATAAAGGGACATTCACTTCAGGAGATCCAATTAACAATCAACTCCGTAGAAAACGGATACAGATTGTAAAGCCGTCGCGACCTATGCGACTCCTGAAACATCCGGGCCGACTTACCAGGACGCCTAGTTACCTCTCTCTGGTAACTGTAACGCCCTCATGGCTCCAATAGTACGGTCCATGAGAGAGGCAGAGTGTCCCTGCCGATCCTCCTTGTCCGAAACGGACATCTTCGCTACGCGAGAAGGAAGGCACCGATTTGTGTCGCTTCCTTGAGAAGATCTAGCTGACACTCCATAACCTAGAAGGTCAGACAGGCCATCATAGAAACTAGCGAGGGCCTCCATTTTGACACCACTGGAACCTCCGACCGCTGCGCATGACGCTGTCGGGGTCTGCGTGTCAGATAGTCCGCATCTGACATGTCCTTGCACAGTATATGGCAGGTTAAACCTGTCAGTAACTAGAACAGTGTGTTTCTTAAAGAAAAAACAATCGCTGAAGGGTTAAAGCTCTTAAAGAGAGAGCTACCCCAGCATTAATAGTTAACCGCCTAAGAAGGGGTTAAAATAGCAGACTCCCCACAACTTTGATAATGAAAAAGTTGTGCGAGCCCCAAGTGCCTCTTATAAGGCAGCAGCTGCAGGACAGCTTTTTATGCCACACTAACAGAAAAACGTTCCACAAGATCGCTAAAAATTGCGCTGTTTTGTATATCGCAATGACCGCCAAAGTTGTTAAGGAGATCGCTAACCGCTTATGCGATGTTAATGAGATCGCCCAGATTGGCAGCTACTAGCGACATTAAAAAATGATCACACAAACGATCGCATTAGTATGCATCGTTATCAGGATCGTTAGTGGGAACGTATAGTGGCAGTATTAAAATCGCAGACTCCCCACAAACTCTTTATTATTATTGAAAAGAGTGTGCGAGCCCCTTATGCGATAACAGCCGCAGGACAGCGCAGTCTGTCACTCATTAGTGCCCCAGAAGGCGCCCGCGCTGTGGGGGTGAAGGGGTTAAGCTTCTGCCCGCGAGCTAGAAGCGACTCACCCAGCTGGTAACAGTGTAACATCTTGCCGGGAGGGGAGGAGGGAGAAAAGCCAGAAGAAGCTTTCAGCCTGCTTCTTTAATGGCCGCCGCGCTGTGCCTCCGTGTGCTCCATGAGGGAAGCCGGAAATGGAGACAGCAGTAAAGCGCGCGCTCAGAGCGGTGCGAAAATTCAAATAAAAAGGCGCGCACTCCTCTCCTATGTCCTGCAGGCATCCACCTGCGGACAAAAAACACAGTCACTGACATGTGATGTACAGCGGCTGCCGCAGCAGTCGCTTAAACACTCACACACACATTAATAAAAATGTGAGGTAAAAATGTGAGGTACTCACCAGCCGAAGCGCCACAGGGACCCGCAGGGGTTTCTGGCGCTATGCCCATGCTTCCCCCCAGGGCGGGGGACGCAGTGACCCCTGCAGCGCGGTTTGCGCCCCCGCCAGGGAAGCCATCCTCATCCCCCCGGGCCAGCAGGGTTCTGCAGGGACCACCATTAGGGTAATACAGATCCGCCAAGGGAGAGGTGGGAGTCCAGCAGCGCTGAGACTCCTGAGACCTCTAGACCACATTTGGTGATCCAAGTCTCTTGTCCGATAAAAAATAATAAAATCTTCTGAGGAGTTGCTTCCAGCAGCGACCATCCTGAGACCTCAAATTGTAAACTGAAGAGCTGAGTAGGAGGAGCCCGAGCTGGAGGGGCCGGTCAACACTCTTTTTAATCTGAGGTGTCAATCCTATCTGGGCTCCGCCTACCCACTAGTAATGACTGTGGCTCTCTTCCTTCCATCTGCAGCTGAAAAACAAACAAACAATTTTCCACAAAAATGATTTTTTTACTCCTAAATTTTTGATTTTTCACAAGGAAATTGGACCCCAAAAGTTGTTGTCCAATTTGTACTCAGTACGCTGATACCAAATATGTGGGGGGGGGGGGGGGGAAACTGTTTGGGCGCACGGCAGGGCTTGGAAAGGAAGTAATAACGTTTTGGAATGCAGACGTTGATGGGGGTCATGTTCCGTTTGCAGTGCCCCAGATGTGCCTAAACAGTGGAAACCTCCCACAAGTGACCCCATTTTGGAAACTAGACCCCCTAAGGAACTTATCTAGATGTGTGGTGAGCACTTTGAACCCCCAAATGCTTCACAGAAATTTATAAACGCAGAGCCGTGAAAATAAAAAAAATATTTTTTTAGCCAGCTATTTTTTATTTTCCCAAGGGTAACAAGAGAAATTAGAACCCCAAAATTGGTGTGCAATTTGTCCTGAGTACGCTGATACACCATATGTTGGGGTAAACCACTGTTTGGGCGCACGGCAGGGCTCGGAAGGGAGGGAGCGCCATTTGACTTTTTGAACGCCACGTCGTGTTTGGAGACCCCCTGATGTGCCTAAATAGTGGAAACCCCTCAATTCTAGCTCCAACCCTAACCCCAACACACCCCTAACCCTAATCCCAACCCTAATTCCAACCCTAATTGTAACCCTAACCCTAATTGTAACCCTAACCCTAATTGTAACCCTAACCCTAATTGTAACCCTAACCCTAATTATAATCCTAACACTAAGGCTAGGTTCATTTTGCGTTTTACCAGCCCGGTCAACACATAGCGTTGATGGGCTGGTAACGGTATAGCATAACGCGATCGCGTTATGCTATACCCGCTAGCGCAGAGGAATCAGCAGATGATTCATCTGCGCTAGCGGTGACGGAGCCCAGACGCTGCAGGCCGTGTCTGAGGCTCCGTCACTGAATGATGGCACGCCGCGAACGCATGCCGCTTTACGGCATGCGTCGCGATGCGCCCTCAAATGGAGGTGAATGATAGCGTTAACGGACTGCGTTATACCGCGGTGTAACGCAGTCCGTCTAACGAACTGCCATAACGCAGTATGAACCCAGCCTAACCCTAATTATAACCCTAACCCTAATGGAAAATTGAAAATAAATATCATTTCTATATTTTATATATGTCCCTAACTAAGGGGGTGATAAAGGGGGGGGGGGTTATGTACTTTTTTTTTATTTTGATCACTGTGATACTTTATCACAGTGATCAAAATGTACTTTTAGGAGAATGAATGAAACATTTTTTGAATCTGCTGCCATTTTTTTTTTTACAGGAAGAAGACCCGGGAGGATCGCAGCACAGGGGGACCTTCCGGAGGACACCGGGAGGTACGGGGGGGGGGGGGAATCAGGGGACCTTAATTCTCTCCCTCTTGATGTGCGATCACATTAGAGGGGAGAGAAATCTTTTTTTTTTTTTTTTTTTGCGGTCGCCGTTATACTCAGTATAACAGCGATCACGACACCGGGGTCGGTAAATACCGACCCGGATCATGTTCTCTGGGGTCTCGGCTACCCTCGGCAGCCGAGACCCCAGAGAAAAATGCCCAAGCCCCCCCAGGACATCGCGGCGGGCGCACTGAGCATGCGCCCGCCATTTTCTAGGCCTCAAACATGGCAGCGCCCACCAGGGGACACCAGAGGGCCCGGGGGCCACATGGAGGGGATCGGGTCCACAAGGGTGAGATCGGGGACCCTTTTTCTCTCTCCTCTGATGTCCGATCACATCAGAGGAGAGAGAAATTAAATGGCACAACATTTTTTTTTGTTGCGATCGCCGTTATAGGGTTAATAACGGCGATCGCAACATCGGGGTCGGTAAAAACCGACCCGTTTCATGTTCTCTAGGGTCTTGGCTACCCCCGGTAGCCGAGACCCCGGAGAAAATGCGCCTCTGGGGGGGGCTATTCACTTTTTCCACAGCGCCGTTAATTAAGTACCCTTAATGACCGCCGTTAAAAGGCGTATCGGCGGTCGTTAAGGGGTTAAGGCACTGACTGCCAGGCCTCTTTCTAGTCCGTTTTGGAGAAATTCAAGGATTTCAGTAATTGGGACCCCATCCTTAACTCTTACATTGGAGGTGGACAGGAATTTTTTCCAGGTTTTGCCATAAGCTTTTGTAGTAACAGGTTTCCTACTTTTTATTAGTGTAGAAACTAGGTTCTCCGAAAAAACCCTTTCTCTCAGCAATGCCCCTTCAAATTCCATGCTGTTAAATGGACGTTCGCTGCCTGAGGATGTAACACCGGTCCCGGAGATAGAAGGTCCAGGAGATCCGGTAGTATCCAAGGGTCAGTGGTCGATAGCATCCTCAGCCAGGAGAACCAAGTTCTTCTGGGCCAGATAGGGGCTATTAGTATCATTCTTGTCTTCCCTGACTTTCCGTATTACTGCTGGGATAAGGATGATCGGTGGAAAGGCATATGTCAAGCTCTGAGTCCATGGAAGCATAAAAGCATCTAATGCCCGAGGCTTCCCCCTGGGGTTCAGAGAGCAAAATGTCTCTACTTTTTTGTTGTTGAAATCGGCGAATAAATCTATCTCCGGGGTTTCCCACATCTTCACTATCTGATCGAAGATGGACTGGTTTAAAACCCACTCGCCCTGCCTTTGTTGAGTGTGGCTCAGAAAGTCTGCCTTTTGATTCTCTACCCCCCGAATGTGTAGTGCAAAAAGGGATAGAAAGTTTACCTCCACGAAGGTGAGGATCCTGGTAGAAGTGTCCATTAGAGCTCGGGACCTGGTTCCCCCATGATGGTTTATATACGCCATCGTTACTTGATTGTCCGAGAATATGCAGACATGGTGTCACCGTAGAAAAGGTAGAAATTTTGAGAGAGCGTGACCCACAGCCCAGAGTTCCTTCTGGTTTGAGAAAGCCTCTAGTTTCTGATTCCCCCACTTCCCCTGAGCAACTCGGTTGTCCACGTGAGCTCCCCATCCCGAGGGACTAGCATCGGTAGTAATTATGTGGGACATTCTTGTCACCCAGGGGATCCCTTTGGATAGGTTGTTGGCATCCTTTTACCAAAGTAGGGAAGGAAAATAAGAAGAATTTAGAGTTATGTGACCCTTCAGTGCCAACTGATGTCTTAATACATCCCACTGTAGATCCCTTGTATGAAGTTGTGCCCACTGGACCGCCAGTAGGCAGGCAGAAAGGGAGCCTAGTAGTGACATCGCCTTCCTCAGTGTCATGGAGGGGTTCCGTAAGGCCTTCTCCATTATGTGCATGACTTATTCTTTTTTGCGAACTGGGAGGCGACATTCTTGTTTTTGAGAGTCCAATGTTAGCCCTGGGAACTCTTGGATTCTGCTGGGCTCTAACCTGTACTTCTTTAGATTTAGAAGCCAGCCCAGGTTCACCAGGGTGCTCATTACTCTGTCCCTCTGCAGCTTTGGGCCAAGTTGCTTGCTATCAGAAAGTCGTCCAAGTAAGGGATTATTAAGATATCTTGCTCCCTCACATGAGCCATTATCTCCGCTACAAATTTTGTGAATACGCGCGGGGCTATAGATATTCCGAAAGGGAGGGCTTTGTATTGGAATTCTCTTTATTTCCCCATTTATGGAGACTGCTAGTCTGAGGAATTTCCGAGATTCCTTGTGGATAGGGATGTGATAATAAGCGTCGCTGAGATCTAATACGGTCATGAAACAGTTCGGGAACAATATTTTGATGGTGGATTTTATTGATTCCATTTTGAATTTTTGATTCCTGACATATCCATTCAATTTCCGTAAGTTTATTATTGTCCGATAGGTGCCATCTGGTTTGGACACCAGAAATAGTGGGGAGTAGAACCTCCTCAAGGACTGATTTTTCTACCAGGTTCAAGATTTCGGCTTCTAAGACTTTCTGTTCCCGTATCGACGATCTTATGGGAGTCAACACATAGTTTTGAGGGGGGAGGAAGAAAAGTCTATTCTCAATCCCGACTTGATTAGATTTAGGATCCAGGGGCTGTTTGATATTCTTTTCCAGGCCGGGAGGAAAAGAGCTAATCTTCCCCCACCCTGGGGAGACCGTCACTGAGGGTTTTTTGTCTCGAGAGGAGCCACCAAAGAGGAAACCTCTATCTATCCTTCTTCCGTCATCCCATTTGTTTTGCTCTCTGGGGGGTTTCCTACGAAAAATTTCTTGTTCCAAAAGGCCCGTTTAAATGTCGCCGGCCCCAGGTTTGGGAATCTTTTTTTCTTATCCCCCGCCTTTTGGATGATATCATCCAATGTCTCTCCGAACAAAAATTTTCCCTCGCATGGAATCGAGCATAACTTAAGTTTGGTTTGTAAATCCGCTGGCTAACATTTGAGCCACAGAGCTCTCCTGGCCGCACTTTAGAGGGCTGTGGATTTAGATATTAAGCGGACAGAATCAGCCGATGAGTCTGCTAAAAAAGCCGCTGCACCTCTTATCATGGGAATGGATTCTAAGATTTTATTTCTGGGTGTCCCGTCTCTCAGCTGTTTCTCCAGCTGGTCCAACCATATCATTAGGGATCTGGAGGTACATGTTGCCGTTATGGCTGGCCTAAGGTTCCCCCCCCCCCCCGCTGATTCCCAGGCCCATTTAAGGTAGGTGTCAGCTTTTTTATCCAAGGGGTGTTTGAGTGTACCCATGTCCTCAAAGGGGAGGGCAAATTTTTTAGAGGCTTTGGCCACCACCATGTCAAGCCTAGGGGCTTTGTCCCAAGATGTGGATGCTTCCTCTTCAAAGGGATATTTCCTTTTAAGGGAAGGTACTGAAGAGTTCTTCCTGTCTGGTCTCTCCCACTCTTTTTTAATTAAGGTTTGGACATTTTGATTTAGTGGAAACACCTTACGTTTCTTTTGGCCTAGTCCCCCAAACATTATGTCTTGAACTGACTTATCGGGATGAGGATCCACTACCTCATGCTAGATCTGACTGCTTTTTCTAGTGTATCAACCTCGTCTAGGGGAAAACAATGAGTCCCCCTCGTTTCCTCGACCGAGGATGAAGAAGAGGAGTCTGATATATCCGAGTCAATGCCTCCGGAAGTAGAGGGATCAGATTGGGAGTATACTATCATCTCCTTCCTTTACATTGTCCCCCTGCTTAAAGGACATAAATGCATTCTGGACCTCTGATCTGATTGCAGATCTCAGTTCAGAGGCAAAATTCGGGGTTTCCTCACAGAGCACTTGCTGTATACATGATTTACAGACCTTCTTGCTCCAGGATTCCGGTAAAGCTCTGTTACAGGTGGGACAACACCGTTTTTTCATTTTCCCCGACCTCTTCTTTCCCTAATAAGGGAAGAGAAGGAACCCTATTACAATGGTGAACTTTCTCGAAGGTCACTAACCAGTTTAGATGCAGTCGCTGGTACCGGTTCCGGAGGAGGGATAGGGTCTTGTAGGGGATGATCTAGAGACGGTGACTTGCTCATCGCAGCAGATCTGTTGCGCTGTGTGGAGTGGCTGCTGGACCGGCTTCCTCGTTTGTCCCGGTCCTTTTGCACATCTGACTGCTGCTTGTGTTTGCGCTGCTGCTGCCGCCACGGCTGCTGCTGGTCCCTGTCCTCCATTTTACCAGGGACTGCATACAGCCAGGTTGCATTAAGACATAACTTCCCCTCCTCCCCCTGCGCCGGGTTGCCCGGAGAGCGTCTCAGCCGCGCATGTGCAGGTCCCGGGGTTCCGGAAGGAGTATTTTCTGTATCCGGAGCGGCGGCCATCTTGCTCCACCGAGTTCTCTCTCCTCATGGCACCGCAACCGCGTGTGCCCTGACCGGACCCCGGCAGCCCCTTTCTCCTCTCCGGAGCGGCGACTACACTTCCCTCCCCTCCGCTCACCCTACAGACCCACCGGTCCCAGCGTTGGCGGCTTCGGGTACCGTACCAGCCGTGGCAGGGGCCTCCCCGCTGCCAGTATTCGGACAGGCCAGTCCCGGATCTTCTATCTTCGTACTTCAGCTACCGCAAAGCTGAAGGTTACCCGTCAGGGACAGGAAACCAACTAATGCGAGGGAGAGGTACCGCCCTTTTATCTGTAGGTTTCCTGTCCCTGAAGGGCGGATCCCCTCTTTCTGTGGTGCCGTCATGGGAGACTAAGAAATGATGCTCAGTAGTGTGTTTGGCCTCCATGTGCCTGTACGACCTCCCCACAACGCCTGGTCATGCTCCCGATAAGGTGGTGGATGTTTTCCTGAGGGATCTGCTGCCAGACCTCGATTAAAACATCAGTCAACTCCTGGACAGTCTGTGGTGCAACAAGACATGATGTCCAAGATGTGCGCTATTTAATTCAGGTCTGGGGAACGGGCAGGCCAGTCCATAGCATCAATGCCTTCATCATGCAGAAATTGCTGACACTTCAGCTACACAAGGACTAGCACTGTCATGCATCAGAAGGAACCCAGGGCCCACTGCACCTGCATATGGTCTCACAATGGGTCTGAAGATCTCATCCCGATACCTAATGGCAGTCAGGATACATCTGACTAGCAAATGGAAGGCTATGCGGCCCTCCAAATGACATGCCTCCCCATACCATTACTAACCCACTGCCAATCCA
This sequence comes from Oophaga sylvatica, assembly GCA_033576555.1. Taxonomy (NCBI): domain Eukaryota; kingdom Metazoa; phylum Chordata; class Amphibia; order Anura; family Dendrobatidae; genus Oophaga; species Oophaga sylvatica. Next base: position 391,372,943 of record JARQOD010000005.1, on the reverse strand, counting down.
GTCATGCTGGAGGATGTTGCAGGCAGCAAAACATTCTCCACGGCGTCTCCAGGCTGTCACATGTGCTCAGTGTGAACATGCTATCCTGCATGAGGAGCACAAGGTGCCAATGTCAAATCTGCCAATCTTGGTGTTCTGTGGCGAATACCAATTGGGCTGTAAGCTCAACACCCACTTGTGGATGTCCGGCCCTCCTACCACTCTCACGGAGTTTGTTTCTGACAGTTTAAGCAGACACATGGATATTAGTGGCCTGCCGGAGGTCATTTTGCAGGGCTCTGGCACTGCTCCTCCTTGCACAAAGGAGGAGGTAGCGATCCTGCTGCTATGTTGTTGCCTTCCTATGGCCCTCACTTCTCCTGGTATCTGCTCCATGCTCTGGACACTGTTCTGACAGACACAGCTATCCTTGTCACAACGCACATTGATGTGCCATCCTGGTTGAGCTGCACTACCTGAGCAACTTCTGTGGGTTGTACACACCGCCTCATGCTAGTGTACAGCAGGCCGGCTCCAGGTTTTTATGGGCCCCAGGCGAAAGTGTCTCAGTGGGCCCCTTTAACACAGACCACGATTCATGATGCACAGATACTGCAGAGAAATATGGGTATAGTACAATGCCAAACACTTAACTTCTTCCATTACATGAGTGATATCTATAGTAAATTCTACAAGAGCTCAGAAACCGCCAAATCCTCACAGCGCACAGTACAGACTGGACAGTACAGTCCTCTAAACAATATTATGGGCACCACATAGTCATCCATACAGTATTATAGGCCAAATATAATGCTCCATAAAGAATATTGGACCCCAAATAATGCTCCATACAGGATACTGGTCCCCATATAATGCTCCATACAAAATATGGAGCTCTCCTCTGCACTGCGCTGCGTTCTGCACTGTTACGGGCCGGCTCAGGAAAGGGCGCTGTGGAAAGAATCCCCATCATCATTGCCTCCCCATCATCATCATTGCTTCCGGCTCCTCACCACCGCAGCACTCTCTCACATACACACACACAAAGCACCGCACTACATATACACACACACACACACACACACACACAGACACATACACCTCATATCTCACCTGTCCAACGCCCGCGCTTACTCTCTGCCACAGCCGGCCGCTGAATGATGATGTCATTCAGCGGCGCTGCTGTGAGAGGAAGCGCGGGCGCCCCCTGTAGCCCGGAGCTGCGTAGGCACGGGAGAGGTACGTATTGCGCCGGCTGCTGACGGGGCCCTGAGCAGGCGGGGGGAGGGGCGGCCCAGTGGCGACGCTGGTACCGCTCTCATCCGCTAACGGGTGCTGACGCCGGCCCTGCTGTACAGTACCTCTATGGGTGATAGCAATGACAAAATGCAAACGTGACCAAAACAACAGCCAAAAAAGATGAGAACAGAGAAATGTTCTGTGGTCAATCCCTGCAGTTCCACTCCTTTATAGGGGTTGTCTTGCTTATTGCCTATCTTTTCTACCTGTTACCTGTTCCATTAAGAAATGTACTCACAATCTGTGTTATGTCATAACTGGACAGATTGATTTCACAGAAGTGTGATTGACTTTGAGTTACATTGTGTTGTTTACGTATTCCCTTTATGTTTTTGAGCAGTGTATATTAGATAATTAGTGGGTTTGGTCAACAGTTGCCTATATAAAGCGCATTCTATAAAATACAGAAGAAATTGAACTAAGGTCGCTGCTTTTTTCCCCTCTGTTTCTGGCACATAATAAAAATCAACCAAAATAAACAAAACAACATTTAAATATCTACAGTATATAGTAGGTTTACATGTACAGCATATATGTTGCATATATTTTATGTTTTTCTTTTTTCAAGGTTAAAATACATTAGAGGGTGGTCCATGTTACAAGACTGATCCAATTTATGAACTGGACATTACATGCACATCTAGAAACAAGAGTAATAAATAAAACAATGTGCTTGAAGAAAGAGGTTGTAATAGATCATAATTGTTTGTTCGTTCTCACCTGATCCATTAGTTTATCTATATCTGCAACAATAAGAATTAGCTGACGTGTTGACAAAACAGAAGACTGGGCATCTGGTGCTGATACAGTTTGCTGGTCTTCAGAACTAAAAGTAGGGGGTACATCTCTCCCACTGGTTGGCATCAAAATTTTGCTCTCAGTTATATTACCCTCTGAAGTGGCACTGGCTGACAACTGTAAAAAAAAATATTAGTCATTTAAGAAAAATCTATTTATCTACAAAGCTAGACTCTTTAAAGGGATTCTGTCACCCCATTTTTCGATTATGAGATGAGGCCACCGCCATCAGGGCTTATCTACAGCATTCTGTAATGCTGTAGATAAGCCCCCGATGTTACCTGAACGAGAAGAAAAACGAGTTAGATTATATTCACCCAGGGGCGGTACGGCATCTGATTTGGTCCGGAGGGAGTCGCGGTCTGGTCCAGCGCCTCCCATCTTCTAGCGAAGACGTCCTCTTCTTTGCTTCCCGTCGCGGCTCCGGCGCACTGCTCTGCCCTGTTGAGGGCAGAGCAGAGTACTGCAGTGCGCAGGTGCTGGGAAAGGTCAGAGAGGCCCGGCGCCTGCGCAATGCAGTACTTTATGTATAGATACATAAAGGTCATGTCCTGGCAGTTGATGCGGGCTCCGGCGCTGAGCCCGCATCTTTTCCTGCACATGAAAGCTGATCTGGAATCGCGATCCACCCACAGCTGTTAACATGTTAAATGCTGCTGTTAATCTCTGACAGCAGTATTTAACACGATCGCGCCTGTCAAATGATCGCGGGGTGCCGATGGGTTGGCATGACAACCGGGGTTCTGCAGGAGTGCTTGTCATTACAAATCTGCTATGAGCTCCACTCCGTGGCCGGGATTCATAGCAGATGATTATTTCTGCTATGTGTAGCACAAGTGATCATTAGATCGCAGTTCCAATTCTCCTAAGGGGATTATCGAAGCAAGGGAAAAAAAATGTTTTAAAAAAATACTACATTTTTCGGACTAGAAGACGCACCGGACCATAAGACGCACCTAGGTTTTAGAGGAGGAAATTGAGGGAAAAAAACTGAAGCAAAAAATGTGGTCAATGTACTTTACATCCCCTATCCTGGTAAATATGGTCCCCTCATCCCCATCCTGATATACATGGCCCCTCATCCCTATCCTGGTATGCATGGCTCCCTCTTCCCTATCCTGGTATGCATGCCCCCTCATCCCTATCCTGGTAGGAATGGTCCACCTCATCCTTATCCTGGCAGGAATGATCGCCCTCATCCCTATACTGGTATGCACGACCAATCCTTATGCTGGTATGATTGGTTCCATCCTTATCCTGGTATAATTGGTCCCATCTTTATCTTGGTATGATTGGCCCCATCCTTATTATGGTAGGATTTGTCCCATCCTTATCCTGGTATGCATGGCCCCATCAGAAAAGATTTTAAACAAAAGCCAAACCACTACTCTTACTTTCCTCCACTCCCTCACAGCGTTCTTCACCGGTGTCAGAATACTCACCAGGTCTGACTATCGCAGAGGGAGGTGAGTATTCATTCCTCTTCAGTAGCGCGCAGTGTCAGCCGCCTGCTTCCTGCTGCTGCTGGCGGTGATGTGTGCCGATACTTAAGAGAAATGAATATTCAGAATATTCATTTCTCTTAACTATCGGCACACGTGACCGCCGCATCAGCAGGAAGCCGGCGGCTGACTACGCGCTACTGAGAACAGTCCCGGTGAGTATTCTGGCACCGGAGCAGAACGCTGCGAGGCAGCGGAGGAAGGTAAGAGTAATGTTTTTTATTTTTTTCATCTTTTCTGATGGGGCCATGCATAACAGGACCGGGATGAGGCCAATCATACCAGGATCGGGATGGGGCCAATCATACCAGGAACGGGATGGGGAAAATCATACCAGGATAAGGATGGGGCCATCCATACCAGGAATGGGATGGGGGCCAATCACACCAGGATACCAGAAAGAAATATTAATTGCCCACCACACCCATGGGCATGGAATGCAGTTCATATTCATTTCTCTTTAGCAGCAGGCACAGGAATTAGCCAGAGCCGTTGGCTCCTGCCTCTGTGACCCGCTGCTCCGCCGAAACTGCTCCTCCACCTGCCCACCACAGCCAGAGCCGGTACATCTGGACTATAAGACACACACCCCATTTTCCTCCACATTTCGGGAGGAAAAAAGTGTGTCTTAGTCTGAAAAATATGGTATTTAAAAAAAATATATCCTTTTGCCTCATTTAAAATAAAGCAACATATTTGGAATCGCTGCGTTCAGAAAAGCCCGATCTATCAAAATATAAAAAGAAATAATCTGATCGCTAAATGGCGTAATGAAAAAAAACAAAAGCCAAAACGCCGGAATTACTTTTTTTTGTTGCCGAAACACTGCAATAAAACGCAATAACAGGCTATTAAAACATCACATCTACAATCAAAATGGTATAAATAAAAACGTCAGCTCAGCACACAAAAAATAAACCTTCATGCAGCCCCAGATCTCAAAAAATTGAGATGCTGTGGGTCTCGGAAAATGGTGTTTTTTTTTCTTTGTTCAAACTTTGAATTTTTTTTCACCGCTTAGATAAAAAAAGAACCTATAAATGTTTGGTACCTGCAAGCTCCTAATGACCCGGAGAATCATAATAGCAGGTCAGTTTTAGTATTTAGTGACTAATCCACTCCTCCCCCGCCAAAAAAAAAAATAAAAAAATTGGGGAACTGCACTTTTTTTGCAATTTACCTGCATTTGGAATTTTTTCCGGTTTTCCAGTACACTTTATGGTAAAATCAATGGTATCATTCAAAAGTACAACTCGTTCCGGAAAAAAACAAGTCCTAACATGACCATATTGATGGAAAAATAATGAAGTTATGGCTCTGGGAAAAGTGGAGCAAAAAACGAAAAAGGAAAGAAAATCCAGAGGTCGTGAAGGGGTTAATGATGTTCCCTCCTCCCTATAATAATGTTCCCCATCCTGGACCCTATCCTGTAATCATATCCTCTGTCCAGGACCTCATCCTGTAATGATGGTCTCTGTGAAAAGCCCATCCTCTAACAATGTCTCTCATACTGTAATGTCCTCGTACTCTTCATACACACATTAAAGAAAAACAAAAGAAAATAAACAATTATTCTCAACTATATCCCTTCCCATGATGAGCAGCGTGCTCTTCCTGATCCACAGCCGGTACAGGGGGATGGGGTAGCACATTGCAGCGATGTCATGTACCACCGATAATGGCACGCAGACGTCACAGGCCTTGGGCTTTTACAGCTATTGAAGTGCACGAAGCTGGAGGCTCCCTGTGGCAATACATTTTAGCTGAATGTGCGTCCGAGGATGCATATTCCGCTGAAAAAGGCATTGATGTCTGTGGGATCTCTCCCCTTTCCTCGATGGCCCTGGTTATCATTAGGTCTTGGGAGCTCTGGTGACTTGAGGGTCACAGAATGAGGCTTCAGGTGCTGCTTGCGGCCTGCGTGTTTGAGACCCCTGATGTAAAGGATGACAGTACTGAGTTTATGCAAACAGCCAAAGGTTCTACCAACAGTCAAAAAATAATTAGCGGAGCACAATTTTCATTCCTTACCTCTTTAATAAATACACAATAACGTGACAGCAGTTGCAAGGTTAGCTTCCAGAAACGGTGGGCAAGTAGTGGTAGGTAGATTTCATCAGACCAACACGCAGTTAGACACGTCCACAAGACATTAGTAACTCTGAGACAATATGCACTTTCAGCTGAAAAACACAACACCCAACATAATAAATATAATTAACAACCTATTCTGTAAAATGTAATAATAATACAACCCCTGGCAAAAATTATGGAATCGCCCGCCTTGGAGGATGTTCATTCAGTTGTTTAATTTTGTTTAAAAAAAGCAGATCACAGAAATGGCACAAAACTGAAGTCATAATCAAATGGCAACTTTCTGACTGAAAGAAACACTAAAAGAAATCAAGAACAAAAAATGTGGTAGTCAGTAATGGTTATTTTTGTTAACCAAGCATAGGGGAAAAATTATGGCGTCAATCAATTCTGAGGGAAAAAATTATGGAATCAGCCTGTAAATTTTCATTCCCAAAACTAACACCTGCATCAAATTAGATCTGCTCCTTAGTCTGCATCTAAAAAGGAGTGATCACACCTTGGAGAGCTGTTGCACCAAGTAGACTGACATGAATCAAGGCTCCAAGATGTCAATTGAAACAAAGGAGAGGCTTATCAAACTCTTAAAAGAGGGTAAATCATCAAGCAATATTGCAAAAGATGTTGGTTGTTCAGTCAGCTGTGTCTAATATCTGGACCAAATGCAAACAACATGGGAAGGTTGTTAAAAGGCAAACATACTGGTAGACCAAGGAAGACATCAAAGCGCCAAGACCAGAAACTTAAAGTAATATGTCTCCAAAACAGGAAATGCACAATAAAACAAATGAGGAACGAATGGGTGGAAACTGGAGTCAACGTCTGTGACCGAACTGTAAGAAACTGCCAAAAGGAAAAGGGATTTACATACAGAAAAGCTAAACGAAAGCCATCATTAACACCTAAACAGAAAAAAATAAGATTACAATGGGTTAAGGAAAAGCAATCGTTGACTGTGGATGACTGGATGAAAGTCATATTCAGTGATGAATCGTGAATCTGCATTGGGCAAGGTGATGATACTGGAACTTTTGTTTGGTGCCGTTCCAATGAGATTTATAAAGATGACTGCCTGAAGAGAACATGCAAGTTTCCACAGTCATTGATCATATGGGGCTGCACGTCAGGTAAAAGCACTGGGGAGATGGCTGTCATTACATCTTCAATAAATGCACAAGTTTATGTTGATATTTTGGACACTTTCCTTATCCCATCAATTGAAAGGATGTTTGGGGATGATGGGATGATGAAATAATTTTTCAAGATGATAAAGCATCCTGCCATAGAGCAAAAACTGTGAAAACATTCCTTGAAAAGAGACACAAACGGTCAATGTCATGGATTGAGATCCGGACTATTTGCAGACCAATTGAAAATCTTTGGTGGAAGTTGAAGAAAATGGTCCATGACAAGGCTACAACCTGCAAAGCTGATCTGGCAACAGCAATCAGAGAAAGTTGGAGCCAGATTGATGAAGAGTACTGTTTGACACTCATTAAGTCATGCCTCAGAGACTGCAAGCTGTGGTAAAGCCAGAGGTGGTGCAACAAAATACTAGTTATGTGTTGGAGTGTTTTTTTTTGTTTGTTTTTCATGATTCCATAATTTTTCCCTCAGTATTGAGTGACTCCATAATTTTTCCCCTATGCTTGGTTAAAAAAAATAACCATTACTGACTACCACATTTTTTGTTCTTGATTTCTTTTAGGGTTTCTTAAAGCCAGAAAGTTGCCATTTGAAGTTACTTCAATTTTGTGCCATGTCTGTGATCTGCTTTTTTTTAAACAAAATTAAACAACTGAATGAACATCCCCAAGGCCGGTGATTACATAATTTTTGCCAGGGGTTGTACATCAATGAAAGACTATACCTTTACAAGTTAGGTTCACGATATCTTTTGTTTAATACGGTCACACACCTTGCGGTCAACTCTAGCACCTAAAGAATTATTTATACATGCTGCTTGCGGCTGTTAAATGGCAGACGATTGGCTATATTCAAGGCAATCAGTGGTCATTTAATGGCATGTTTAGACAGATTGACCAAATTTATATGGTTCCAGAAAGATTATGCTTCCGGTAACAGAGTTTAAGGATGTCATGAACGATCCAACTACCCGATGAACAAGTTTTTTCTTCGTTCATTGGGTGGCTAGAGTTTTATCCAAGATAAATATCAGTGAAGGACCGTTCTAAAGGATGCTAGTAACTAATTACATATAGCTATGTGCAAAAAAAGGATTATTGGTAATACCACCACAGTTTTTTAGAAGCGCACATCTGTAGCTGTACATAGCCAGACTGAACATCGCCTACTGTAGATAAACTTCTTGACACCATCACATAATCACCAACTTTGAAACCTAATCATTTATTTAGCTCGATTATAACACGTAGCCATAACTTCTACGCTTTGCTGTATGGTTGCTTTTTAGTGTAACAGTCAGTGAGTGTAAGTATTCTTGAAAAGTGATGTGAGGTTATATACCTGAAGCCTCCTCTCGATGAGAAAGTATTGCAGATTCTAGGCTTCCAGCTATTTCTTTAAACCTAAAGGAAAACAAAATTACATCAAACATTTACCAAATGCATTTTTTAATTTACGGCTTATTAGCTTCTAAAAATATATTTATAAATGTAAACCTAAATAAACGTCAAGTGTGTATAGTAGTGTTAAGGTACTGCCACACTAAACGCTCCCGCTAACGATCACGATAACGACGCATACTAATGCGATCGTTTTTATGATCGTTTTAATGTCGCTAGTAGCTGCCACACTTAGCGATCTCGTTAACGACGCATAAGCGGTTAGCGATCTCCTTAACGACTTTGCGATGTAAAAAACAGCACACATCGTTCACAAAACGTGCCAGACACAGCGATATAGGCTCACCAGCGGGACGCCAACGATCTAAATACGGTCCAGAACTCTAGTGAACGATCAGCGAGATCACAGCAGGGGCCACGTCGTTGCTACATGCCACACACAACAGCGTCACTAACGAGATCGCTAAATAGTGACGTATTTTAGCGATCTCGTTAGCGATCTTGTTTAGTGTGGCATACCCTTTACCCATCATTCTAATCCTGCATCAGATAAGAAGTCTGAAAACTCTTCCAGACAGGGCATACTAATTTCGCTTAACACAGACTAAAAAAACAAAAAAAGGATTTAAAAAATAAGTACCTGTGACACAAAAACCTTACTTAACCCCTTAACGTCCAATGACTGATATATCCAACACTGGACACCTCCCCGTTTGGTGCGTGTTCCGGCGATGAACCCGCACCTTTTCCGGCACATGACAGCTAATCTGATCAGCTCACATGTGCCTCTAACAGCCGTGGCTGGAATCGCGATAAACCCGCGGCTGTTAACATGTTAAATGCCGCTGTCAAACCATAACAGCATTTAACATGCACGCGCAGGAAGTGATTCATTAACACCGCTCATCGGCGCCAGTGTCACATGACCGCAAGTCGCCAATGGGTTGGCAGGAGACCCCTGTAGTTGTCATAGCTGGATAGCTATGGCGCTCATAGAAAGTGAGCATTTCTGCTATATAGAGCAGGGCTGCAGCCCTGCTCTATGTAGCACAAGCAATCGGATGATCGCAGCTTCTAGTCTCTAAGTAAAAAAAAAATGTGTTTAGAAATATTAAAAAACAATAAAAAAAATTCAAATATACACATATCTGGTATCGCCGCATTCAGAATCACCCGATCTATCAATATATAAAAATAATTAATCCGATCGATAAACGGCGTAGCAAGGAAAGAAATCAAAATGCCAGAATTATGTTTTTTTTTTTGGTTGCTGCAACATCGCAATAAAATGCAATAACAGGTGATCAAAAGATCGTATCTAAATCAAAATGGTATCAATAAAAACGTCAGATCGGCGTGCAAAAAATAAACCCTCACCCAGCCCCAGAACTCGTAATGACCTGGAGAATCATAATTGCAAGTCAGTTTCAGCATTTAGTGAACATGCTAAAAAAACAAAAAACAATTATGGAATTGCATTTTTGTTTTTGCAATTTCACAGCACTTTGAATTTTTTTTTCCCGTTTTTCAGTACATAATATGGTAAACCCAATGGTGTCATTCAAAAGTACAACTCGTCCGGCAAAAATAAAGTTATGGCTATGAGAAGACTGGGAGTATAAAACAAAAATGCAAAAACTGAAAACCCTAAAGATCGTGAAGGGGTTAACCCCTTTCCGACATCTGGCGTAATAGTACGCCGATGTCGGACTCCCTCGCTTTGATGTGGGCTCCAGTGGTGAGCCCACATTTTTCCTGGGACATGTCAGCTGTTTTGAACAACTGACATGTGCCCGCAATAGCAGGGTGGATAAAAATCATGATTTTTTTAAAAAAAAATAAAAAAAAAAATCGGATTTTTTTGATTTAAATCGGATTTTTTTGATTTAAATCGGATTTTTTAATCAAGTTGTACACAAGCAAAACTTTGTCTTTTTGCAAATCAAATTATTTTACACAAATAAAAATATTAAAACAGTTGATGATTATGAAACCTAATAATTTTTATTTGCACTATTAAACAATCAGAATTGAACTACAGAGAGTAAGTACTTTTTGACAATAGCCTATCTCTAACGTTTGAAGTAAGCAAACATCTTCAGTGAATACATCAGTCCTTTAAGCCTACTGTTTATTTAGGACTTTTAATAGGAAAACTAGTTGTCCTGCTTTAGCAGTTCCTAAGCGGTTTCGGACTGTTGTGTGCACAAAACCAAATGAAGAAAACAACCTCTCTACTCCTGCCGATGAAGCCGATGCAGTCAGTAGCTGAGTAGCTACATTTATTATCTTCGCTGGAAGAACAAGTGATTGCGACTTCCACCAGTCCAGTGGTTTTAGTTCATTAACGACGTTATCTGCAAACATGTATTTTTGAAATGGTGCAGATTCACACTTCAATTTCAGCACAGTTGCCACAATGTCATGGTTAGTATTGGCGAGCCACTCCATTGCAGAGTTGATTTCCGCCTCAGATAGTTTTTTCCCTCTGTAGATGGGATGCAAGATATTGGCTAAATAGTGTTCTTCTTTTAATGCTTGGTCCTTGCGGTGGTGTATTGCAACCTTTACATTGTTTGAGAGGTTCAAGCGATCTAGCGAACCTTCTAAATCTTTCCAAACTTCTGTGGCATCAGCTATGGTTGCAGAATCTTTCTGCATTTTATCCAACGCAATAGATATTGGCTTTAACCTTTCCAAAAGGTCCTCGGCATTTCTCTTCACACCAAGATTTAATACTTTGCTTCGTATATTAGCATCAATTTTATTCCGATGTGTTTCGCAAATGGACACTAATTTTGACCAGTTGTTAATAAACAGTTCCAAGCATTCAGCCAAGGTATTCCATCTAACATCTTGTGGTAGAACCAACTTCAGTCCTCCCATTTCCTTGTAGGTTGCATGTGCAAAATGATTATTGCGGAAATATTTAACAATTTCTACAACATGTTCCTTGACACCCGAAATATGCAGGTCTTTTGCCAAAAGATGCAACAAATGGGCAGAACAAAAGTATGTAATGACATTTGTGTCATCCTCATGTGCCAGTTCCGCTCGCATTTTTGCCACATTGCTTGCGTTATCAGTAACTAAGCTCCTTACTTTACATCCAAACTGTTCTTGGCATTGGTGAATTGAGTTCTTAGCAATTTCAAGTAAATATTCAGCAGTATGTGAATTTCCAGATGTGTCGATTGTGTCTGTAAGGTAAGTTTCACCATCTTCTGTTGTGACACAAGTGCAAATTATGGGGTCGTTGTGGATGTTGCTCCAACCATTCAAGCTCATGTTAACAACTTTGTCTTTCAAATATTTTGTACAAGCCGCTCTTTCTTTGTCGTATACAGCCTGAAGATGTTTTCCTGAGATATCAAATCTACTTGGTGGTTTGTAGCCTGGTCTTATTCCTTCGATCATTTGTACAAACAATGGGTGTTCAACTAGTCGGAAAGAAGAATTGGTTGCAAATATGAATTTAGCAATTAATTCATCAAAATGTTCTTTCTGGCTCGTCGTAGTCTTTAAGAGGAATTTTTCTACACTTTGCACGCAAAGTTTTTTGTTGGGCTGCTTTGTTGAAGTTGTACCCAGATATTGATTGTCACGTGCAGCACAAGCCATATTTGACCCTGAAAGCACAGTAATTAAAAATATAATTCGACTGCGTATTTGAAGAAATATAACGAAAATATTTTGAAACAAACTTTTTGAACAATGTAATGGTCCTCGTCCTATAAGGGCTGTCTCAAAAGTTATGCTACTCAAGTTTCCGGTGAAGTTGCTGTAATACTAGTAATATCAGAGCAACTGAAAAAAATTATGTCACAAAAGTTTTAAAAATGTTTTTTTAAAAAAATGGTCAATTTGGCAGACTTCAAAAGTGAATTGTAGCCTACAATAAAAAAAAAAAATAGGCGTATACACACTCTTTTATTTTTACTTAACGTTATTAATCTTCTGTGAAATATTGCCTTAACATAAATTTAAATTCTATACTCCAGAACTAGTGCTAGAAATTTTTCTTTTCATAGACTTTAACCATCCCAGTAAAACGTCTGTTAAAATAGGTTGTAATTGCCAGACTTACCACTAGTGCTAGAGTCCTGGTGCATAAGAAGCTGTGGGGGTTCTTTGACATTAGTTGTATCACTATCAACATCTTCATTTCCCTTCTGGTTGCAGTTTTCATAATGTGATTTCAAACGGCAAACAAGTCCTTGGATATCCTTTTGACAGTATTTGCACTTTGCTCCCCCACCTTTCTTTCCAAGCTCTGCTGGCATCTCAACAAAATGAACCCAAATAGGGTCTCTCTTACGACCTGCCATGGCTCACGCAGATCACTTCTGAAGTTTGATTGTTACTACAGCCAAGTACTGCTGACTGACTATCCAACAAGTTTGGGCATGTCAACTGAATGGATAAAGAAACTGAAACCAAGCTACAGAAAGTGAAACCAAGCTAGAAGTGTGGAGTTAATTGAACAATGATTGAAAGTTTTAGATTTTAATCGTGATTTATATTAAAAAAATCTTTTGATTTAAATCAGTGATTTAACTAATGATTAAAATCACGATTTAAATCGATCTGATTTAAATAGAAAAAAATCATTTGATTTAAATCATGATTTAAATCGTTGATTTAAATCGGCATGATTTAAATCAATCCACCCTGCGCAATAGCCATTTGTGGAATCGGATCCACATGCGGCTATTGACCCGTTAAATGCCGCTGTCAAACGCTGACAGCGGCATTTAACAAGCGCTTCCGGAAATCCGCCCACTGGTGACCCGCATCACGTGATCGCGGGTCACCGGCATGTTAACCAGAGATTTCCTGGAGACCTCTATGGTTGTCAGTGACGGATTGCTGTGAGCGCCACCCAGTGGACGGCACTCAAAGCAACTGAGTAATTCTACTACATAAAGGCGAACTGATCATCGCCTGTATGTAGCAGGGCCGATCGGGTTATGGCAGCTTCTAGTCTCCAATGGAGATTATTGAAGCATGCCAAAAGTAAAAAAAAAAAAAAAAAAAAGTTTTTAAAAATATAAAAAAATATAAAAGTTCAAATCACCCCCCCCTTTCGCCCCACTCAAAATAAAACAATTAAAGAAAAAAAAATCACACATATACATATTAGGTATTGCTGCGTTCAGAATAGCCTGATCTATCAATAAAAAAAAAGGATTAACCTGATCACTAAACGGCGTAGCGAGAAAAAAAAAATCAAAATCGCCAGAATTATGTTTTTTAGGTCGCAGTGACATTGAATTAAAATGCAATAACGGGCGATCAAAAGATCGTATCTGCACCAAAATTTTTATCATTAAAAACGTCAGCTCGGCACGCAAAAAATAAACCCTCACCCAACCCAAGGGCACAAAAAATGGAGACACTACGGGTCTCTGAAAATAGCGCAATTTTGTATTTTTTTTTCTTTTTAACAAACTTTGGAATGTTTTTTCACCACTTAGATAAAAAAGAACCTAGACATGTTTGGGGTCTATGAACTTGTAATGACCTGGGGGTCTGTTTTAGCATTTAGTGAACCTAGTAAAAAAGCCAAACAAAAAACACTTCACTGACTGAGGCCCTGGCCGGGCGTCACTGCACCGACTGAGGCCCTGGCCGGGCGTCACTGCACCGACTGAGGCCCTGGCCGGGCGTCACTGCACCGACTGAGGCCCTGGCCGGGCGTCACTGCACCGACTGAGGCCCTGGCCGGGCGTCACTGCACCGACTGAGGCCCTGGCCGGGCGTCACTGCACCGACTGAGGCCCTGGCCGGGCGTCACTGCACCGACTGAGGCCCTGGCCGGGCGTCACTGCACCGACTGAGGCCCTGGCCGGGCGTCACTGCACCGACTGAGGCCCTGGCCGGGCGTCACTGCACCGACTGAGGCCCTGGCCGGGCGTCACTGCACCGACTGAGGCCCTGGCCGGGCGTCACTGCACCGACTGAGGCCCTGGCCGGGCGTCACTGCACCGACTGAGGCCCTGGCCGGGCGTCACTGCACCGACTGAGGCCCTGGCCGGGCGTCACTGCACCGACTGAGGCCCTGGCCGGGCGTCACTGCACCGACTGAGGCCCTGGCCGGGCGTCACTGCACCGACTGAGGCCCTGGCCGGGCGTCACTGCACCGACTGAGGCCCTGGCCGGGCGTCACTGCACCGACTGAGGCCCTGGCCGGGCGTCACTGCACCGACTGAGGCCCTGGCCGGGCGTCACTGCACCGACTGAGGCCCTGGCCGGGCGTCACTGCACCGACTGAGGCCCTGGCCAGGCGTCACTGCACGACTGAGGCCCTGGCCGGGCGTCACTGCACCGACTGAGGCCCTGGCCGGGCGTCACTGCACCGACTGAGGCCCTGGCCGGGCGTCACTGCACCGACTGAGGCCCTGGCCGGGCGTCACTGCACCGACTGAGGTACAACTTAAAATTTTGGAATGGAAATTATTTTATTAACATTACTTTCATGTTATGGGTTAAAAAATGTTCCAAGAAACTCAGTCTTGTCAAAACTTTGGAAATTGTTCTCGTATAATAATAATATATATATATATACATATACACAAACATATCAATATCTCACTGAACACATCTTCACTAGAGATTTAGAAATGATTCTCTCCTGAAGCATTAACAGCCATACGATTACCTGATCTGAAAATACACAGGTAGATTCCACCTATTATTAAAACTGTGGTAGGAGGGATGTGCACGTAACCTCTTTACACTTGCTTGTGAACCACACTGTCTTTCAAACCTCCTCAGAAAATCCATGCTTATAGTGTATTTCTGAAAAAAAACAAACACAAACCTCATCAAAATAACAGAATAATAAATTTAAGGTCACATTTATATAGTTATAAGAGGAGCTTTTCCCCAAACACTCATTCATGGCATATCTAAGTTGTTAAGTCAGACCCTAAAAATCAGAGCATAATGTCATTTTGATCTAAAATCTGTGCAGAAAACAGTCAGTCAAATCTATTCTATTATTTCTAAACACTGTTTTTTGGTGATTGCTTTGTATCTCCGTTCATACTGCACCCACACACACAAATGATACACCACTTGAAAGGTAAACTTGCCCCCTTCAGCAAGAAAATAGCCAAACAAACCACACATCCACGATTTGATCACAAAATACAGTTTAAACATTAATTTTCATAAACCTGCAGTAAGGAAAAATGACCTGCAGGTGGCACCACAGTACCCCAAAGAACACTACCACAAAGCTGCTTACAGACTTCACAAACAAATCCAAACATTTGCCTTTGGGGCTTTCCAGCTTGACCAGCCTATTTCAGGCACATTGGAGGATTGTACACTTCAGTGCAGGTGAGGCACATATGCAAACACATTTGTAAACATGCACTGCTTTTTCGCTGATTACTTCGCTCCACACACACAAATGATACGCCATTTGAAAGGTAAACTTGCCCCTTCAGCAAGAAAAGACCCAAACAAACCACGCATTTACGATTTTATCACTAAAGACAGTTTAAACATTCATTTTCATAAACCTACAGAAAGAAACAAAGACCTGCAGGTGGCACCTAAACCGGAAGACATTTTTTGGCCTCTACTTATCAATCCAATTTATTGTATTACCAAGCTACATATATAAATGCCTGTCTGTGTTCATCATCTCATGAAATACATTTACATTTGACCAGCTTACTTTTTCTGAAATTGCCTGCGCCCCGACGACGCTCGGGCCAAGCTAGTGTATATATATATATATATATATACATATATATGTGTATATATATATCTATATATCTATATATATATAGATATATAGATCTATATATCTATATATCTATATAGATAGATATAGATATATATAGATATATAGATATATATATCTATATATCTATATCTATATAGATATATAGATACTTTGAAGCAATTTTTCATATTTTTTATCTTTTAAATTTGGTGTCATTTTATAAATGCATATGTGAAGTTTTGATCAGAATTCTATGAAGAAAAGGACAAAGAAACTGTATATTTAAAGCTAAATGAGGATTTATAACAGGAAGAAAAAACAGATCATACAAAATATCGGAATGACAACATTGTAGCCTTTTAACGAACATATAACTGTTTTAGCTGCCACTTCAAAATAAAAACACATGAAAAATAAAAAATGATTGTTACAGTACAATAACTTTAGCTGATGGGACAATTTTGAAACGCTCAGCAAACACAAGTACCTTAACTATAGTATAAAAAAAGTCAAAACTGGAGACAGACTAAAAGCTACCACCAGTTGTCTGATTAACCCATTACTGACAGACAATTTTAACCTAAAAGGGGTTGTGCCACCATGTAACATATAGGTAACGCTGTAGACATCATGGAAAGAAACTGTTTTGTAATGTAACCCGTTCAGCCCGAGTCATTTTCCATTTTTTTCCGGTTTCCGCTACGATTCTTCCTAGAGCCATAACTTTATTTTTCTGTTAATATGGCCATGTGAGGGCTTATTTTTTGCAGGACGAGTTGTACTTTTGAATGACACCACTGATTTTACCATATAAATTCCACAGTTTATTTTTTTTTACCACATTAATCAAATGCTAAAATGGACCTGCAACTATGATTCTCCAGGTCATTACGAGTTCGCAGTTACCAAACATGTAGAAGTTCTTTATTTAAGTGGTGAAAAAAATCCAAAGTTTGGAAAAAAGAAAAAAAAAAAAGGCGTCATTTTCTGAGACCCGTAGTGTGTAGTGCATTTTTTTGCAATCTAGGTCTGGGTGAGCGCTTATTATTAGCGCATATACCATATTGGGGTAGATACAATGTTTTGATCATGTGTTGTTGCATTTTATTGTAATATTGCAGCACCCAAAAAACAGTAATTCTATTATTAATTCTTTTCTCGTTACGCTGTTAACTGATCGGGCTTTTCTGAACGCAACGATACCAAATAGGTGTATTTTTTTCTTTTGAATGGGGCAAAATACTTGAAACTTGAAGTTGCAATTTACCGATCGCTTGTGCTACACATAGCAGGGCTGTTAGATGCAGTGAAGCGTCTTAACTGACTGCGCCGCCGTGTGCCTCCTGCCCCCTTCTTGATGAGCAGAGCTAAATAAGTGTTTGTCTTGCTGATGGCTGCTACCAGTGCAGAACAGTTGTGATGAGTTGGGCATCTGGTTGCTGCTCTGTACATGGGCAACACTTGAGCTGACAGAGCTTTGTCTGAGAGTTCTGTCATCTCTATCACATCCTTCACAGACCGCAGCAACCTGATGACAAACACATCACATGTGCTGAACGCTCTGCCCTGGCAGCAGTGATCCGAAGACAAACCACTAACTACCTCACTGGTCCAGCTCCCCTCTGGTGGCACAGGTCAGCACCCACACCTCTTTCTCCACAGCTGTGACATATCTCCTCCCACACTTCCTGCTCTCTACAGACCTCCCCAGCAAGGAGCTGAATCAGCAGCAGAGTTTAGCAAGTGCTATGTCTGCTCAAGCGATGTTACCAGAGTAGAGAGCGACAGTTGTGATGACTTTGTCATCTGGCCAATCTTTGTATGTCCTTACAGCTCCCCTATTCTTTTTATGTCTTCCCATGCCTCTCGGGGCTTCATGCATTAGTCTCAAAATGTGGTTTTTAAGGAAATCCATCAGCAGGTTTTGCTATGCAATATGAGAACAGCACAATGTAGGGACAGAGATAGTGATTCCAGCGCTGTATCACTTAGTTTGCTGGGTGCAGCAGTTATGATAGTTTTCTCTGCTGCAGATCTAGCAGTGCTCAGTTGTTGAGCTGTGTATAACCCTTCCCACACCACAGCTTTCTGTGTACATTGTACAGTGACAGAGCTTCTAATCACTGCTGGGGGTTCTGGCTGGACTAGGATGCAGGAAGCCAGTTGTCCAGTAGTGATAACCTCCTACTGATAAGACATGAATTGTATTGAAAAAGAAAAACACAGCCCAGTAAGTGACACATCCTAGAAATCAGGGTCTGTTCCCTATATTATGGTGTTCTCAGATTACATAGTAAAACCTGCTGGCAAATTCACTTTAATAGATAGTTCTAGAACAATGTATGATCATAGCCTCAGAACTGCTGAGAAACATTGCCATAGTTAATTAAAAGTCGATTACCTGATGAAATATACTGGGATTTCCGGGGTTAAAAAGGGAAGGCAATTTTTCTTCTAATCCAAAAGCTATTTCTGGCCAAACAGAATTCACTAAGAAGTCATATCCTGGAACCATATCAGCTTTTTCACTAAAAGATATCAGATAGTAATGTCAGTTTTTAAAGCAGCACAGGGCTTCACCTGCACATGTAACTTCTCCATTAAACTTATTGCAACGTGGTAAACTTAGGAATGCCTAAAGGTTATCCATCTCAGACATTAAACAAAAAAAAGGTGAAATACAAATGATACAAAAAGACATATAACTAACTTTTAGCAATAGACAATGTATGCAAATTGTAACTGTACCTTGAAATGGCTCCTCCGGTTACCTCTCTCAGAAGTCGACAGTGGTGGGGAACAAACTCGAGAAGCTTGTTAAACATAACCTGCAGACCATTTGGATGGGATTGTACATATTGTTCTACTATAACCTGTCAAAATAAAATAAATTGATAGTGTGACCTACCGTAACTAAATGAAATCTGCATCTCAACAATTGAGGACTTCTGAAAAGGGCTACACTTGTCTTACAAGTACAAATAGAACATATGTAAATATGACGTATGAGAGTTAGCAAGAACTATTCACCTAGAAGGATGAATTGTATTATAAGAATTACTATTGTCTGTATGGTTCAAGGGAATGGGTCATTATAAAATGATCTACTGTTTAAATCAGGTTTGTTTGTAGTTTTTATTTCAATTTTTCATATCTTGAGCCTAAAAGTCAGTATAAAACCTTCAACCCTTTGCGCCACAGCCTGTTTTCACCTTCCTGACAAGGCCAAATTGTATTTTATTTTTTAATTCTGACAACTGTCACTTTATGTGGTAACTCTGGAACGCTTCTATATATCCCAGTGATTCGGAGAATGTTTTCTCGTGATACATTGTACTTCATATTAGGAAATTTAGGTCAATATGATTTGCATCTTTTTACAAAGATAACAAATTTGACAAACATTTTGAAAAATTCACAATTTTTGATATTCACATTTTTATGCTGTCAAAACAAATATGTTTATGATCCCAAACATATGTCAGCAAATGTCCCATATCAAAATCCTAATGTCCCATATCTCAGAAATCCTCCAAACAAGACCCCTATTGTAAAAACTCCACCCCTCGGGCTATTCAAAACTGCATTCATGAATGTTAACCCTTCAGGTTAATAATCACGGGAATAATAGTAATGTGGAAGAAAATAATGAAAAATTACGTATTTTTCCACAAAAATGTTGCTTTAGCCCCAAATTTTTAATTTTCACAAGGGAAACAAGAGAAATTGCACAACAAATTGGGTGATCCATTTTCTCCAGAGTATGCCGATGCCCCATATGTGGGGGGAAACTACTGTTTGGACACATGGCAGGGCGCGGAAGGGAAGAAGTGCTATTTGACATTCGAGC
>JARQOD010000005.1:391293241-391353034 GCA_033576555.1 Oophaga sylvatica | reverse complement strand
ATAAAGGTCTACCCACCACCACAGTAAAAAAAAAATCAGCACAAGGAGCATGGACTTGCCTTTTTTTTTCTTATATCATCTTGTTTGGCCAGACGCTCATCCACCGCACTTATGCTGTCATTAACTGATGTTTTCAGGCTCTAAAAATTGAAAGGAAGAGGAAATTTGAAGTTTAGCAAAGGTATACAGTGTGTCATATGATTAGAGCATGCAACATGCAATTGGTGTAATCACAGTAACAGTATTTATACCAGTCTGAAAATGATTTGCTGGTTTTATTAAAATAAAGCTTATAATATCTACAGATCTATTTTTTGTTGCAAATAATTTTTATAACCAAAATGTAAAATACCCCACACATACCAATACTTCTTCTTTCAGTTGTCCCAGTGGTACAGAAAGTTGACTCAGAGCTTTATCCATTCCAACCTGTACAATAAGATTAGGAAGATATCAAACAAAATCAAACTATTTGTTTTCAGATATAAACATTGTCACTATGTCCCAATAAAGCCAAATGCCTCCCACTAAAGAAAACCAAAAACACTAATGCAAAAAGTGGAAGGTACAGTCACAATTTTGTCTGCTGCAGATCTAGCAGAGCTGTTGTTGAGCTGTATGTATACATTGTATGGTGACAGAGAGCTGCTAATCACTGCTGGGACGTGGTTGGACTGGGATGCAGGAGGACAGTTGTCCTGTAGTGATAATCTCCTGCTGATAAGACACTGATTGTAGTGAAATAGCAAAACCCAGCTCAGTAAGGCTGGTTTCACATTTGCGTTGGGCAGAGCAGCAGAGGGCTGCGTACTTCCTCCAAGCCCCGCCCACTGCCGCACCTCTTCCGTTCAGCTGCACCTACGGCTGCATATTGCATTTTGTTATGGTCGGCAAAGCGTCAAAACGACGCATGAGGACGCATCCGCATGGCCTACGTACCCAATGTTAAAGATAGGTACGCAGGATGCATGCAGACGTAGGTGGAACTGAACAGAAGAGGTGTGGCTTAACGGAGGAAGTGCGCAGACCTCCGCAGCTCTGCCCAATGCAAATGTGAAACCAGCCTAAGTGACACATCGCCGTAACCTGGGTGTAAGCCCCTTCATCATGCTCCTCTTCGATTGCATACCAAAAGCCTGCTGACAGATTCCCCTTTAACACATCTGAAAGTATATGAAAATCCCTGAAGAAATATATTGTACCAAATTGGTCGAGAGGTTGACAAAGTCTGCGTAGTCCTTGTTAATGAGCTCAACCATGGCAGTTTTCAGGAGACGGTAATAAACCTCAAGATCGTCCCGAAGATCTTCCAGCTGCACGCGCTTTCTACATTCTGACACAAAGTGGTCGACATCAAACGAGTCCTAGTGAAAGAGTAAATTATATGTACAATTTGTACACAACAGGAACACAATATTTCACAAAAAATTTCCAATACCATACCACAGAAAATGTCACTTACCTGCAGATATAGGGATAACGTGCAGATAATAG
Organism: Oophaga sylvatica; assembly: GCA_033576555.1. Taxonomy (NCBI): domain Eukaryota; kingdom Metazoa; phylum Chordata; class Amphibia; order Anura; family Dendrobatidae; genus Oophaga; species Oophaga sylvatica. Next base: position 391,351,540 of record JARQOD010000005.1, on the reverse strand, counting down.
CGTTACAATGCTGCCCGGACGCTGCCCTGAAAGTGTGACTATTGGGAGAAAATGATCTTGTTTTCTTACTGGAGCCGCCGGCTTTCAGTCACAGAGCAGGCACAGAGCCACTATACTGAGGGACGGCTGGAAGCACACCTGCCACTCTGACAGCCGGCTCTGCAGCGCATCTGTGGCACGGCGTGCTGTCAGGCCAAGTGCCGGGGTGTGTATACAGTATAATGAGCAGTGCTGGAAGCGGTGACTGAAAGCCGGCGGCTCCTGGGAGGAAAGAAGGGAATTTTCTCCCAATAGTCGCCCTTTCAGAGCAGCAGCCGGGCACCTGCACAGTGTCACTAGATCTGCAGGTCAACAGCAGGCAGTCAGCTCTAGCTCCCAGCATTGCTGCCTCACAGGACACTGCTGCGCTATGCACAGCATATATGGAGCAGACAGCGCAGGCACTTCATACAGGGACACTCGGGAGCACGCAGGACCGCACAAGTCACACGTGGGAGGGAGAACATCGCTCCTACCTTCATGAACTCATCTTTATCGAAACACAAGGCGCTCGGGCTCTGTGGCAGCTGCATTCTCCCTCTCTCCATCACACAGCTCCTGACAACCATCAGCTGACGCGTCACTTCCGCCAACCTCAAGGATCTGATGACGGCGAGAGCGACGCCTTGGACAGCAAGCTTCGAATCACAGCGCCACCTGGTGGACGCCGAACGTGAACGCAGCATGGAACTGAACTAACTGCATTATTATTATCATTATTACTGTTATTGTACACCAAAATGCCTTACACGGGTGATAGTGGTAATAATAACCCATACAGAGATGATATTAATAATAATAAGATATAATATTAATAGCAATTCATTGCAAATATAATAATATTAATTATTATTTACCGAAATAAGAAGACTGAATAAAAAAGTTAATAATAATCATTCACTACAGCGACGATAATAATAAGGTAATGATAAATCCATTATATAGATGATAATAATGATAATAAATCCTTACAGAGCTGATAATAGTGATATTTATTTACTTTGATTATAATTATTTCATTACGAAATTATTACTATTAATATTTTCATTATTATCACAGTGAGAAATTATTATCATAGTTTCTGTGAGAAATTATTATCACGCTTGTTCGAAAAGATTGATTGTATGGTCAGAACGCATTACATAAAGTGCATATGCACATATTGGATTCTAATCTGTATTAAAAATGAGACATTTGGCAAATAATTGATCAATTCTTTGAGCCACCCCGCCACGACAAGGCATTCTCATATGGGGCAGTCCTACTCTACGTTTTTTATATTCGCTGTGCCATTACGGCCTCCTAAATGTATTAAAAGCAAGACAGTATAAAATGGAAAAGTACTTGAAGCATTGCTGAATCACTCCCATGGTGCCAGTAAGGCAAGCGCAGATAAAAGCCGACCAGGTCCAGAGATGGACATTTCAGATCTGACCTCCACACTGCCAAACCAACAGCCACAGATGAAGGGTGAAACAGGCCCAGACACAGGTGTAAAATCAAATAGAGCCTAGGGCAGGGTAGGGCTGCTGTATGTGTGCACAGCAGCCTAGGTCAATCACCAAAAAAAACACAGATATTTTGCAAAAAAATTTTTTTTGCAGTCTTGCTTTTAATACATTTAGGAGGCCGTAATGGCACAGCGAATATAAAAAATGTAGAGTAGGATTGCCCCATATGAGAATGCCTTGTCGTGGCGGGGTGGCTCAAAGAATTGATCAATTATTTGCCAAATGTCTCATTTTTAAACCAATATGTGCATATGCACTTTATGTATTGCATGCTGACCATAGGCAGCGCTGGCTTCTCCCCCTTTTTTTACTTAATAAAAATAATAGTATCATATGTATCATTATTATTTGTGATAGATATTATTGTAAAATCTATAGCATTCTCATAGTTCATAGTGAATATTGAAGCAAGGCTATGAGCCCTGATGGTTTTCTGAAGACCAGCCCTGATGTGGGGAAACCGGAGGGGAGATAGGTGGGCGTAACTTGTAGTAATAAAAGCAAATGCCAAATTATAATCTTGGTCTGTCCTGGGAGATGTTGTTTCTCTTAGTTCTGTCTATTACCCCCCAAAACTGAAGAGCTCCCCTTCATAAAAGCCAGAGCCAACCCTGCGACATCAGGTTTAGTACATTTCTTCTGTTTATACTTTTTTTATGTAATTGTATATACTGTATTGTTTTGTCCATTTTGTAACATCTTTTGTATATTTTTATAAACACTCCCTACCTATCCGGATTAAATATATAAAATGTAATAGCTTAGTTCCTCTTGCTCTACAAACCGCACCTCTGAAGCCATGTCAACCGTTGTCCAATCGGCCTATATTAATTGATTGGTGGTGGCAGCTAGTTTTTAGTGGGTTAGTCTGGAGCATGAAGGTGACCATACCAAAGTATATTTGCAGTATATTCCAAGCGTTGGAATCGGATGTGTATATACTATACGCTCACTGTGAGCTCCCTAATATCCGGCCTAGTAGTGAAAGCATCCGTGGCCTCGTCCATTAATTGTCTTGGCGATTGGAGCAGAGTGTTGATTCGTGAGCATCTGGCAACAATGAGCAGAATTCTGAGGGATCTCCTGGCTGTTTCCATTATAGTTAGCATTTCTGTAAGGAATTATTATTGTGTCTGAACAATTATTCTTAGTTCTTACAAAGATATAAATAATAATAATGATACATATGATAATAATAATTTATTACAGATATGATAACAACAATAACAATAATACGAATAACAATAAGTTTTCTTTATCCCCTTAACGACCGTCGATACGCCTTTTAACGGCGGTAGTTAAGGTACTTAAACCACAGCGCCGTTAATTAACGGCGCTGTGGAAAAAGTGTATAGCGCCCCCCACAGTCTCATTTTCTCCGGGGTCTCGGCTACCGAGACCCAGAGAACATGAATCGGGTCGGTTTTTACCGACCCCGATGTTGCGATCTCCGTTATTAATCCTATAACAGCGATCGCAGCAAAAAAAAAAAATCTGATGTGCCATTTAATTTCTCTCTGCCAGGGGTAGCCGAGACCCCAGAGAACATGATCCGGGTCGGTATTTACTGACCCTGGTGTTGCGATCACCGTTATAACAGTAACAAAAAAAAATGATTTCTCTCCCCAAGGACCCCCGACCTCCCTGTACCTCCCGGTGTCCCCTCTGTCCGCCGGCAGCTCCTGCAGCTCCGGCCTCTTCATCATGTAAAAAAAATGGCGGGCGAATGCGCAGTGCGCCCGCCGAATCTGCCTAGCGGCAGATTAAAAAAATGAATGAAAGTACATTTTGATCACTGTGATAAACTATCACAGTGATCAAAATAAAAAAAAAAACAGTACATAACCCCCCCCTTTATCACCCTCTTAGTTAGGGACATATAATAAAATAAAGAAATTTTATTTATTTTTATTTTTCCATTAGGGTTAGGGTTATAATTAGGGTTAGTTTTGGAATTAGGGTTAGGGTTAGGCTGGGTTCATACTGCGTTATGGCAGTCCGTTAGACGGACTGCGTTACACCGCGGTATAACGCGGTGTAATGCAGTCCGTTAACGCTGCCATTCACCCTCATTTGAGGGCGCATCGCGACGCATGCCGCTTTTTCACGACATGCCGTCATTCAGTGATGGAGCCTCGGACGCGGCCTGCAGCTTCGGGGCTCCGTCACAGCTAGCGCAGATGAATCATCTGCTGATTCCTCTGCGCTAGCGGGTATATCATAACGCGATCGCGTTATGCTATACCGTTACCAGGCCATCAACGCTATGTGTTGAACGGGCTGGTAAAACGCAATATGAACCTAGCCTTAGGGTTAGGGTTAAGGTTATAATTAGGGTTAGGGTTGGAATTAGGGTTAGGGTTACAATTAGGGATGGAATTAGGGTTGGGATTAGGGTTAGGATTAGGGTTGGCATTAGGGTTAAGGGTGTGTTGGGGTGAGGGTTGGAGGTAGAATTGAGGGGTTTCCACTATTTAGGCACATCAGGGGGTCTCCAAGCACGACGTGGCGTTCAAAAAGTCAAATGGTGCTCCCTCCCTTCCGAGCCATGCCTTGCGCCCAAACAGTGGTTTACCCCAACATATGGGGCATTAGCGTACTCAGGACAAATTGCACACCAATTTTGTTGGCCTAATTTCTCCTGTTACCCTTGGGAAAATAAAAAATTGCTGGCTAAAAAAAATCATTTTTGAGGAAAAAAATGATTTTTTATTTTCACGGCTCTACGTTATAATCTTCTGTGAAGCACTTGGAGGTTCAAAGTGCTCACCACACATCTAGATAAGTTCCTTAAGGGGTCTAGTTTCCAAAACGGGGTCACTTGTTGGGGGTTTCCACTGTTTAGGCACATCAGGGGCTCTCCAAATGCGACATGGCGTCCAGCCAATTCTGAGTTGAAAATGCAAACGGCGCTCCTTCCCTTGCGACCTCTGCCGTGCGCCCAAAAAGTGGTTTACCCCTACATTTGGGGTATCGGCGTATTCAGGAGAAATTGCACAACAAATTTTGTGGTTCATTTTTCTTTTAACACTTGTGAAAATAAAAAAATTGGTTCCAAAGTAAAGCTTTTGCAAAAAAAGTTAAATGTTAATTTTTTTCCTTCCACATTGCTTCAGTTCCTGTGAAGCACGTAAAGGGTTAATAAACTTCTTGAATGTGGTTTTGAGCACCTTGAGGGGTGCAGTTTTTAGAATGGTGTCACTTTTGGGTATTTTCTATCATATAGACCCCTCAAAGTGACTTCAAATGTGAGGTGGTCCCTAAAAAAAAAATGGTGTTGTAAAAATGAGAAATCGCTGGTCAACTTTTAACCCTTATAACTTCGTAACAAAAAAAATTTTGTTCCCAAAATTGTGCTGATGTAAAGTAGACATGTGGGAAATGTTATTTATTAAGAAACTTGTGTGACATATCTCTCTGATTTAAGGGCATAAAAATTTAAATTTTGAAAATTGCTAAATTTTCCAAATTTCTGCCATATTTCCATTTTTTTCACAAATAAACGCAGTCATATAAAAATATTTTTTACCACTAACGTGAAGTACAATATGTCATGAAAAAAACAATGTCAGAATCAGCAGGATCCGTTAAAGCGTTCCAGAGTTATAACCTCATAAAGTGACAGTGGTCAGAATTGTAAAAATTGGCCCGGTCATTAAGCTGCAAATTGGCTCTGTCACTAAGGGGTTAAATATAGCGCCAACATACTCCGCAGCACTTTACAATTGAGACATGTACAGACAAAAAATACATTACTGAGTAACATATTATTCAACTATAAGAATAGAGGACACAACAGTTGACAAGTGCTTTGTCATGCATGATCCAGCCATCATTAGATTAAATAGGAGTATTCAGATAAAGCTGCGTGTTCCAGACATCAGTCAGAATCTAAGTACAGTTACCAAGTGCTATTTGATGCATGGAGGATGTGGACACAGATGAATAGGAGGGACCAAATTTAGAAAGGGGGAACAGGGAAGAGTTAGATTAGTGAAGTGAGGTGATTGGTCTAAGTATTTTTTTCATGCAAAAAATGTGGAGGCTAGGTATTAGTCGTATCATCAGCAGCATGAGAGAAGTCTTGGAGACCAAGGTGGGAAGTTCAGATTATGGATGTCATAGAAAATATTGAAATCTCTTCTCCACACGGAATTGCAGGGACAAAATAGCTGTCAGTCACAGCCAGACTGATACCAGGCCACATTCACTCACTTCCCCCTCGCTGCTTCCCTCTCTCTTTTTGCAATAAGAAAAGAGCTAGCAATCAAAGGTGCCTTTATGTGAGTTGTGGGGACACGGGGGTCAGTGGGTGCTCTCGTCCACTGGCCCAGCTCTCTTTAGAAATACTGCATGAATCAGGGCTCATACCACTGCATGCCCGCTCTCTATCCCCGAGGGCAGAACACTACTCAGACAACACAGGGTTAGGGTAAAACAGTGTGGCAATAATTTGTTGAACCACCAACACATAATTGCAAAACAGAACAGTCCCAGCAAAATACCCAAAGATGGTGTGTAAGGCTGCCAAGGTGGTAGTCGTGGCAACGGGCCGTACGGGTCCACACCCTGGCGCCCCACAGATAAAATACAATGTCCTTTCTGCTGCAGGTGCAGAGTGTGCAGCACTGCACTCACGTTTACTGTCAGAGTCCCCTCAAATTCTGTCACTGGCTCCGCGTTCCTGAGCTCCACAAACCATTCAAAAGACAAAGTTCTTTTAAAACAGTTTAACTTAACTAAGCAGGAGGGTATCCATCACATTTGCAGCACAACATACACAGAGCAGCATGTCCGGCACTTTCTCTGCCTTCCGGGCAGCCTCTGTTCTTCCTGACAACTTTGTCTCTCTTCTGACAGTCCCTGCCTCGCTCCTGGACAATCTTTGTCCCATCTGTGCTTTCAGTCCCACCAGCTTCCTACCGTTCCTTCATCCGGTTTCAGTAGGAAAAAGTGCCAGGTTCGCCGTTTCAGGTCCATCTGCCCCGGTCATAGACCCCGGATCCCTCTTGTAACGGTCCTGTCTAAGCTGGTGCCCTTGTAATGGGTTACAATGTATAGTATCTGTCTCTAACCCCTTTTAGGCCCCTTTCACACATCCGGTTTTTTGTGTCAGGCATAATCCGTCGAATACCTGAAGGGACGGATCCGGCGCTGAAATGAAAAAACTGATGCAACGGATCAGTTTTTTTTGCTGGATCCGACCTGAACTTTTGAACCCGGAAAAAGAAGTTTTGCAGCCGGAAAATGCAGTTACGCATGTCCGGACCGAGTAGTAGTAGTAGTTATCCAGAATCCGGATCAGTCTTTTGACGGATTTCACAAAAGACTGGTCCGGTTCCATAGACTTCTATTATTTCCGGCCGCCTGATGGGCCGCTTCAGGCACTATCAGGCGGCTCCAGAAAAAAAATACATTCAAAAATGGATGCAAGGCAATGACATCAGGCGCGATCCGGTGCTAATAAAAGTCAATGGTAAAAAAATGCATCCGGTACCGGATCCGTTTTTTTAACAACACGCCAGATCGCGCCTGAAGTCAAAAAACGGATGTGTGAAAGAGGCCTAAGTTATATAACTGTGGTTTATTAATATTGTATATTACTGTGTATTTTAGCTTCTCTTTCCCAATGTACAATGTCTTGAAATAGGGAAAGCGCAGTTCTAAGTTTAGTCACTAGATGGGGTCATACAGATCATTGAACTGTATAGTATAGTAGGAATAAGGGAACCAGGATGTAGATAGTTAAATATAGGAGGGATCACTGTGGGTAAGACAGGAAAGACTTCCTGATAGAGTCAGTTGGTGCCTGGGTCCTGGGTGCCCGTTGAGCTTGGGTGGGATGCTTAGCCCCGGGCTACACTGTGTCACGCAACATTTGGCAAGAGCAGGGCCCAGCCATCCAGTATCTGTGGCCAGAACAACAGCTTTGGAAGCAGTTGCAACCGTGCTAACACTGCGGTATTATTGGGACTGCAGTTGCTAGAGAAGTCTAAGGTGTAAGGGCAGGTCGCTCATCATGTGGCAGCTTATTGCGTGGACTGATGCCCTCAGAACCGGGGCAAAATGGCTGAGGGAACTCCAAAACAAAGTACATCTGGACAGGGAGGACGCTGAGGAATCAAAAGATACAGTCCATCCCGGAAGCAAGCTTAATGTTAGCAGGAGGAGAACAGGGAAAGAGGAAGAATTGTGTACTGTGGAACCTAATGTAAAGGCTGTGAAGAATATGGATGTGCTGCATACAGAAACCAGTAAAGTTGTTTTTTGAAAGTTAAAATGGACTGTGTCTCTATTTACGCAAAATCGTCTATAGGGAGCCTTCAGCCAAATAGAGGAGACCGTGACAGCGCAGAAAGAGAAGACACAGGTATGCAAAGTAATGGACATTGTTTCTCTGTGATTGGAGGCCAGGGCACGTTAAAGCGAATGTTCTCAGCCACGACTACCACCCTGGCCGACCCTAACACCCACCTGCATGACTCTCAGCCTGGGGCCCCTTCCTGTCATAGCAGACTGTGTCTTTCACTGCTGCTCCTGACTCCTTGCCCTGGGCAAGGTTGCCTGGGCTCTGCTGCCTAACCAGGAAGTATCTCTCCTATAATCTATTGCTCTGCACTGCACTGCTCTAACTCTTCCCCACTAGACAAACCCTTATGCTGCCTGTACCTAAACTAACACTCCTATTCCTATCTCTAAGGGTGTGTTTCCATGTAGCGGCATGCAGGAGTTTTGGACGGAGCGGAAACCCCGCTCCGCCCAAAGCGCCACCCCCTTCTGAACGCGCGGTGATTCCGGATGTGTTCATTGAACACATCTGGAATCGCTGCACCGCTACATAGGACTGTGCTATTTACCTTGCGGCGACGATCCGTCGCCGCAAGGTAAATAGACATGCTGCGTTCTGAAAAGACGCGCTGCAAGTCCGGTTTCGCGGGTGTGTCACCCGCGTAATCGGACGCATAGTGGAGACAGGATTTCATAAAATCCCTCCACTATGCAGGAACATCTGGCCACTGCGGATTAAACGCTGCGGTAGGACGCAGTGTCCAATCCGCAGCTAATACTGAGTGTTTCCGCTACGTGGAAACATACCCTAATATGCCCCCTCTATTCTAACCCCACTATTGTTCTATATTAGCTTATACCCTATCCTAGCCCTAATCCTATACACAACACATGGTACATAGTGTTGAGCATTCCGATACCGCAAGTATCGGGTATCGGCCAATATTCGCGGTATCGGAATTCCGATACTGAGTTCCGATACTTTTGCCATATCGTATACCGGAATCGGAAGTTCCCATAATGCTATGAGAGGCAGTGTGATTTGATTCAGCCAATGAGGAATCCTAAGAAGTGTGGGCACATCCTGTAAGGCTGCGGTCATGTTAACTAATGGCATGGCTGTGATTGGCTGCTGAAATGATGTCATGAATGCAGTATAAAAGGCGCCGCCGCCATTTTGGTTTCACTCTGCTGTGAATTCAGTTAGGGACAGAACGCTGCTCTTCTGACTCTAAGGGACAGTTAGAGATTGCAATTTTGTGTATTGTGCTTTAGGCAGACTAGTTTACCAACCGCTGTGTAAAGCTTCCATTTGCCTTGCAGTGCTGTTTTCACAGCTGTCTGCAAGGTCTGTATGTGAGTGCAGGTCACGCTGAAGTTTGTTCTGCATCCACTACTGGTTGTAGTCTGCTCAGCGTGTGTCACTGCCTCATACTTTTTCTTTTTTTTTAATTGCTGCTGCTCAATTCAATTTTAATTAACTCTCTCCTATTAGTGTGCCGCGCTTCCATCCGTATCCAATACATTTGTTGCAAACACTATAGGAGTAGATAGCGGAGCCTTTCATAGCTACTGCACAGTTCTTTGCACAGTTCACGGCTGTCTGTCAGGTCTCTGTGTGAGTGCAGCTCATGCTGAAGTTTGTTCTGCATCCACTGCTGGTTGTAGTCCGCTCAGCGTGCGTCACTGCCTCTTACATTGTCCATTTTTTCTGTAGTGTTTTTTTTTTTCCTGAATTTCTCCTATTAGTGTGTTTCCATCCGTATCCAGCTAGATTGGTTGCAAACACTAGATAGGAGTAGATAGAGGAGCCTTTCGGCTGGTTTGTGGCCTGCAGGACCAGCCAGATTAGTATTACCCTATTTTTTGTAGCCTCATCTATTGCATTGTAGGTTCCTGCATTGTAATAGCTACAAAAAGTTTGTGATACTATCGATTGTACATCTTTTGTCTGAATCACAACCTTTGTTTTTTTGTGAAAAACACAAAAAAGTGAATAAAGTTCACCAAACACTACACTTGACACTTGTTAGGCCACATTAGCTCATATTAAAGTGTAGTCTTCACTTAATAAACTTAGTGTTTCTTATACCTGTTAGCAGCTGTTCAGGAATAAGCACACTAAGGCCTTACTACTTTTCTGCCTATCTTTATCAATCTACCAAGATGAAGAAGGCAGGGAGTAAGGCACATGGTCACAGTGACACAGCATCCCCCAGTTTTCCCCGGGAGCGGTCCTTTATGCGCAGCTTTGTAGGAGCTCGCCGTACCCCACTGCTGCGGGAAGAACAAATTGAAGCCGTTGTCGGATGGATGGCAGCTAACGCATCGACTTCAGTTACTTCCACATCCTCTCAGGACCAGAGCACTGAAGAGCAACCATCTGTCTCTTCACCACCTGCCAAATTGCCCAGGCAGTCAGAGAGCTCTGTACAGGAGCCAGCTCAGTCTCTACTTCTGTTCTCTGAATCTGTTGGCTTGGAAATAGGGGCCAGCCAAGCAGCATTCTAGAATGTGAAGAAGAGGGAGTATGCAGCGATGCGCAACTGCTTTGTCTCTCTGAATCTGAAGAGGCAGGTGGCCCAGTGCCTAAGGTCAGCACACCTCAGAATGCATCTGATGATGATGAGACTCAGGTGCCAGTTTCTGTTGCTCATGGTGCTGGCCAGATGACCCAGGAGAAGCAGGTGTTTGAAGAGGGTAGTGTAGATGATGAGGTCCTTGACCCATCATGGCGTGAGGAACAGGAAGGTGGTGGGAGCAGCTCTGAGGAAGAGATTCCTCCAACGGCCCAAACAGGAGGGAGAGGTAGGGGTCAGACTTGGTTGCCTGTAGCCTCCACTTTGCCACTCGTTCGGAGCAGTTCTCTTCCAAAAGCCAAAACGGGCGCTCCCAGGACTTGCAGTGCGTGGTCCTTTTTTGACACAGTTGCAGATGACATTTGCTTTGTCAAATGCAAGCTGTGTAATCAAAAAGTAAAAAGAGGTAAAAGTGTCAGCAACCTCAATACCACAAATATGTGGAAACATGTGCGGACCAAGCACGTGGTGGAGTTACAAAGACACACTGAAGACGTAGGCCAACCTACAGCACCACCTACCTCTTCAGCTCGTGTTGTAGCCTCTTCCTCCAGCTCGCACACAGCTGGTTCGGCTTCCTCACAGGATCGCCCTGGAAGAACCTCTGGCACTGGTGTACAGAGACCCAGTGTAATTCCACCCACAGCACCACATTCCCTGTCATCCTCACACTCCCAGGCCACTCTACAGCCATCGGTAGCACAGGCATGGGAGAAAGGCGGCCATACTCGGCAAACCATCCCTGAGCACAGGCTCTGAATGCTGGCATTGCAAAACTCCTGTCCCTTGAAATGCTGTCATTCAGGCTGGTGGAGACTGACAACTTCCGTAACTTCATGGCATTGGCAGTCCCACAATACAATGTGCCCAGCCGCTTTTATTTCAGCAGGCAAGCCGTCCCTGCCCTGCAAAAGCATGTGGAGGGAAAAATTAAACATGCGCTACTAAACGCCGTCAGTAGCAAGGTCCACCTGACCACCGATGCGTGGACCAGTAACCATGGACAGGAACGATACCTTTCCCTCACTGCCCATTGGGTCAATGTTGTGGAGCCGGATACAGATCTTGAGAGTGGCACTGTACGTGTTCTGCCAACTCCAAGGATTGCAGGAATCCAGTCTGTACACATTGACTCCTCCTCATACTCCAGTTCCTCAGAATCATCGCTGAGGAAGCCGTCACAGTCTACCTCCACATGGACCCGTGAATGCTTACCTGTTACTACCGATATGAGCACAGCTGTGGCCAAACGTCAACATGCCGTCCTGAAATTAATTTCTATGGGGAATCGAAGCCACACAGCGCACGAGCTCTGGAATGCCATCAAGCAGGAGAGCGACGTGTGGTTTGTGCCAGCGAATCTCCAGCCAGGCTTGGTAGTGTGTGACAATGGCCGAAATCTGGTGGCAGCTCTGGGCCTAGGCAACCTCACTCACATACCATGTCTGGCACATGTGCTCATCACCATGTGGTGATTTTAATTATAGCAGGTTCCTGCTCACCCAGAAAAGGCAAGCTTTACTGACAGAGGTGTCCACATTCACCCAGGAATTCAGATATCAGCCTAATAGAGGTATGTTCACATAGGCAGGGACCCATACGTTCTGAGACCACCTTGACGTTGGTGTATGGGCAGGCATTATTTGGCCAAATTTTGTGCAAAGCGTCTTATTCATTTTTTTCTAATATTCAAAAGCCATATTGCTATTCATGTTTCATATTTCACATTGACTTGCTTTGGCACGATAGAGTGCAACCTTTTTTTGTATAATGGGCCTGGCACATGTGCTCAACTTGGTCGTGCAGAGGTTTTTGAGGGACTATCCGGATCTTGATGCACTGCTGCACAAGGTCCGCATAGAGTGCGCTCACTTGCGGCGTTCCAGCATGGTCAGATCGCGCATTGCAACTCTGCAACGCCAATTCCGCCTTCCGGAACATCGCATCATATGTGACCTACCCACCAGGTGGAATACCACGTTACATATGTTGGAGCGGTTATGTGAGCAGCAGGCAGCAGTAATGGAGTACTAGCTGCATCAGGCGCAAAAAAGTCGCACTTCGCGCCGTTCAGACTTCACCACCACTGAGTGGGCCTCTATGAAGGACATCTGCCACGTTTTGCGTCCGTTCGATGATTCCACGCGGATGGCGAGTGCAGATGATGCACTAGTCAGCATGACTGTCCCCCTTATCTGCCTGCTTCAAAAAACACTGCAAGCACTAAGGGATGCGGTTTTGGAAGAGGTGGAGGATGAGGAGTCACAAATTCCATCACCTTCGGGACAGTCAGCGCAACGTGGTTCCTCACAAAGGCCTAGGCAGGGGACACTTTGTGAGGAGGATGAGGAGGAGTCAATGGAGGAGGAAGACATCTCTCCAGAGGAGGAAGGTACACAATGCTCTAGTAGTCAGTATGTAGAGTGAGGGTGGGGTGATGCAGAGCAGGCAGAGATGACGCCTCTTGCAGGGGACAGCGTTTCTTGGCCAGTTGGGAGTCTGCAGCACATGGTTGATTTCATGCTGCAGTGCCTGAGAAACGACCGCCGCATCGCCCACATTCTCACCACGTCTGATTATTGGGTGTACACCCTCCTAGACCCTCGCTACCGGGACAACTTACAAAGCCTCATAACACCGTTGAACCGGGAGAGTAAAATGCGGGAGTACCAAGACACACTGGTGCATTCCATCATGTTCTCCATTCCAGCCGAGAGCAGTGCTGCTAGTGCTTTACAAAGCAGCTCTGTGCGTCTAGGCAGTGGAGGAAGCTCTGCACCAAGAGGGAGCAGAAGCAGCGCCTCTGCACAAGGCAAGACCAGTATGGCCCAAATGTGGCAAAGTTTTGTGTCCCCGCCACAAATGTCTACACCATCACAGACGGCTCCAGTCAGCAGGAGGCAACGTTTCCGTCAGATGGTGACAGACTACACATCTTGCCCTCTCAGTGTACTCCCAGACGGCTCTTCCCCCTTCAAGTTTTGGGTCTCTAAGCTGGATACAAGGCCAGAGCTTAGCCAGTATGCATTGGAGGTGCTGGCTTGCCCTGCTGCTAGTGTATTATCGGAGCGCATCTTTAGTGCCGCAGGTGGTGTACTAACAGACCGTCGCATGCGACTATTCTCCAATAACGTTGACCGGCTTACTTTTCTGAAAATGAACAAGGCCTGGATCTCGCCTGAATTTGCCTGTCCGGTTTCAGATTAAATAATTGGTTGGCAACAGTATCCATGTCTCCTGTTCTGTTCATGTTTCTACCACCTGAACTGTACTCCCTGGGCTCCAACACTGCCAGCTACTGCTCAGAAGTGCCGTCTGCACAGAGAAATACACAAGCTCCTGTGTTAGTGGGGTTCAGTAACGCCAGCTGTTCCCCTGCTGTGTGTCCGGCAATAAGTCTCCTGCTCCCTCCACATGCACACATCAGATGTCAAACTTGCTCCACATAGGGCTGAGCCTACACCCTGATTGATATGCTCCAAACAAGAAAAATGGAAGCTTTACAACCATAAAATGATGAATTGTAGTCCCAAATATGTAAAAATAGACATTTTAATTATAAGCGCATGCGCAAGCACATGGCGACTACAAATGCAACCAAAAAAGCCTACATAGGGTATAGGGGTTCAAATGAATGCATGCAAGCACATTTCATAATCCATTAATGCTGCCTAAGGAACGGTATGTACACCTGTAATATAGTGCAGAAAATGGATGTAGGACTAGTCATCATCATCATTACTTATATATGTGACAGTAAAAAATACACTTATTGTGGACAACTCTTAGTTCACACCCCATATATGAAAAGTCCAGCATCTAATCCTGATAATAAGGCGCAATAATCATGCATAACCTATAAAAAGTGCATCGTGCATATTGAAAATAGCAATGTATACCTGCAAGTGCAGGTGAAACAACGCCAACGGATAGAAAAGGTTTATGCTATCTAGGTATCAGAGTGCATAGTGACTGATGGCGAATGGCGATATAATACTGTACCTCAATAAAGGCTAAGGTGTAACGGGTCAGGTAGGTGGAACCTCTGAGCTTTATTTATACAAGAAGGTTATACTTGTAAGAGAGCGGGTGGCGCCCAGGGAGACGGACAGGAAGTCACGGCAAGTGACGGGGCAGTCTCTGGTTATACGGGAAAGGATCACGGCAAGTGACCGGGGCAGTCTCTGGATTGACAGGCAGGTTGTCACGGCAAGTGACCGGGGCAGTCTCTGGATAGACAGGCAGGTTGTCACGGCAAGTGACCGGGGCAGTCTCTGGATTGACAGGCAGGTTGTCACGGCAAGTGACCGGGGTAGTCTCTGGATAGACAGGCAGGTTGTCACGGCAAGTGACCGGGGCAGTCTCTGGATTGACAGGCAGGTTGTCACAGCAAGTAACCGGGGCAGTCTCTAGATGGACAGGTATATACGACCGGAGATGGTGAAGCCTCCCGGTAGGCTAGCAGGCAGATGGCGGATGGACACTCCCAAGTGAGCAGGCGAGAGTCTCTGGAACAGCCGGGGATCACCGCTTGTGACGTCCGAACCTCCGGGTAGGGCTGCAGTCAGATGGCAGATGATCGCTCCCAAGTGAGCAGGCAAGAGTCTCTGGAATAGCCGGGGATCACCGCTTGTGACGTCCGAACCTCCGGGTAGGGCTGCAGTCAGATGGCAGATGATCGCTCCCAAGTGAGCAGGCAAGAGTCTCTGGAATAGCCGTGGATCACCACTTGTGACGTCCGAACCTCCGGGTAGACTTGCGGACAGGTAGCATACAGCAAACGGGCAGGAAACAGGCAGGTAACTGGTAACGGGACCTGAGGGCTGAAGCAGAGTGAAACAGTGCAACAACAACATTGCTCGGGCACCTCCATTAAGGAGGAAGCCCTTAATATAGGGTGGAGTCCTCCGGCATTGGCCGGGGACTTATTTGAAAAATGCGCGCGGCTCCTTTAAGAGCGGGGGAGGGCGCGGGCGCGCGCCCTAAGTCCAGCAGCAGGGAAGGAGCGCGCGGCCCCAGCAGGGCGGAAGGAGGACGCTGAGGAAGGGTAAGGGGGGCGACGTCCCTGCCTGGCAGAGGACGCTGCTGCAGGGGAACAGCGTCCCTGCCTGGCAGAAGGCAGGGACGCCGACGCTACAGTACCCCCCCCTCTAGGCCCCCCCTCTTTAGGCCAGAAAGAAATTTAGCTAGGATGTGGATGTTCTCCGAGGCTCCCACGTTCTCTCCTCAGGACCAAACCCCTTCCAATCCACCAAAAAATAAGTCTTTCTTCCTACCCTTTTGGTGGCCAGAATGTTCTCTACCTCAAATTCATCGTCAGCAGACACTGGAGCAGGAGGTGTACCTGTAGACTTGAAAAAAGAGTTAAGTACCACCGGTTTGAGGAGAGATACATGGAAAGAGTTAGGAATGCGCAAATTGGCCGGGAGTTTCAATTTATAGGACACCGGGTTGATCTGACTGATGATCTCAAAGGGACCGATGAACCGAGGGCCTAACTTGTAGGAAGGAATCTTGAGCCGGACATACTTGGACGAAAGCCAGACCTTATCCCCAGGACGGAATTGAGGAGGATCCAGATGTCTTTTGTCAGCATGTCTCTTCATACGCTCGGATGACTGAATGAGTGCGGATCGGGTACTCTCCCATATGGAGGAAAATTCTCTAACCAGAGATTCCGCAGCTGGATTGTCCACAGAGATGGTGTGTCAGGAGTCGAACCCAGTACCTCTTGTCCACTGGCCAGCAGCTCTACCATCTGAGCTATTCTGCTGGCTGCAAAGTTCCTTGCTGAACCCTGATACCATTGACTGTTCTTCCTGATTAGCTACACCTAGTGCTCTTTTGATTGGGCCTCTGATTGCCAATTACACACCCTATATAAACCTGGCCCTGTGGGTGTGTCATTGCGAGATTATTGAGCTCCAAGCCTTTAGTCAAGCGTTTCCTGCTGATCCATTGCTACAAACACTGCTCTCCTGTGAACCGACCTCGGCCTGCCTTCTGACTACGCTCTCCGCCTGATCCATTGCTACAAACACTGCTCTCCTGTGAACCGACCTCGGCCTGCCTTCTGACTACGCTCTCCGCCTGATCCATTGCTACAAACACTGCTCTCCTGTGTACCGACCTCCGGCTGCCACCTGACTACGTTATCTGCCTGCTCCTCTGTTACCGAACTGCCTTTCCTGTGTACCGACCTCCGGCTGCCACCTGACTACGTTATCCGCCTGATCCATTGCTACAAACACTGCTTTCCTGTGTACCGACCTCCGGCTGCCATCTGACTACGCTACCTGCCTCTGCTTCCCCTAGTGCTTGCAGTAACATCGGCTCCAACCCAGACGGGATCTTGACAGAATAATCTCGCGCCAAAATGGAGTCCGCTGTGAACACCCTGAGACGGCAAGTTACGGAGCTTCAAAGTTTTTGTACTGACTCTCAAGGAAAATATGCCAAGTTACAAACTGATTTCACGGCGATACAACAGGAAGTAATTGAGCTACAAAAACAACTTCTGGACGTGCGCAATTCAGGGTCCGAATCAAACGCGCGGCTGCCGCTGCCTGCAAAGTTCAGTGGGGATCGCAAGCAGTACCGAGGATTCCTCAATCAATGCCGCATATACTTCCAGATGCAACCTGCTCCCTTTACCAGTGAGAGGAAGAAAGTTTTTTTCATGATAAATCTCCTGACGGATGAAGCTCTTGCTTGGGCTTCACCTTATGTAGAAAAGGACTATGACCTCCTTAATGACCTGGAAGCCTTCACCGCAGCTATGAATCAAGTTTTTGATGACCCAAACCGCTGTGCCACAGCAGAAACCAAATTACATAATTTGCGCCAAGGACGTCGCTCTGTTGCGGAATACACATCGGAGTTCCGTCGCTGGGTGGCCGACACCACCTGGAATCCAGCGGCCCAGAGAAGTCAATTTCGACGAGGGTTATCAGAACCAGTGAAAGACGAGCTTGCCAGGGTTGAGACCCCTGACCAGTTGGAGGACTTTATTCAACTATGTATCCGGATTGACCAGAGACTTACTGAAAGGAGAAAGGAGAGACTGCGAGCACTTGGGAATAGCCCTGGCTTCTCATTTTCAGCATCGGACCACCAAGAAAAGACGCAAGGCGTGTCTGAACCGATGCAGATCGACGTCATCCGAAGACCACTCTCTGCACAGGAGGAGAGGCGACGTGCAGAACATCTCTGCCTCTATTGTGGGGACCCTGGACACTATGCCATCAACTGTCCTAACAAAAAGGACTATAGCCTTTACCAACAACAGGTCTGCCAGCAATATGGACCTTTCTCAGCAGTCGGATTCCATCTTGCAGACTATCTCATCAGTAACGCCAGAAATAGACAAAATACATACTACATCATCTCATTTTGTAATCCCCATTCAGGTTGTAATGGGCACCCAAAAAATACAATGCTCTGCCCTGTTGGATTCGGGAGCAGGAGGGAATTTTATGGACTTAAAATTTACACGTGATAATAATATTTCCAGTAGGACCAAATCCACACCAATTGAAATGGAAACGGTGGATGGATCACCCTTGTCTTCTGGACCTGTCACGCATGAGACAATCGAACTGGAGATTTGTATCGAACCGGATCATCATGAAGCTGTCAGTTTCCACCTTATCTCATCTCCGAAATTTCCGGTTATTCTAGGGATCCCCTGGTTTTCAGTCCATAACCCTTCTATCAACTGGGCATCAAGGACCATCACCTTTCCATCTGACTACTGTAAGAATAATTGTCATAAGGAACCCCCTGTTCTCCAACAAGTCCAAATCTCTGAGATTTCGCATGAGAAGGAAGAGAAACTACCACCTCAATATCAGCAGTTCTCTGATGTCTGCAGTAAGAAGAAAGCAGATCAATTACCTCCTCACCGTCCTTACGACTGTCCCATTGAATTGCTGCCAGGAGCAACCATTCCATTTGGACGGATTTACAATCTTTCCGAACCTGAATTGAAGGTATTAAGAAAGTTCCTGGATGAAAATTTAGAGAAAGGCTTTATTCGACCTTCCACATCTCCTGCTGGGGCACCCCTGTTCTTTGTTGAAAAGAAAGACTCCACTCTGCGGCCATGTATTGACTACACAGAGATGAATAATATCACTGTCAAGAATCGCTACCCGCTACCCTTGATTCCTGAACTATTTGAGAGACTCCGTTCTGCGAAAATCTTTACGAAGCTGGATCTTAGAGGGGCTTACAACCTCATACGGATTCGCCCAGGAGATGAGTGGAAGACCGCCTTCAGAACGAGATATGGACATTTTGAATCTCTGGTTATGACCTTTGGCCTTAGCAATGCCCCAGCCACCTTTCAACATTTTATTAATGATGTATTTCGAGATTTCTTGGACCAATTCGTTGTGGCTTATCTCGATGACATTCTTATATTTTCAGACACCTTGGAAGAGCATCGCAGGCACGTCCAGTTAGTCTTGGAACGACTACAGGAGAACCATCTTTACATTAAACTTGAAAAATGTGAGTTTGAACAAACCAGTATCCAATTTCTGGGATATATCATCTCCCCAGAAGGTCTGAGCATGGATCCCGGCAAAATCAATGCTGTAGTGGACTGGCCTGTTCCAAGAAATTTAAAAGACGTCCAGCGTTTCATAGGATTTGCAAATTTTTACCGAAAATTTATAAAGAACTTTTCACGGATCATACTACCAATTACTACACTAACAAAAAAGACCAAAGCATTTTTCTGGTCTCCGGAGGCACAGGAGGCTTTTGACAAATTGAAAACTCTTTTTACGTCTGCTCCATTGTTAGTACACCCAAATCCTGAATTGCCATTTACTGTCGAAGTGGACGCCTCGGACTCTGCAGTGGGAGCCATTCTGTCTCAGCGAGTTGGGGACAAAATGCAACTTCACCCATGTGCGTTTCTTTCCCACACCATGTCATCTGCAGAAAAGAACTACGACATCGGTAATAAAGAACTGTTAGCCATTAAAGTTGCCTTCTCCGAATGGAGACATCTTTTGGAAGGTGCCAATCACCCTGTGACTGTCCTCACGGACCACAAGAATCTTGAATTCCTCCGTACAGCAAAAAGATTGTCTGCAAGACAAGCACGATGGGCCTTATTTTTCTCAAGATTCAATTTTATAATTTCTTACCGGCCTGGTTCAAGAAATGGCAAGGCTGACGCCCTGTCCAGGATGTGTTCGGAACCTCAGGAGAGGTCTAGTAATGACGATACAATTCTAGGCCCTAAAAATTTTTTGGGAATATTGCACTCTAGAGGACTATGTAATAGAATTAAAGATGGATATCAAGAGGACTCTTTCCTTAACCATCCTTCGGAAGACGTCGATCTTTCATTCAAAGAGGGGTTTTGGATGCAGAAACACAAAATATATGTACCTGAATCTCTCGCCTTGAAGTCCTCAAAAGTGTCCATGATTCTAAACTGGCAGGACATCCTGGAGTTGCAAAAACACAAGACTTACTACTTCGTTTCTTTTGGTGGCCTAATTGTAGGAAGGACGTGAGGAAATATGTTTCAACCTGTTTAACATGCGCACGAAACAAGACCCCACGATCGTCTCCTCTAGGACTCTTGCAACCACTTCCAGTTCCATCCAGGCCTTGGGGATCTATTTCCATGGATTTTATTGTGGAACTACCCCCTTCCAAACAGATGACCGTCATCCTTGTCATAGTGGACCGACTCACAAAAATGGCCCACTTTATTCCAACTGAAGGAATTCCTACTGCTGAAAAAACTGCAGAACTGATAATCAAAGAGGTATTCAGGTTACATGGAATTCCTGACAGCGTGGTGTCTGACAGAGGCGTTCAGTTTACGTCAAAATTTTGGAAGAGTTTCTGTACAGCCTTGGGAGTCACGGTGAATCTTTCTACCGCTTTCCATCCTCAGTCCAATGGCCAGACGGAGAGAACGAACCAGACTTTGGAGCAATACCTCCGTTGCTTCATTTCCTATCTTCAGGATGACTGGGTGGACTATTTACCAACAGCAGAGTTTTCCTACAACAACTCCATACATAGCGCTATATCTCAAACCCCATTTTTTGCTAATTATGGAGTACATCCAGTATTTATCCCTAATCTGCCAGTGAACACTCCCATTCCTGCTGTAAATGACAGGCTTGCAAAATTACAGGAATCCCAGAAGGAATTATCAGAGATATTACTCAAGACCCAGGAAGTATATAAGGAAGCAGCAGATAAACATCGGAGAGTGCCCCCTGCTCTTCAGGTTGGAGACAAAGTTTGGCTGTCCACTAAAAACCTTAAGACACATGTGCCATCCTCCAAATTGGGTCAGAAATTCATTGGACCTTTTCAAATTTCTGCAAAAATTAACCAGGTTGCTTTTCGTTTGGAACTTCCCAACAATCTAAAGATTCATCCAGTGTTTCACATATCCTTGCTCAAACCCTTCTGTGAAAACCCGTTTCCAGGAAGAATTCAGCCACCTCCTCCACCAGAAAGGATCCGTGGTGAAGAAGAATACATTGTGGATAAGATTCTGGACTCCCGAAAATTCAGAGGTAAACTGCAGTATCTGGTGCAGTGGAAGGGTTACGGACCAGAGGAAAATTCATGGGAACCAAGGGACAACGTCCATGCTCCTAGACTAACAAGAGCCTTTCATCAGAGGTACCCGGATAAGTCAGCTCCTGAGATGTCCAGAGGCCATCCTGGAAGGAGGGGAGTACTGTCAGGAGTCGAACCCAGTACCTCTTGTCCACTGGCCAGCAGCTCTACCATCTGAGCTATTCTGCTGGCTGCAAAGTTCCTTGCTGAACCTGATACCATTGACTGTTCTTCCTGATTAGCTACACCTAGTGCTCTTTTGATTGGGCCTCTGATTGCCAATTACACACCCTATATAAACCTGGCCCTGTGGGTGTGTCATTGCGAGATTATTGAGCTCCAAGCCTTTAGTCAAGCGTTTCCTGCTGATCCATTGCTACAAACACTGCTCTCCTGTGAACCGACCTCGGCCTGCCTTCTGACTACGCTCTCCGCCTGATCCATTGCTACAAACACTGCTCTCCTGTGAACCGACCTCGGCCTGCCTTCTGACTACGCTCTCCGCCTGATCCATTGCTACAAACACTGCTCTCCTGTGTACCGACCTCCGGCTGCCACCTGACTACGTTATCTGCCTGCTCCTCTGTTACCGAACTGCCTTTCCTGTGTACCGACCTCCGGCTGCCATCTGACTACGCTACCTGCCTCTGCTTCCCCTAGTGTTTGCAGTAACATCGGCTCCAACCCAGACGGGATCTTGACATGGTGACAGGAACAGGGATCCGAGGGTGCTGACCGAAGACTACAAAAAACGGAGACTTGGAGGAAGATTCGCTCTCGTGATTATTGTAAGAGAATTCGGCCCAAGGCAGGAGCTCCACCCAGTCAGAATGGTGGGCATTAACGAAGTGCCGGAGATAACTGGTCAGATTCTGATTGATTCGCTCAACTTGTCCATTGGACTGCGGGTGGTAAGCGGAGGAGAAATCCAAGGTGACGTCTAGCAACTTACAAGTGGCTCTCCAGAAACGTGAGGTGAACTGTACCCCACGATCCGACACAATGTGACGAGGCAGACCATGGAGACGGAAGATGTGGCGGATAAAGTCTTTAGCCAACTCGGGTGCAGACGGAAGACCTGGCAGAGGAATGAAGTGAGCCATCTTGGAAAAGCGGTCAGCGACCACCCAAATAACCGTACAACCGGCAGAAACGGGCAGATCTGTTATGAAGTCCATGGCTATATGCTGCCAGGGGGCAGCGGGTACAGGAAGCGGAAGAAGACGGCCGGCAGGCAGGTGTCTCGGAACTTTGTTGCGGGCACAGGAGACACAGGCAGATACAAAGTCTATTACGTCCTTGTGCAGGGTAGGCCACCAATAATGCCGGGTTATGAGTTGGAGGGTCTTTTTCTGACCAGCGTGGCCAGCTAGTTTAGACGAATGACCCCAGTGTAGGATTCTCTTCCGGTCGGTTACTGATACGAACGTCTTACCAGGAGGGAGACGATTTAGACTCACGGGAGCCACCCGCATCACTCTGGCGGGATCGATGATATGTTTAGGTTCTTCCTCGAGATCTGACACCAGGAAAGACCGGGACAAGGCATCAGCCTTGACGTTCTTGTCAGCCGGGCGAAAATGCAAGAGAAAATCGAAGCGGGCAAAAAACAAGGACCACCGGGCTTGGCGAGGGTTAAGTCTCTGAGCATGCTGGAGGTAAGCCAGATTCTTGTGGTCCGTGTAAATGATTACCGGATGAAGAGCCCCCTCGAGTAGGTAACGCCACTCCTCCAATGCCAACTTGATGGCCAATAACTCTCGGTCTCCTATGGAGTAGTTGCGCTCGGAGGAGGAGAAGAGTTTGGAGAAGAAGCCGCAGGATACCATCCTCCCGGATGAAGATTTTTGAGTGAGTACCGCTCCGGCTCCAGAGGAGGAAGCGTCCACCTCCAGAAGAACTGCTTGTTGCCGTCCGGGCGATGCAGCACTGGAGCGGAATAGAAGGCCTGTTTTAAGGAAAGAAAGGCCTCCTCTGCTTCGGGCGTCCACTGTTTGGGGTTAGCATCCTTGCGGGTGAGCGCGGAGATTGGAGCAGTCCTGGAAGAGAAGTGCGGTATGAAGAGGCGGTAATAGTTGGCGAATCCCAGGAACCGCTGAATGGCCTTCAACCCCTCCGGTCGAGGCCACTTCTCGATGGCAGACAGTTTCTCCGGATCCATTCGTAGGCCTGTCTGAGAAATGATGTAGCCCAAAAACGGAAGCGAGGTCTGCTCAAAGAGGCACTTCTCATATTTGGCGAAGAGGTGATTCTGCCTGAGCCTGAGCAGAACCTGATGAACATCCCTCCGGTGAGACTGGAGGTCCGGAGAGAAGACCAAGATATCGTCTAGGTACACCACAACGCAAGAGTAGAGGAGGTCCCGAAAGATGTCATTGACCAACTCCTGAAAGACTGCTGGAGCATTACAGAGACCAAAGGGCATCACCAAATACTCGTAGTGGCCGTCCCGGGTGTTGAATGCCGTCTTCCATTCATCTCCCCGACGGATACGAACCAGGTTGTATGCCCCACGAAGATCCAGTTTGGTGAAGATTCTCGCCCCTCTAAGTCGATCAAACAATTCTGGAATGAGCGGAAGAGGGTACTTATTCTTCACCGTGATCAAATTTAAGCCTCTGTAGTCAATACAGGGACGGAGAGATCCGTCTTTCTTTTTTACGAAGAAGAAACCTGCTCCCGCTGGGGAGGTAGATTTCCGGATGAATCCTTTGGCCAAGTTCTCCTCGATATATTCGGACATCGACCTGGTCTCAGCAGCGGACAATGGGTAAATACGCCCACGGGGAGGCGTAGTACCAGGTAGCAGGTCGATCGGGCAATCATACGGTCTGTGTGGGGGTAATGTCTCTGCTTCCTTTTTATTAAAGACATCAGCGAAAGACCAATATGGAATCGGGAGTCCTGGTAGATTAGCAGGTGTAGGAGAAGGACGGACAGGATGAACAGGCACCAGACACGTTTGATGACAGTCCTGTCCCCAGCGAAGAATCTCTCCAGTCTGCCAGTCGAGCACGGGTGCATGCTTTTGGAGCCAAGGCAGACCTAGTAAGAAAGCGTGAGAGAGTCCAGGTAGAACATGAAATGAGATACTCTCAGAATGTAACATTCCCACCTGCAGGGTTATAGCCTCGGTGATAAGCTGGATGGGACGTGGTAGAAGACCCCCATCTACAGCAGCAACAGATACTGGTTCAAGCAGAGGTTTGGTGGGAATGCGATATTTCTCTACCAGAGCCTGTGAAACGAGATTCCCAGCTGCTCCAGAATCAAGTTGGGCTAGTTCGAAGTAACGGTTCTCACCGAGGAGAATTGAGACAGACAGCAGCAGAGATGAAGAGGATTTATTCTTGTCTAGGTGGACCTCTCCGAGCGAACCTAGACACAGGCGTTTCCCGACCTCTCTGGGCAGGTACGGATCCGGTGCTCCTTACTGTCACAGTAGAAGCAACTCCCCTCAGCACGGCGTGAGTCCTGACGGGCTTTGACCATCTTGGTCTGGTCGACCTGCATGGGCTCTGCCGGGGGCACTTGAGGAGATACGGAAGGAGTTACAGGTCTCTGAAATGAAGGAGCTAGGCGAGGAAACCTTCTCTCACGGGTGACCTCTTCGGCTCGCTCCTGGAACCGTAGATCAATTCGATTGGCCAGAGTTATTAGGTCATCGAGAGAGGTTGGAATGTCCCGACCGGCAAGTTCATCTTTAATGCGGCCGGACAGGCCCTCCCAGAAGACAGCTATCAGAGCGTCATTATCCCAAGCCAGCTCTGAGGCAAGGGTACGAAACCTTATGGCATATTGACCCACGGTGAGACTCTCCTGACGAAGACGCAGCAGAGATGATGCAGAGGAGGTCTTCCGTCCGGGTTCATCGAATACCTTCCGGAAGGCTAAGAGAAAAGCAGACAGGTTAGACACCAGAGGATCTTCTCTTTCCCAAAGAGGATTTAGCCAGGCCAGGGCCTCTCCGGTGAGATGTGACATGATGAAGGCAATTTTGGCCCGGTCAGAGTTAAACTGGTGTGCCAGGAGTTCAAAATGCAGGGTACATTGGTTGATGAAACCCGAGCCAGAGCAGGGTCGCCTCCAAACCGAGGAGGAGCTGAAAGTCGAGGTCCTGGAATAGAAACCACGGAGTTGGTAAGCAGCGGAACTGCCGGATTGCGAGTCATGGTGCTCGCGGTGGTTGTCGGGGAAGTATTCAGAGTGTCCAGGCGGGAATTAACACACCGCAGATGACCCAGGATGGACTCCTGTTGAGACCTCTGACGAGACAGTTCATGACACAGGTCAGATAGCGAAGGGGTTTGGGTGCCACCGGGTTCCATGGCCCGAGCAAACTGTAACGGGTCAGGTAGGTGGAACCTCTGAGCTTTATTTATACAAGAAGGTTATACTTGTAAGAGAGCGGGTGGCGCCCAGGGAGACGGACAGGAAGTCACAGCAAGTGATGGGGCAGTCTCTGGTTATACGGGAAAGGATCACGGCAAGTGACCGGGGCAGTCTCTGGATTGACAGGCAGGTTGTCACGGCAAGTGACCGGGGCAGTCTCTGGATAGACAGGCAGGTTGTCACGGCAAGTGACCGGGGCAGTCTCTGGATTGACAGGCAGGTTGTCACGGCAAGTGACCGGGGTAGTCTCTGGATAGACAGGCAGGTTGTCACGGCAAGTGACCGGGGCAGTCTCTGGATTGACAGGCAGGTTGTCACAGCAAGTAACCGGGGCAGTCTCTAGATAGACAGGTATATACGACCGGAGATGGTGAAGCCTCCCGGTAGGCTAGCAGGCAGATGGCGGATGGACACTCCCAAGTGAGCAGGCGAGAGTCTCTGGAACAGCCGGGGATCACCGCTTGTGACGTCCGAACCTCCGGGTAGGGCTGCAGTCAGATGGCAGATGATCGCTCCCAAGTGAGCAGGCAAGAGTCTCTGGAATAGCCGGGGATCACCGCTTGTGACGTCCGAACCTCCGGGTAGGGCTGCAGTCAGATGGCAGATGATTGCTCCCAAGTGAGCAGGCAAGAGTCTCTGGAATAGCCGTGGATCACCACTTGTGACGTCCGAACCTCCGGGTAGACTTGCGGACAGGTAGCATACAGCAAACGGGCAGGAAACAGGCAGGTAACTGGTAACGGGACCTGAGGGCTGAAGCAGAGTGAAACAGTGCAACAACAACATTGCTCGGGCACCTCCATTAAGGAGGAAGCCCTTAATATAGGGTGGAGTCCTCCGGCATTGGCCGGGGACTTATTTGAAAAATGCGCGCGGCTCCTTTAAGAGCGGGGGAGGGCGCGGGCGCGTGCCCTAAGTCCAGCAGCAGGGAAGGAGCGCGCGGCCCCAGCAGGGCGGAAGGAGGACGCTGAGGAAGGGTAAGGGGGGCGACGTCCCTGCCTGGCAGAGGACGCTGCTGCAGGGGAACAGCGTCCCTGCCTGGCAGAAGGCAGGGACGCCGACGCTACATAAGGCACCCCTCACGCGCGTTTCGCTTTTAGCTTCTTCAATAGGGGACGTGCGTGTATGGTTGCTCATAGGTTCATGTTTATAGAGGAAATCAGTCATGATGGCGGCTTTGTAGCGGCGCTACTGCTGACGAACGCTGCAAGTCAGCCTCATATGACGCCCAGCCGCTCCCCTACCGACGCGTCAGAGCAGGAAGGCAGTCTGGGCGGCAAAAACCGACGCGCAAGCATACATGCACTTCCCCTCTTCAACAAGTTACAAGCCAAAAGCGCGAGTGGTGCCACAGCCTTTATTGAGGTAGAGTATTATTTCGCCATCAGTGGCTATGCACTCTGATACATAGATAGCATATACCTTTTCTATCCGTTGGCGTTGTTTCACCTGCACTTGCAGGCATACATATCAATTTTCACTATGCACGATGCACTTTTTCTAGGTTATGCATGATTATTGCGCCATATTATCAGGATTACATGCTGGACCTTTAATATATGGGGTTTGAACTAAGAGTTGTCCTCAATGAGTGTATTTTTTACTGTCACATATAACTTATAATGATGATGATGACTAGTCCTACATACATTGTCTGCACTATATTACAGGTGTACATACCGTTCCTTAAGCAGCCTTAATGGATTATGAAATGTACTTGTATGCATTCATTTCAACCCCTATACCCTATGTTGGTTTTTTGGGTTGCATTTGTTGTCGCCATGTGCATATATGCGCTTATATTTTAAATGTCTTTATTTCAATATTTTTTTAATAAAATTCATCATTTTATGGTAGTAAAGCTTACGTTTCTCTTGTTTGGAGTATATACATTTTGAAGTGCCACGGAACAAGGCAACTACTCTATATGTGATTTCTACACCCTCCTTGACCCTGGGCTTCAACACCGCCAGTTGCTGCTCAGAAGTGCTGTATGCACAGAGAAAAACACTAGCTCCTGTGTTTGTGGGGTTCAGTAATGCCAGCTGATCCCCTGCTGTGTGTCCGGCAATAAGTCCTGCTCACTCCAAATTCAATTTACACCAGGGATTAAACTTGCTCACACTAGGCCTCAGCCTACACCCTCCTTGACCCTGGGCTCCAACACTGCCAGTTGCTGCTCAGAAGTGCTGTATGCACAGAGAAAAACACTCGCTCCTGTGTTTATGGGGTTCAGTAACGCCTGCTGTTCCCATGCTGTGTGTCCGGCAATAAGTCCTGCTCCATCCAATTTGAAAACAAATCAGATTTTAAACTTGCTCACACTAGGCCTCAGCCTACACCCTCCTTGACCCTGGGCTCCAACACCGCCAGATGCTGCTCAGAAGTGCTGTATGCACAGAGAAAAACACTCGCTCCTGTGTTTGTGAGGTTCAGTAACGCCAGCTGATCCCCTGCTGTGTGTCCAGCAATGAGTCCTGCTCCCTCCAAATTCAAGTTACACCAGAGATTAAACTTGCTCACACTAGGCCTCAACCTACACCCTCCTTGACCCTGGGCTCCAACACCGCCAGTTGCTGCTCAGAAGTGCTGTATGCACAGAGAAAAACACTAGCTCCTGTGTTTGTGGGGTTCAGTAACGCCTGCTTTTCCCCTGCTGTGTGTCCGGCAATAAGTCCTACTCCATCCAATTTGAAAACACATCAGATTTTAAACTTGCTCACACTAGGTCTCAACCTACACCCTCCTTGACCCTGGGCTCCAACACCGCCAGTTGCTGCTCAGAAGTGCTGTATGCACAGAGAAAAACACTCGCTCCTGTGTTTGTGGGGTTCAGTAACGCCTGCTGTTCCCCTGCTGTGTGTCCGGCAATAAGTCCTGCTCCATCCAATTTGAAAACACATCAAATTTTAAACTTGCTCACACTAGGTCTCAACCTACACCCTCCTTGACCCTGGGCTCCAACACCGCCAGTTGCTGCTCAGAAGTGCTGTATGCACAGAGAAAAACACTAGCTCCTGTGTTTGTGGGGTTCAGTAACGCCTGCTTTTCCCTGCTGTGTGTCCGGCAATAAGTCCTACTCCATCCAATTTGAAAACACATCAGATTTTAAACTTGCTCACACTAGGTCTCAACCTACACCCTCCTTGACCCTGGGCTCCAACACCGCCAGTTGCTGCTCAGAAGTGCTGTATGCACAGAGAAAAACACTAGCTCCTGTGTTTGTGGGGTTCAGTAACGCCTGCTTTTCCCCTGCTGTGTGTCCGGCAATAAGTCCTACTCCATCCAATTTGAAAACACATCAGATTTTAAACTTGCTCAACACTAGGTCTCAACCTACACCCTCCTTGACCCTGGGCTCCAACACCGCCAGTTGCTGCTCAGAAGTGCTGTATGCACAGAGAAAAACACTCGCTCCTGTGTTTGTGGGGTTCAGTAACGCCTGCTGTTCCCCTGCTGTGTGTCTGGCAATAAGTCCTGCTCCATCCAATTAGAAAACACATTAGATTTTAAACTTTCTCTCATTAGGCCTCAGCCTACACCCTCCTTGACCCTGGGCTCCAACACCGCCAGTTGCTGCTCAGAAGTGCCGTCTGCACAGTCAACATATGCTCCTGTGTTATTGGGGTTCAGTAATGTCAGCTGATCCCCAGCTGTGTAGCTGGCAACTTTTCCTGCTCTGTCCACAATCACACAAGTCCAGAGTTTAAACTTGCTCCAATTTGTCCTTTGCCTCCATTCTGTTTCTACTCTCATCCCTGGTCTCCAACACTGCCAGTTGCTGCTCGGAAATGCCATCTGCACAGTCAACATATGCTCCTGTGTTATTGAGGTTCAGTAATGTCAGCTGATCCCCAGCTGTGTAGCTGGCAATGTCTCCTGCTCTGTCGACACTCACACAAGTACAGATTTTAAACTTGGTCCAATTAGGCCTCTACCTCCACTCTGATTCTACTCTAATCCCTGGGCTCCAACACTGCCAGTTGCTGCTCGGAAGTGCCGTCTGCACAGTCAACATATGCTCCTGGGTTATTGGGGTTCAGTAATGTCTGCTGATCCCCAGCTGTGTAGCTGGCAATGTCTCCTGCTCTGTCCACACTCACACAAGTACAGATTTTAAACTTGGTCCAATTAGGCCTCTGCTTCCACTCTGTTTCTACTCTCATCCCTGGGCTCCAACACTGCCAGTTGCTGCTCGGAAGTGCCGTCTGCACAGTCAACATATGCTCCTGTGTTATTGGGGTTCAGTAATGTCAGCTGATCCCCAACTGTGTAGCTGGCAATGTCTCCTGCTCTGTCCACACTCACAAAAGTACAGGTTTTAAACTTGGTCCAATTAGGCCTCTGCCTCCACTCTGTTTCTACTCTCATCCCTGGGCTCCAACACTGCCAGTTGCTGCTTGGAAGTGCCGTCTGCACAGTCAACATATGCTCCTGTATTATTGGGGTTCAGTAATGTCAGCTGATCCCCAGCTGTGTAGCTGGCAACTTTTCCTGCTCTGTCCACAATCACACAAGTCCAGAGTTTAAACTTGCTCCAATTTGTCCTCTGCCTCCACTCTGTTTCTACTCTCATCCCTGGGCTCCAACACTGCCAGTTGCTCCTCGGAAGTGCCATCTGCACAGTCAACATATGCTCCTGTGTTATTGGGGTTCAGTAATGTCAGCTGATCCCCAGCTGTGTAGCTGGCAATGTCTCCTGCTCTGTCCACACTCACACAAGTACAGATTTTAAACTTGCCTCCAATACGTTGTCCTGTCGTGTTGGGGTCGGGTTAGCCGACTCTATGGTGCCTGCAGTTTAGGTGCTTCCTATGTGAGCTGTGGGATATGGAAGTAAAGGCTGTTTCCGTAGTGCCAATAGGACAAGCACCCCCTGTAGGACTGTGGGATTCGGTAACTGTGGCCGGCTCGCGGCCTTGGAACTTTTGTTTTCATGGGTAATTTCTGATACCCATCCGGGTTCCAGTACCGTCAGCTGGTTCTCGGCAGTGCCTTTGGCCTAGGTGCCTCCATCTCGGTATCCGAGTTCCAGCAATGTCTGCTGGTCCTTGGTAGTTCTTTCTAGCACAGGTACCTCCTGCTTAGTAACCGTGGTCCAGTACCATCAGCTGGTTCTCGGTAGTGCCATTGGCTCTGTTCCTTCTGCTGCCCCTCCGGGTTCCAGCACAGTCAGCTGGACCTCGTTAGTTCCATTGGCTATTGTACCTTATGCTACTGTGTAGCCCAGCTGCGCTTGGTGCCACATGTTACCCTGGAGGATGCATGAAAGGTAATTCACAATCACCTGATATTCATTCACACTTCACATTTCCCTGGTACCACCAGAGGGAGCCCTTTAGAATACGCAGGTATATAAGGGTGTGGAGAGATAGAGCAGGGAGATGAAGGCAGTCTAGCTGAACGTTA
Source organism: Oophaga sylvatica (assembly GCA_033576555.1). Taxonomy (NCBI): domain Eukaryota; kingdom Metazoa; phylum Chordata; class Amphibia; order Anura; family Dendrobatidae; genus Oophaga; species Oophaga sylvatica. The sequence continues at coordinate 391,320,713 of JARQOD010000005.1, read as the reverse complement.
GCTAGTTGATGGTTGTACCTCAGAGAGACGAGCCGAGAGGAAAGTTACCTCAGAACGTGCGGACTGATAGTTCCCTAGGGAAGTGGAAAGTGACTCTCGAAGTGAGCATAGATCAGTCTGACGGAAGGTCCTGATAGCAACTTCGGACAGACCCTAAGAAGGAAGTGAAGGAAAGGGAACTGCAGTATTTGTAAGACAGAGTCAACTGAGGTATTGTTAGAGAGCGAGCGTGCCGACGCTTGGAGAGCGGTGAAGAGAAGGAAGCTGACATCTACTGCTGTTGTGCTTATGTTAAAGGTGTTGGTAGGACGACAGGCAAGTGGAAAAAGGGAAAGAGAGTGACTGAGGAGAAATAGCAACGATTAGGGTTGAGCATTCCGATACTGCAAATATCGGGTATCGGCCGATATTGGCTGTATCGGAATTCCGATTCCGAGTACCGATATTTTCGTCATATCGGATACCGGAATCGGGATTGTCACTGTCACTGTCAGTGTCCGTCGGTCGGGTCTGTCAGGAGTCAGCGGCACTTACCCGGCAGAAGATCTCCGGCGGTCACATCCGGACTGCTTAATGGCCGCCATCCTCTTCTCCCGGCGGTCACATGCAGTTTCTCACGATAACTGCAGTGACTGCTGGGTAATCGCGGCCGTAAAGCAGTCCGATGACGTCACCGCCGGGGAAGCTGGTAAGCAGCTGTGCTGCGCCGGGATGTCAGGCTCTGCCTGTCATTTCGATGTAGCGGAGCTGGATCGTCGTGGGACTGTCGTTATGGACTGCGTCGGACAGGTGGTATACTGTTGGTTTGTTTTTTTTATTTTTTTACAGGAGATCGATGGCGTCTCAGGAATGAGAGAGTAATAAAAAAATGAAAACTGTGTTGTCTCTTTTATTTCATTAAAAGACTTTTTTCTTGCTGTGTCTTTTTTTTACACATTTAAAAACTTTGGGATTAATAATGGATCGGTGTCTTATTGACACCTCTCCATTATTAACCGGGCTTATTGTCACCGTGCAATCAACGGTGACATTAACCCCTTATTACCCCGCTTGCCACCGCTACAGGGCAAGTGGGAAGAGCCGGGTAAAGTGCCACAATTGGCACATCTTTTGATGCGCCAAATGTGGGGCTGCTGTAGCCTGGTATTATCAGGCTGTTGAGGGCCAAAATCCATGGGCCTTGACAGTCTTTTAATACCAGGCCGCAGCAGTCTGCATTTTACTTGGCTGGTTAACAAAAATAGGGGGACCCCTACGCCGTTTTTTTTTCGAGGGGATCCCCTATTTTTGTTAACCAGCCAAGCTAAGCAGACTGCTGTGGCCTGGTATTATCAGGCTTGCAAGGTCCATGGATATTGGATCCTTACCAGCCTGAAAAACCAGGCCTCAGCGGTCTGCTTCATCTGGCTGGTTAACAAAAATAGGGGGGACCCGACGCCAATTTTTTTCGAGGGGATCCCCTATTTTTGTTAATCAGCCAAGATATGCAGACTGCTGTGGCCTGGTATTATCAGGCTGGCAAGGTCCATGGATCTTGGCTCCTTAACAGCCTGAAAATCCAGGCCTCAGCGGTCTGCTTCATCTGGCTGGTTAACAAAAATAGGGGGGACCCCACGCCAATTTTTTTCGAGGGGATCCCCTATTTTTGTTAATCAGCCAAGATATGCAGACTGCTGTGGCCTGGTATTATCAGGCTGGCAAGGTCCATGGATCTTGGCTCCTTAACAGCCTGAAAATCCAGGCCTCAGCGGTCTGCTTCATCTGGCTGGTTAACAAAAATAGGGGGGACCCCACGCCATTTTTTTTTCGAAGGGAACCCTATTTTTGTTAATCAGTTCCCTCTGACGTCACTGATGGTGTCCCTGGCTGACCTGAAGTGAAAGTGGAAAGCAATCAATTAAGCTTTCCACTTCCTCTCCTGTCAGCCAGGAGAGGAGCTCATTCATTTGGGGGTTTACTGTGAGGCTGCAGCATTAGCTGCGGTCCCTGCAGTAAACATTAACCCTTTCTGAAGGATTACACCGTGGGACCTGACTGTGCATCGGATTGGTAAGAATAATTTTGCTTTATTATTTTATTTTTATTACAGGAAATGGTTTTAGCAGGTAAATAAAATATGGTCAAAAACTGTGTGATTATTTCATTAAACTTCTTTTTTATTAAAGTGTGTGTGTTTGATTTTTCTTTCATACAATAGGATTAATAATTGATAGTTGTTTAATTGACAGCTCTCAATTATTAACCTGGCTTAAAGTGACCTTTCAATTGCAATGTCATTTTAACCCCTTATTAACCCATTCGCCACCGCTACAGGGCAATGGGAATAGACGGGCAAAGTGCCAGAAAGGGCAAATCTAATTAGAGATTTGCCCTTTCTGGGGTGTCTGGGGGCAGATGTTAAGTAGCCGGGGGGGGCCAAAAAAAATGGTCCCTCTCTGGGCTATTATTATCTGCCCCCACTCACTGGCTTTGTCTGTCTGGTTGCGAAAATAGGGCGGGAGCCCACGCATTTTTTTTCAGCAATTTTACACCTCATATATATATATACATGTCATTGAATTTGTGACACATATATATATATTTATATTTGTAGTTCATACACTTCTACATAGTATAATAGCCGCTAATTCAATTGCCGGCTTTTGTGAAAATGCAGAACCCGACATGAAATGACACTTGGTGTACATAGGGTTAACCATGTCTTTTCATGTAGTTTGATATCTGATTTGCACAAACAATTACATGAGTGTAAGTGTGCAAAATTTCACACCTGTAGGGGTTAATTAAAGGTGTAAATTCGTAGCAAAAAAGTCCGTTTTTTTTACAACGAATTTACACCTTTAATTAACCCCTACAGGTGTGAAATTTTGCACACATAGACTGATGTAATTGTTTGTGCAAATCAGATAGCAAAGGACATGAAAAGACATGGTTAACCCTATGTACACCAAGTGTCATTTCATGTCGGGTGCTTCTGTCTTTTCACAGATGCCGGCTTTACCCGGCAATTGAATCAGAGGATATTTTACTATGTAGAAGTGTATAAACTATACATATATGTATATATACATGTCACAATGACATGTATATATATATATGTATTCTATGTGTGTATATTTAGTGTTTACAAGGAAAGAAAGAGGTTTTTTTAGTTGCGATATTTTGTTCCCATAGACTTACATGGGACTTCCGGTATCGGTATCGGGTATCGCCGATATTTTAGTGATATCGGCGATACCATTCCGATTCCGATACTTTTGGATATCGGAAAGTATCGCTCAACTCTAGCAACAATAGCTTACCTCCACTCTGCACTACCGGACACTGGGTCCGAGCTTTCTAGTTCCTTCACGGCTAGTGGGAAAAACCGGAGACCCTGCTAGACTTCAGGTCACAGAGGGGCCCAACAGTGCTGATACGTAACCGGGGTCAGGAAGAACAGGAGTCTGGTCAGCGCAACCATTAGAGACTGAGTTCTATCCAAAAGAAGGCTCCACCACAAGATCAGTCGGGCGTAGCAAAGAGAACAGAGTTAAACTTTGTTTCATGCAAATTAGAAACTCACACATATAGACGTAAGGAGGCCTTACACCTACTCAGTGATTACTGGACGTGCATCCTCCACCCTGACGGCCTCCCGGGACGTGCCTGCAACTTCATCACCAGTAAAGGTACAGAAAGAGACTGTCTTGTGTGTGTCTGCATTATTGCTCCTGCACCTCTATACCGCCATATACTCCGAGGGATCAGTCTCACCTGTGGGAGACTTAACACCTTGCTGCCCCAAACCCTCAGAGGATCTACACTGCAGCGCTGGTCATCCTGACCAGGAACCACAGGTGGCGTCACGAACATTTCTACAATCCCCTGTAAATATCCCCCCTTTAGTGAGCGCCCAGGCAACGGACCGAGCTGCGCTACCCATGACATTCCCCAGTAAAGTGAACGGGCTTGGTGCCGAGTACCCCAAAGCCCTGGTTGTGCGACTCACTACCCATCCAGGTTCCAGTACCATCAGCTGGTTCTCGGCAGTTACTCAGCCTTCTTGTACCTTCTGCTACATTTCCAAGTTGAAGATTTTTTAAATGGTTTTTGGTAATCACTCTGGATCTCCCTGACGACGACCCTGAAGACGACGACCCTGAAGACCACCCCGAAGAAGACGACGACCTCGAAGACGATGACCCTGAAGACGACGACCCTGAAGACCACCCCGAAGAAGACGACGACCCCTAGAACGACGACCATGAAGACGACGAGCCTGAACACCACCCCAAAGAAAACCAAAAAGATTACCCAGAAGAAGATGACTAAGAGGACAAAGAACATGAAGACAACCAACAAGATACAGAACAAGACACAGAAGACCAAGAAGCAGAAGAACAAAAAGCAGAAGAACAAAAAGCAGAAGAACAGTAAGCATAACACAAAAAATCAGAGCAAAAATATGCTCTAAATTATAAGCAGAAGAAGACTAAGCAGTGTATGGGGGTGAGTCCCTTCCTCCTCGTGGTGCCCCTGGAAAATGCCTGCTGCTGCAGGCCAAACTGAACGCGGACAAATACTGTTGTAAATCTTTTGTGACAGCAAGAACGGAAGGTGTAATCTTCAAACTTTTAGCGATAACAACTACAGGAATGCCTGTCACAAATAAGAATATGATGAAGAAGATTAATAGGAAGAAGATGAAGAAGTAGAATATGAAGAAGAATAATAGTTGAATAAGAAGAATATGAAGAATGTAAAAAAATAAGAATAAGAGGAAGAAGGTGAAGAATGTGAAGAAGAAGATAAATAAGGTGAAGAAGAAGTTGATGAAAAAGATGCTGCTGCTGAGGATCATGAAGGAGAAAGTGTGGGAGAAGTAAAAAAGAAGGTGAAGAGCATGGAAGTAGTGAAACATACATATGTGCCAAAATAGAAAAAAGGTGAACAACATAGTCAATTTATTTGTAACGCCAAACGTCTTAAAAAAAAAATTATTCCTGCTATTACATTTGATTGGGCTAAACCTCTATGCCTTTAATGTCTCCTCCACCTCCCCCAATACATTCTACATTATTCTTAGTTGTTTTCCTTCATGTACAATTAACCTACAAGGAAAGAAAGGGTTTATTTTAATTCCGATATTTCTGTCCCATTGACTTGCATTGGTTTCTGGTATCGGAATCGGCGATATCCGATACTTTTTGAGTATCGGTCCGATCCAATCCGATCCGATATTTCACAATATCGGAAAGTATCGCTCAACACTACTGGTGAGGGAAGAGAGGTTGCATTCACAGCGTAACACCACTGAGCAGCAGCACAAGCTCCACCAGGTGGCGAAAGAGTGTTCAGATGGGCCGAGTCAGAAACAGTCAGGACAAGAAGTAACAGAGGTCACAGCAATATAAGTGATCAAATACAAGCCAAAAGTCAGAGCCAGATGGGAGGAGAGATAACCGAGATGAGAGACAATAAAACAGGTCAGAAGACAAGCCGGGGCACATACCAAGAGTCAAAGCACAGGGAGCGAACACTAAGACATGCGGGGTGACAGGAAAGGGAAGTCACGAGAACAGAGTAAAAGGGCAGAAGACAAAACACGGTATCAAGGGTTCAGCTGCTCTAGCCTGGAAGCATGAACTATCACTGACATTGGTCAGCAGACCACAGCAGACTGAAACAGCCCCACCGAACCTAAAACGAGGCAGAGAAGGTTAACCCTCGCATGAACAGACCGGGTAGAGAAAAACATGAAACAAACCCCGGCCTGGATCATGACAGTATCCCTCTCTCAATGAGGGGCCACCGGACCCCCAGGTTTACCTGGATAACTAGCGTGAAAGGCCCGAACCAACCGATCCGCATGGACTGAGCGTGCAGGCACCCACAACCGTTCCTCAGGATCGTAACCCTTCCAATTGACCAAATACTGAACAGAACGGCGGAGCATACGAGAATCTACAATCCATTCCACTTCATACTCGGTTTGGTCATCTACCACAACACGTGGCGAGTATGAGGGAGACTCATATGAGGAAGACACCGACGGCTTAAGGAATACATTGGGGATCCGCAATGACGAAGGCAGGCGCAGGCGAAAGGCCACCGGATTAACATCCTCTAAAATTTCATAAGGACCAATAAACTTTGGACCCAACGTAGCCAAAGGAATCCTCAACCTTATATTCTTGGTGTATAACCATACCTTATCCCCCACCTGGAAAGCCGGCCCCACCGAACGTTGTTTGTCAGCAAAAAATTTATACTTGACCTGAGCCTCCCAATGTTTCTATGAACCTCCCTCCAGACCTCCCCCAACTGCTAAAAGGCCGAATCCGCCCGTGGACACCCCAAATCCAGCCAAGAAAACTCACCAAAATGAGGGTGAAACCCATAGTTGCAAAAGAACGGGTGAAGTACCAGTGAATTGATTGACACGATTGTTGAAAGCGAATTCTGCCATGGGTACTGAAGAGCACCAATCCTGTCTAGACGTGGCAAGACATTGCAATATCTGCTCCAAAGACTGATTGGTTCTTTCAGTCTGACCATTGGTCTCGGGATGATAGGCCAACGAAAAGGTCAGACTAATACTCAGCCTTTCATAGAAACCTCTCCAGAATTTTGACACAAATTGCACCCCTCTATCAGACACCACACTGACAGGCACACCATGCAATCGGACCACATGCTCAATGAATAGTTTTGATAGAGTCTCAGCATTAGGAAGACCCGCCAATGGTACAAAATGCACCTGTTTACTTAACCTATCAAAAACTACCCAGATCACGGTTTTGCCATTAGAGGGGGGAAGATTGGTGATAAAATCCATGGACAGATGAGTCCATGGTCTATCTGGAATTGGCAGTGGCACCAATTCCCCTGCCGGCCGGTTATGGGAAGTTTTAGCTCGAGCACAAGTTTCGCATGAGGACACAAACCCAGTGAGGTCAGAAGGCAATGAGGGCCACCAAAACAGCCTAGTAATGGCTTTACGAGTGGCCGAGATTTCAGGATGTCCACTCAGAACTGAGTCATGGAACTCCCAAAGCACCCTTAACCGATACTGGACAGGCACGAAGAACTTATTATTAGGTACGGACAGAGAAGCAAGAGATTGGGCCTCATGAATCTCCCACTCCAATGCCGAGGAAACTGCAGCTACCTCCACTCTGCACTGAAGAATGGAGGAAGGAGGTTCAGGAGGTGATATCGGATCCAGGCTGCGAGACAAGGCATCAGCCTTCTCATTCTTGGACCCCGGCCTAAAAGTGATTAAAAACTGAAATCGAGAAAAAAAAAGTGACCACGTCGCCTGTCTCAGGGTTAAACGTTTGGCAGACTCGATGTAAGACAGATTCTTGTGGTCCGTAATGACAGTGATACGATGGACAGCCCCCTCCAAAAAATGCCTCCATTCTTCAAATGCCAATTTAATGGCCAATAGCTCCCGGTTACCTACATCATAATTCCTTTCAGCAGAGGAAAATTTTTTGGAAAAGAAGGCACAGTGTCTCAAATTAGTTAATGTGGTGGGCCCACAACACCGCTCCTACTCCCACCTCCGTGGCATCCACCTCCACGGTAAACGGTTTAGACAAATCAGGTTGAATCAGCACGGGGGCTGACATGAAGCAGTTTTTCAACAAAGAAAATGCCGCCAAAGCTGGAGCTGACCAGTTTTTGGGATCAGCCCCCTTACGAGTTAAATCAGTGAGGGGTTTGACCACCTGAGAAAACCCCTTGATGAATTTTCTATAGTAATTAGCGAAACCCAGAAAGCGCTGAAGACCCTTGAGATCTCTGGGTTGTTTTCATGGGTGTATCGCCACAAGGATCGTCGCGATTACACACTCTGACTTCTCACAGCTGAGTTGCTGTTTCTTTGTGTTTGGTAATGAGGGAGTTAATTTTACCTAGCTCTTTGCTAAGACTAGGTCCAGCCTCGCCCGGCTGCTTTTGATTATGTTCTAATTAGATTCCTTCACATACCTGCCAGTCTGCTTGTTAGATGCCGGTGAAAGCCTTTATGTAGTCTAGCAGACTGGATCAGTTCTGAGAATACTTAAGCTAAGAGTTCCTTAGTTGTTTTTACTCTTATAGCTTATAGTTTATCTCTGAGACCTTAGGTGTTCCTACTGTGTGTGAGTGTTGTATGTAAGACTTTTTTACTTTATTTCTTGTCTTTCTTGTATGTCTTTCTGTTCATTAACCGTTACTGTTCATTCCCTTTGGTGGTAATCTGGGTTCTTCTTAGGACTAGATTACAGTTGGCAGGGATTGATAGGAGACAGGGTTTACGCTGGTGGCCTGGACCTCTGTACCTTTAACAGTACCTCCAGGTAGAGGGATTAGTTAGGACCCCAGTTTAGGGTCAGCATAGACCCCGGTCACCCTCTAGCCGGAGACAGCGTATAACGGATTCCGTATTGACCCACTGGACTTTCTGTCAGGTAATTCTATGTTATCATATATCTATGCACATGTTATATTATATGTTGCCCTTTTGATATAGATTACTGTCATCACATATATATATATCTGCTATACAGCGTGACAGTTGTACCCAATCCACAATAGCCTGTACCTTTCTATGGTCCATACGAAACCCCTCAGCAGACAAAATGACCCCTAGATAGGACAATTCTTGAGCAAAAATGAACACTTCTCCAGTTTAGCAAAGAGTGAGTTCTCTCTGAGCCTCTGGAGAACAGAGACCCATATGACTCTGTTTATAAGAAGAATATATATAAGGATTTCCGATAAACTACCATGATTAATGAAATTCTGGAATACTGCTGGCGAATTAGTCAGGCCAAATGGCATAACCACAGTTTTAAACAACCCCTCAGAGGTAAGAAATGCAGTTCTCCACTCATCCCCCTCCAGGCATAAGAATGAGATTATATGCTCCCCTGAGGTCCAACTTACAGAACCACCTAGACCCCGCCAATTGATTGTACAAATCAGGTATAAGTGGGAGGGGATAAGTGTTTCTTACAGTGATTTTATTCAATTCTCGAAAATCAAGGCATGGGCGTAAACCACCATCCTTTTTCTCAACAAAAAAGAACCCCACCGCCATGGGGAAACAGATGGCCAAATGTGCCCTTTACAAAGGCTATCAGAGATATACTCCTTTATAGCAGCCCACTCAGGGCCTGAGAGATTGTACAGACGAGCCTTGAGCAATTTGGCACCAGGAACTAGATCAACCGCACAATCGAATGAGCGGTGTGGTGGCAGAACCTCAGCCTCCTTTTCGGAGAACACATCCTCAAAGTACTTCAGGCACTCCGGAATACTCTTCAGACTGACAGATGACACAAATACAGAAACAAGACATTTCTTAGAACAACTAGGATCCCAGTTTACAATGTTCCGAGCTTGCCAGTCAATGACCGGGTTATGTACAAGTAACCAGGCCAACCCCATCACCAATACCGCTGGCAGATTGTCCAGCACAACACATGAAATACGTTCCTGGTGCAAGTGTGATGGAAATATATATGCATCTTATTAGCATCAGGTAGATCTCACTTGCCTGTCACCGTACTAACCCAATATATATCAATGTATGCATATTTCAAGTATTCAATGTATATCCATAAGCATTCAGATACATCTTGTTAAAACCCTTTTACCCATAACTAGAGTTGAGCGATACTTTCCGATATCCTAAAGTATCGGAATCGGAATGGTATCGCCGATATCACTAAAATATCGGCGATACCCGATACCGATACCGGAAGTCCCATGTAAGTCTATGGGAACAAAATATCGCAACTAAAAAAACCCCATTCTTTCCTTGTAAACACTAAATATACACACATAGAATACATATATATATATATACATGTCATTGTGACATATATATATACATATATGTATAGTTTATACACTTCTACATAGTAAAATATCCTCTGATTCAATTGCCGGGTAAAGCCGGCTTCAGTGAAAAGACAGAAGCACCCGACATGAAATGACACTTGGTGTACATAGGGTTAACCATGTCTTTTCATGTCGTTTGCTATCTGATTTGCACAAACAATTAAATCAGTCTATGTGTGCAAAATTTCACACCTGTAGGGGTTAATTAAAGGTGTAAATTCGTTGTAAAAAAAACGGACTTTTTTGCTACGAATTTACACCTTTAATTAACCCCTACAGGTGTGAAATTTTGCACACATAGTCTGATTTAATTGTTTGTGCAAATTAGATAGCAAAGGACATGAAAAGACATGGTTAACCCTATGTACACCAAGTGTCATTTCATGTCGGGTCACCCGACATGAAATGACACTTGGTGTACATAGGGTTAACCATGTCTTTTCATGTCCTTTGCTATCTAATTTGCACAAACAATTAAATCAGTCTATGTGTGCAAAATTTCACACCTGTAGGGGTTAATTAAAGGTGTAAATTCGTTGTAAAAAAACGGACTTTTTTGCTACGAATTTACACCTTTAATTAACCCCTACAGGTGTGAAATTTTGCACACATAGACTGATTTAATTGTTTGTGCAAATTAGATAGCAAAGGACATGAAAAGACATGGTTAACCCTATGTACACCAAGTGTCATTTCATGTCGGGTTCTGCATTTTCACAAAAGTCGGCAATTGAATTAGCGGCTATTATACTATGTAGAAGTGTATGAACTACAAATATAAATATATATATATGTGTCACAAATTCAATGACATGTATATATATATATGAGGTGTAAAATTGCTGAAAAAAAATGCGTGGGCTCCCGCCCTATTTTCGCAACCAGACAGACAAAGCCAGTGAGTGGGGGCAGATAATAATAGCCCAGAGAGGGACCATTATTTTTGCCCCCCCCCCGGCTACTAACATCTGCCCCCAGACACCCCAGGAAAGACAAATCTATAATTAGATTCGCCCTTTCTGGCACTTTGCCCGTCTATTCCCATTGCCCTGTAGCGGTGGCGAATGGGTTAATATGGGGTTAAAGCCACCTTGCTATTGAAAGGTGACCTTAAGCCAGGTTAATAATTGAGAGCTGTCAATTAGACAACTATCAATTATTAATCCTATTGCATGAAATAAAAATAAAACACACACACTTTAATTAAAAATCATTTTAATGAAATAAAGACACATGTTTTTGACCATCTTTTATTTTACTGCAAAAACCATTTCCTGTAATAAAAATAAAATAAAAAAGCAAAATTATTCTTACCTATCCCATGCACAGTCAGGTCCCACGGTGTAATCCTTCAGAAAGGGTTAATGTTTACTGCAGGGACCGCAGCTAATGCTGCAGCCTCACAGTAAACCCCAAATGAATGAGTTCCTCTCCTGCCTGACAGGAGAGTAAAGGCTGGGTGTCACATAACGATACACCAGCGATCCCGACAACGATATGCACTTGTCAGGATCGCTGGTGTATCGCTACATGATCGCTGCTGAGCTGCCAAACAGGCAGCTCAGGCAGCGATCTGGGACAGCGACACTGCGGGTAACATCGCTTAAGGGCCCGTCTCACATAGCGATATCGCTACCGAGATCGCTGCTGAGTCACTAGTTTTGTGACGCAGCAGCGAGCTCACCAGCGATATCGCTGTGTGTGACATTCAGCGACGATCAGCCCCCCTGCCGGGTATCGCTGATCGTCGCAGAAATGTCAGGACCTTTTTTTGATCGCTGGTCTCCCGCTGACAGGCACACATCGCTGCGTGTGACAGGTGGGAGACCAGCGATCCGCTGGTAACCAAGGTACACAGCGGGTTTCCAGGCACCGCGCAGCGCTTGGAAACCCGCTGTGTACCTTGGATACCAGCTCCCTGCATCAGGGCGCTGGTATCCAAGGTACACAGCGGGTTTCTAGGCACAGCCCCGCGCCTGGAAACCCGCTGTGTACCTTGGTTACCAGCGGATCGCTGGTCTCCCGCCTGTCACACGCAGCGATGTGTGCCTGTCAGCGGGAAACCAGCGATCAAAAAAAGGTCCTGACATTTCAGCGACGATCAGCGATACCCGGCAGGGGGCTGATCGTCGCTGAATGTCACACACAGCGATATCGCTGGTGAGCTCGCTGCTGCGTCACAAAACTAGTGACTCAGCAGCGATCTCGGTAGCGATATCGCTATGTGAGACGGGCCCTTAAGTGGAAAGCTTAATTGATTGCTTTCCACTTTCACTTCAGGTCAGCCAGGGACACAATCAGTGACGTCAGAGGGAACTGATTAACAAAAAATAGGGGTTCCCTTCGAAAAAAAAATGGCGTGGGGTCCCCCCTATTTTTGTTAACCAGCCAGATGAAGCAGACCGCTGAGGCCTGGATTTTCAGGCTGTTAAGGAGCCAAGATCCATGGACCTTGCCAGCCTGATAATACTAGGCCACAGCAGTCTGCATATCTTGGCTGATTAACAAAAATAGGGGATCCCCTCGAAAAAAATTGGCGTGGGGTCCCCCCTATTTTTGTTAACCAGCCAGATGAAGCAGACCGCTGAGGCCTGGATTTTCAGGCTGTTAAGGAGCCAAGATCCATGGACCTTGCCAGCCTGATAATACCAGGCCACAGCAGTCTGCATATCTTGGCTGATTAACAAAAATAGGGGATCCCCTCGAAAAAAATTGGCGTGGGGTCCCCCCTATTTTTGTTAACCAGCCAGATGAAGCAGACCGCTGAGGCCTGGATTTTCAGGCTGTTAAGGAGCCAAGATCCATGGACCTTGCCAGCCTGATAATACCAGGCCACAGCAGTCTGCATATCTTGGCTGATTAACAAAAATAGGGGATCCCCTCGAAAAAAATTGGCGTGGGGTCCCCCCTATTTTTGTTAACCAGCCAGATGAAGCAGACCGCTGAGGCCTGGTTTTTCAGGCTGGTAAGGATCCAATATCCATGGACCTTGCCAGCCTGATAATACCAGGCCACAGCAGTCTGCTTAGCTTGGCTGGTTAACAAAAATAGGGGATCCCCTCGAAAAAAAAACGGCGTAGGGGTCCCACTATTTTTGTTAACCAGCCAAGTAAAATGCAGACTGCTGCGGCCTGGTATTAAAAGACTGTCAAGGCCCATTGATTTTGGCCCTCAACAGCCTGATAATACCAGGCTACAGCAGCCCCACATTTGGCGCATCAAAAGATGTGCCAATTGTGGCACTTTACCCGGCTCTTCCCACTTGCCCTGTAGCGGTGGCAAGCGGGGTAATAAGGGGTTAATGTCACCGTTGATTGCACGGTGACAATAAGCCCGGTTAATAATGGAGAGGTGTCAATAAGACACCGATCCATTATTAATCCCAAAGTTATTAAATATGTAAAAAAAAAACACAGCAAGAAAAAAGTATTTTAATGAAATAAAAGAGACAACACAGTTTTCATTAATTTTATTGTACTCTCATTCCTGCGACACCATCGATCTCCTGTAAAAAAGAAAAAAAACAAACCAACAGTATACCACCTGTCCGACGCAGTCCATAACGACAGTCCCACGACGATCCAACTCTGCTACATCGCAATGACAGGCAGAGCCTGTCATCGCAACGCAGCACAGCTGATTACCTGCTTCCCCGGCGGTGACGTCATCGGACTGACTGCTTTACGGCCGGGATTACCCAGCAGTCACTGCAGTTATCGCGAGAAACTGCATGTGACCGCCGGGGAAAGAAGATTGCGGCCATCAAGCAGTCCAGGACATGACCGCCGGAGATCTTCTGCCAGGTAAGTGCCGCTGACTCCTGACAGACCCGACCGACGGACACTGACAGTGACAGTGACAATCCCGATTCCGGTATCCGATATGACGAAAATATCGGAACTCGGAATCGGAATTCCGATACAGCCAATATCGGCCGATACCCGATATTTGCAGTATCGGAATGCTCAACCCTACCCATAACATATCTATGCAAAGCTGACACTAGCTATAATCAGTCGCTTAAGAAATGACCCCTGGCCTACATAAGTCAGACAGCTACAAGGTTCTTTCCCAACTACCAGACAGCCAAAAGAGGATGTAAGTAACAGATGGTCCAAATGATGGCTCCTTTCTGCAGGAAACTAAGACAAGGGTCGTAAATTAGGACATATATTCAAACAGCCAATAGTTTAGCAGCTTCTAATTGTATGCTAATTGACTAACCACCCCCTTTTTGTAAATGTATAAGACTATGTGATGATAATAAAGCCATCAGTATTGATGGAATGTTATGCTGGCACATTTGAGTGGGCAGTGTTAATTTCCAGAAGGGCTCTAAAATTACTCATTTAATTTGGGAACAGCAGAAGCAAACATGGGGATACATTTATCCTAACCAAATTTCCATAACACAAGGAACCCATTTTAAGGAGAAACTCCTTGAATACAAATTTAATGACATTCTAAGCCAGCGGTGTTTTGTCAATGGCAACAATATGAATAGGAGTCTCCTACCTAACTGTTCCTAACTTACAATTGGTCACCAAGTTAGAGTCAATAAAGTTCATAGATGACCCGCAGTCCACGAAAGCAGAAGTGGGCGTGAAGCAACTCCCACAACTAAGTTCAACTTCCAACAATATTTTAGAGAATGAGGAAAAAGGTACCTGAGAGTCTGGGTGACATCCTCGACAATCACCCAGACTCAGCCGCTTGTTAGTCGGTGGGCAGGAGGGAGAGTCCTTTTTCCAATGTCCGGGATGTCCGCAGTAAAAACAGCTTTCCTTCACGTCGCTGTCTCCTCACCTTCTCCTTGAGGTTAATGGCCCCCACCTCCATAGGTACAGACGGTGGCAAAATAACAGAATTAGCAGGGAGCAACGAAACCTCTCTCTGTGTAGCACCTCTCTCCCTCAGCCTTCGATCCATATGGATCGCCTGAGTCATTGCCTCCTGTTCTGAACTGACACCTTAGCGCAGAGTCATCCCAGGATACCACAGTGGACCATCGATGGAACTCGGAGCTATACCATTCAGCTGAGCGCTTCCCCTGAACCTGACCCATGATAGTGTCCTCTGCCACCCTAACACGGTGCGGGTCATCATACATAAGTCCTAGGGATTCAAAGAACCTATCCACTGACATTTGTTCAGGGGCAGTGGGGGAAGCGAAAAAAGACCAAGATTTGGGACCCTCCCTGAGTAAGATTATAATCCCCACCCGCTGAGTCTCATTCCCTGATGATCAAGGTCTGAGGGAAAACAATATTTTACAACTCTCCCTAAACGTACGAAATTCATCTTTCTTGCCAGAAAAGGTGTCAGGAAGCTTAACCGAGGGTTCAGGAGAGTGCAAAGCAACATCTACAGAATCACCAGGTCGACTAACAGCATGAAAGGTGGTTCCCTGCACGGTCTTAACAGTGTCTGTCAACTCTTTTTGTAACTGAGTATGGGATATGGCTAGGATCCAATGTTCCACCGATAAATCCCGTATTATCTGTGTGAAACTGGACACCTGATCTGCCAAGTTACGAAGCGGATCCATGACCAGAGGAAAAAAAAGCCAAATCCCCCTTTAAATGTATGGGTCAGTGATAATGTAATGCTGCTGCAGTGCAGTATAGCGCAACCTCCACCAGGGATGCTGGTGAGAGAAGAGAGATTGCACACACAGCGTAACACCACTGACCAGCAACACAAGCGCCATTAGGTGGCGAAAGAGTGGTCAGACGGGCAGATTCAGAAACAGTCAGGACAAGAAGTACCAGAGGTCACAGCAATACAAGTGGTCAAATAGAAGCCAAAAGTCAGAGCCAGATGGAAGCAGAGATAACCGATATGAGAGACAGTCAAACAGGTCAGAAGACAAGCTGGGTCATATACCAAGGTATTATGTTTCGGTAGCTGAGGAGAAATAGCAAAAATAGCCGAACTAGCAATACACCATAGAGGCTGGAAACTACTGGGTTGCAGAACCCTAAACTAACCGCAACACTAGAAGTAGCCGTGGAGCGTACCTACGGTGATCCTAGACGCCTCGTCACAGCCGGAGAGATAGCTACACCTAAAGACAGAAAGATGAAAGCTATCTGCCCCATAGCAGAACCCCCAAAGAAATAGGAAGCCCCCAAACATGTAATGGCGGTTAGACAAGAAGAAAATACGAACACAGACAGAAAATAGAATGAGCAAACGCTAGGGCCCAATACTGTCTAGATAGAAAAGTATAGGAAAGAATTCTGACTGCAACCCAAAAAACCCTGATAAAAATACCAACACTTCTGATTAACAAAAAAACTGAGATCACACAATCTCAACCACTTAAATCAGATCTCTGGTGTAACACACAGCAATTCAGCAAATAAAAAGTGACACAGGAAAAGAGCAAAAGTGCAAACACAAACTGAGCACAATGCAGAGCCAGCCCCCAAAAGGGGACCAGGCTGAAGTCCACTGCAAGGCAGCAAACCAGCAAGGAAAATCCAACAGAGGAAAAAAAACAAGTCACTTATGTGAATGAGAGCAGGAATGCAAGCTGAGCTCCAAGCAAGACCTGGAATAACAATTGATTACCGGCAAGGCTGATGGGAGTTCAGGTCACTTATATCAGAACAATCGGACCCAGCTGAAATCCATTCAGCAATTGGTTCATTACCCTCAGCAACCACTGGAGGGAGCCCCAGCCCAAGCACGGAGAGTGAACACTAAGACAAGCGGGGTGGCAGGAAAGAGAAGTCACAGGAACATAGTAAACGGATAGAGGAAAAAACATGGTATCAAGGGGTCAGCTGCTCTATCCTGGAAGCATGAACTATCACTGACAATGGTCAACAGGCCACAGCAGACTGAAATAGCCCCACAGAACCCAAAATGAGTCAGAGAAGGTTAACCCTCGCATGACCAGACTGGGGAAAGAATAACATGAAATAAACCTCAGCCTGGATCATGACACATGTGAGTTGTGAGAAGCCATTTGTCGGGATGCCAAGTTATAAGTGGGCAGGAGTGTAGCATGTTAATGTTCTCAATGTTGCCTGTTATAAGAAATGATTTTGCAGTAATTTATTTCGGCCACTAGAGGTAACCATGGAGTAACAGAAAGAAAGCTCAGGAAACAGGAAGTTGTGAGCTCTGGCTTTCCTGAGGTAAATGGAGAGGAGCCCTGCCTGAGAGACTCAGAAGAATCCAGAGCCTGAAGTGATCCTAATTGGACAGTGTGATCCAGAGGTAGCAGCTCCCGTGAGTAAACTGAGATGTGTGACCGGTCACCGACTGTTTAGTTAGTTAGGGAGAGTTAGATAGGATTCTTAGCATTCCTGTTACTGAGATTGCATATGGACTGATAGAGACTGTGTGAACTCCTGTACAGTCATGGACAAAAGTTTTGAGAATGACACAAATATTAATTTTTACAAAGTCTACTGCTTCACTTTTTCTAATGGCAATTTGCATATACTCCAGAATGTTATAAAGAGTGATCAGCTTAACAGCAATTACTAGCAAAGTCAATATTTGTCTAGAAAATGAACTTTATCCCCCAAAACACATTTCAACATCATTGCAGTCATGCCTTAAAAGGACCAGCTAACCTCTTTTCAGTGATTGCTCCATTAACACAGGTGTGGGTGTTGATGAGGACATGGCTGGAGATCAATCTGTCATGATTAAGTAAGAATGACACCACTGGACACTTTAAAAGGAGGCTGGTGCTTGGCATCATTGTTTCTCTTCTGTTAACCATGGTTATCTCTAAAGAAACACGTGCAGTCATCATTGCAATGCACAAAAATGGCCTAACAGGAAAGAGTATCGCAGCTAGAAAGATTGCACCTCAGTCAACAATCTATCGCATCATCAAGAACTTCAAGGAGAGAGGTTCCATTGTTGTCAAAAAGGCTCCAGGACGCCCAAGAAAGACCAGCAAGCGCCAGTGTCAAGGTAAAATATAATTTTCTACTATACTTTTATATTCATAGTATGTATATGTATTTTATAAACACAAAGTTTTCCTTAAAAGAATAATAAGATAATGTTAGTATCTGCTGGTGTTTGTCTCCATCTTGTGTCCTATCACTGTATTACACTCTACTGAAATACCCCCTCCTTTGGAGAATTGAGGACATACATGATACCCGAGAACAATAGAATCTTTCTTCAAGAAACGAAACTGAGGATGACAACACGATCAAGGAGGACTTAGAAGAAGATCTAAGGACCAATTAGGATGACCAGATGCTGAATGTGTACATATATAGACATGATTCAGCTTATCTCTTTTTCCTCAATCCCGCCTTTACTCCACCCCAATATTCTGTGTATGAAATCTCATGTACGTGAATAAAGAGTTCAGTGCTTACTGGAGATGGCCGCCTAATAGCACCATTTTCTTTAGGGCACGTTCTGAAGTCTGAACCAGCGTATCGCTTGATTCATTCTCGGTCGACCCGTGCTCCTAGTCTAATCTGGGGTGACTGGAGGATGAGTGGTTTATCATTTTGATTTCATCAATTGGCGCCTAATAACGTGGGGCCGTGGATTGCCGCCCGTCCGGACCCGTCTTGAGGACTTTGCGGTGGTGCCCGCGGTGACTGAATGCGAGGACTGCAGCCTCCGTTGAACACGGTAAGTTGGGATCATATACTTTATATGCGTCCCACTTGCCTGTGTGTCAGTCATTGTGGGTTTAAGCTGTATTGTCTTTTTGGGTCTGGATGGGTGACTGGTTGAGTGGTGAGACCAAGGGCAATCCCACGCCACGAACCAGCAAGTGTGACCGAGTGACGTTGCATTGCCTGCACGTGCTTGAGTCGAAACACCACGTTCCTCCTCCTCCGGTCATTGTACCTTTATGCAGATAGTTGCCTCCCGTGATTATTTGGTAGTGTCTAAATTTCTAGTATTGTATAGAGAATTGTGGTAGGGGTGCGCATAACCAAATTTCCTTAGGAGACGAATGGAGGAGGACTCTTCGTCTGAGAAAGTGACAAATAGAGGAGGACTCTTTGTCCAACCCGGGAAGTCTCATTAGGAGAAGCCCAGGTGTCAGCATATGGAGGGGGACTCTGTGCTGTGTAGAGTGTCACGGTGTACTGCGCTTTAAAGTCACCATCCACAGTTAGGGAAAAAGACAGAATTGAGGAGGACTCTTTTGTCTTGTCACAGCATTGAGGAGGACTCTGCAGTGACGGGTGGTGACCTGCGAGTGACGCCGGTGGTCTGAGTCGCGACAGATCATTACACTCTGTTAAAATCATGATGCGCATGTTTAAATCAAACAAAACCCACAAGTTAGAGGGTGGTGCTTTGGGAGTGGTTGAATTGATGGAATCACGTGGAGGCAAGAAGGCTGTTAAGAGAGTCAGGAGTTTATATAAAATAATGAGCTTGCCGAGTACAGGCAGGCTTCAGCCTTCAGTGTGGAAGGACTTTGTCGCACAGAATGAGGGAAAGTTGAGAGATCAGGGGCTCTTGTATCAAGCCCAAGCACATTTAAGAGTAGTAAATGATTTGAAAGTTGAGGGTTGGAAAGAGGTAGATGGAATAAGGAGGTTCGGAAAGTGCTGAGCCTTTGTTCGGATATGTAAAATGCTCTGCATATGATCTTGTTGATGTAACTAAAATGGCCGCTCCAAGCCCTCGGCCACCGCCCTATAATGGTGCCGATCTTAGAACAAAGGGAGGTTGGACCTGTCATGTGTGTGGTGAACAGAATCCGCCCTGGGCGGAGACCTGCCGTGTCTGTGGGGCGGGTCGCTCCTGGTGTAATGCCCAGTCCATCGCCCCTCCCACACCCAGCGGCCATTTTGGTAAACCCAGTGGCCATCTTAATACACCCGGAAATGGCCAACACCCCATCTCCTCCGGCGGCCATCTTGGGACACCCAAGCACATCCAGTCAGGCCTATATCCCTTGCTGATACCAACCAGGGCCTACTACCAGCCCCCGCCCGCACCTGTGCAGGCCACAGCTCCCAATATGGCACCAGATGCAACACCATTGTTCCCTTTCACACACCCCAACCCGGCCATTGCTGCAATGCATGAATCTTCAGTTTTTCAAACAATGATCAGAAGCCACCGCCATGATATTATGGGATCTAACGAAGGGGAGGAGGATCAGGAGAGAGAAGAGGGGTGGGCCCCTTAACAGTCACCACTATCCCCAGCAGCACCAGTATCTTTTCTTCCCTCCTCCATTCCCCCACCGTCATTGTCAACCCCTGGTCCTAGGGCTTATTCCACCCCCTACTCCAGAGATAAAGCACCTTCCTCTCCTTCACAAATCCTTAGAGAGGACAGTCGCTCTGTAAGATTCACGGAAACCCCGGTCAGGCCCCCAGCTCCCGGTGTATTTGAAAACTGGTATCCCTGCCATTCACAGCATTACACAGACCGCAACGGAAATCCAGTGACATTATCCATAGGGTACGGTGATATCCTGACTCATCGGGTTGGTGCTATAGTTAGTCCTGCCAACTCCAACTGCTCCAATAAAGGGGGTCTGGCTCTATTAATAGCCCAAGCTGGTGGTCCCATCGTCACTGCAGAATGCATGGCTCATATATACACTCATGGCCCTTTGCCACCTGGACAGACTCTGACAACCCATGCAGGGGACCTTCCCGCTGATATCATCATCCATGCAGTAGGTCCAGTCCATGATCCTTTAAACTCAAATGAGTCACGGGCCACCCTTCGGGCCACCATACATTCAATACTCCATCATGCTGGTATGTTAAAAACAGAAGACATTAGGCACCAGGAATTATTTGAAACCAATGATAAAGTAGTAAATTTGTGATTGCTTTGTCTAAAGAGTTAACTAACACCCACTCTGCAGTGTCTGCTTCTCTCCCAGAATTTACAGGTGACACGGTGCATGATTTCTCGCCTGATGACCTTATATATATAAAAATTTATGGGAAGAGACTGTCTCCAGCCCAGATTTGAGGGTCCCTACTCTGTGGTCCTGACCACCCCTACTGCCGAAGCTCGAGGGCAAGAGCACCTGGATTCACGCCTCCCATTGCAAGAAGGACAAGATTAATCAGCAGTCATGAAGTTTCTGATCTACATATCCTTTTGAGCTATATCCTGATCTCCAGTAGTGCCAGTATGCCCACCTTCTGGGTTAATACTACAACCCCTGTGGTTATCTTTAAGTTCGATTTCTATCAAATATTCAACTGTGATAGGAATGATTTCAAGGGATCAATATATTAAACTTAGGGGAAAAGGGATATTTTATCTTTGTGTCACCCGCCCAGGAATGAAAACTGTTATGATTGGTCAGATGTGGGATAGAAAACAGAAAAAGGGAGAATTGGCAGATGAAGCTAGATACAATAGATTGATAAATGAGATATACAAGTGTTATATTTGTAGGAACGGATCTAAGAATGCAGGAGTCAGTGACAGCAAGCAAAGGTATAAGGGAGGAAGTGCTGGTAGCAGCGAGATGGTATTTTGCTGTACACCAAGGTCATTCTACAGATAAGGAAGCTGAAGGCTGAGGGAGAGCACACTAACAAACTGCGCAGCGACCCGACTTACCCCTCCCATCAGGCATTCAGCATAGAGACGCAGAGCCAGAGTGCAGTAGTTTTCAGATTTTGTTGAATAGGTTTTTGGAATAGACACAGTACGTAAGAATAGAAGGTCAGAGTATGTGAGAAAAAAAAAAAAAAAAAAAAAAAAAAAAAAAAAAGATAGACAGGCAGAGAAAGGAAGTGACAGAAAGCTGAAAGTAAGTAGACCGGATTAGAGATCAGTTAAAGCAGAGGATCTAGCCAGAATAGCACAGGGGGCACAACATGATTTAGTGCAGGCAAAAAGAGGTAGCTTGCACATGAACCCCCTTGTCTCCTTACCCCCCACTCCTAATTGCACAGTACAGGTGAACCTACCAGGGGGACATGAGGTTGAGTTCCAAGTGGACACGGGGGCAGAAAATTCAGTAATTACAGACAACTCTCCAGCTCCCCGTCACTAAAAAGATTCCCCTGCAAATTCAAGGAATCACTGTACACACACAGTTAATGGTACACCATGGGGTCAATGTAATCTTTTAGGAAGTGATGTGTTGTTACAATTGCAAGCATATATTGAGTATCATCTGGTTGGAACTGTCACTATGACACCAGAACTGAAGCAGAGCACTCTTTGTAAAATCATGTCGCTAGACGTTGCTAGTACAGAGGAAAGAGAAGATTTTCAGGAAATATATTCCAATGTTATTCCTGGACCCCACTGTCATGATGTACTCTTTAGGATAAGGACAGGGGATTTTACGAAACAACATGTTGGGTCATAGTAGATGCTGCAAATAATCAACTCCACTATGCTGGAGGACTGGCCGCAACAATTTCACAGAAAGGAGGACCCATGATACAGGACGAATCTAATTCGTATATACAAACGTGTGGTCAGGTAGAAATAGGACAGGTCCCAGCAACCAGAGCAGGACAGCTGCCGTGTCAATATGCAATATATGCAATGAAATCACGATATACTTCTACTAATATGCCTAGGTCCCAACAATTACTTACTGAAGCTGTCCAGAATGTAATCCTGTATGTTTTCCCTGTCCACTCCGAACAATCATTTTGCAAGCAGGCAGCTGCAGGTCCAAGGACAGTTCTTATCAGTGCCCATATAGCAAACTCCAGCCCCCCTTCAACTTAACCCTGTGTACGGGTTGGTACAAAAATTATGGGCAGTTAATGCAGCTACTGATCTGGAAACTCCAGTGGTGTCTAATATATATATATACACTTTTGTTCCAGATATCTCAGGATGCTGCTTAGTTTACAGTTATTGATTTTACCAATGTTATTTTTATAATATGTTGATGATTTACTGATTTGTGTTCTTCCAGGAAACAGTGTCGTATTGCAACAATATTACTTATGTTGTTTCTGTATCAAGCAGGTTGTAAGCGTTAAAGGATAAACTGCAATTTTGTAAATCTTCAGTTATCTTTTTGGGACATTGCATTATACCGGGGGAACGACATCGGACCAGCGCTCGCAAAGAAGCTGTACAGAATTTTCCTATTCCTGTTAATGTTGCCGCTCTTAGGATATTTCTTAGACTGATTTTCTACTGCAGGCAGTGGATTCGTGCTGTGTCAATCCTCATGCAACCTCTCTATGACTGTATCACCATTGTGCTTTTTAAACTAACTCCTGAAGGTATAGACGGTTTTTATTTTTCTCTCAAAAACAGGATTGTGGCAGCTCCAGCGCTAGGAACCCTCAACTATGAACTACTATTCACCCTGTATCTCCATGAACAGCAGGGACACGCAGCAGGGTATTGACTCAGTTACATGGTGACAATCAAAGGCCAGTGGCCTGTTTCAGTGGAAGACTAGATGCAGTGGCTAGAGTGCCCCGTCCTGTGTACGGGCGGTACATGCTGTAGGACTATTGCTCCACAAATTATCAGATATCGTTCTTGATTATCCACTGACAGCACTTACACCTCATGATGTATACACTATACTGAACCAGGTGCAGTCGGCACATTTTTCAGCTGCACGTCATCTTTGATTGCAATGTGCACTTTTAATGCCTCCAAATGTTTCTTTGCAGAGATGTACCACACTTAATCCTGCCATATTGTTACCTCTCTCGGATCTAGGGGGGAGGTCAGGTATTGTACGGTATTGTACAAAGAAGATCCAAGAGAGGAGATTCCTTATGATTATGTTCAGCTTATGGCACAGGAAACAGCAGGCCTACCCACAGTGTTTAAAACTGAAAGACGTAATGTTGACTTTAAATTTTTTTGTAGAACTCGCTACCAAGATGACTCAGGTACCTTCCACACCAGGTATGCCATCGTCTCCCTGAATGCAGTAATCAAAGCAGAACCAATGCTCCCATATCAGTCGGCCCAGGAGGCTGAATTTAAGGCTCTGACCGAGGCCTGTAAGATAGCTGAAGGTAGAATTGTTAACATCTACACAGATTCTAGATACGCATTCGGTATAGCTCATGATTTGGGTCCAATTTGGAAGTCTAGAGGATTCCTGACGGCAGCAGGACATCCCATTAAAAATGCTGACGCAGTCCAGCAGGTAATTGATGCATTACAATTACCAAAAGAGGTAGCTGTCATAAAAGTTAAAGCACATACCAGATGCACTGATCAGGTGAGTAAAGGAAACGCAATGGCCGATGCGGCAGCAAAAACAGCAGCCAGTAGACCACTCCAAGGGGTAACGATGCACCAGGTAAGCGCTCCCAAAAATCCCTTTGTGTCGGAGGATGCCTTACCCAGATGCAGGCTCAGGTGCGCCAGAGGAAGTAGAAAAGTGGGAAAAAGAAGGTGCATGTCTGAATGCAGCAACTGGGGTATGGGAAGAGGATGCGCCGATGCCTTCCAAGAGCGTTGTACCCTGCGTCGCCCAGATGTTACATGGGCCAACCCACCAGTCCAAAACTGCTGTGATGAGCGTGATGCAGAAGCATGGGCGCACCAGGCTTTTCCACCTGTATAGAAGTTTGATCCAGGGATGCATGGTATGTGCTACACATAATAAGAGAAGGGTAGTTTAAGACACCACCCAAACACACCCCTCACCCTTCTATTCTTTCCAGAGACTGCAGATTGATTATATTCAGCTGCCAAAAATCAGGTTCATGGGAGTATGTGTTGGTGTGTTTTTGATTTATTCTCAGGTTGGCCGGAGGCTTTCCCGATTGCCAAGGCTACGGCTGCGGCAACCGCAAAGAAGCTGCTTGCGGAGGTGGTGTGCAGGTATGGAGTACCAAAGGTGATCGAAAGTGACAGAGGTACACATTTCACAGGTGAAATAATGAATGAAGTCTTGACAGCGCTGGGAATTCAACAAGTTTTCCACACCCCATATTACCACAAAGCGGTGTAAAAGTAAAAGGACTAAATAGGATATTGAAGTTAAAAATCTAAAAGGCCATGGCTGAAACAGGGAAATCTTGGCCTGAATGTTTACCATTACCCTAATACTCAGTAAGGTACACTCCAAGTAGAAAAACTGGACTTTCTCCGTATAAAGTACTATTTGGCAAAGTGCCTAGTTTAGGATGTTTCTTTTCCCAAGCATTGGAAATAAGTGACCATGTATTAAGCTCATATGTAAGGGATTTGTATAAAAGACTCAAGAAAGTATATGATAATGTTTTCAGTTCTCTTCCAGATCCGAACCAGGATCCTGGGAGTCTGCAGTCTCGAGACTTGGTAGTCATTAAAAGACACGTGAGAAAGAGTCTGGATCCGAAATATAGCTCCACTGATATCCAGAAAAAGAAGGAGTCTGGGTCAGCTGCACACCGGTTATGTTGAGGATCCCAAAGTTTATATGGATCCCATAGGTGTTCCTAGGGGGTCCCAGACGAATACAAAGCTCAGAATCAGATCCTGGCGGGTTTCCGTTCTCTCATCCCAACTGTGCAGATCAATTACAATGTAGATTGGATAAAATATATATACTACACCAAGCAAAGATTTATCAATATCAATTTTAGTCAAGATGCTTTCCAGGGTATAGTTGAGAAACTGGGCCCAAAACAAAAGACTGACTTTTCAAGATAGACTGGCCATTGACATGATTCTAGCTGAAAAAGATGAAGTCTGTGGGATGATAGGGGAAAAATGTTGTACTTATATTCCTCAGAATTCTGGAGTCAATGGTAAAGCTATAGTGGCCCTTACAGAGATTAAAAATCTGCTCAGGAAATAAAGGCCAATGCAGAGTAGATACCTCTTTCTTCTTAAGATGGCTTGAAGGACTTAAAGAATTTCTCCAACAAGCCTGCTTAGTGGTAACAGGGCTTTTGGTGCTAGGATTGATAATTCTATGTTGTGTGATATCTATGTATAGGAAAGCTGTGACCAATGCAGCCGCCTCCTCAGGTACTTTCCTTCATCAGAAGTTGTGTCACTACTATATGAAGACACTGATAATGGTGATATGAAGAAATATACTCCGCAGGATAAACCTGATAAAACCCCCTATAACAAAATACAAATGGAAATAAGAGATTTAGTTTAGGGATAGTGGAGAACTCCATGTGCAGGTTTGGTAGGGACTTGTTGTTTGGGGGCAGTCCATAAGGGCTAGCTTCTAAAATGACCAAGCGAAGAAATCCACTACCCCTGTCCCCACACATGGACAGTCTCGAAGGCCGCATAAAATTAAGGGAAAAACTTAGTGTTTAGGGGGGATTGTCAAGGTAAAATATAATTTTCTACTATACTTTTATATTCATAGTATGTATATGTATTTTATAAACACAAAGTTTTCCTTAAAAGAATAATAAGATAATGTTAGTATCTGCTGGTGTTTGTCTCCATCTTGTGTCCTATCACTGTATTACACTCTACTGAAATACCCCCTCCTTGGAGAATTGAGGACATACATGATACCCGAGAACAATAGAATCTTTCTTCAAGAAACGAAACTGAGGATGACAACACGATCAAGGAGGACTTAGAAGAAGATCTAAGGACCAATTAGGATGACCAGATGCTGAATGTGTACATATATAGACATGATTCAGCTTATCTCTTTTTCCTCAATCCCGCCTTTACTCCACCCCAATATTCTGTGTATGAAATCTCATGTACGTGAATAAAGAGTTCAGTGCTTACTGGAGATGGCCGCCTAATAGCACCATTTTCTTTAGGGCACGTTCGAAGCTGAACCACGTACGCTTGATTCATTTCCCGGCGCCCCCTGCTCCAGTCTAATCTGGGTGACGGAGGGTGATGGTTTATCATTTTGATTTCATCCCCAGGGCCCCTCTTAAAAGTGTTTTCAGTGCGGGATCGGGGTACCAGCAGTGCAAGCTTTTCTCAGGAATGGCACGGGAGGTGAGAGGGACTGCATGCACGTGAGGCGGGCTCTTGGAGCAAGGCCTGGTCTCAAGGGGAAACACAAAAAACCACTTCTCTCCAAAAAAACATCTGGACAGACGAATTCTGCAAAAGGTACAGGGAGTGGGCTCGGGACTGGGGTAAAAAATTATTTTCTCTGAGAATCCCCCTTTTCGATTTTTTGGGCATCAGAAAAAAGCTCATTCGGAGAAGACAAGGTGAGCGCACCCCCAGTCTTTTCCCATGCCAACTGTTAAGCACCCGAAACATTTATTGTGGGGTTGCTTCCAGCCAAGGGAATCGCTCTCTCACGCTTGCCTAAAAACACAGCCCTAATAAAGAATGGTACCGAATTCCCCCCAAGAGCAACTTCTCCAAACCCTCCAAGGCAGTTTGGGAATCAACAAACCTTTTCCCGCATGATGGAGCACCTTTCCATAAAACAAGGGGAAACTAAATGGCCAGGAACAAAAAATAGAGATTTTTTGGGCCATGGGCCCGGAAACTCCCCAGATCTTAATCCCCTTGAAACTTTTGGCATCATCAAGAGACGGGGGGGGGCAAACAAAAACCTAAAAAATTTTGACAAAATGAAAAAACATTTATTGTGCAAGAATGGCGCAATCCCGAGGGTTTTGGGCCAGAGTTATTGAGAGCATGCCAGGGGGAATTCAGAGGTCCTGAAGAAGAAGGGTCAACACGCAAATATTGACTTGCGCATTAACCT